>CM060910.1:252923926-254136443 GCA_030737875.1 Allium sativum
TTCGAGTGTTTTATCATGCATACTCTGCAGCTCAAAATCATCATCATGATCGAACTCATTTTGCCATAAATCTACGCCACCCATGTAGCTTCCAATATTGAGTATGATTATGCCTTCAGCATCCTCTGGGATTTCTATATTGTTACCATCAACTTCAAGACTTACTTCCCATGGTAAATCAGAACAGTATCTATCCACAATATCCTTGGCACCTTCTTTGGCATATCGCAGTTTGTTTACAAACTGCAGAATAAAAAAAATTATTATAGTAATTTTGCTAGTATAAGCATTTAGCAATTGGATGCAAATTTATCTTTTGGAATAGAAAATGAATTTCTTTTAAATTATTCATGATACTAGGGGAAATTAAACAGATGAAATGCTGAATGTGTTCTGAATTCTTACATTTGAGTTAGATACCATGATATCTAATCTATGTTGAGAAAGGATCTTCATAAACCATCTTTGACCTCTCAAGGTTTTCTACCAAAGCATCCGACGTGCTATATTTGGTAGTCTTGCTACTGGTGCTTAACACTCCAGTTTGATTTTAATAGCATGGAGATTTTATAAAATGATCTACTAATTACTTTTAACTTTTTGTGCTTGTGCATCTCTTTTTTTTATAGGGATTTTGGATTGGAGAAGGAGGGGAGAAAGAAAGGAAAAGAGGGGGGAAGGGGGGGGGGGGTTGATTGTGCCTATTCTATTATTGAAAACTGAATAGTTTTAGTTTTTGTAGTTGTGGCCGTGTAAATTCAATTATGAAAAAAATGATCGGTTTTGAATAATTGATAAATTTAATTTGAGGTGTATGGGATTTTAATAATTACGTAAAATATAATAATGGGCATTCGGGAGAGTGAATATTATAGAGGAGAGATTATAACACGGCTAAAATAAAATGTCACCTGGCTGAAGAATTTGTCTGGCCTTTCTTCTCGCATAGTATGGAAATCATAAGCAATCTTTGCATCACACCCCACTCCTGTGCAGAAGTTAACAAGAAAGTGTCAATCACATTAGTACTGTACAAACTGACAACACATAAAATGTTAATAAACCAGACCGAGATAATTGATCATGTGCTTCACTTTTTTTCGGTTTTGGCCCACTTCTATGTTGTTTTCTTTGATATCAACCGTCCATCGATCTAACATTGTTACTGCAGCATGGTCGATGCATTCCAATAGTGCATGTAAACCACCATCTCTTTCAACAGAAGCCAGACCACCTCCCCATCGTAATACCCTTGATAAGTCATTTCCTGTTCCAAGTGGAAGCACAGCGACAGGAGGAGGAGATATGAAGTTTGCCTTTTCAATTGCATCAAGAACCCAAGCAACGGTACCATCACCACCACAAACAAGAACTCTGCAATACTGAACATTACGGAACATCCCAAGTCCAACTTCAGGGCCTTGAGATGCACTGAGCTCAAAGATCTACAATTGAAAAAATGGCTATATCAATTAGAAATACCATTGACTGTTGTGACATTTACACAACTAAAAAACAAGTATGCCTGTGAGAATATGAGGCATATCTAGTATTATACTATTATATGCATACTTGCAAGTGTATGTACCCAATTATTCAATTGAGTGGATATGTTATATTAAGCTGACAAAGTAACCAAACTACAATATATTACAAATCCAAGATTCCAATATTAGCAACCCCTAAAATAAGTTGATACATGTCAGATAATGCAATCAATAAATCAGCTCCCCCAGCAAAATTCAAACCTCTGGAATCTGGAAGGCAGTTACAGTATAATATACAGAGGAGATACCGAATGCAATTGAATTATTAAAAAAATGAACTAAAACAAAACTCAAAATAGATTTAGTTGATGGACATCAAAAGTTAATAGCACATCAACAGATGCCTTAAGATTGTCAGAACTTGCTGCAAGCAACAAAATGGTAAGCAGATTTTGGCTTTAAGACAGTCATTCAAATGTAAAACACAGTAGAAAAGCATCCTGATCAGTGTTATTATAACTGACTAAGAATATAAGAGCAACTTCAACAGTGTCAAAATTCAGTCTTCAAATCCTGAATTGCCAAATGTTCGGCTCCAACAAACGATTTTATTCTGAATATCCAGGCAAAAAATCAAGGATCAATTCAGAATTCTGAATTGGCCCCGGACACTGATTAAATCAGCGCCCTTTCTTCACAGTAATATCTAGGCTCATGTTAGGGCGCTAATATGTGTGTTTGTGTACAAAAAACATACTTAGCAATTCATGTCTGTTCATTCACGGCTTACTTCAACCTATGGATTTTCCATGCAGTGTCACACAGATAATAGGCGGTAGTATCAGATTAAAGGCAGCAACATGTTTGAATGAAGGTGAAGTTTAAAGCATGCTGAAAGAAAGTAGTCTAGGCATCAAATATGAAACACATGCTTAACTGCAAACATATTATTAGCAATAACAATGCATATAGCCCCATGTACAGTGGATTCACAATGTCCAACACTGACAACACTAGTTAATTTTTTAATATAAGTACACAACAAAGTTTTGAACCATGGTGTCACACGATGTGAATTAAAACTAAAACATGAAAGAGCAGGGACTCCTTAAAAGCCTATTGCAAGCGCTGATTAAATCAGCGTACTATACATGGATGCTGACTAAATCAGCGTCCATGTTGGGTGCTGTTTAAAACAGTGTCCGACAGAAGGGCGCAAATTAAATCAGTGCCTTTCTCATGGGCACGACACATAATATTCAGCATGAATATTACGTGCCGTAATATTCAGGCTTGTGAACCGTTGGAGTTGCTCTTAAGCTAAAGCAGTTGATGGTTTCAAAGAAGGTACGTTCTTCATGCTCAAAACCATCAATGGCGGTGTAAGTAGTGAGCTTCAAGGGGAAAAAGGCCAGTTAGTGGTGCCTAACAGTCCAATCATGTTTCAGCGAAAAATCCAACATGAACGTGCACGTTGAGTATTCATGTCTGATTCATAAGCAGACTTTTAAGTGTGTAGCTTGCCATATCAATCAAATAACATGAAGAAGCGACGAATCATCTAGCATTAATAGTTCATAACAATCTTGCAGGGTATGTTCATGTGTGTGTATGGAAAACCTATTTTGATGCAAATAAATGGCACAAGGGACGTCAACCACCGGACTTCCCCTGGAATTCAACCCTAGTAAGATCTATCAGCCAACATTTAACTTACTGAAACATAAATTTTACGTGGTACACTCACCTGTACGGGATTAAGCAGCATATTTAGCCTTCTCAAAAGGGAAGGCCCACTTTGTGAACCACTCCTCGCATTAATGAAAACTAGAAGAGGTCTTGCATCCAACGGCAAATTAACAACATCATACTTGATTTTTCCACTACTTTCAATCAGTGAATTATTTAAATCAACAAGCTCGCTAATTGCAGAATGAAGCTTCAATTTTTGCTCTGGTTCATCAAGTAATTTCCCATTTCTAGCCTTGCTATGTCGCTTCCTCGTGTGACTTCTGACTGATGAATTTATGATTCCTTTTTTAAGAGAGTTCAACATTCCACTGCACTTGCTTCCTCGACTAATTTGTTTCACGCATAGTGGTGACAAAACAAGCCTTCTAAGAGACCCAAGATCACAAACATTACCCATCTTCTCCAATAATTTTGCATGACAATCCACATGTAAATATCGTTGGCACCACAAGCATCTCCATATTGGAGTAGGTGAAACTCCAATAAACGGTATTCCACACATTTCGTCGCAATAATAACAGTATGAAAAGGTATCCGGATTCTCATCCAACTCAACCCATCTTTCTGACCAATGATGTAATAACTCATTAGAACCAGCTTGTGCTACACATTTACAATCTCTTGAAGCGAATGGAGAACAATCAATATGAGCTGCAACGCCACATACAGAACATCTATGCAGTCTGCATTGCTGATTTTCTTTTGTACCTTTAGACGGTGGTGAAGTTAAAGCGGATAAGCATACGTAACATGTTGATGGTTGTTCACAGCAAGAATTATCTTCAATCCATGAATGATGAGAAATCGGACATTTTAGTTTATTCCAAGCTTTCCTTCTTTCTCTAGCAGCTGCCTTAACCCAGTTTAATGATGCCTCTCTTTGCAATTTAATAAAGGCATAAACAAGAGCTAGTAGTCCAACTAAACAAGTTATAAGCAATCCAAATAACTTTGCGCAAGAAAAATCATCATATATGAGGTCAAAAGGGTTTGGTAACAAATTCATTGCAGCCCCACAAATGTCTTCCTTGTTTGCATGCAATGCTTCTTATCGAAGTCAGCAAGTCACAGACAATACCTAAACCAAAGTAGCAAACAATTAGAAAACAATGATAATAACATAAGCATAAGTTTGGAACAATAAATTTATTACTATAATATAAGGTACACCGTACAGCCGATCTTATGCATTCATTGTGATGAAATGAATCACAACCGATTACCGGAGAATTACTCTGATTTATTTGAATATAATGAATGCACAAGATTGGTTAGCGTACCATGCTCTGCAATGATAATAGTCCAAGTGCTAATTCCACTCAGAACACCCAATAAATTCTGCATTATTTAATAACTAAAAAGAAAAACAAATTCAATTCATCCTTCCCCCCTCCCTACTCCTCTGTCAATTCCTCCCTCTTCAGAACAAAACTAGTGCCACATCTGAATATATTTGAGGTATTTCACCTGAAGGAGAAACAGAAACACAGACCCACCACTTAATTCCAGTTTAGACATGTAGTTATTCTTACTCTTACTTCAGTTCATCATAGTCCCTTGCTAAAGAATCCATCAAATAATCTCCATCGTGAGTTGGGGATCATCAATCCACTCAGCAAGGTAAACTGTGTTATACAAAGACACAAAGTTATGTTCTACCAACCTTTCGTCATCTTCTTCCTTTTTTCTTTTTTCAAATTCGTCAAAGACTAAACTGATTACATGTTCCTTTTTTTCAACTATTCAAGCTGTGGTTTTCAATAAATTATAGTTTTACTTAGTAAAGTTCTGACTGAGCAATCAAAGGTAGCGGTTTGTTTTATACTACCTAGTCATATGGACTTTTGGAGGCCGTGCTTTTCACACAAACTTAATTAAATCAAAGTTCTGAGATTATGAAGATAGTCCAGCTGCTATCATTTATCCCAATGTCAACATGGACCACACAGCACTAGCAATTTTACATTTTGAATGTAAGATAAAGACAGAAAAAAAAAACACGGGGGCAAAAATTCAAATGCATAAACCATATCACTAGTTAGAAAGGTACGATCATTAAAAACTAGAAATCATTTCTTCCTGCTATCTGAAAAAACTGGTTAATGCCACAAAGCAGGAACGAATATTAGCCAAATTGATAATCATGCAACTTGAACACAAAAACAATATTAATAGACACTGAATCAATTGAATGAACCTCCATGCAGTCAATAAATTATTGCTTTCCGAAGAGATAAAGGGTTTAAAAATCCTTCCGTGCTTTTTAATCAACAATTCCAATGAATACGAATTCAAACCAGATCTAGTAAAGACCAGATCAAAAGGGGGAAAATGTACCTGCAAAAACAAACCTTAGTATAGAAGACGGATTTTTTTTTTCCTTTCCCTCTTTGATATTCGCGCGTAACAGAAGACGAAATAATAGGAAATTTTGAGTTTGCTTAAGATTCTTTGAGATTCTTTGTGTTTTATTTTCGATTTGATCGTCGATTTGTCCTAATGGTATATATGAACGCGGCTTTTGCAAAGGAAAATGACAGCCCATTCGGAAAGGAATCATTCAAAATTATCATACTTTATGGGGTTCCAGTTTTACCCTTTGATATTTTTCTTCGGATTGCCGACTCAACTTAACGGTTATAAACAGCAGGGCCGGCCCGTCATCTTTGGTTGCCCAAATATTTGATCTACTTTTACCTAGCATATAAATTTTGATATGAAAATTGTGACAAATGTTGTAATATCTAAAAGTAATAAGAATGAATTTGCTAATATACTAAGGAATTTGACTGTAATTTACATGACATGTGGACTTTATAAACAGAAATATTATTTACATTGTATTGTACATCTGAATAAATAAATATAAAAATCTCTCCCTAATATGTTATGTTCTCTCTAATGTTTTCTCCTTTTTCATCTATTTTGTTTTGTTTTGTTTAACAACACTTTATCGGCACGAGATTCTATTAGAGCCATTTTTTGAAATTTTTTAGATCTATATCTATGGATTTGTCATGTAAGTTAAAAAAAAAAAAAATTGATTCTTAATTCATGGATTTCTAGATTTGTTCTGCAATTATTTTCTGTTTGACAATACTTCATTAATGAATCAATGAACTTGTTGTGTTTTTTGTTTTCTAGATCTAATTCAAACTTCTAGATCTGTTTTCTATTATTATTTTTTGTAGATTTAGATTATGTTCTAATGGATCTACTTTTGTAGATCTAATTATATTTATTGACCCCACATATATGTGTCTAAATTTATTCTTTCAATCCTTTATGGATCTAATTTTGAGTTTTTCAAATCCAGTTTGATGAAGCTTTGATCAAATATGTATTGTTTTCATTATTAATGATATAGATGTGGATCTAATTTTATCTTTTCCGATCTACTAGCACTTTTCATATACAATATTTTTGGAAAGACTAAAGACAGAATATCTCTTGAAAAGAAAAGAAAACTAACTTTTTTTATGTATACTCAACAGAATTATGCGTAAAATATAATGGTGTAGCATTTAAATTCAATAGCAATATTATCACCGGAAGTGAAACTGAAAAAGAAAAAATTGAAGCATTATATATACAAATCCTTTCAAATTTAAAAAAAAAAGGAACCTGAAGTTCATATGTAAAAGGCTGAAAAATTAAAGCCTTCAAAAGTTGAAATAAAGCCTCATACCATATAAGTGCATTTAATATTTGCTTATAGCAAAGGATCCAGAATTCAATAATCAGAAAGGATTTGAAAAGTCAATGAAAAGAAAAGTTTCACTAAAAGGCAAAAGGCTTATATTCCAATTTTATGCTACACATAATTTCTTGAAGAAATTTATTGTTAGAAGAAATCATGTGTAACGTCCCGGAATTTTAGCGATTTAATAATTAATTAATTTAATTATTTTAATATATTGGTTAATAATTTAAATGGTCCGAATTCAAATAATTTAAATAATGGTATAATAATAGATTATTTCCGAAATGGTCGGAAATAGTTAATTTGGCGATATTGTGGGAACTGGATAATTTAATGAATTTAATTCAGTTTAGAATTGAAATATATTACCGAACATATTTATATATGACAGTTGAACGTATTAATTATAATATAAATTATAATCGAGCTCGAAACGTCGCGGTAATTCGTAATTCGACGATTTGAACTTCAACTGCATATACAGGATTCGTTATAAATCGGATTTCGTCAAAACAAGAAACGTTGGAATCTAGTAAACGGTATTTTTGTAATGAAAGTGAAAAATCGAGATTTCGTATTATAGATGGTGAGTTATGCCCAATTCAAATTTTCAAATAGTCGCTATGGAATCGCTTATAAGACATAACGATTATTTAATTATAATAAATTATTTATTTCGAAATTGAACGAGATTACTAAGACGTGTTATTAATTTAATTTATAGAATTTCTCTATGATTTTTATTTTGGAAAATAAGCAACTTTTTATTCGAATTATTTTATACCCTATATCACCATTTTGGAATTTCACAGAATGAACCAACTTGTCTATATTTTTATATTTTTGGGATTGTGTTACATTGTACATCACAACGGTATTTTTATTTTTTCCGTAACCACTCGTATGTGAACGGAACATTACATAGTAGGATACGCTAAGCTTTATAACTTAAAACTTAGCAGCAACGTAAAATGATATCTCTGAATGGGTACACTATCCTTTTTTTCGAAGCACATGTCTGCTATATTTCTTCCCAATTCAATGCACTGTTTCAACATGCCACCCTCTTATCTTGGTGCTTCTGCCATCCTACCATTCTTTCAAATCATAGACATAGTACCATTTAATTCAATGTACATGCCACATTTTACTTTATGGTTAAGTATGGTCCTCAAGTGTACGTTCTCTTTTACGCTAGCTGCAAAACATTCTGGAAAAGTAAAGCCATACATTTAGAAACAAATATACATATTGGGTTAAGGATTCAATTCAAATGACAAAAACATGATAATACAACAAACGATTTTTATTACATTGTACCACAAGCAGCACATTAAAATAAACATGAAAATATTTATACCTTCAACCGAAAGCTAGCTAATATATATATTTTACATTCCTTCGCTGTGAAGGTTCATATCCATCCTAGCACAGCTACTCTGTCTTTAGACCATGCGGACGAATACCCAAAACACATGCCTATTTGTACTACACACGTCCCATACTTCAGCCAAAGAAAAGCTACAACAATGTGTCTTCAAGTCACGAGCAGCTACTACATCTAAACTACTGACCTTCCCTTTTCAAAACAACAGTGAAATCTGCAAGCCTACTATTGCTACTCTATTTATCTATTCCTTGCCTGTTAAGGCTTCAAGATTATAAATAAGCGAAGCTTTCCTATTCAAAGTCATTCACAGAGAACTTTATAAATACCTTGCGGAAAAAAGAAAAAAAAATCTGAAATCATTATATTTTTATCCGTATTTCTTTAAGGCTCCTTCTTGTATATAAACGCATCGTTTTTTCAGTAGAATTACAAAGCAATATTGGCCGAGTTGTTTCATGGTTGATACCATATAAAACAAATATAAACCTTCCACTAAGATCTCAAATATTATACATTCGGAATGGTTCACTTTCGTGTTCAAGCATCCTTTTAATGCTGGCTTTCGACACAGCAAACATGGGTTTCGAGTTGATTGAAAAGGGAGAACTGGGTTGAACTGAAGGCGCGGTGGGGTTCAAAAGGTCAGTTGTAGTGGTGTTCAATGGAAAATATAGAGGAGAAGTAAAAGAGCGGATCAGCTGAGATGTGGAAGGCTTGAAGTACTTGAAAACGGAAATGGTCTTCTGATTGTTTTGCGTAAATTATAACTGGAGGAGGCATGCCGCATGTATTTGAGAAGAGGGACTGATGGGGTACTGGGCATATGGAGGGGAGTGAATTTTTGTGCGAAAGCAAGATAAAGTGGGAGTTAAAAAATACTGGGATCGGAATTTGTTGAGGAGGACGTGGGGAAAAATATGGGTAGTTGTGGTGTGGAAGTGGGAATACATGTGTTTTTGGAGTGGTAGGAAGATCTAGAAGCACGGTTTAAGTTGTTTAAATCAAATGGGAAATGGGGTTAATTTTATTTAACTGGCTTTGGATTCACGAAGAGAGAGATAACGGTGGTAACCATGTTTCTGTTTCGATTTTTCGCAAGGAGACAAAACAAAATGAAGGGGTGAGAAAGGGCGAAATGGCTTTCAGTTCTGAGTGAATAATACTGGAGGGAGTTGTATTGAAGAAGATGGAACTAAAATGGGTGGGTCTGGATTTAGATATGCGGCATGAGTCATTTGAAAAGGTTTGGGCCAAGTTTTATGAAAGCCCAGTAAAAAAAAGGGAAAAAAAGAAATGAAAAGAAAAAAAGGCCCAAGAAGAGTGGTACGTGAATTGGGGAAAATAAGAGGGGAGCCGCTGTTGCTTACTTGCAAGTACAGGATTAGTATATAAAGGGTGAGCCAAATTCTAACTTAAGGCAAGTTTTATTTTAATAACGCGTTAACTTGTTAAGTAAATATCTGGAACATACGTTATCAAAATTTCGAAGATTTGCTGTCATTGGAATCATATGGTCACTGTAACAACCCGTGTTTTCAATAACCTGTTATAACATAAATCGAGGCAGAATTTAATTTATAAATCTGAATCAAGGGAAACGGGCTATGCCATTGCGTTCGTCTCGGAAAAATACGCGAAATAGAGTCCGAGTTTTCGAAAATCGGAGTCCGTATGACCCGATTAAGGCCCAACGAAGTTTTCAGAAAAATTCAAAGTAAAAACAGAGTTCAAATTCAAGTTTGAATTTGGAAATTAGGTCAGATTGGGCCAGGCGGGAAAATTCCCGCCAGAGCACCCAAGTCGACAGCCCTGTCGACTTGGGAGTCGACTTGGTTGGTTCCAAGTCGACAGCCCTGTCGACTTGGCTGTCGACTTGGCTGTCGACTTGGCTCAGCCGGGCAGTTTTGCCTGGTGCACCATTTTGGAGTTGTGTTGAGTTTGGGGGCCAGATTCGGTTTTGAGGGCTGAGATTGGAACTAGGGTTTAATCCTAAGGTTTAAACTAATCCTAATCTCTATAAATAAGCCCCTAACCTAACCCTAAATCATCATTAATCAATCCTACAACTAAACTATGGCAAAATCATTCCTCTCATGGCCTCCACTCTCTTCATAAAATTCCTAAATAAATTTCTATGAGAGATTTTCCATGCATACAAGTGTTTTCAAGCTTGTATGAGCATCCTTAGCTTGCATTCAAGTCAAGTTTCTATATTTGCATCATAAAGCAAGAGTTTTGATCTTTTTGGCTCAAGGGTTTTTCTATTGGAGCTTGCATTTTGGGTTTATTTGATTGCATAAGGGCTTAGTCTCAATCTATATATATATTTGTGTCTTCATAAGCATTGTAAGCCCTTTTCTACTTTCATATTTAAACTCTAAAGTTAAATGAATGATGCAAGTTTGGTTGATCATTATGATATGCAAGTTTGCCATGATATGCAAGTTTACCAAGTCATGTTATGCAAGTTTGATATGTTATGATATGCAAGTTTATCATGTTATGCTATGCAAGTTTGCCATGTTATGATATGCAAGTTTACCATGTCATGTTATGCAAGTTTGATATGTTATGATATGCAAGTTTGCCATGCTATGTTATGCAAGTTTGCCATGTTATGATATGCAAGTTTATCATGTTATGCTATGCAAGTTTGCCATGTTATGATATGCAAGTTTATCATGTTATGTTATGCAAGTTTGCCATATTATGATATGCAAGTTTATCATGTTATGTTATGCAAGTTTGATATGCAAGTTTGCCATATGATATGCAAGTTATGTTATGCAAGTTTGGGATGATCATTTTGTTCATGTTATCATGTTATGCAAGCTTATCTTGGGTTTATGAGCTTAAAGCTTCAAGCTTTATGCTAAAGGTTGCATTTTGGCAACATGTAAGTTATCATATCTCTTATGATAACTTGCATGTGAGGCTAAATGCGAACTTATGGCCATTTCTACATGTCATTTATCACCATGTATCACCAATATGCTAAGTTTGGTTTTATGCATGCTTTTGAGGCCTAAAAATGTAATATGCAAGTATATGAACATATGTACATTTCATATGCCACCATGTTAAACTTGTGGCTTCAACACCTTTATGTCATGATTATGCCAAGTTCCCTCTTTCTATCCTTTATGCGCTATTGCGATATGTAAGCGATGGGATTGCGTTTGGGGTTGGGTAAACTTAAAAGACATAAAAACATAAGATTGGGAATTTACCTATTAAGTTAGGTCTACCCATTGGGAATTTACCTATTAAGTTAGGTCTACCCAAATTCTTGAAAACTTGTAATATGTTTTGGAAACATGATGGACATGACACTTAGAAAATATAAGTGTGACCAACTCGAGGTTGGGTTGAGTTTGTAGCGTAAAACTACCCGGAACCGACCGGCTTAACTAGTTGCTACAAACAATAGGACCCAATGTGAGAAGTTGGTCATGTTGTACCTTGAGCCCGAGGTTAGACCAAGTTGTGGTGTAAAGCTACCCGGACCCGCCCGGCTTAACTAGTAACCACAACAAGGTCTAATGTGAGAGGTTAAGGCACATTAAATTAATTAATGCCTCATGATTAGGGTTAAGTCATGGTCCACTTAATACTTAACCAATTTGGGCTTGGTAGATTAATTAGGGTTAAGTCGTAAACTCATCGTTACACTTAACAAAGTTAATCCATGATTAGCAAGAGGGTTAAACCGTACTTAACCCACTAGAAAAATCCTAGCAATGGGGGTCCACTCCAGCAGTAATCCCAAGTTTGTATCATTAAGACCCTAGGGACTAGGCTAGGGAGGGGGCACGATTACTGGGCTTGAGGTAAGTGACCAAAAACGACGGCAGATTGGTACGCCGGTGTAGTTCCGGGCGGACTATGGTCCTGCACATAGTCCGAAGCCGGGGAAAACATGCACGGGTACCAGTAGATCGAGACTGTGCACTTATATTTATGGTGTCCAGGGGTTGACACCCTAGGGCTTGATACACCCGACGGGAGACCCTGCACAGTCTGACTACAATTATGTTTGGGCCGTATTGACACCAACACGTGACGAGTTAGGCTTATAGGGAGCCGATCGATTAGACCGTTTGGTTGGACCTCGTATTAGGGTCACTTCATATTATTGGACCTCGTATTAGGGTCATTTCATGTTATTGGGCCAAAGCTTGGGCCAAGGGATCAATACTTGTTTATTAAAGTCATGTTAGTTTGCTAGTACACCTATGGTGCAAAACCTTAAACCTGATTATGCGATGACACCTTTATCTATCATGTCAGTATGTAGTTATCCTTATGTTCATCCCTGCTTCTCATGCCAGTTAACTTTATCAGTTTACATTGATTGTAGTAGGGCTTACTCAGTCTTTTTGACTGACCTGTTTTTCTTTCGCCTCTTTTCTTCCGTTCCCCCCCCCCCCAGGTTCTCAGGGTGGGAATATTGGAGCTTAGCTTGGATTTCTGATCGTTTGCTTGTGGGATTTTAGCTCATGTACGGTCTTGACATGAAGCTAGCTATGGTTATCACTTATTTTGGGGATAGTACTTATGTATTTCAGTTTTTCAGTGATGTTGTTTTTATCTAGACTTGTGTATTTGGAAAGTTGACATTATGTTGTACCAGACTTGTTTTGAAATAGTTTGAAATCTTCCGCTGTTTTACTTATCTTATTTACTCTGTTTACATATATACATATGTTCTTGTTCTGCCTTGATATATCATTATGCATGTTTACCCGGTACAAACGCCCCTCCAAAGTTAGAGTGCTTGCAAGAGCCACCCTGGCGGAGGTGGGGTGTTACATTTGGTATCAGAGCATATGGTTTACGAGAAGGAACAAAAAGGTTTTTAGAAAACTTTTGGAAAACTATTTTCAAAACCAAGTATAAAGTATTTTCCAAAGAAAAGTCTAGTTTATTTTAAAGGCTATTCCCCAAAAAGCCATTAGCAAAATTCCTTCGTTTTTCTCCATTCTGAATCTATCTTTTTCTTTGTTTTCAGTATGGCCGATAATTTTGCTATTCCGGAGGGAGTACACATACCTGTTTGGTATAGGAGACTTTTGGAGGCTAGGGCGACTGAAGCCGGCCCCACAGATGTTCCTCCTCCTCCTCCTCCGGTAGTTAATGTTCCTCCTCCTGTCGCTGATGTTCCTCCTCCTCTTGTCACTGAGGTTCCTCTTCCTCCTCCCCCTCAGCATCCACAAGAGAATTTCGCGGAGATTTGCAAAGACTTTAAGGCGATGGGTTGCAAGAATTTCATTGGAACCGAGACTTATGTAGAGGCAAGGAATTGGTTGAAAGAAACCGAAGATCTTTTCGCCATCTTTTACATAGATGACCGTAGGAAGGTTTTATTGGCAGTGTGGTTGCTAAAGGAAGAAGCTGCACGTTGGTGGGTGGTCACCACCGCTACTAGGCCAATTGAGACTTGGGATGACTTTCGGGGAAAGTTTGGACTAAGGTTCCTATCACTGAAGCAAGGGGACACGACTATTAGGGAATACATAGATAAGTTTAATCAACTGGCTCGGGTCGGTTTAGACTTGGTTAACACAGCTCAGAAGAAGGCCCTATACTTTGCTCTAGGATTAAACGAGCCATTACATGGTTTAGCCATGACTCATATACCCTTGGGGGCAACTTTCGAGAGTTTGGTGAATATGACCCTACTCAATGAAGAGAATAGGAGTGACAAGAAGGAGGAGAAGTCTGAAGATAAGAAGTGCTTTACTTGTGGAAGCTTGACTCATCTAAACAAGGATTGCAGAAAGAGGAATGGCACTTGCTTTAACCGTGGAGAAATGGGACACTTCACTAGGGATTGCCCAAAGAAGCAAGGGCAAGGCCAGGGTCAGACTCAGCGTGCTGGACCTTCGGGAGGGCAAGTTCATGCTCTCAATGCCGCTCCAGTTCCCGATCGAGGTAGTATTTCTGTTGAAAGTCTTGTTTACATTTCTGATTTTCCTGTTCGTACTTTGTTTGATTCTGGCGCATCGCATAGTTTATTTCATCTGGTTTAGTTGAAAGTTTGCACCTAAGTACTAGTCTAGTTAATGATCCCGTGTGTGTTTCAAATCCAATTGGGGGTTCCGCCCATTTGTCTATTATCTACGTGGATTTGAAAATCTCTATCTTGAGTATAGAATTCTCGCGTGATGCTTATATTCTCGGTTTCAGGGGGTATGGGTTGATTTTGGGCATGGATTGGTTGTCCAGTTTTGGAGCCATTCTTGATTTTTGAGCATAGGGTTGTGAGGCTCATGACTCGCCTCGGTAATACCCTAAAAATTTCTTGTAACCCTATGGGTCCCGTCACATTGTGTTATCTTGAATCCCTCAACTCGTCTATCGATAGTTTGTAATATATGAGGGTGGTCCGAGAATATCCTGATATCTTGGGTGAAGTGAAGGGGTTACCCCTAAACGCGAGATAGATTTTCGCATTTGTCTGGTTGATAATGCCAAGCCAGTTACGTGGCCGGTTAGGCACATGGCCCCGCAAGATGAGAGTTAAGAAAGCAAGTCAAGGAGTTGCTTGAGAAGAACTTCATTAGACGAAGTATATCTGAATGGGGAGCGCCTGTAGTATTTACTACCAAGGCAGATGGTTCTCTTCGACTTTGTGTTGATTAGCGTGAGTTAAACAAAGAGAATAGACAACCATTGCCAAGGATCGATGATTTGTTTGATCAGCTTGTAGGAACATCTGCTTTCTCTTGATCTTGCTACTGGATTCCATCAGCTCAGAGTAGCTGAGGATAGTATAGACAAAACTGCGTTCAGAACTCCAGATGGATTCTTAGAATGGCTGGTCATGCCATTCGGTTTGACTAATGCACCCGCCTACTTCGTGGACTTGATGAGTAGGGTGCCTAGGGAGTTCCTGAACGAGTTTGTGGTAGTCTTTGTAGACGATATCCTGACTTTCTTAAAGAATGAGGAAGAACATGCTAGACATCTCAAGGAGGTGATGGATGCGCTTAGAGCCCATCAGTTGAAAGCCAAGTCCTCCAAATGTCATTTTGGAGAAAAGAAGTTAGATTTCTTGGGCACATAGTTACTAAGCAAGGCTTAGCGGTGGATCCTGCTAAAGTGGTCGCGGTTCAAGACCAGAAAGCCCCGACGAGGACAATTGAAGTAAGAAGTTCTCTCAGTTTAATTAATTAGTTAGCGTCCCTTGAGGTTAGACCTACCCTTCTGGATCAAGTAGGGACTTCACAGAAGGAAGACCCGTAGTTAGTCGAGATCATGGACAAGTTGATTCGAGGCGAGATGATAAGTCACCTCGCTATAGATGACAAGGGATGGATAAGACGCGATGAGAGAAAGAAGGCTCTTGAAGATGCACATCACTCGAGGAGGTGGCCGAGTTTGTCCCAAGGTGCATGTTGTGCCAACAGATTAAGGCCGAGTCATAAAAAGCCCGGTGGGCTATTACATCCATTGGAGGTCCCCGCAATGGAAGTAGAAAAGCGTCACGAAGGATTTCGTGGATGGACTGCCTAGGTCAAGGAAAGAGAATACGAGCATGTGGGTCATAGTAGGTAGACTCACGAAGAGTGCTCATTTCACTCCGGTAAAGAGCGAAAGGACTGCATCATAGCTAGCAACGGATTACTTTCAAGAAATAAGGAGGTTGCACGGGGTTCCCTCAAGTATAGTTAGTAACCGTGACTCAATCTTCACTAACCAGTTTTGAGATAGTCTACGGGAAGTCATGGGCAAACGGCTAAATCTAAGGACGTCCTATCATTCACAGGCAGATGGTTCATTTCGTTCAAGCATGAGTTATAGAAAATTACGTTAGTAAGAGCAATTGGTAAACGTGGATTGGTATTTTCAAGAAAAGTTCTGCTGCGTGGATTACTTTATAGTAAGTAAACGAGATCCAGGATTCACTGATGAATTTTGGAGAGCTTGCATGAAATCATGAGGTCATAGTTATGTTTAAGCCAAGAATGATAGAAGAGTAAGTGAAAGAGGAAGACGAGAGGCGACAATGAAATGGGTTCCAACTCATATTTGGAAATAAGAGTTAAGAAGCTAAGAGATCATGAGGTAAAAGACGGTCAAAGCACAGTGGAGTTAAGCTCAAGGAAACGTGACTTAGAAGACTGAAGGCTAGATACGCGCATCATATCTCTTTTTAAGAGTATATTCTTGATCCTTGTTTTCCTGTGGAACTTACTTGCATGTTATCTTTTACATATATCCTCTCGGTCCCATTCTCGATCCCATTTCTGTTGTAAACTCCATAAGGGGGTATGACTCATCGGTTAGTAATACATGTCAAGGTTTAAAGGGGTCCGTTAGGTTGACTAAACCTTTTGGGCTTTTATAGGATTGGGGTTGGGTTAGGAAGGGATTTCTTGTAATCCGAAAGGAGTATATCCTGCTTATCTTCCCGATCTCTTTGTAGCATATCTTTCTTTTGCTATCTATATCGTGTTAATCTTGTCATGAGAACCTTAGGTAGAAACCCTTTGGATGAAACATGTGTTTGAAACATGTTATGCTTGATGTTTGCAAATGGTTGCAAGTGTTTGCAAGTGGTTACTCGTGGATGCATTATACACATTAGGCACTAGATCGGCTCACACACTCCTCATATTGCATATGTATGAGTGTTTACGCTTATTCATGGATGAAAATTTTTGTGTTATCACATGGATGTTGCATATGGATGTATGTTATGTGCACGCATATAGATGTTATACATTATGTTAGGAATTGCATACATATGGATTCATTTCACTAACATAATTTGCATTGATGATATTTGCATTAGATAAGTACATATACACACACCTTTGCATATGTTCATACAACATTTAGAATTTTGTAAGGACAATGATTGCTCGTGGATGATGTTTTGAGTAGATGGATGTTGGATGGTAGGATACGTTCTTCCTAACTTAGAGATTTCGGGGACGAAATCCTTTAAGGAGGGGAGAATGTAACAACCCGTATTTTCAATAACCTGTTATAACATAAATCGAGGCAGAATTTAATTTATAAATCTGAATCAAGGAAAACGGGCTATGCATTGCGTTCGTCTCAGAAAAATACGCGAAATAGAGTCCGAGTTTTCGAAAATCGGAGTCCGTATGACCCGATTAAGGCCCAACGAAGTTTTCAGAAAAATTCAAAGTAAAAACAGATTTCAAATTCAAGTTTGAATTTGGAAATTAGGTCAGATTGGGCCAGGCGGGAAAATTCCCGCCAGAGCACCCAAGTCGACAGCCCTGTCGACTTGGGAGTCGACTTGGTTGGTCCCAAGTCGACAGCCCTGTCAACTTGGCTATCGACTTGGCTCAGCCGGGCAGTTTTGCCTGGTGCACCATTTTGGAGTTGTGTTGAGTTTGGGGGCCAGATTCGGTTTTGAGGGCTGAGATTGGAACTAGGGTTTAATCCTAAGGTTTAAACTAATCCTAATCTCTATAAATAAGCCCCTAACCTAACCCTAAATCATCATTAATCAATCCTACAACTAAACTATGGCAAAATCATTCCTCTCATGGCCTCCACTCTCTTCATAAAATTCCTAAATAAATTTCTATGAGAGATTTTCCATGCATACAAGTGTTTTCAAGCTTGTATGAGCATCCTTAGCTTGCATTCAAGTCAAGTTTCTATATTTGCATCATAAAGCAAGAGTTTTGATCATTTTGGCTCAAGGGTTTTTCTATTGGAGCTTGCATTTTGGGTTTATTTGATTGCATAAGGGCTTAGTCTCAATCTATATATATATTTGTGTCTTCATAAGCATTGTAAGCCTTTTTCTACTTTCATATTTAAACTCTAAAGTTAAATGAATGATGCAAGTTTGGTTGATCATTATGATATGCAAGTTTGCCATGATATGCAAGTTTACCATGTCATGTTATGCAAGTTTGATATGTTATGATATGCAAGTTTATCATGTTATGCTATGCAAGTTTGCCATGTTATGATATGCAAGTTTACCATGTCATGTTATGCAAGTTTGATATGTTATGATATGCAAGTTTGCCATGCTATGTTATGCAAGTTTGCCATGTTATGATATGCAAGTTTATCATGTTATGCTATGCAAGTTTGCCATGTTATGATATGCAAGTTTATCATGTTATGTTATGCAAGTTTGTCATATTATGATATGCAAGTTTATCATGTTATGTTATGCAAGTTTGATATGCAAGTTTGCCATATGATATGCAAGTTATGTTATGCAAGTTTGGGATGATCATTTTGTTCATGTTATCATGTTATGCAAGCTTATCTTGGGTTTATGAGCTTAAAGCTTCAAGCTTTATGCTAAAGGTTGCATTTTGGCAACATGTAAGTTATCATATCTCTTATGATAACTTGCATGTGAGGCTAAATGCGAACTTATGGCCATTTCTACATGTCATTTATCACCATGTATCACCAATATGCTAAGTTTGGTTTTATGCATGCTTTTGAGGCCTAAAAATGTAATATGCAAGTATATGAACATATGTACATTTCATATGCCACCATGTTAAACTTGTGGCTTCAACACCTTTATGTCATGATTATGCCAAGTTCCCTCTTTCTATCCTTTATGCGCTATTGCGATATGTAAGCGATGGGATTGCGTTTGGGGTTGGGTAAACTTAAAAGACATAAAAACATAAGATTGGGAATTTACCTATTAAGTTAGGTCTACCCATTGGGAATTTACCTATTAAGTTAGGTCTACCCAAATTCTTGAAAACTTGTAATATGTTTTGGAAACATGATGGACATGACACTTAGAAAATATAAGTGTGACCAACTCGAGGTTGGGTTGAGTTTGTAGCGTAAAACTACCCGGAACCGACCGGCTTAACTAGTTGCTACAAACAATAGGACCCAATGTGAGAAGTTGGTCATGTTGTACCTTGAGCCCGAGGTTAGACCAAGTTGTGGTGTAAAGCTACCCGGACCCGCCCGGCTTAACTAGTAACCACAACAAGGTCTAATGTGAGAGGTTAAGGCACATTAAATTAATTAATGCCTCATGATTAGGGTTAAGTCATGATCCACTTAATACTTAACCAATTTGGGCTTGGTAGATTAATCAGGGTTAAGTCGTAAACTCATCGTTACACTTAACAAAGTTAATCCATGATTAGCAAGAGGGTTAAACCGTACTTAACCCACTAGAAAAATCCTAGCAATGGGGGTCCACTCCAGCAGTAATCCCAAGTTTGTATCATTAAGACCCTAGGGACTAGGCTAGGGAGGGGGCACGATTACTGGACTTGAGGTAAGTGACCAAAAACGACGGCAAATTGGTACGCCGGTGTAGTTCCGGGCGGACTATGGTCCTGCACATAGTCCGAAGCCGGGGAAAACATGCACGGGTACCAGTAGATCGAGACTGTGCACTTATGTTTATGGTGTCCAGGGGTTGACACCCTAGGGCTTGATACACCCGACGGGAGACCCTGCACAGTCTGACTACAATTATGTTTGGGTCGTATTGACACCAACACGTGACGAGTTAGGCTTATAGGGAGCCGATCGATTAGACCGTTTGGTTGGACCTCGTATTAGGGTCACTTCATATTATTGGACCTCGTATTAGGGTCATTTCATGTTATTGGGCCAAAGCTTGGGCCAAGGGATCAATACTTGTTTATTTAAGTCATGTTAGTTTGCTAGTACACCTGTGGTGCAAAACCTTAAACCTGATTATGCGATGACACCTTTATCTATCATGCCAGTATGTAGTTATCCTTATGTTCATCCCTGCTTCTCATGCCAGTTAACTTTATCAGTTTACATTGATTGTAGTAGGGCTTACTCAGTCTTTTTGACTGACCTGTTTTTCTTTCGCCTCTTTTCTTCCGTTTCCCCCCCCCCCCCCCCAGGTTCTCAGGGTGGGAATATTGGAGCTTATCTTGGATTTCTGATCGCTTGCTTGTGGGATTTTAGCTCATGTACGGTCTTGACATGAAGCTAGCTATGGTTATCACTTATTTTGGGGATAGTACTTATGTATTTCAGTTTTTCAGTGATGTTGTTTTTATCTAGACTTGTGTATTTGGAAAGTTGACATTATGTTGTACCAGACTTGTTTTGAAATAGTTTGAAATCTTCCGTTGTTTTACTTATCTTATTTACTCTGTTTACATTTATACATATGTTCTTGTTCTGCCTTGATATATCATTATGCATGAATACCCGGTACAAACGCCCCTCCAAAGTCAGAGTGCTTGCAAGAGCCACCCTGGCGGAGGTGGGGTGTTACAGTCACGGACTACATACTGGAATTGATCCGAAGCGGTTTGGAACTCTGTTGAATTTTTGGCAAACTAAAATGGCAGATCGAATCAAAGAATATTTATCGTTATTTAACGATTATCAACCAGGGTGAGTAAACTCACTAACTCTGCCAGTTTTATAAATTTATAAACGTTATCTAATATTGATAAAAATGATTGAATGTTGTGTGTAATGACTGTTTGGACGATTTGCTGATTAATTAGTTAAGATTTTAGATACAGTCATATATATAAACCGTTAGTTAAATATTGATCTCATTTATTATAATAATTCATAACGATATGAAATCAGTGTTATTATGTTGATTAACATCTATGGATGCGGGGAAACAGGTTGGAGGAATCCAACTGGATTCCTCAACAATTATATTACTGTTTTTCATATATTACATTATATGATGTGACAAATAATCAGAAATGGATTGTTATGTGTTTTGGGATGTTTGAATAACACTGACCTGAAATAATTGGTATATAAATACCGTAAAATATATTCGAATATATTAGAAAGAAATTGGGGTTTTAAAAAGGGGATTTCTACTTTAGAAATTAGAGATTAAATTTCGATTGGCTAGAATATATTAACTTGTTTTAATTATATTAAAACAAGTGATTTAATTTATAATCTATATTTATAAATGACATGAAATAATTGGGATTAAATTAGTTGGAAATATAAACTCAAGTACGAACTGAAATGGGAAATTGGGAAATCATTCAAGAAGGGAACGATGAAATTATTTCGATGTTCGGAATGTAAGTAGGATTGAAATAAATACGTAAGGTTTTACTATTAGAATTTGACCGTGTCTAATATTATAAAAATAATTTATTTTGAAAATCAGAATTTGATGAGATAAATAAATATTTGAATTTATTATCGAATATGTAATCAAGATAAGTTATGACTTATAAAACAAGCTTATGGAATAGACTATGAAGTATAGATTTATAAAATAACAAGATAAATGGAATATTAAACGGTAATGATATTTATTATTTAAATGAAGATTTGATTTAATAAAATGAGCCCAGATTTCTGTAAATTAATGATATTCACATTTAAAGTGGATAATGGTTTAAAGGAAAATGGTTTACAATTTGGAATAGTTTGAAAAAGGAAATTTGCGAGTATTTGAAGAGATATATTTCAAAAGTGAATTTAGAAACCAAGTTAACCTGAAATGGTGAGTTATTCCGACGATTCGGAACGTTAGCGAATAAAGTCTATTGAAAAGAGAGTTATACTTGAAATTCATTTATATTGAACATGGGGAAGTACTATTTACTTTCCGTTTCAAATCAAGATTTATTTGTTTAATTAATTTATTAAGTACTATTTATTTATTTAAAGTAACGAATCAAGTTATATTTTTAAGTTGAATATTTTAGAAACAGAGATTATAACGCTATCATTATAATCAATATTTTCTATAAAAGAAGTAGAGTTTTAAACTGATTTCGAGAGTTGCATAAGCAGTGATTTGATAAGAAATTAAGAAATGGGATTAAGGAAATTAGAAACTGATTGGGGACTAGTTAAGTTGAGCGGCTTTTTGAGTGTTGATCTGATGTTGGTTTCGGCCTTCGGGGTTGATACTTAGGGAATTGTTCTCTTACTAGTTTTCGGTTAGGGACTGATAGATAATGATGTGTGAATAAGTAATGGAAACCTTTTTTTGATGTCAATAACGTACAATTTCTAAATATAGAAATTTAGAGTTATGAAAGTAATGGTATTAATTCCCGATGTTAAAACGAGATATTTTCTAAATATAGGAAATAAATAGTTTAAAATAAATGGAAACGTTTTCCAAGGATCGGGTGAGGCAAAATGGGTTTTGAGAAAGACTTGCGAAAATACGGGAAGTGGGGAATTGGGAAAATAAAATGATAAATCTATTTAAAGGGGCTCAATGTTGATTGATGATTGATCGGTTGGATTTTCATTTGGAAATATAACCGTTGCTTGTTTGTATGTTTTCCTTTGATAGTTAAATCACCGGCTATCAAAGTTTTTGATCATTTTTCCGTTGTTAATACGGGGAGACCGCGATCAGATCTATTATCTGAAAACCATTATGTATGGGCATGAGCGTTGCGAATTAAATATGCTGAAGACAGTTGAAGACGGAGTTTATGCAAGGGCTGTTATATTTACAGAATAGTGCCTTCGGTTTGTCCAGTCCCAGGACAACTTGTATGGACGAATGTCTGACAGAGTATATCTAATAGATCGCGTAAGTTGATCTCTTCAAAACGTATTCACGTTTGGTAGCGGGGAAATTCGTTTCTCTTAGCTTTATACCCGTGGTATTTTTGTGGAAATCAATTTGTGATTTGGCGGGTATGACGACGTGGCATTCAAAGTAAATAGAGGTGTGATTTGTCAAGAGATACGTTATGACCTCAAGCCTCATCAACCGGAAAATGACAAAAATCGGGCAGGCAGCATGGTTATGTGGGTCGCCCCCATTAGGGTGTATTGTCACCGTCTAGAGAATATTCATATTTGTTACTTCTTTTTGCTTCTGTATCTCCCAGGAATGGTTATGTTGCTAGTAACCGTAGGTGACAATATATTCGATACACTCAAGAGAAATGAGTGGTCGTTCATGTGTGACCGGGTTGCAAGACGTTCTTGTTGAACCCAGTGTATTCCTCTCTAGAGATACACTATCGGAAGGTGGTTCCATACCTTGTCATAGTCGGAATCTAATCTCCAATAAGCGCCCGCGGTTTTGATTGAATACTATATATGTAGAGCGTGAGATGCAAGCGTTCTGCTAGAATATTATTTACTTGTGATTAGACACTATTATAATATTACAATAATATCATTTTGAAAATGTTTTTGAGTTATAGTAAGATAAAAACCGTCCATGTTTATGTGTGGACTAGTCTTACTATTATCCTTTTCTTTCAAAAGGATTTTTCAAAGTTAAACCGAATGGTTGGAGTTTGCTCACACCAGTCCCATGACTGACCCAGAGTTTATTTTGTTTTGTTTTCCCTAAACTCTTGGATGCCCAAATTTGTACGGGCAGTCAAGTAGTCGGGATTTTTTAGATACTTGGAGGAGCTTGAAGCAGGAGGCTTCGACACTAGATATATATACAGAGTTTATTTCCGCTGTGATATTATGTGATAATGGTATGTATATATACAGTTTTGCATTTCAAAGTTATGTTATAATATATTTTATTCGTTCCGCTGTGAGATTCGTATTTACTCTGATTCAATTCAGTTGTCTTCTTCTTCTTCTTCTATTCTAATTTTCTTTCTTTCTATTCTCACCCTCTTTCTCTAGATAATCCGATATTTTCGATATCTGATTAGCCGACATTGTGTTTTGTGTCGATTTTCTGGGTCGAAAATCCCTTGGTCGTTACAGTGGTATCAGAGCTAAAGGTTAAGTAATTACCTTGGCTCCGTGGCGTAACTCAATAGAGATGGGGTTAGTAATATCCTAGATTGAGTTGAGTGTATATATATAAGTGAACGTATTTGTAAATTATATAAAAATGATTTTTATATTATGGAGATTTATTGGTTGAATGGCTTATGAATTCTAGTCGGCGATGGGGCACCACAATGTCGATAGGGGTTTCTAAACACTCGAATATGATGAACCGGCATGATATGTTTTCGAAAGAAGGGTAAATGAAATTTTTTTACCCAAAGTATATTTTGATATAGCAAAAGTATATATCTTGAAACTAATATAATATATATTTGATGTGTTGATTGAAATTATAATCGAGTGAAATTATAATTGAAATGGTTATACATATAACCAATCAGTATTCGTATAAGAACGATATATAAAGTCAGATTAATTGAATCTGAATATAAGTCATAAGTGGAATTAAAGATTCTGGAAACCTGAAAGGGTGTTTAAAAACGAATCTGGATTAAATATATGGAAATTTAAAGATCCTGGGTGAATTTGGAAATGTTTTCCAAGTATTTTAATAGATATTTTGAAGTAATTTCAGGAAATCTTTTTGAAGTAATATAGTATTGAACTCACTCAGATAGCTGGAAAATAATTCTGATGATGACTGCAGCATCATCAATGTTCATTTTCGAGTTTCTAAATGACGGATTACTACCAATTTTTTTTTGAATTATTGTGAAGAAACAAGTTGTCAGAAATTCAAACGTTTTGAATTATTATTATTGTTATGATTTCAAACCGATTTAAAAATAAATCCCAGGAATTTGAATTCTGAAAATAAAAATTTAATTTATGAAGTTGAAATGGTAAAAGTGAATAAATAAACTAGAATTTACTCAAATTAATTTAAATATTATTTGATTGGATTAGAGATAATCTGAAATGGAATCAGGTTGTTGAGCAAGAATTTGGAATTGAAATTGGAGTTGGAATTTGAAATGGATTTGGCTTATATATAGGCGAATGAGTGGATTTGAGAATAAATTGGATTGGAGATCAAATTGCAAATGCGTTTATATATGCTAACAGGATAACAAATGGAAGAAATAGAGTTGAATGCCCAACAAAAAGGTACGGGTTTATATTATATTGAATATGAGATTTTTATGAGCCTGTTTGGCAAGCCGCTTGGATTTTTGATTTTCTTTGGATCGAAGAAGGTCTAGAAAGGTGAATTGTAGCTGTACCGATTGAGCCGCGCAAAAGAGACGCTAGCGAATTCTTTCGAAAATTTAAAGAGTTAGAAATTTAGAAGAACATTTTAATAACTGAAAATCGACTTATCGATTGTATAAGAGATTATAAAACCCGAATGGACAAGCGGAATGATGAACAGATTTAAAATCAATTTGAGTATGTGTAGATATTTGAGAAAGCATATGGATGAGTATGTGGTAGTGGATTGTCCAAAAGTGCTGGTCGTATCATTTGGAATGGAAAATAAAAAGTCGGGTATTGATATAAGGATTAAAGGTAATATGTAGAGAATTGAGTTTGAAAGTATGGAGCATAGGATTTCAACCAAGCAGGTTGTAAGAAGTTAGAGTTCTAGTATCCGTACTGCTTAGCAATTTCGAGGACGAAATTATTTTAAGGGGGAAGGAATGTAACGTCCCAGATTTTTAGCGATTTAATAATTAATTTATTTAATTATTTTAATATATTGGTTAATAATTTAAATGGTCTGAATTCAAATAATTTAAATAATGGGATAATAATAGATTAGTTACGAAATGGTCGGAAATAGTTAATTTGGAGATATTGTGGGAATTGGATAATTTAATGAATTTAATTCAGTTTAGAATTGAATTATATTAGCAAACATATTTATATATGACAGTTGAACGTACTAATTATAATATAAATTATAATGGAGCTCGAAACATCGCGATAGTTCGTAATTCGATGATTTGAACTTCAACTGCATATACAGGATTTGTTGTAAATCGGATTTCGTCGAAACAAGAAACGTTGGAATCTAGTAAACGGTATTTTTGTAATGGAAGTGAAAAATCGAGATTTTGTATTATAGATGGTGAGTTATGTCCAATTCAAATTTTCAAATAGTCGCTATGGAATTGCTTGTAAGCCATAAAGATTATTTAATTATAATAAATTATTTATTTCGAAATTGAACGAGATTACTAAGACGTGTTATTAATTTAATTTATATAATTTCTCTGTGATTTTTATTTAAGAAAATAAGAAACTTTTTATTCAAATACCCTATATCACCATTTTGGAATTTCATAGAATGAACCAACTTTTCTATATTTTTATATTTTGGGATTATGGTACATTGTACATCACAACGGTATTTTTATTTTTGTCCATAACAACTCGTATGTGAACAGAACATTACATAGTGGGATACGCTAAGCTTTATAACTTAAAACTTAGCAGCAACGTAAAATGATATCTCCAAATGGGTACACTATCCTTTTTTTCGAAGCACATGTCTGCCATATTTCTTCCCAATTCAATGCAATGTTTCAACATGCCACCCTCTTATCTTGGTTCTTCTGCCATCCTACCATTCTTTCAAATCATAGACATAGTACCATTTAATTCAATGTACATGCCACATTTTACTTTATGGTTAAGTATGGTCCTCAAGTGTACGTTCTCTTTTACGCAAACTGCAAAACATTCTGGAAAAGTAAAGCCATACATTTAGAAACAAATATACATATTGGGTTAAGATTTCAATTCAAATGACAAAAACATGATAATACAACAAACGATTTTTATTACATTATACCACAAGCAGCACATTAAAATAAACATGAAAATATTTATACCTTTAACTGAAAGCTAGCTAATATAAATATTTTACATTCCTTCGCTGTGAAGGTCCATATCCATCCTAGCATAGCTACTCTGTCTTTAGACCTTGCGGACGAGTACCCAAAACACATGCCTATTTGTACTACACACGTCCCTTACTTCAGCCAAAGAAAAGCTACAGCAATGTTTCTTCAAATCACAAGCAGCTACTACATCTAAGCTACTGACCTTCCCTTTTCAAAACAACAGTGAAATCTGCAAGCCTACTATTGCTACTCTATTTATCTATTCCTTGCCCGCCAAGGCTTCAAGATTATAAATAAGCGAAGTTTTGCTATTCAAAGTCATTCACAGAGAACTTTATAAATACCTTGCGGGAAAAAGAAAAAAATCTGAAATCTTTATATTGTTATCCGTATTTCTTTAAGGCACCTTCTTGTATATAAACGCATGGTTTTTTCAGTAGAATTACTGAAACACCCCACCCTCCATTAAGGTAACTCACAAAGGGACAACCTTAACTTTGATGGAGGTTTGTAAGTAACAGTCACAGATAAACACAAGACAGATACAAACATATATGTATAAGCAGCGGAAAAACAACAGACTTTTTATTTCATAAAATACTTGTTCATACAAAAACACTTCCATAACTGTCACATAACACTTCAAAAAACATTACATCATCATTTCTTTCTTGGTTATTAAATAAAGAAGCATAAAACATAATTAAAACTGCATAAATCCCCATGATTGTATCCAACAGCCATAGCCAAAGCAAGAGAGTCCAAACCGTACATCTACTATCTTGAAGCTTTGCAAAGAGTTTGACTAGGCTGAGTTGTTTCCTCCTTGTGGACCTAGGGGGGGGGGGGGAGGGAGAGGGGACGGAAGAAAAGAAGACGAAAGAAAATAGAGTCAGACATAAAGCCTGGTAAGTCTAGTGACTCTTCAGTACGTGAATAAGAATAAGGGCATGATAGGTATAAACTGGAAACAGGAAAGAATCATAAACTAGGATAAGATAGTTCTAAAACGAATATATTATCGCACCCCACACTATATCTCTGCACCTACATGTATTAGTTCTGAACTGGCACCTCGTGCTGAGGGTAAAGTGATCCCATTATTCTAAATATCGTCTCCTACTCGCATAATTACATGTGTCTTACGGCCCCCAAATATTGTAGATACCTATGCTGGCCCCACCATGGGGTGTATCAAGTCCCATGGTGGCGACCCGACACAATACCAGAATGCATAGGTTATACTACTGGTGCCCCCTAGTGCCCTGTTTGTCTGCTCCGAAGTGTGTGCGCGCCCGCACTCCGTTAGAACCCACACTGTTACACCCACCGCCATTGCTTTGACCGCTTACAATCAGCCCAGTAATCGTGCCCCACCCTGCCTAGTTTCAGGGTATCATGATACCTAATTTGGGTTACTGCTGAAACGGGTCCCTTGTTACTAGGGTTTTCTAGTCAGACATGTTAAGTGGTTAAGTGTCTGTAGTTACCTAACCCCACCCATCAGTTCATTTAACATGTTGAATTGGTTAAGTGTTTTAGTCAACTTAACCCTATCTTCTGTCCTTAGCCTCTTAAAGCACCGACCACTCACATTAGACAGATATTGTTACGGTTACTGGATGTGCCGGTCGGTTCCGGGCAGATTTACACCGTAACTCAGTATAACCTCGGGTCCTTATTGGGCTCCATGCTTAACCACCCACATTGGATAGGTATTGTTGTGACTACTGGACAGCCGGGCGGGTCCGGGCAGGTTTACATCACAACTCAATCCAACCTTGTGTTAAGCACATTTGTATTTTCTAAATTTACATATTTGTCTTTATTACCTGTTATATGTAAGTTTGTTAACCAATAAATGTTATGGCCCACATTCCAAGTTTAACATTTTTGGTATAAGAATTTATACCGTTTAAATATCACAAATTTTGGCATGTGACAAACAAGCCAATTTAATATATTTTTATGCCAAGTTTTCCTACCCATTTTACCCAACGTTACCCCGTCTAAATATTAGGCTAACAACTCTTAGCCTAATTTTCGTTCGCATGATTTTAACATATGATATTAGGCTAAAAACTTAGCCTAATTTAGCGCACAAAGTTTGCATAAAGGAATCTATCTACATAACATGTCATAGGTGTAAACTTATGCATAATAGGGGTGAACTTGCAAAATGATCATCATGAATGTCATAGGTGTGAACTTGGCATTTTGGCATAGCCATTATGAACATAATAGGGGTGAACTTGCAAAATGACTAAATCTAAATAGGTGTCACATAAAATGGCATAATCTTGACTTGCATAAACATAGGCCTAACCATATTTATCTAGGCATAACTTCAAACACAAAACTAGCATGTGACAAGGTCATTACATGTTCATAAAAATGTCAAATTTTGGTATTTACACAAAGATGTGAACTAACTCAAATCATGTAGCCTATTTCAACATGAAACTTGTATTAATTGCGTAACCCAAATGGATCCAATTACAACTTGAAATGAGCATAAGAATATATATATATATATACACACAAGGATTTTAATCATGTTGGCATAACGGTCTTAACATAGAACATGTGTATATAAGTCTTAACTTGGACTTAGCAAAATGTATACAATCCATGTTAACCACATAAACATAAAGGTGTAAATTCTAATATTAACCACAAACTTGCAAGTGATGTTGTTTTCAATTACAAACGTTAAACAGGTCCTCATCACATCAATTTATACCACAAACATCCCAATTCCATTCACAATAAAAATCATCGCAACATATATACATTGTTAACTTTATACGACATAAACATTATATAACATAATGTGATTCCAATTTATATCAAATCACGTTCTTTTTCAATTCACATCTCAAACGTAACTAGACTTACTACATCGATGAACTTGAATTCTGGATTCTGAGTTCTGAAATTGAGATGCGTTCCTTTGGGTAGACTAACGTTGATTTGATTCGTGTTTTAACTCTAACTTGGCTCGTCTCTAAGCTTTTCTACAAGTGGAGGCTCCTCTCAATTTCCTACCGACAGCATGGCGGCTCTGTCTCTAATTTCTTATGTTAATTTAGGTTGGAGTCTTAGGTTGTATTTATAGAATTTTAGATTGATTTGAGCCGTCAGATGATCATAGACGAATCTAGATCATTCACTTCGAAAGGAGCCAACCAAAATGCGACATGTCAGCCCTAGTGACACAGCCAAGCCTCAGAAATCGACTAGAACCCGACCAGGCTAGTCAGGGCCAAACCAGGTCGACAGGGCAGGTCGACCCCCTGGTCGACCTGGTGCCTGGGTGGGGAAATTCCCGCCCAGCCCAGTTTGGGTCTGATTTTGAATTTTGAACTTCTTTTTGAACGGTTTGAATTTAATTTGAATTCTGAAACTTCCGGAGGACATAACTCCTTCATACGGAGTTCGATTCACGCAAACTCGGACTCTATCTCAAGCAGAATTCCAAGACGATCGCAACAGTGAAACCCGTTTCCATTAATTCTTTCATTTAGAATTAATTATACTTAAGTTTGTTATTATATAGTTAACAGAAAATTTGGGGCGTTACATTCTCCCCTCCTTTTAGGATTTCGTCCCCGAAATCTTCAAGTCTGGAAGAACGTTAGTCCTAATATCCAATCGTCCATCTAATCAACCATCAAACACAGGCGTCCATTGTCCTTAAAAGACTTCTAATGCTTTATGATCATATGCACAGTGTGTGTACATGTCCTCATCTAATGCAAAATCAGGCGGTCTACTAATTCAGTTGACCTCCTTAATGCAAATCATGTAAGTGTCATGAGTCCATTATGTATGCAAATTTGTCCTTACTCATAATTCTACATGAGTGCGTGACCATCAATACAAATGCGACATCGATATGACAACATATCAAGTTTCAACCACATACAAATATGAATACATATATGCATATGCAGTATGAAGTGACTGAGCCGATCTAAAACCTAGGTTGTGTGTGTATATGCATCCACGAGCAACCACTAGCAACCACTTGCAGCCATCAACCATAACATGTTTCAAATACATGTTTACATCCAAAGGGGTTTCTACCTAAGGATAAAAGATTATATCAAGAAGATATACCTAAAAAGATAGATACAAGCACAACTTAAGGAAATAGAGAGGTCAAAGATGTACGCTCAAAAAGAAAAGGGTAGGCCGCGCGTATTCTATCCTCAGTTTCCCAAGTCGCGTCTTCCTCGGCGTCGCTCCACTGAACCTTAACGAGCTTGACTTCGCGGTTGCATAGCTTTTTGATTTCAGTTCCTACGATTCAAGTTGGAACTCTCCTCACAGTTGCTTCGCGTTCCACTTCGGCTTCTTCTAGAATGCTTGGCTCCACCACTTTTGCTGATTCATGTAGACATTTCTGGAGGTGAGAAACGTGAAAGACGTTGTGAATTCCAGCCAATCTTTCAGGCATCTCTACTCTATAAGCCATTTTCCCAACCTTCTCGATGATAGGGAACGGTCCTACAAATCTTGGTGCTAGTTTTCCTGTGGATCCAAAGCGAACGACATTCCTTAAGGGAGATAGCTTAAGGAAAACCCTGTCCCCAACCTCAAACTCAAGTTCGGTCCTTCTTTTGTCGGCATAGGATTTCTGTCTGTCTTGGGTAGTCTTCATTCTCCTTCGTATCAAGTCCACTTTTTCTGAAGTCTCTCTAATCATGTTTGGCCCAAGTATAATCTTGTCAGTAGACTCCCACCAACAAGTTGGTGATCGGCAAGGTCTTCCATACAAAGCTTCGAAGGGCGCCATACCGATGGTGGCTTGGTAATTGTTGTTGTAGGCGAATTCCACTAAAGGAAGGTGATCTTCCTAAGTCCCTCCGAAGTCAAGAACACACAGTCTTAGAAGATCTTCTAGTACTCTATTCACCCTTTCTGTCTAACCATCAGTTTCGGGGTGATAGGCCGTGCTCAAACATAACTGTGTGCCGACAGCTTCTTGCAGACTCCGCCAAAATTCGCTCGTGAAGATGGGGTCTCTGTCACTCACTATGATGGAGAGTATTCCATGGAGTCGAACTATTTCCTTGAGATAAAGAGAAGCTAGAGACGAAGCAGTCCTTCTACTCTTGATAGGTATAAAGTGGGTGGTTTTAGTAAGCCCGTCTACTATCACCCAAATGCTAGTATTGCCTCTTCTTGACCTAGGCAACCCATCAATGAAGTCCATTGAAATGCTATCCCACTTCCACTGTGGGACCTCTAAAGGATGAAGTAGTCCTCCAGGCTTCTTCTGTTCCGCCTTGACCTATTGGCAGGTCATGCACTTAGAAACAAAATCTGCTACGTCCTTCTTCATGCCGCTCCAAAAGAAAGTTCTTTTTATATCCTTGTACATCTTATCACCGCCAGGGTGTATAGTCATCTTGGAATGATGCGCTTCCTCGAGAACCTTCTTTGTCAACTCCCTTGCTTGTGGGACGCATAATCTTCCATCTCGCCTCAGCCAACCCGTATCATCGATGGTGTATCGATTGAGGTGACTAGAAGTCTCACCCCTAATAAGTTTATTAATCACATCAACAAGCTGAGGGACTTCACATTGTGCAGCCCCTATTGAGTCCAAGAAAGTAGGGCGTACTTCGAGAGATGATAACAAACCCAGTACAAAATCCGAGGAGGGCCTAAAGTTAAAACTGGCTATATACTCCAAGCTTTGCGTTTCCACAAAGAGAGGGCTTAGGGTCAGTTTCTTTCGGCTCAACGCGTATGCTACTACGTTGCCTTTGCCGGGAGTATAGGAAATTTCAAAATCATACGAGGCAAGAAACTCCATCCACCTTTGCTGCCTCAAGTTAAGATCCTTCTACGAGAAGAGATATTTCAATGATTTATGGTCAGTGTATAATTCGAACTTCTCACCTAGGAGATAATGACACCAAGACTTAAGTGCAAAGACGATGGCGGCCAACTCAAGATCGTGGGTTGGGTAGTTCTTTTCATGAACTTTCAATTGTCTTCCATCATAAGCTACTACCCTTCCTTCTTGCATCAGAACAACGCCTAGCCCCGTACTACAAGCATCCGTATATACTGTTAACATTTTGCTTCCATCTGGCAAAGTCAGAACTGGGGCTGTTGTGAGAGCCCTTTTTAATCGTTGGAAAGCAAACTCGCAATCCAAATCCCAAGTGAATGCCAGATTCTTCATTGTTAGCCTTGTGAGTGGAGCTGAGATTTTCGTGAAAACCCTAATGAATTTTCGGTAAAAACCGGCTAGCCCAAGAAAGCTTCGGACTTCGGTTGAATTTCTTGGCATCTTCCAATCTTGTACTGCCACCACTTTCGCGGGGTCCACAGCCAACCCCTCTTTGGACACTATATGCCCCAGAAATCTTACTTCTTCTCTCCAAAAGTGGCACTTGGCGAAATTGGCTTTTAGCTGATGTGCACGGAGAGTATCCATGATCTCTTTCAGATGCTGAGCATGTTCTTCCTCATTCTTTGAGAAGATCAAAATATCGTCTACGAAGACCACCACGAACTAATTGAGGAATTCTCTGAACACCCTGCTCAGTAGGTCTACGAAATAAGCGGGTGCGTTTGTCAAACCGAAAGGCATGACAAGCCACTCGAAGAAACCGTCTGGGGTTATGAACGCCATTTTATCAATGCTATCTTCAGCTACCCTTAGCTGATGGAACCCAATAGCTAGATCAAGTTGGGAGAAAATCGACGCACCTACAAGCTGATCAAACAGATCGTCTATTCTGGGAAGCGGGTGTCTATTCTTTTTAGTCAGCTTGTTTAGCTCCCTATAGTCCACACAAAGACGCAGTGAACCATCTGCTTTGGTGGAGAACACCACTGGAGCACCCCATTCCGAGATACTCATTCTTATAAACCCCTTCTCGAGAAGCTCCTTAACTTGCTTACTGAGTTCCTTTCTCTTCGTTGGAGCCATGTGTCTAACAGGCAGAGCTACGGGCTTTGCATTATCAACAAGATATATGCGGAAGTCTATTTCTCGCTTCGGAGGTAAGCCTTTCACCTCTTCAAAGACTTCCGGATATTCCCGGACTACCCTAACCGACTGCAAATTCTCAACAGAAGCGTCAAGCGACTCTAGATAACTAAGCATAACAGCATTCAAGGGATTACAAGAAATTTCTAGAGTGTTACCGAGCCGAGTCAAGAGCCTAACCACTCTTTTCTCACAATCAAGAATAGCACCATTACTGGATAACCAGTCCATGCCTAAGATCAGTCCATACCCTGAGAAGCCCAAAACAAAGGCACTACATCTAAATTCAACACTTAGAATAGAGATTTTCAAATCCAAGCAAACCATTGACAAATAAGCCGAGCCCCCAATTGGATTTGAAACAACCAAGGGATCTTCTACCATACTAGTGTCTAGGTGCAGAGATTCTATTAAAGCAGATGAAATAAAGGAGTGTGATGCACCAGAATCAAAGAGAGTGCAAACTGGATGATCATACAGATAAACTAAGCTTTCTACAGAAATATTTCTACCTCGTTGTTGTGGAGGTCCCACCAGCGCGTGGACTTGTCCGCCGGAGGTGGATCCAATCCTCTGTCCTTGCCCCCGCTTCTTTGGGCAGTCCTTAGCCAAGTGTCTAGTCTCGCCACAACTGAAGCAACCACCATTCATCTTTGCCTTCTTCTTTCTGCAGTCTTTTGCTATATGTCCCACAATGCCACAGAAATTGCACTTTCTCTTTTCACGGGATCTGTTGTTCTTCCCGCCTTTCTTGAAGTCTGTTTTCTTAGCCTGTAAACCCTCCTTCTTTTCTTGAGGCACTTCTGCTTTGCCTCTTTCTTGCCTTTATCTTCCTCGTGTAGCAGCGCCATGTCCACCAAGCTTTCATAAGTCGCTCCCGTGGATACATGAGTCATAGCAAGGCTGTGTAGAGGCTCATTTAGACTTTTGACGAAGCGGAGCGCCTTCTTGTGTTAGGTGTTTACTAAGTCCAACCCAAATCTGGCCAGTTGATTAAGTTGATTAACGTACTCCCTGATTGTCATACTTCCCTGTTTCAGAGTTAGGAACTTCTCTATTTGCAGGCTTCTTTCAGCTTGGGAGAAGAATTTTATCTCAAATCTCGTCCTGAAATCTTCCCATGTTTCCACTGGCCTCTCAGCATTGGTGATCTCCCACCAATAAGACGCTTCATCTTTAAGCAACAACACTGCTAGTTGTATCTTTTGCCAGTCATCAACTTCGAAGATGACAAACAGATCCTCGGTCTCCTTTAGCCAGTTTCTTGCTACTACAAAGGATTCAGTTCCATAAAAGTCCTTTCCACCCATAGCCTTGAAGTCTCTACATGTCTTTGCAAAAGCATTTCCACGAGGAGGAGGCGGAGGAGGAGGAGGAACCGTTGCCACTGGAGGAGGAATGTCTGCTGGGCCCGTGCCATTAGCCCTAGCTTCCAGGTACCTCCTAAACCAGCCGGGTACAGGTACTCCTTCCGGAAGGTTAAGGTCTCTAGACATGCTGAAACAAAAAGGAAAGGTTCAAAACGAAGGATAGATAGATAGTGCATATGGCTTTTGGGGGATTATGCCTCTTAAAATATCAAAACTTTTCTTTAAAATGCTTCTTTAAACTTCTCTTTTGAAAATAGTTTCAAAACTTTTATCTTATCTGGTAAACCTATGCTCTGATACCAAATGAAACACCCCACCCTCCATTAAGGTCACTCACAAAGGGGCTGCCTTAACTTTGATGGAGGTTTGTAAGTAATAGTCACAGATAAACATAAGACAAATATAAACATATATGTATAAGCAGCGGAAAAACAACAGACTTTTTATTTCATAAAATACTTGTTCATACAAAAACACTTCCATAACTATCACATAACACTTCAAAAAACATTACATCATCGTTTATGTCTTGGTTATTAAATAAAGAAGCATAAAACATAATTAAAACTGCATAAATCCCCATGGTTGTATCCACCAGCCACAGCCAAAGCAAGAGAGTCCAAACCGTACATCTACTATCTTGAAGCTTTGAAAAGAGTCTGACTAGGATGAGTTGTTTCCTCCTTGTGGACCTGGGGGGGGGGGGGGGGACGGAAGAAAAGAAGACGAAAGAAAATAGGGTCAGACATAAATCCTGGTAAGTCTAGTGACTCTTCAGTATGTGAATAAGAATAAGGGCATGATAGGTATAAAATGGAAACAGGAAAGAATCATAAACTAAGATAAGGTAGTTCTAAAACGAATATACTATCGCACCCCACACTATATCTCTGCACCTACATGAAAGAATCATAAACTAAGATAAGGTAGTTCTAAAACGAATATACTATCGCACCCCACACTATATCTCTGCACCTACATGTATTAGTTCTGAACTGGCACCCCGTGCTGAGGGTAAAGTGAACCCATTATTCTAAAGATCGTCTCCTACTCGCATAATTACATGTGTCTTACGGCCCCCAAATATTGTAGATACCTATGCTGGCCCCACCATGGGGTGTATCAAGTCCCATGATGGCGACCCGACACAATACCAGAATGCATAGGTTATACTACTGGTGCCCCTAGTGCCCTTTTTGTCTGCTCCGAAGTGTGTGCACGCCCGCACTCCGTTAGAACCCACACTGTTGCACCCACCGCCGTTGCTTTGACCGCTTACAATCAACCCAGTAATCGTGCCCCACCTTGCCTAGTTTCAGGGCACCATGATACCTAATTTGGGTTACTGCTAAAACGGGTCCCTCGTTACTAGGGTTTTCTAATCAGACATGTTAAGTGGTTAAGTGTCTGTAGTTACCTAACCCCACCCATCAGTTCATTTAACATGTTGAATTGGTTAAGTGTTTTAGTTAACTTAACCCCATCTTCTGTTCTTAGCCTCCTAAAGCACCGACCACTCACATTAGACAGATATTGTTATGGTTACTAGATGTGCCGGTCGGTTCCGGGCAGATTTACACCGTAACTCAGTATAACCTCGGGTCCTTATTGGGCTCCATGCTTAACCACCCACATTGGATAGGTATTGTTGTGACTACTGGACAGCCGGGCGAGTCAGGGCAGGTTTACATCACAACTCAATCCAACCTCGTGTTAAGCACATTCGTATTTTCTAAATTTACATATTTGTCTTTATTACCTGTTATATGTAAGTTTGTTAACCATTAAAGGTTATGGCCCACATTCCAAGTTTAACATTTTTGAAATAAGAATTTATACCGTTTAAATGCCACAAATTTTGGCATGTGACAAACATGCCAATTTCATATATTTTTATGCCAAGTTTTCCTACCTATTTTACCCAACGTTACCCCGTCTAAATATTAGGCTAACAACTCTTAGCCTAATTTTTGTTCGCATGATTTTAACATATGATATTAGGCTAAAAACTTAGCCTAATTTAGCGCACAAAGTTTGCATAAAGGAATCTATCTACATGACATGTCATAGGTGTAAACTTATGCATAATAGGGGTGAACTTGCAAAATGATCATCATGAATGTCATAGGTGTGAACTTGGCATTTTGGCATAGCCATTATGAACATAATAGGGGTGAACTTGCAAAATGACTAAATCTAAATAGGTGTCACATAAAATGGCATAATCTTGACTTGCATAAACATAGGCCTAACCATATTTATCTAGGCATAACTTCAAACACAAAACTAACATGTGACAAGGTCATTACATGTTCATAAAAATGTCAAATTTTGGTATTTACACAAAGATGTGAACTAACTCAAATCATGTAGCCTATTTCAACATGAAACTTGTATTAATTGCGTAACCCAAATGGATCCAATTACAACTTGAAATGAGCATAAGAATATATATATATATATATATATATATATATATATACACACACACACAAGGATTTTAATCATGTTGGCATAACGGTCTTAACATAGAACATGTGTATATAAGTCTTAACTTGGACTTAGCAAAATGTATACAATCCATGTTAACCACATAAACATAAAGGTGTAAATTCTAATATTAACCACAAACTTGCAAGTGATGTTGTTTTCAATTACAAACGTTAAACACGTCCTCATCACATCAATTTATACCACAAACATCCCAATTCCATTCACAATAAAAATCATCGCAACATATATACATTGTTAACATTATACGACATAAACATTATATAACATAATGTGATTCCAATTTATATCAAATCACGTTCTTTTTCAATTAACATCTCAAACGTAACTAGGCTTACTACAATCGATGAACTTGAATTCTGGATTCTGAGTTCTGAAATTGAGATGCGTTCCTTTGGGTAGACTAACGTTGATTTGATTCGTGTTTTAACTCTAACTTGGCTCGTCTCTAAGCTTTTCTACAAGTGGAGGCTCCTCTCAATTTCCTACCGACAGCATGGCGGCTCCGTCTCTAATTTCTTATGTTAATTTAGGTTGGAGTCTTAGGTTGTATTAATAGAATTTTAGATTGATTTGAGCCGTCAGATGATCATAGACGAATCTAGACCATTCACTTCGAAAGGAGCCAACCAAAATGCGACATGTCAGCCCTAGTGACACAGCCAAGCCTTAGAAATCGACTAGAACCCGACCAGGCCAGCCAGGGCCAAACCAGGTCGACAGGGCAGGTTGACCCCCAGGTCGACCCCAAGTCGACCCCCTGGTCGACCTGGTTCCTGGGCGGGAAAATTCCCGCTCAGCCCAGTTTGGGTCTAATTTTGAATTTTGAACTTCTTTTTGAACTGTTTGAATTTTAATTTGAATTCTGAAACTTCCGGAGGCCATAACTCCTTCATACGAAGTCTGATTCACGCAAACTCAGACTCTATCTCAAGCAGAATTCCGAGACGATCGCAACAGTGAAACCTGTTTCCCTTAATTATTTCATTTAGAATTAATTATACTTAAGTTTGTTATTATACAGTTAACAAAAAATTTGGGGTGTTACAATTACAAAGCAATATTGGTCGAGTTGTTTCATGGCTGATACCATGTAAAACAAATATAGACCTTCCACTAAGATCTCAAATATCATACATTCGAAATGGTTCTTTTTCATGTTCGAGCATCCTTTTATCGCTGGCTTTCGACACAGCAAACATGGGTTTCGAGTTGATTGAAAATGGAGAACTGGGTTGAACTGAAGGCGCGGTGGGGTTCAAAAGGTCAGCTGTAGTGGTGTTCAATGGAAAATATAGAGGATAAGTAAAAGAGCAGATTAACTGAGATGTGGAAGACTCGAAGTACTTGAAAACGGAAATGGTCTTCTGATTGTTTTGCGTAAATTATAACTGGAGGAGGCATGCCGCACGTATTTGTGAAGAGGGACTGATGGGGTACTAGGTATATGGAGGCGAGTGAATGTTTGTGCGAAAGCAAGATAAAGTGAGAGTTAGAAATTACTGGGATCGGGATTTGTTGAGGAGGACGTGGGAAAAAATATGGGTAGTTGGGGTGTGGAAGTGGGAATACATGTGTTTTTGGAGTGGTTGGGAGACCTAGAAGCACGGTTTAAGTTGTTTAAATCATATGGGAAATGGGGTTAACTGTCTTTGGATTCACGAAGAGAGAGATAACGATGGTAATCGTGTTTCTATTTCGATTTTTCGCAAGGTGACAAAACCAAATGAAGGGGTGAACAAGGGCGAAATGGCTTTCAGTTCTGAGTGAATAATACTCGGGGCAGTTGTACTGAAGAAGTTGGAACTAAAATAGGCGGGTCTGGATTTAGATATGCGGCACGAGTCATTTGAAAAGGTTTGGGCCAGGTTTTATGAAAGCCCAGTAAAAAAAGGAAAAAAAAAGTAAAGTAAAGAAAAAAAGGCCCAAGAAGAGTGGTACGTGAATTGGGGAAAATAGGAGGGGAGTCGCTGTTGCTTACTTGCAGGTACAGGATTAGTATATAAAGGGTGAGCCAAATTCTAACTTAAGGCAAGTTTTATTTTAATAACGCGTTAACATGTTAAGTAAATATCTAGAACATATGTTATCAGAATTTCGAAGATTTGCTGTCGTTGGAATCATATGGTCACGGACTACAAACTGGAATTGATCCGAAGCAGTTTGGAACTCGTTTGAATTTTTGGCAAATTAAAATGGCAGATCAAATCAAAGAACATTTATCGTTATTTAACGATTATCAACCAAGGTGAGTAAACTCACTAACTCTGCCAGTGTTATAAATTTATAAACGTTATCTAATATTGATAAAAATGATTGAATGCTGTATGTAATGACTGTTTGGATGATTTGCTGATTACTTGGTTAAGATTTTAGATACAGTCATATATATAAACCATTAGTTAAATATTGATCTCATTTATTATAATAATTCATAACGATATAAAATCTGTGTTATTATGTTGATTAACATCTGTGGATGCAGGGAAACAGGTTGGGGGAATCCAACTGGATTCCTCAACAATTATATTACTGTTTTTCATATATTACATTATATGATGTGACAAATAATCAGTGATGGATTTTTGTGTGTTTTGGGATGTTTGAATAACACTGACCTGAAATAATTGGTACATAAATACCATAAAATATATTCGAATATATTAGAAAGAAATTGGGGTTTTAGAAAGGGGATTTCTACTTTAAAAATTAGAGATTAAATTTCGATTGGTTAGAATATATTAACTTGTTTTTATTATACTAAAACAAGTGATTTAATTTATAATCTATATTTATAAATGACATGAAATAATTGGGATTAAATTAATTGGAAATATAAACTCAAGTACGAACTGAAATGGGAAATTGGGAAATCATTCAAGAAGGGAACGATGAAATTATTTCGATGTTCGGAATCTAAGTAGGATTGAAATAAATACGTAAGGTTTTACTATTAGAATTTGACCGTGTTTAATATTATAAAAATAATTTATTTTGAAAATCAGAATTTGATGCGATAAATAAATATTTGAATTTATTATCGAATATGTAATCGAGATAAGTTATGACTTATAAAACGAGCTTATGAAATAGACTATGAAGTATAGATTTATAAAATAACAAGATAAATGGAATATTTAACGGTAATGTTCTTTTTTATTTACATCAAGATTTGATTTAATAAAATGAGCCCTGATTTCTGTAAAGTAATAATATTCACATTTAAAGTGGATAATGGCTTAAAGGAAAATGATTTACAATTTGGAATAGTTTGAAAAGGAAATTGGCGAGTATTTGAAGGTATATATTTCAAAAGTGAATTTAGAAACCAAGTTAACCTGAAATGGTGAGTTATTCTAAAGATTCGGAACGTTAGTCGAATAAAGTCTATTCGAAAGAGAGTTATACTTAAAATTCATTTATATTGAACATGGGGAAGTACTGTTTACTTTCCATTTCAAATCAAGATTTATTTATTTAATTAATTTATTAAGTACTATTTATTTATTTAAAGTAACGAATCAAGTTATATTTTTAGGTTGAATATTTTGGAAACAGAGATTATAACGCTATCGTTATAATCCATATTTTTTGTAAAAGAATTAGAGTTGTAAACTGGTTTCAAGAGTTGCGTAAGCAGTGGTTTGATAAGAAATTAAGAAACGGAACTAAGGAAATTAGAAACTGATAGGGAATTAGTTAAGTTGAGCGGCTTTCTGAGTGTTGATCTGATGTTGGTTTCGGCCTTCGGGGTTAATACTTAGGGAATTGTTCTCTTACTAGTTTACGGTTAGGGACTGATGATAATGACGTGTGAATAAGTAATGAAAACATTTTTCCGATGTCAATAACGTACAATTTCTAAATATAGAAATTTAGAGTTATGAAAGTAATGATATTAATTCCCGATGTTAAAACGAGATATTTTCTAAATATAGGAAATAAATAGTTTAAAATAAATGGAAATGTTTTCCAAGGATCAGGTGAGGCAAAATGGGTTTTGAGAAATACTTGCGAAAATACGGGAAGCGGGGAATTAGGAAAATAAAATGATAAATCTATTTAAAGGGGCTCAATGTTGATTGATGATTGATCGGTAGGATTTTCATTTGGAAATATAATTGTTGCTTGTTTGTATGTTTTCCTTTGATAGTCAAATCACTGGCTATCAAAGTTTTTGATCATTTTTCCGTTGTCAATACGGGGAGACCGTGATCAGATCTATTATCTGAAAACCAATCCATATGGGCATGAGCGTTGCGAATCAAATATGCTGAAGACAGTTGAAGACGGATTTTATGCAAGGGCTGTTATATTTACAGAATAGTGCCTTCGGTTTGTCCAGTCCCAGGACAATTTGTATGGACGGATGTCTGATAGAGTATATCTGATAGATCGCGTAAGTTGATCTCTTCGAAACGTATTCACGTTTGGTGGCGGGGAAATTTGTTTCTCTTAGCTTTATACCCGTGGTATTTTTGTGGAAATCAATTTGTGATTTGGTGGGTATGTCGACATGGCATTCAAAGTAAATGGAGGTGTGATTTGTCAAGAGATACGTTATGACCTCAAGCCTCATCAACTGGGAAATAACAAAAATCGGGCAGGCAGCATGGCTATGTGGGTCGCCCCATTAGGATGTATTGTCACCGTCTAGAGAATATTCATATTTGTTACTTTTTTTTGCTTCTGTATCTCCCGGGAATGGTTATGTTGCTAGCAACTGTAGGTGACAATATATTCGATACACTCAAGAGAAATGAGTGGTCGGTCATGTGTGGTCGGGTTGCAAGACGTTCTTGTTGAACCCAGTGTATTCCTCTCTAGAGATACACTATCAGTAGGTGGTTCCATACCTTGTCATAGTCGGAATCCAATCTCCAATAAGCGCCCGCAGTTTTGATTGTATACTATATATGTGGAGCGTGAGTTGCAAGCGTTTTGCTAGATTATTATTTACTTGAGATTAGGCACTATTATAATATTAGAATAATATCGTTTTGAAAATGTTTTTGAGTTATAGTAAGATAAAAACCGTCCATGTTTATGTGTGGATTGGTCTTACTATTATCCTTTTCTTTCAAAAGGATTTTTCAAAGTTAAACCGAATGGTTGGAGTTTGCTCACACCAGTCCCATGACTGACCCAGTGTTTATTTTGTTTTGTTTTCCCTAAACTCTTGGGTGCCCAAATTTGTACGGACAGTCAAGTAGTCGGGATTTTTCAGATACTTGGAGGAGCTTGAAGCAGAAGGCTTCAGCACTAGATATATATAAGGAGTTTATTTCCGCTGTGATATTATGTGATAATGGTATGTATATATACAGTTTTGCTTTTCAAAGTTTTGTTATAATATATTTTATTCGTTCTGCTGTGAGATTCGTATTTACTCTGATTCAATTCAGTTGCCTTCTTCTTCTATTCTAATTTTCTTTCTTTTTATTCTCACCCTCTAACCTCTTTCTCTAAATGATCTGATGTTTTCGATTTCTGATTAGTTGACATTGTGTTTTGTGTCGATTTCCTGGGTCGAAAATCCCATGGTCGTTACATCATGACACTTAATAAATACTATTTTCTTGAAGAAAAATAGTAAAATGGCTCTCATATGTGAATAAAAGCACTTTCTAGAGAAATTGCTTCAATTTTAAATATGTGATAATATGAAAATTATAATAAAACCTGAAATTTTATTATAGTAATTTTAGAATATACAATATTTGCAAAAGAAATATTTTATTCTTCCTTTGAAAAACTTTTATAAAGAAACTATGCATCTCGAAGATCATATTAAGTTAAAATCTAAATACGAATCTTAATTTAGCACACTTGAAGTGAATGCAAAAGCAATTTTTGTAATAAAAATGGGAAATTTAGACCTACAATTTTATAATGATACGAGGTAATTTTGATGTTAAAAGAAATATCTAAAAGATCTTTATATGGATTATGTAATTTGAATCTATGAAAAATAATTTTTTTCGAATCATTCATACTAGATAATGTAACATCTTGGTTCTATGATTATACACTTTTACTCAATTCTTGACTAGACATTCTACATATATATGGTATTTTAAAAAATATGATTATTGAGAAATGCAGTATAACTGTAAGTTACTCATTTCACCTTTATTACTGATCACTATTGTAGCTAGATCCAAATTTATTGTGTGATTTAAGTAAAATTTACTTATTTGATTCATATATTTGGACCACGTAATAATTTTCCATTATTCGTATAATAAATACATTAAATGTATCATTTGGCAATATATTATATTACCATTTATCATAAACGGATTGCATTAGTTATTATAGGTTAAAATATGCATTTTTGTGTTTGGAATAAGAGTAAATATATGTATTATTATTTGATGTATTTAGCAAGTAATATCCAATGCAATGGAAGAAATAAAAAGGTCAGAATCACAAACTAAAGTTGTGCAAAGAGATTTTTAAACTAGAAGTTGTATAACTCAACGTCTAAGACCTGAAGTCTTGAATTATGAAAAAAAATTGATAAAGTTTACAAGTTTGAAATCTTGACAATTAGCAAGAATGTAAAAGCTTCTAAATTAGAAGTATGTAAAAAATTGAGAACTAGAATGTAGCGTACCGGAAAATTCGACTCTCGAATTCAGACACTAATACATCCCGTGTCCAAATTCAAGTATCGAAAACTCAGAAAGCTAAAAGAAAGAAATAAAAGGATCAGAAATAGAAAGAAATATAAGAAAGAAGAATAAGAGAAAGAAGAATAGGAGAAAGAAGAAGAAGAACAATACACAGTCTCACATTGCAACAGAATAAAATATAATACATAAATAAATCTTTATTTAAAACTTGAAGCAATGCTTACATTTATCTAAGTGCAGTGATCATTCAACACATTTGGACAGTTATAACAATCTATCCACATTTATAACACACAACAAAATAATATCTATATATGAATCATTCGTCTGAGCTCCTCCAGCTTGTGTTCTGAAATTCGTACCACTTGATCCTGAACTTGTAAAACTCGGTCTAACCCGAGCATTACAAACGCCATAGGTCAGTCTGGTGAACCAGCATGAGAAAAACTCACTAAATCATTGGTATCATCCAACTTGATTTTGAAGTTAAAAACCCTTTCGAAAGAAAAGGATAATTGTAAGACCAGTCCAAACATAAATATGGACGGTTTTACCTTACAACAACCGAAAATATTTTGAAATCGTATCTTTTATGATAGTATAATAATGTCTAAATAAAATAAATAACAATCTAGTAGAACACTTGCATATCACGCTCTACGTATATAATATATAATCAAAAATCGTGGCCGCTTATTGGAGATTAGGTTTCCAACTATGACAAGGTATGGAACCACCTTCCGATAGTGTAGCTCTAGAAAGGAATACACTAGGTTCAACAAGAATATCTTGCAATCCGGCCACACATGACTGACCACTCATTTCTTTTGAGTGTATCGAATGTCTTGTCACCTTACGATTGCTAGAAACATAATTGTTCGTTGGAGATACAGAATTGGAAAGAACAAATAATAAATTTTCCCTAGATGGTGGCAATACACCCTAATTAGGAGTGACTCACTTAGCCATGTTGCTTACCTGATTTTTGTCATTTCCCAGTTGATAAGGCTTGAGGTTATAATTATCGTTCTAGAATATCTGATCACCATTCACTTGGAATACCGCATCGTCAGATCCGTCAAATCACTAACTGATGTCCACAAATATACTCTAGGTGTAAAAGAAGTGCCCTTCTTCACCACCAACTTAGCATATTTGTAAAAATCAGCATACGTGGTTTTTAGGAAATACTCTGTCAGTCATTCGTCCGTACAAGTCATCAAGGAACAGGATGAACCGAAGGCACCCTCCTACTATATCCTAGGAATCGCCCTATAGATCAGTAGCGAGAAGTCCTTGCAACCTCTAAACTCGTACATCTCAGAGAAGGGTGTTAAGTAAGAGAATAAATTCTCCGCCACCAAACAGATATATATTTAATAGAAATCAATCAATACAGAATGAAATCCAATGTCAGACACACATCAATTTATAAGTCCATTCTGGGTCTGAACGAAACTGGAGGCGCCTTATTCCTTATCCCATATGTCCAATACAGGAGAGAGGTCCTCGCATATCCGGTCGATCTCTAAGTACGTCTAGACGATCACCACTTATTACCTTTTCTTGGGTGTACATCCTGATCAAGACATCAGTAATCATCCAAACGATGTGAAGATCCCCGGTCTTCAATCACCGTCTTCATCATCGACTTTTAATCGTCGCATTAATTATTCAGAATGGGTTAAACCAGGTCTTTCCAAATAACTCGCATATTTCATAATCAATAATCAAGTGTTATAAAACACATCATATGCCTCATTCCAATACAGAATATTCTTTTATTCAAATATTCACATTTTTAGGGAAAGGTTCCCATTAATTTTATCAAAGATAAAATCCTTTAAATTTATTCCTTAATCTTCCTTTTGATATCAATTCAAAAGATTTGATTTTATTCTTTATCAATTCTAAACCAAATCAAGGTTTATCAAATAGTCGGGATTAGCGAGCCTTACCGAAGTAATCATTTATTTATAGTAACACAATCCCAACCTATCCATCCCATGGAGCAAAACTGGTAGTACTCCATATCTAACACCCACGGTGTTATCGGTAAATTTAATTACCATTTCACGTTCAAATCTAATTAAAGATTTAACTATCGCCTGGAATAAAACTGGTAGCACTCCATTCCCGATCATTTCATGAATTCGATAAATTTAATTATTCCATTCTCATTTCAATCTAATTAAAGATTCATTAAAACTCCAAATTGATTTTGATATCATAAATCATTACTTTATGATTTTCAACTTTTAAGAAATTTATCTTGTTTTTAACTGGGTTAAAGAACCAATGTCATTTAAAACACAGTTCACGATAAACCCAAATCATCTTCCATCAAAATGGAATCTATACGGAAATCATAACAGTATATAATCGATATAAATTTCCGTATCAAATCAATACTATAAATGGAATAGTGGCAAGGCCTTCTGAATTCCATAAATAGTAACAGTCTTAATTCACAGAAGCTCGTCTCGATTATTAAATCGAATTCCATTCAATTCAAATTTAATATATTAAATTGGAAATTTTTTACTAAATCTTAAGATTTATAAATTCCAAATCATATCTTCACTGTTACTTGGGTTTTAAGAACAAATGTCATTTAAAACACAGTTCACGACGAACCCAAAATCAACTTCCATTTCAATTCCAATTAAATTAATTAATTGGTAAACTTCATTAATCTTAGTTAAAAGATTTATTCTTTTCTCAATTGGGCTTAAGAACAGTGTTATTTAAGACATCATTCACGACAAACCCAAAATCCAATTTGATATTAAATACATGGCTCTAAATAGAAATTATATCGGCTTATATTCAATATCAAATTTTGAAACCAACCAATATCGTATTGGGAATAACGATATATATATATATATATATATATATCTTCCAAATTCCTCAACAATATCCATATAATCATAGAATCCAATATCGAAATATACCGAAGATTATTTCCATTCAAATCCATTCCAATTTGCTTGATGGAAAACTCTGGTTATTTTAAAACTCATTTCTCAATCCAATTTATTTATTTCTAAAAAGATTGGATTATTATTCTAGTTTTTAACTAGTTCATTTCAAAAAAAAATTATCTTTTCAAACTTGGGATTTTTCATCCAAAATCTTTCCAAATCATTTATTATGATTTTACACAATTTTTTCATATTTTTAATAATTTTATTATCGCAATTTTAGTCGGTTTCCAATATGGGCCACCAAATTGCATCCATAACGACCCTTTCCCAAAACTAATTTGGACATATTTTGAACTCCAACCGTTCAAATTTAAATTTCTTATATTCATTGGAAAGATCTTTTCGATACGAACCCAACGGCTCCGATTTTAGGAGAATCCGACAGTCAGATCTCCCGTTACATCAATTTGAAGTTAATGGTTGAAATTCGCGAACGTCGCTGCACGGCGCGTTCTATTCAGGCCATTAAATATATATATATATATATATATATAATATCGTTGATTTCTATTTAAAACGTATGTTATAAATCGTTTATAAATTCGTTTTAAAACGTTTTCAACTTCAGTTTCAATTTTTAAACCAAAATTGAATATTCCATATCATTATAATATATTAAAATGATAATATTTTCAAAATATTAGATTTTGAAATCACTTCTTTTCGATATTCATTATAAAATGAATAAAATTGATTGATAAACCCGTTCGGGTTAAAATAGCATTTACTACTTAACTCGGCTTCACATTCAATATTTCCGTGTCCATTCTAAATCGGACTTCAAAATCACATTTTGATAATTTACTGAACATTATTTTAAAATATTCGTTATTTTAAAATATTCATTATTTCTGAATCGGAATGCGACTCAATCAATTACCATATAATTTCAGTTATACAGATTTCATACATCGCACGTATGCAACAATAATGATAAATAATCATTAAACATTCAAACATCATCCATAGTGCGTTCTACAACTGTATGAGCATTAAAATAAATAAATAACGCTCACTACAATCTGTCAACCCACCGATTGACATACGACTAAACATTGGGATTAGTGTATGTTAAATATCATCCCAAAACCCATTGGGGTTTCAACCAACAAATACTGATTATTATTAGTGCAATTGAGCAATGTGTAAAATTTGTCGTCCCCATCAATATCAGATAAATAGGTGTACATAAACAAGCCCTTGTAAATGAATATTTAATTTAATTTCTTTTTATGAAAATTTTATATACATTTTATATAAATAATTTATATATTTCAGTTTCAGAAAAATTCGGCATTATAACGGCACGATATTAGAACCGAAATAATGTTTAACATTATCCTTCTCCTGATACTGGCTCGCACCATACACAACAATCAATCAATACAATAATACCACAATACGATCAATTTTTCCACAACACAATCATATCACACAAATCATCCATGGTTTAACAAAAAGTAGTGACAGGAGCTACTAAGCCCCATTTACAACCTATTATATAATAACAGAATGAAAATAGTTTGAGTGAGGGAGTTCTCACCCATAAGCTAAACCAATTCGTCGCGATTCTTCTAATGTAGAAAATTCTTGTCGCCGTGCTCGCTTTTGTCGTTCTTCGCACTTGAGTTCGTCTCTTTGGCTCTAGAATTTGCATATGGCCTCGAATCTTCACCAAACTTTGTCACTAGCCTAAATGCGCCATTCCAGACAACTTTTTCCTAGCGGGCTTTCTTCCAGAAATGCACCAGTTTGCCGGAAATCGCAAAAAACAACAGCAGGTCCGTGATCTTTGGATGTGTTTTCCGGACAGCTCCGAACTCCAAAATTTGACTTCCATATATCCAAATCGAAGAGAAAATCATGTTCTACGACTTTAGCGCTGTGGAGTTTCAGCTAGAAATGTATGGGTTGGGAATTATTGAGGAAAGAAGGACAAAGTGTTATTTGCAAAACGGGAAATTTGTGAAAAATGAGTTTTTGGTGATAGGGGGCCATGGCCGGACTGGTGGCTGGAGGGGGCGGCGTGGGGCCTGACTGGGCACGGGGTTGCTGATGGAGGCTGGCGGCGGCAGTGGAGGGCCCCACGGTGGCGGTGATGGTGGTTTAGGGGTTAGGGCTTTGCAAAGAATGGAAGGGAGAGAGGAGGAAGGAGGGGAGAAGGAGGGGGTGGTGGTCGGCGGCTAGCGGTTGGGGATGGCGGCGGGCTAGTAGGGGCTGAGGCATCGGAAAAAGGGGAGGAGCCATTTTTGAAGAAAAGAGGAAGAAAGGAGGAAAACGGAAAAGTGAGAAACAAATAGAAGGAAAGTGATTATATGCTAGTTTCTCTCGAATCGTCGACTGCATACGATCTCCGTTTGCCACGGATTTCGGACACGAGATAGTAGACGTCAAGACGAGCCCAACGAAACAAGTTTCATCGAATTTCGAGTTCATTTGACCGTCCGTTAAAATTCACAAAGATGCTCAAATAATGTTCAAAAACGCGATTTTAGCGTACTTTTTATTCTTGCACGCCCACACGTTAACTCCAAAAATCATGGCCTTTTGGATTTAACCATTATTAAATGATAAGAATCCAGAAAAAAGACGAAATAAAATTCTGAGGTCGTCTCTATAATGTTCCTTTGTAAAATGACTGCTTGTTTCTGAACAAATGGGTTTGCCTCTCACGGCCACATACTGACTCCGTTCGACGCACATTTTAGAGCTCAACAATTATTTATCATTATGTATCCAAAAAAATTTATTTTGTCGAATTTTGAGCTCATATGCAAAATTTTACTTTTTAAGGGCTAGGTTTGGCTAACTCAAGACCCAACCAAAGTGCAACAATTTCGGATCTCGGATATCAAAGTTTATACTTTTCGAAGTTGCAAGTGGCATTTTGAACTCAATGGAAGTGGTTTCGAGTCCAAATTTCTCCGTATGCGAATATACATAATATTATAATATATATATATATATATATATATTTCATAGCGAGTATTATAACTTTTCAAAACAAAGCTTATAAATCAATTTAATAATTTTATTGAGTTTTATTTTAAATCAAATAAAGTATAAAAACTAATTTTAAAATTATTCTCAAATTTTATTTAGCAAAAACAATCAATTTCTATTTGCATATTCGTTAAAATAGCTTAAATCAAAATTTTAAATTGGTTCTAAAATATGGGTTGTTACATAACTCAAAATCTATAATATATCTCGATTTTTCTCTTTCGTTAGAAAAATAAAATTCAATAGATCCAGACTATTCTTGTTTCAAAGAATTTAGACTCATATTGAATCCTATTTACTCAATTGAGGTTCAAATCGTCAAATTATGGACTACCACAGCGCTGCGAGTTCATTTTAATATAATTTCAATTCCAATCCAACTTTATTTAACTTACCTTTAATCAAATTTTATCTATTCAATGCATTAAACTAAAATTTTCTTCCTTTGCTTCCAATATTATTAATCCAAGTTCTGATTTTAAATTTCAAAAATCATTTATTTTATCTTCTGGTTATACTAAACCATTTCAATTCCATAATTCCATTTGAATTCCATTCAAATAAATCAACAACCAAATACCAGCAAAATATTGGAAATCTATTTCTTTTCTATAAAAAATAATAATTTGGGAAAAATTATTTCATTACCCTTTTTACAAAACAATTCTGTGTCAGTTGCCAGTTCAAAATTGAACTAATCAAATAACACAATACAAAACATTTTTATAAAATCTACAAATACGCTCTGATATATACGTATATAAACTTAAACTCAATCTAGGGTATTACTAACCTCATCTCTATCGAATTATACCACAGAGCCAAGGTTATTCCTAAACCTCCCACTGATACCAACTATAGCATCCAGGAAAATTCGACTGTCGAATTCAGACACTAATACATCCCGTGTCCAAATTCAAGTATTGAAAACCCAGAAAGCTAAAATAAAGAAATAAGAGGATGAGAAATAGAAAGAAAGATAAGAATAGGAGAAAAAAGATGAACAACAATACACAGTCTCACATCGCAATGGGATAAAAGATAATACATAAATAAATGTTTATTTAAAACTTGAAGCAATACTTACATTTATCAAAATGCAGTGATCATTCAACACATCTGGATGGTTACAACAATTTGTCCTCAGTTACAATGCATAGCGGAATAATAGTTATATATGAATCATTCGTCTGAACTCCTCCAGCTTGTCTTCTGAATTTCGTATCACTCGATCCTGAACCTGTAAAACTCGGTCTGACCCGAGCATTACAAACGACACAGGTCAGTCTGTTGAACCAGCGTAAGAAAAATTCACTAAATTATTGGTACCATCCAATTTGATTTTAATGTTAAGTACCCATTCGAAAGAAAAGGATAATCGTAAGACTAGTCCACACATAAATACGGATGGTTTATACCTAAAAATAACCCAAAATAATTTGAAATGATATCTTTCCTGATATTATAATAATGTCTAAATCAAATAAATAACCATATAGTAGAATGCTTGCATCTCATGCTCTAATATGTAATAAATAATCAAAAACTGCGGGCGCTTATTGGAGATTGGATTTCCAACTATAACAAGGTATGGAACCACCTTCTGATAGTGTATCTCTAGAGAGGAATACATTGGGTTCAACAAAAACATCTTGCGACCCGGCCACACATGACCGACCACTCATTTCTCTCGAGTGTATCGAATGTCTTGTCACCTTATAGTTGCTAACAACATAACCGTTCCCAGGAGATACAGAATTGGAAAGAAGAACAAATAATGAATTTTCTCTAAATGGTGATAATACACCCTAATTGGGGGCGACCCACTTAGCCATGTTGCCTACCCGATTTCTGCCATTTCCTGGTTGATGAGGCTTAAGGTTATTATTATCTTTCTAAAATATCTGGTCACCATTCACTTGGAATGCCACATCATCAGATTTGTCAAATCACTAATTGACGTTCACAAATATAATCTAGGTGTAAGAGACACTATAAGAAAAGTGCCTATCCACAATACTGGAAGACAGCATTTTGGGCTAATTGTTGTGGTTGAACCTTATTTATAAGTAGGAATATTGTTGTTGTTCTTAAAATAACAAGGCAAAACATTGTGTAATCAACTACCCCAAAAGTAATTGGCGGACTTTCCATTAATTTCAGAGGTCGCGCTTTTTTCCTATTTCCCTCTTTTGTTTCCCCCGCTTCTTCTGTTTTCCCCTTTTTGGTAATTTGCTTTCCCATCTTCGCTTCCCCACGAAAACCCTAAAATTCATATTCCTTCAGAAAGATCCACCCATCTTAGCCCATCTTCGCTTCTTCATGCATCTTTGCTTTTTCTATTTCCCGATCGAAAAAAAATCTATGCATCAGTCTTTGTGATTTCAAGAGCAAATGTTAGGTTTTACTTTGTTTTGTGATTTTGTATATAATTTAAGATGAATCGGATTAATCCTTTTACTTTATTTTGTTCGCTCAATGGATTATGATTTTGTTATTGTTGTATATCCATTGCTTACCGTTTTGATTGTATTGTAGTACCATGAAGCCAGTAACCAGGTAAGTTCAGGTAATCGAGCTTGCTGAAGCCCTTCGGCTTCAGATGGAAGTTCAGGTAATCACCATTACATATAACATACAAGTGATACATAGTTCCTTCAGCTGATCCATTTGTTGTTTTGTTGTCACTATTATTTGATATAACATACTTTATCAAATACATGCTTAATGATCTCACTTGGATGATTAGTTTTGGCACAAAATTATCTGTTATTTGTCTGATAATCACTTGGTGAACTCTTAGCTATAGAGATGTTAAAATAGTGAGCTTAGTACTGTTATTTGCTGTGATATCTGCTATGATAAACAACTTGATAGTGGCTCTTTTCTTTTAAGTGATTACCTATGATATTTGCTCTGTCAAAATGTTAACTTGGTGAATATGTGGGCCGAAGCAGATGCAACCATATTACAGTTTGCAATTGGAAAAAAGAAAAATATCCCTGTTCTATATAAGCTAAAATGTTATACATTTGTCAGCAAAATCTCTGTCAATTTATCACTCGACGCTACATGCATAGAGAAATATAAGCATATGGTGTGAGACATTGGGCAGAGGCAACCCTATTCTATATATGCTGATAAATATAACAAATGAATATACCAGACGCATAAACCAATTAACTGTTAGCTATAACATAAACAAATACATGTTCATATTCTTTTCATGTTCTTTGCAGAAAGATAAGTGAATTGAGTTTTACTAGCACACCACTTATTGTAGCTGGTCCATTTGCTGCTTGGGATCACAATACATGGATTATGGTTAACATATACACATCAACCTACCAGCAATAAATCATATGAAGGGCACTCAATTAGCTCACTCGATTGTCTCACTCGATAGCTCACTCGACTGTTAGCTAAAAGGTTTAAATGGGATTTGTTGTATAGGTAATGTATATCTTTGTTCTAGTGACTACTAGCTAGATTAGCTCAATCTGTTGACCAATACACTTCAGTGAAAGTTCGGATCTATGCCTAACATCAGGTATACACATAATCTATTTTTTTCCTTCTCTCCATACGCTTACCTTATTCTTGATTGTACCATTCAATATATATGTATAACAATCGCAACCATTGTAGTAAATTCTTACAAGTAATGACACTAAAAATGTGTACGTATGGTCCATTTATTCTTTGCACGCATTCATATTTCTGAATAAACTACAAATCGCATGTGATTGAGTGAAACAGAGTATCATACAAAAGGTACATCTAGTCACAAGATTGTTTGCATGGAGTCTATGGACTGCAGAAGCAGACAATGAACCAACCAAACTGTTTCAATGTCTTTTCAGCTTGACACAAGAAACCAAGATAGATAACTATTTCCAAACTGTTTATCATCTGCATATTTACATCTAAGATTCTGAACTAAAGGCTACAGTATGACTAAAAAAAATTTGTTTGCTACTTAGTGTTTATATGGAATTGCTATGAGTATGCATATCTTGATCCAAGGATTAGTTGATATTATCTTCACTTCTAGCTGATTGGAAAATAACAACTTTTTTCTGCATATTCACAAATGACTTAGTTTATGACACACACATTAGTGTATGTAACCGTTATTTCAAAATTACTTCTCCCATGTTTTGTGATATATAGTTATAAATTTAGGCCAAGTTAGATCAAAAGGAATTAGCTCAATAGGTTTGTACCTCAGCTCAGCTGGGTTGTTCTTAACATAGTTCTTCCTTACAATGTAGCTGTTGGCTTCTACCTTGAAAATAAAATAAATAAAATACAACTTATATTGTAATCATCAAGTGCATTTATATCTAAACCATACTTGAACAATTTATAACCAGAGCAAGAAAAATCCAAAGCACTTCTGGGTATCAGCAGCAGCACCATTGACATCAGTGACACTAGGAAGCATTTTGGTTTATCTCACCCACGCTGAAAATCATGGCGTTCAAGTGGTACTAGCATTCTTACCTATATATATACTCTTTGCTTCACATTGTAATATAATGTCGTCAAATTACTATGCTGTAATGTATAACTTGTGACTTGCATACATTGATCACCCTTGATATCAAAGCAGGTCAGATGTATGAAATAAACTTCAGACGTCTGTACCTGACTTAGGAATTACCCGAGAATATTTTCAGACGTCTGAAATAAATTTTAGATGTCTGAAATAAATTTCAGACGTTTGAAATGGTCTCAAGGCGTTGGCTGAAATCCATTTCAGACATCTGAAACCTATTTTCAGATGTCTTAACCAGGTCAGACATCTGAAAATAGGTTCAAACGTTTGAAATTTGTTGTTGTTTCAAGTTTTTCTTCTATCGACCAGTTGATTATATGCGATATCAACTTATTACTTGATTTTCTTGTGCATCTTATGACCCTTTTGTTAATGAGACATGCCTTGAGCCTTTCCAATGGCGACGATGATGACGTTGCTTTTGTATATTTTTCTGTAAGTAATTATATTCATCACACTACATGTTTCATGGCATTCATGTACTACAATCCCTTTTTTCTAATATACTAGTGGCTAAAATTGAACCAAAAATCTTTGATATGAAGTATACGTTTTGCAATGGCGGTATATCTGCTTAGATGCTAATTTTGACACGTTATATGATGAATATTTAGGGTAATAAGAAATATCTTTGTAAAATAACAAATCAAGTAGGTTAATTATTTTTTATAAAAATTAAAAAGTTTATTTTATAAAAATTAACAAAGTACATAAAAATACAAAACATAACTAAACTTCTATAATAATAATTACAATAAGATTTATAATAGTAGTAAATTAACTAAGATTTATAAAAAATTAAATAAACTTATTAAAATGAACTATGTATTATAAAAGTTAACTAAATATTATAAAAAATTAACTAAGTTTACAAATTTTATAAAAATTAAATAGTTTAGTTTATAAAAGTTAAATAAGTATATAAAAATGTAAAATATTACCAAGTGTTCTATAATAATAATAACAAGAATTAAAAATTATCTAAGTATTATAAAATTAACTAACTATTATAAAAATTATTGGTGTTTACTAATTTTATAAAAATTAACTAAGTATTATAAAATTAACTAAGTATTATAAAAATTAACTAAGTATTATAAAAAATAACTAACTATTATAAAAAATTAATTAAGCTTACTAATTTTATAAAAATTAACTAACTATTATAAAAATTATCTAAGTATTATTAAAATTAACTAAGTATTATAAAAATTAACTAAGTTTACTAATTTTATAAAAATTTAGAAGTTTAGTTTATAAAAGTTAACTAAGTATATAAAAATATAAAATATTACCAAGTATTCTATAATAATTATAGCAATAATTAAAAATTAACTAAGTATAATTAAAATTAACTCAATATTATAAAAATTTAGCTAAGTTTAATAATTTTATAAAAACGAAGAAGTAGTTTATAAAAGTTAACTAAGTATATAAAAATATAAAATATTACCAAGTATTCTATAATAATAATAGAAATAATTAAAAATTAACTAAGCATTATAAAAATTAACTAACTATTATAAAATATTACCAAGTATGCTATGTTGTTATCTTCAACTTTCTCCTTGTATTCTTTTTTCTTGTTGTCTAGCATTGTTTTCTTATTAATGTGTAACTACGACCTAATGCTAACATGAACAGATGTGTGTAGGTATTGGAGATAAGCATCGTTGTGCATTCGACTATAATCAGAGTATCGTTAGGCGCTTCTGAAGATCCCTCAACAACAAAACCAGTTGCGGTATCTGATTACGGAGAAAGCGGTAACTTTTAGATGTTCATTTTGTTGGTATTCGACGCAAACTTGTTTTATGGAAATTTTGTTTTATTTATAGATATCGTGACTTTGTTCGATGGATATTGTGTAAATTTAGTTTATGGTGTTATTTTTTTATGGAAATTATGTAAAGTTTGTTTATTGATGATGTCTTTGTGTATGAATATTGTGTCATATAATTAGTTGGTTGATATATATTTACATGTTGTTGATATGTTTATGCATGCATATTTTGATACTACAATATGTAAATTTTGTGATAGATGCAAAAAAACGTTGTGATATATGGTAAAACACTGTGCTAGTAAAGAACATGTAAACTTCCAGAAATGCTGCGATATGTGGAAAAACGCTATGATAGTAAGGAACATGTAAACTTCGAGAAATGCTGTGATATATGGCTAAACGCTGTAGAAAAGGGAAGATAACAACATTTTTGAAACAATATAAAACGTTGTATAAACATAAGGACAACAGTATTTGAAACGCTGTAGTATGCCAGTTTTCTACAGCTTTTTTGAATGCATTGTGATATATCCAGAACCTATAACAACGTGTTGCTAGACAGCGTTCATCAAATCGCTGTTAAAGGTTATAACAACGTTTTTTCAACGCTGTGAATGGACATATTTGTTGTAGTGAGAAGTGCCCTTCTTTGCCACCAACTCGGTATATTTGTAAAAATCAACATACGTGGTTTTTAGGAAATACTCTGTCAGACATTCGACCATACAGGTCACCCAGGAACAGGATGAACCGAAGTGACCCTCTTACCAAATCCTAGGAATCACCCTATAGATCATTAGTGAGAAGTCCTTGCAACCTGCAAATTATCAACCACGACAGAACCACAGTACATCTCTGGTCGCTAAACAAGAGATTTTAAGTAGTTCTTCCGTTTTATGAAGATCTACGGTCTTCGAATACTCCATTTCGATCAGCTTCTGATATATTCAACGTTTACGTATTTGTTGGTCGGGATAGTTTTCGAATAAAAATTTGATCCTGGTTTTTCTATACCAACAATTGTTTAGGCCAGATTTGATAGTCGGTTATTTAACTATCAAATAAACCACCATTCATCCATAAAAGAAAATTGAATTTACTGGTTCAATATTTTTCCTCTTTAATTAATCATTCGTTGATTACCACTTCTCTTTTTCTCCATATTGAAATACTCAATTTCTTTTTATTTTAATATATGAATATTCAAAACCAGTTCATCTTAAAATACTTTAAGAACGTATTTTTTAACTCGTTCATTAGTTTCTATCCGTAAACTAGTAAGAGAATAACTTCCTAAGCATCAACCCCGAAGGTCGAAACCAACATCAGGTCGATACTCTGAAAGTCATTCATCTAAACTAATCTCCAGTCAGTTTCTAATTTCCTTAACTCCATTTCTTAATTTCGATACGAATAGAAATCTCAAATATTGCTTATCACTTAAATGACATATTTATCCCAACTTATACCCATTAAATATTTTACTTATAAAAATAATTTACAAAATGTTTGCTAAACATTATTCATTTTTAATACTAGAAACAAGATTTTTCTTATTACGTTATATTTCGATTAACCAATTCAATTTCATTCTACCCTTCGTAAAACCTAGTTTTATATAAAATCTTGATTCCCTAAATAATTTTTGTAAAAATCTTTTATATGTTTATTTCACTCATTTCAGTTTTATTTCAATAAAACTCCATTCCATTCCAAATATTTGTATATAAATATCATTTGCAAATACTTACTATTAATAATTATTATTTATAATTTTATATGTGATCCTTTAATATAATCTATATTATATTACTTAAATTCGATTAGAATTTATAACTTCAAACCCTTTCAAACTTTCCATTTAACAAATTCTAATTTACAAACTGTTTTGTTCAACTCCTACTCACCTCACCCGTAAATAATATCTTTTAATACAAATTCATTCTTGACTTGATTTCGTAATTGCAAGTTCAAGTTCCAATTCTATTTATAATTTCTAATCGCAGAATTATTTCACATATCCCCATTTGTAATTTCCTTTGTAATTTGAATATATTTAAAATATTAGTTTCAATCCGCATTTCTATTTCTTCCAAATTCACACTCGAATTATGTTTTCAAATTCTCAAATGTCCCACTTCTTTGTAAACATCTTTATAAAATGTACTTCACATTTTATTTATTAGAAATAAAATTTTACTTTTAAATTCTATTTGTAAATTCGGTTTCTAAATAAATATTTATATTTGGAAATAAATTTCCTTTTAATTACTTTTATATTTCAATTTTTGTTTCGAAAATCCAAATATCCAAAATCATAGGGCAGAGTTATTTACACATCCAAATATATCATGAACTATCACATGTTATAATTCATGTCATATATCATCATATATGTTAAAACAAATAAATAAATGTTGAGGAATCCAGTTGGATTTCTCTAACCTATTTTCCTGCATCCACAGATGTTAGTCAACAATAATAATACCCATCCTGCTTTAAGGCAGAATATCGTGGTATAGAAGGTCATTCGCTATATATATTGTGGGGCGCGTAAGGAAATCATCAACTAATATATATATATATATATATATATATATATATATATATATATATATGCGGGAATATATCCAATCACCCATACTATATATATATATATATTCAATCACCAATATTATATATACTAGGTATATAATATTATATATACTATCATCCACATATCAATCAGCAATCAATAATTTAAATTTGAAAAATAGTTCTTAATAATTTAACCGAATGAGTTTAACTCATCTCGATTTTCCTTGCCAAATATCCTGTTAACTTCATATTGGTGCATCTATGAATTTACTCGAATCGTCTTTTATTTTACACCTACGATTATTTTATTTTATTTAACGATTATTATTTTAAATTAACTTAACAATAAATAAATAAACTCTTTTATGTATATTTAAACTACGTAAAAATGTATACCTTGCTCCCGTGCAAAAACTTGATCAATTCCCAAACAGCTTCAAATTGAAATCAATCTCAAATAAACTACCCCATACCCATTCCTTCTTCCTATCACCTACACCAACAGTAGAACCAGCCTCCTACACACTGTAACACTGTTGCATCACCATTACAAACCTCAAAGTATCAGCCCTTATATCCAGACATCCTCCTTCAATTTCACAAACCAATGCCCCCAATATCGTACTGTTGAATGCCCATCACCCCACTGTACCAATCAAACAGCAGCATCCCCAAAGTGATGACCCACGACCGCTTCCATCAATCACCATTTAGCCTATACCTATACCAAAAATTACTTACTACCGCACCTCCAAACCTCAAAGTTCAACATCCAGACAACTCCTCCCAATTGACTGTTCCATTAACCCAAAAAAAATAACATACCGAACTCTCCCCAGTTTTCCTACTGTCAAACACTCCTCACTGGCACCTCAGTCATCATCGTTCAAGCCAGCGTAGGCCTCTTCTTGAAATCACATCACCCCTCTAGCTCAACCATATATCCCTTAGCACGTTCGCTCCCCCACCCAATTGCAACCTAAACCATCTTCGATCCTTCTTGACACCACAGTGACCAATTCATCATCGCATACTTCAATAAAGGTCAAAACTCCTCTATACTTTGCTAACCCACTGCCGGCAAACCCCTTCTACTCCTTGCACGCGAGCGTCTAGCTAGACGATGAGCATCAGAAAACACACCGATTCGATTTTAATTTCTTTCTTTTTTCTTTTTCTTCTTTCCGGTGGAACGATTTGCTTTGACTGGGGAAAGGAACCGGGAAGAAAGAAAAATGGTTTCGAATTATTTTGTGGAAGCGAAACGAGAGGCGGAGAGCTTATTGGTTTGTGAATGGGAAGAATAGGAAGCGGGTCTCATTATTTATATGCGAGAGGAAAAAAAGATAAGAAGAACGTGGATCAGGAGGGTACACGGTTGGAAAGGAGAGCAGCTGTAGCCATGGTAGGTTTGTAGAAAAACTTCTAAAGGAACAGGATGTATGATTTTGAAACAATGAGGCAGTTAATGTTAGGGTAGGTTTCAAAATTCCTTCATTTGAAAGGCATATGGGTGTATATCTTCGTTGGTAAGACATATGGGTTGGCTACCCTATTTTATTTGAGCTAACATGATTTTATTTAATTAAAAATATCACGTATATTCGAACTCTTATTTGAACGCAACAACAGACATCCCTAAGGTTTTACCATTATTCTGAACTCACAGGAACAGGTTTCGAAGCCTCATTCGATCGTATGGAAAAGATATCAATTTAAACCATTGATTTACAATTAAATTCGATTTAATTATTCTTAGGCGTTTTCTGATTATACGTTAATTCGTTAAATCCAAACGTTATGAAATTCAAAATTCGATAATAATACACTATTATTGTAATGACCCGTATTCTACACATCCTAGGATCGTAGAATATTTATTTCTTTCCCATGTGAAGTCGTATGGTCATGTAACTTTGGGAAACATTCATTAGAGTCATTTCCCATGCTTATGATTTTTGTCGATTTTTAAATGACCATTTTGCCCCTAGTTGGTACTGTTTTGGCCATAACTTTTGATTGGAAAGGAATTTTGACCTGAAACCACTTCCATTTGATTCGTTTGATGGTTTCTCTTTCCGTAGAGTGGTCGCATTAGCCAAACGGACTTACCGTTTGGGAGATATGGCTGAAACAAGGTTTGGAGGGTGAAAAACTGTTTAACCGGGCCAAATCGGGTGATTAGTGAGTAGGCCCATAATCCATTTCGGGATTAGTGTTATGGGAAGGCTGAAATGAGATGGAGAATCATTCCATTTCAGTTTTCTATCCTCCACTTATCACCAAGGATCCCTAAAAATGGCCTCTAACCTCTAAATCACCTCCAAATCATCTTTTGGTCAAGGATCAAGCTTAGCAACCCCTAATCAAGGAGGATCTTCACCAAATCAACAAAAGAGCTCTGTTTGGCATTGAGATTCACATCAAATCAGAGAATTATTTCAGATCTTAGTTTATTTTGTGGCTAAGGTGAGTGATTTGCATAGTTTTACACTAATTATGGCTAATTAGGGGTGATTAGTGCTAATTAGCGAATTTAAGCATGATAAAATTCGGGAAAAATGTTCATAAATTCCTAAATGATGTTTTAGACCTCTGATATGAATTTGGGTTAATTTGGTTAAGTTTTGCTAATCCTATCATTAGTTTCACCTAAACATGCTTAAGGGGAAATATGGGATTTTGGGTATGTTTGATCCATTTTAACCTATGATATGGATGTGAATGATGTTTGTGGTTGATTATGCATGTTGCTATGACTGTATGAAATGCTTTGTGATTGATTTCAATAGTTAGAATGGTCGAAAACGTCGTCGCATGGCGTAAACACTTGCTGGAACAGTTTCAGAAAATAGTGCAGGGTTCGGATCGGATCGGATAAGGGGGCTCGGATCGGATATGTGGAACTGAGCAAAGAATCTGATCGGATCGGAACCCAACACTTGGAAAAGTGGCAAAAAAGGAAGGCCACGCTAGCTGAACTGGGATCGGGTCGGATAGAAGAAGACGGATCAGATCGAAGAGGACGGATCGGATCGGAAACACAAAGGCGAATCAGAGCAGGAGCAAGAAAGCGGATCGGATAGGAGCATATGAAGAGGAGCATGAAGACGGATCGAAAGCACGAGCCAAGAAGGACCCGACCCGACCCGAAAGGAAACACCGACCCGACCCGAAGAAGAAGAAGCAGCTGACTCGAACCCAGAGGAATGCCGACCCGAACCGATGACCTGAGGAAGAACTCGACCCGACCCAGTATTGACCAATAACCTGAGATGCAAAGGTAGTCCAATAGGGGAAGTTAGAGCTCAGGATCCCGGAACCAGTTGGGAACCAACGAGTTCGCTTCATGGTTGGACTTTGCTGCGGGACGTGTGCTAAGGAGTTGTCGACGTTCATAACTTCGATTCACCACTAAAAGGAATGATGGGCTACTTATCAGTGCAGTAGGGTCATTACGACCTGAGGGGCAAGGTGATGGTAGCAAGACTACGTTATCAGTGCAGTCGGGTCATTATGACCTGAGGGGCAAGGTGATGCGTAGTAAGACTATGAGCCAGCGCAGATGGGGTGAATAACTCCATGGGGCAAGTGGACATAGTAAGGATTTGTAAGGCTATGAGCCAGCGCAGATGGGGTGAATAACTCCATGGGGCAAGTGGACATAGCGAGGAATTAGTGGCTACGTTATCAGTGCAGTGAAGCCATTTATGACTTCATGGGGCAAAGTGATCGTAGCAAGGAATGTTGGGTGATCGAAGTGGTGAATATCGTATGCTTTATGCACTGAGTGAGAGATGTGAGGATGGATGCTATGTTTGATTGTTTGCCATCCCTATGACATGCACACCTCCCTCACCTCCGTATCTTTACACTGTTGATATGATACCTTAGAGTGTTGTACAGTATGTAGTGCTAACTCTTTGGTTGCAGGTCCAGGTTCAGGTATGTTTTAGTCTACCTGTTATTATTCACTTTAGATGCTTATCGCTCATACCAGGCTTTATGTCTGACCCAGAGTTTTATGTCTCCTCTTATTACTCTGGGTGCTCACACGAGCAGACTAGAGACAGGTTAGCTGGTGATGCGCGAGTAGCTGATTCGGAGGCGGGCAGGAGGCTTCCACGTATTATATATATATATATACACACATTCTCCCTGTGTCGTTGGTGGTCACTACTTGGGCATTAGTGGTGTACCTCATTTACCTTACTTTGCTTTGAGACAGTTTGAAAGTTGTAATAAGCTGTATTTTGGATTTCCGCTGCTATGATGTTTAGTTTTGATTTCCAGCTTATGCACTGTCTCTCCTGTTTTATGTCAAGTATGTTACTATTATATTTTGTTCTATGCGCTGTGAGACATTCTACAGGTTCTTTGTATGTTCATTTTCTTCTTCCTTTTTCCCTTCTGGCGACCCGTTCCGTGCTAACTGGACATGTGTACAGCGCACCTTTGGAGTAAATGTCGGTTGGTGCGGGGCGGGCCGTCACAATTATGGATCCGATGGAATTGGTTACGGTAAATTCTGAGATCGTTTGAAACATCGCTATTTTCACATGTCAATTACATCGATTTAAATATAAATCAATTTCAAACACTTATCTTTATTGATAACAATTTCTTATTTAATAAATTAAGTAGATAAACTATGTTGACACGCTTTTTGGTCAAATCCGTCACACATAAGATTTCTGGTTAGCAATGCGCTCAAGCATTGGGAAAATCGTTCGGAGACAGGAAGCGATTTGGTAGAAGTCGCACCACATAGACAAAGAATGGCATTAAACTAGTATCAGATGACTTCTTTTGGTCCCAAAAACATTAATTACTAGGATTTGCCCTGTAACTCTTGTAGCCCTCCGAATTAGCTTTAGGTACAACTTTCGTTTGGTCAAAACAGACTTACGGTTTGGAAGCTACTCCCGTTTCCGTGAACGCACACAGAATTGGAATAGCTTGAAAACTTGGAATTTGGCATGGGCAAAACCCCGGATCGGATCGCAGGTCTTGAGTCAAATCGGACCCAATTCTACACGGCTCCCGGCGAAGCAGCTCAGCACTTGGATTTCTGGATTGCAGTCTCCTTCGGCTCAGATCGAGCTAGACCGAGCCGACGCACCTGAATTGGCTTGGCACTAGACGGTTTAGATGGAGCACTGGTTCGGGTGGAAATGGAGGACCCGATCCGACCCCCTTGACCTGTTACTACACGTTAGTTTTGATCGATTCTTAAGGCATAACCACCTTCTACTTACCTGGATCTATTTCCACATGGAATACCACGACTTGGACAGGTTTTTTCCACGTTCTCCACTACATTTCGGGATTTTTTGGGATGCACGCCACGTGTCATCCGACCCGAAACTAGAAAATGGCTATAAATACACCATTTGAAGGATTTTCAAGGGGCTTTTTGGCACTAACTCCTCCCGGCTTAAACCATTGTTTCTCGCAAGACTATTGCACAACATAGAAGCCAAGTTCCACATCACAACATGAAGACTTCATGTATAAGCTTCATTTTCCCCACTTCTTTTCATTGTAAACACGAGGACTTCATGTATAAATCTGAGCACATTGTACTTGTAACTTCTTAGGATTTAAGAAGAGATAAAGTAGACACAGGCCTGGTTTGAGCCAAACCACTATAAAAACTTCGTTTGTCTCCTCTTATTTTATTGTTTCTGCATTCTATGATCTGTGATTTGTGATTGCGAGAACTTCACACTACATTCGGGTGTTAGTACCAAAATTCGGTCTAACAAACTCCTTATTAACATCCATTTTAAATTCAAATCAAATATTTAAATGTTTTAATTATTCAATATTAAATGTCTAAAAATATGGGATGTTACACAGATCATAAATTAATAAACTTGATATACATATGTTTATATATGCACAGGAACCTAAAGTTCATCAATCAACGAACTTGAAATAATTCATAATTTAAAAGCCTGAAGAAACTGTGTGAAATAATAAATTATACTTCTTAAAGAAGTTGCATCATATCGAACAATGATAATGCATTCAAAGATTTCAAAATTTTCAAAATGAGTTGTATCTTTCTTATATATTTACATTTACATATTGTATTGAAGAATAAATTTTAACATCTTGAAGTTATTTATATATTTTATTTGAACCAAAAGTTCAATACAGTTCCAAATCTGATGTTTTAAACATTCTAATATGGTCTTTAAGATTCGCGCTGACGTTGGTTGATAAGCATTTTTTTTATAATTTGGAACTTTGTAAACAACTTGTTCTAAAATCAATAACTCGAATGAAAGGGAATATATAAATCTATTACATATGTAATACGTGGATGCATGTCTATACACATATATGTGAATATTTTACTAATAACCTGAAGTTGTTGTGTGCTCATATTATAAATTATGCATATATTATTTAGAAATTCAAATGGTTGATTGACATCAATATTGAATGACCTGAAGTCACGTGTGTATTTAAATGATCTATATAATTAGAAAACTCCTCCAAATTACTAGATCAATGAAAGAGAATAAGTAAATATAATATGAATGCATCTTAGCGACTAATAAGAGCATTAACCTCTTATAATTGAAATACATATAATGTATTTGCTAGTGATAATTTGATATTGTATCAAAAATGAGAATCCAAAGATGGTCTATTATTTAATGTGACAATGTTTGTCAACATTGAGGGGGAGGATAAAGGGATATAAATTCATGTTGACCATTGGTGTTAAATATTTGCAAACATATAGAATGATGCAAAATATTAAGTAACTTGCATAAATAACCAATTTTGTACCTAATAGACTTTCTCCAAAATAGATTTGAGTTCCTGAAAGATCAAAAGGTATAAATCATAACTGAAATTGTGTATAAAAGTCGGTTTAAAATATTTTTTGGAATAAGTCATAAAATGTCCAAATAAAGAAAGTGAGTGTTCTTGAAGAAACGCTTAAGGAGCTTTGAAAGAGACCCATGATATGATTGTCAGATAACTCTAGAAGTGGTTTAGGTTTTAAATATGATAAGTTTTGATATCTTAATAAATTATGTATAGAGCTGACAAGAAATAATCATCGATGATAGATTAATAAATAATAAAGCGCTTATATTATAAATGGATTAAAAATCCCATATTAGAGAGAAACATGATTGACCATCATGAAATTCTCCTAAATACAATATATGGGCCTATGGTGTTGAATAACGAGATTTTGATCGATGTCAACGAATAAAGCTACTATGGGAATCAAATCATAAAGATAAAGTTTTATAAATATATGTAACAACCCACATTCTACGCATCTAGGATCGTAGAATATTTATTTCTTTTTCTAGGTAAGTCGTATGGTCGTGTACTTTTGGGAAACGACTAGTGGGGTCATTTCCCATGTTCATGATTTTTGCCAATTTTTAAATGACCGTTTTGCCCCTAGTTGATCTTGTTTCGTCCATAACTTTTGACTGGAAAGGAATTTTGACCTGAAACCACTTCCATTAGCTCCGGATGATGGTTTCTCTTTCCGTAGAGTGGTCATAATAGCCAAACGGACTTACCGTTTGGGAGATATGACTAAATTAAGGTTTAAAGGGTTATTTTCAGCTAATTGGGCTTAACCGGGTAATTAGCAGATAGGCCCAATGGAGGATTTCGGGATTAGTGGTACTTAGGGGCTGCTAGGGTTATGATTTCGGTTTTTACTTCATTTTCCAGCCGCCTAAGACATTCCTTCAAGTATAGCCATGGCCTCCACCTTCTAATTTCACTCCAAATCACCTCTAATCACTTTCTAATCAAAGATTAAGCAAAACTACATCAAACCAAAGGGGATTAGCACCAAATCAGAGAGAGAGTTGCTGGAACACATGGAGATTGGATCTATATCAGAGGAGTTTCAGTTCTGAAAGTTTAATTGTGCCAAAGGTGAGTGATTTGCATAGTTTTACACTAATTACGGCTAATTAGGGTAATTAGCGAAGATTAGCGAAATTATAACTCAGAAAAATCTAGAAAAATTTCTAAAATTCTAAAACACCATTTTATGCCTCTGATATGAATTTGGGTTGATTTCGACTAATTTTGTTAATTCCGGAATTTAGGGGATTAAGGGGTAATTAGGGGGTAATTAGCGAAATTATGCACCATAAAAATATGGGAAAATATGCAGAAATTCATAAATATTGTTTTAGACCTCTGTTAGAAAATTTGGCTAATTTGGTTAAGTTTTACTAATCCTATCATTGGTTGTTCTTAAACATGCTTAAGGGGAAAATATGGATTTTTGGGTATGTTTGATCCGTTTTAACCTATCATATTGTTGTTTTGGTGTTTGTGGTTGATTATGCATGTTGCTATGACTGTATGAAATGCTTTGTGATTGATTTCAATAGTTAGAATGGTCGAAAACGTCGTCGAATGGCGTAAACACTTGATGGAACAGTCTCAGAAAACAGTGCAGGGTTCGGATCGGATCGGACATAGGGCTCGGATCGGATATGTTGAACTGAGCAAAGAATCCGATCGGATCGGAACCCAACACTTGGGGGAAAATGGCAAAAAGGAAGGCCACGCTAGCTGAACTGGGATCGGATCGGATCGACGAGGACGAATCGGATCGAGGAGGACGGATCGGATCGAGGAGGACGAATCGGATCGAGGAGGACGGATCGGAGTGAAGGCATGAGGATGGATCGGATAGGAGCATGTGAAGGACGAGGGCATGGATCGGAACGGAGGTACGAGCTGGAGGGGAGATGACACATGACCCGACCCGAGGTAAAGCACCCGAACCGAACCGATGGAGGACAACCGACCCGAACCGCACCAGGAGAAGACCCGACCCGAACCGCACCAGGAGAAGACCCGATCCGAACAGATGAAGGACACCCGACCCGAACCGATGGCTTGAGAAGGAACCCGACCCGACCCAGTATTGACCAATAACCCGAGATGCAGAGGTAGTCCAATATGGGAAGTTAGAGCTTAGGATCCAGTTGGGAACCAATGAGTTCACTTCATGGTTGGGCTTTGCTGTGGGACGTGTGCTAAGGAGTTGTCGGTATTCATAACTTTGGTTCACCACTGAGAGATGGATAGTGGGCTTGTAGTGATAGTTACACGGGATTGGATTCCGCCATGGCCCAAAGTATTAGGTGACCAAGGTAGTGGATATCGTATGCTTTACGCACTGAGTGAGGGATGTAAGGATGATTGCTATGCTTGATTGTTTGACATCACTATGACATGCACACCCCACCCCCGTTATCTTTACACCATTTGAAAGGGCACCTTAGAGTGTTGTACAGTATGTAGTGCTAACTCTTTGGTTGCAGGTCCAGGTTCAGGTATGATTGGATTATACCTGTTATTATTCTGTTTAGATGCTTATCGCTCACACCAGGCTTTATGTCTGACCTAGAGTTTTATGTCTCTTCTTATTACTCTGGGTGCTCACACGAGCAGACTAGAGACAGGTTAGGTGGATGCACGGGTAGCTGTACTGGAGACGAGCAGGAGGCTTCCACGTATGATATTTATGTATTATCTCCCTGTGTTATCGATGGTCACTGCCTGGGCATTAGTAGTGTACCTTTTCCTTTCTTTTGCTTAGAGACAGTATTTTGAGGTTGTAATAAGGATGTTGGATCATAAGCTGTATTTTGGATTTCCGCTGCCATGTTAGACATGATTTAGTTTTTCAGCTTATGCACTGTCTCGCCTGTTTTATGTCAAAGTTATGTTATTATTATATTTTATTCCATGCGCTGTGAGACATTCTACAGGTTCTGTGTTAGTTCATTCTCTTCTTTTCTTTTGGCGACCGTCCCGTGCTAGTCGGGCATGCAGACAGCGCACTTTCGGGGGAAATGTCGGCTAGTACAGGGCGGGTCGTTACAATATATGTACATTGAGTCGTGTTAGAATTATGTTAAAATCTATCCTCAAGTATACACGAATGTGCTAATCAAGTTTATATATATAAAATTTAAAACCTTCAAAAAGCCAGATCGTGCATAAAACTGCCTACCGGTCGACTGGTAGGAAATCCGCCAGTCGACTGGTCGAGCAATTTTTGCACATAACGGCTAGTTTTAAAAGTTTTATATAAATAAATCATTTCTACCAGTCAACTGATGATTTTTAATCAGTCGACTGATTTGACCCAGAACTTGTTTTCTGAAGAGTTGCTTCCATTCATGAAGAGATTCCTCTTCATTACTCAAAGGAAATGGACATATCTTTTTATGGAAACTATTCATGAATGATTGCTACTCTTAGACTATTATATAAACAACTTCAATCATGTTTTATAACAACCTAATCTTTCTGAATTTTACTGATTTTTCTGATTATTATTCTAATCTCTCCATTTACATTCTTTGCAATTAAAAGCTCTCCAATTTCAATACTTATTGAATCCGTGAATCATATTAATATCATTTGACTCAACAAGTAAATTTTACTTCCTTAAATCTACACATTCAAAGCATATACTCGAGGATCAGATTATAGGAAGGTTGTACCTAAAATATTGGCTATCCATGTTGATTCGAGAACACAAATCAGAAGTCAAACTCTTGTAATTATTGAAGACATGTGTAGTTGCTCAGGCGAGAGGCATCCTTGTTGGGGCTCAGGTGTACTGACCTATTCCTTCGGTTTAAGGGAGGGCGTTGTTAGTGAATTCCGAAGAGGAGCTTCGAGACTGGAAGTAGGGCGGGAAGTCCGAACCAGTATAAAATTCCTGGTGCCTTTTTAACTTACTTTACCGCAATTTATTATTTGTGATATATCATATTAATCTCTATTTATTTGCATAACTATTATAGAATCAACTAGTTAGTATCACATTTATATTCCGCAATATCCATACAAAAGGATCTTTAAGTCATATACACACCGACTTTTCATTTGGTACCAGAGCAAGGCTATCGTAAAACCGTTATTTGATAATTAAGATGATATGGATAGTGACACTAGCATTAACAATAACACTGGATATTCTGAAGGCCAATCAACGGCTAGATCACCCTTCTTTAATGGCATGAATTATAGTTACTGGGCTACTAGAATGGGGATATACATGCAAGCTAATAGTTGTGATGCATGGAATATTACTCAAAAAGAATATACATCACCTACTACAGCATACACTGAATGGTCAAACACTGAGAAAAATGAAGCTACTGTAAATGCTAAGGCCATGAATATGCTACATTTTGCACTTGATAGAAATGAGTTCAATTGGATTTGTATGTGCAACACTTCATATGAAATTTGGAGAACACTTAAGATTACTCATGAAGGCACTAACAAAGTTAAACAAAGTAAAATTTCTATGCTCAAAAATTAGTTTCAAAATTTTAAGATGAATGAGAACGAATCTATAAATGATATGTATTCACGTTTTCAAAATATTTATCATTTATTATTAGGACTAGGTGAAAAATATTCCGACTTTGACATAGCTTCAAAAATTTTGAATTCTTTAACCGATGAATGGGAGAGAAAAGTACTAGCGATCGAAGAAGCTAATGATCTCTTTGCCATGAAATCGGAAGAATTGATCGGTAGTCTAATGTCATATGAAGTGAACTTGCAGGCAAAAAAGCACAGGTACAAGATAAGAAGAATTTAGCTTTCCATGCAGAAAAAGAAGATTCCGATTAAGATAAAGAAGATATAGCATTTATTGCTAAAAACTTTAGAAAATTTCTAAAATACCGAAAGAGTCAAAGCAAAAATACAAAGAAAAATTCATCAAAAGAACCTGATCCAGCTTTAGTAGAATGTTTCAACTATCACAAGACTGGACACTATCAAAAGAACCGTCCAGAGCAAAAGAGAAATCGCAAAAGTGAAAAATCAAAGAAACGAGCTTTTTCAGTCACTTGAGATAATTCGGGCTCATCTTCTGAAAGTGATAGCGACAGTGATAGTTAGCATGCAAATGTGTGCTTTGTGGCTAAAGACAACGATGTAAGTGATTTTGCTTTTGATGAATTAGTAGAAATAAATACAGAAATTTTAGAATCTAGAAAAATGTTTAAAAGAAAATTTAAACAAGTTAATGAAGACAAAAACAAAGCCGAATTTGAGAGAGACCTTCAGAAAGATGAAAAAGAAATCTTAGAAGATGAAATTAGAAGATTACAAGATTATCTTTCAAATGCAAATTCTCAAATTTCTTTGTTAAGTCAAGAAATAGAAATTCAAAAGAATAAAAATGATTTATTACTTTCTGAAAATCATGATTTGAATAATAAAGTTAAAATTATAGAGTTAGAAAATTCTAGTTTAATAATTAAATTAGAAAGTATTTCTAAAAATGTAAATAATTTTAACAAGGGTAGGGAGAATTTATCTAAAATTTTAGAAAATTCTCAATCGATTATTTTATAAAAAAGGACTTGGATTTGATAATAAAATAAATTCAAAAAGGAAATCCAGTTTTGAAAATTCTAACAATATACCGAGAATTTATAGTAGAAAATTAAATACTTCTACTATGAAAAAATATTCAAAAAATATTAGTATATGGATTCCTAACACAAATAATATTCTTATTAGAAATAAATATATTAAAAACTTTTTAGATACGGTTCATTATAATAGTAATTATTTTTTCAAAAAGGATTCTAAGCTCTCTTGGGTTTGGCTTACTAAGACTTAACCCTTAGGATCCTAATGGAGGAAGTGGGTACCATATTTATTTTTATTTTTTTGCAGGTTCCACTGAGTTTATGTTTGTGACTAGCTCAACCAAAAAGGATTTCTCAAACACTTATTCTTTTATGTAAGTAATTTATTTTAGTTCTATAAAATAAGTATACTATAATTTTTGCATAAACATAGGAGTTCATGATTTTTCTGTAAGTATTTTCGTTTTATTCTATATATAAGTTGTTAAAAATTAGTGCTAATATAGATAACCTATAATTAAGCATTTTTGTTTTCTATCGTACAAATTATTTTTCAGTTTTTTAAAAGAATGGTTAAGTTTCACATAGCCCTTCATCTTGTGTACTATGTTTAGCATATATATTAATATAAATACCAAAGAAAAAGAGCTCTTATTCTCAAATCAAATAATAATACAATAACCGGAAACTATATAGTATCATGTCAAAACAAGTAAACCCCCCCTCAATTTCAACCAAATCATCCGACAAAACGTCATCGGATTCTATTAACATCCTTACATCTTCAACTCCAAACAAAGAACCAGTTCTCCGTTGGCAAGAGTATCACACCGGATACACTCCGGAAGGAAAGAAAAGAAGAGAGAGTTATGGATCTCCATCAGTAAGGGATAAAATTGACAACATAAGACACTACCAAAATGAGCAATTAAAGCTACAAAGAAAGCTATATTTTGAACAAAAGCAAACATCGGATAGACTTACGTTTCTCGAAACAATAGCACTATGAATATGTGGTCGATCAGCAGTTTTAGAACCAAGACACTATCCTTATTCTACAACTCCGAAATCATCAAGGAGACCTTCTACACTATGGAGTACATGGAAGAAAACTAACAAGAGTAAGAAGGATTGTAACAACCCGGGTTCTGACGGACCAAATTTTTTTCCAAAATTCCAATCCATCGAGACCCGAACTGTTTTGCTTTGGTATCCTGCAGAAAAGACAGAGATAAAGAAACATGTCAGAACTCGTAAAGCACCTCATAGAGGAAGGAATAAAATATATTGTAATTAAAATATAGATTTACCTTAATAAACATACTGCTTAACCGGTATCCCAAGCTATCATATCTCTGTCACTACCTAACTTGCGAGTACGTAATGAGGAGGGGGTCAGAACATAAGTTCTGTATGAATGGGTTTAAACTACAAATGTTGAATAACCCTACATATACCGGTATGTTGCATTTTCTTGTTTATTAGGTTATTTGTGTTGATACCCCTTATGGCATGTACTCACGTCGCACCCATCTACTCCCTAGTAGATCAACCTAATATAGTGTATATGTAGCTACCCGCAACTAAGGTATATCCCACTCGCACAGTCTCCTCCGTATGTATGCAGTCCCTTATCCAATGCCACATGCCGTACAGAATCTCATGTGTGTGTGTGTATGTATGTGTATACCAACGCTACGCCTGCATAGAACCTTCATTACTATATTACGTAAGCGTTTGGACTGCCACCCTAGGTTCGACTAGGTTCCGTCATCGAGTAATGCCCCCTAGTCTACGATACACCACCCAGAGCGATGTGTATGTACCTAGACTTTTTCCCACGTACGTATCGTCAATCGTACTTACTGTCTACTTGCACATGTTCTCTATATATGCGAACCCGAGTCCCGTAGCAGGGCTAATCAAGAAACACGGAACTCGGTCGGGAGCTTTAAGATATCTGCCGATGCAGATGCTAAGGTTTGCCTTTACAGTGGCTATGGTCCCACTAGACCCCTCCCTCAACTAACAAATGAAAAGCCCCTATGAAAATCAAGAATGAGAACTTTCCCTGGCACAAATGCCTGGCCCTCTATGCCCTTCCCTGTTGGCCTTACCTCACCCATAACTGGATAGCAAGTATATGGTCTTTTGGAGTTCTCTGGCTTTCCGCTTTTCGTACTGACTGAAGATGGTAGGTAGACGACGAGTTGCTATCACAGGGCACTAAATGGTCTCGCCGACTCACGCTGGTCCATCCTAGCCTTTAGGTTGCCTTCTAATTATTGCAACCAAGGCATACTCTTGGTTCGTAACCGTGCAGACCTAACCTCTGTGAGCCCAGGTGGATCATCTGCATTCTCACAGAGGGATACCAAGAGTACCCTACTACACGTCCCCTGAAGTCGCGTGCTTAATATCCCAGTCCGTTGGACCCTACAAGTGTTTCTAGATGGACGTTCGCTCCTCCTCGTATTCTACGACTTAGTGATGATCTACCGTGTTTGGTTATTCATCCTATATCTGGACTAGTTCAAGTGCGTTGTTTACTTAGCTCCCTTAACTAAGGTTTAGTACTTAGTTTTCTTAACTAAGGTTTGATACTTAGTTCTCTTAACTAAGGTTAACTACTTGGTTTTCTTAATCGTTCGTCTTCTTAACTAAGGTTTAATACTTAGTTCTCTTAATCGTTGTCTACTTAGCTCTCTTAACTAAGGTTTACTGCAAGTTCTCTTTATCGTTCATATTTACATTGGTAAGAGAATAATGCCCTAAGTGTCAATCCCGAAGATCGAGATCAACATCAGATTGACACTCAGAGAATTACTCAACTCAACCAATCTCTTGTTATGTTATTCATATAACTTATGTCATCTTTGTCAACGGACTACACATCCTCGCTTTACAATCTATATCCAACTTATTTGTTTTAATACTTAGTTCCCTCTAACTAAGGTTTATTACTTAGTTTCTTTTAACTAAGGTTTGTTACTTAGTTCTCTTTAACTAAGGTTTGTTACTTACTTCTCGTTAACTAAGGTTTGGTTACTTAGTTCTCATTAACTAAGGTTTGTTTACTTAGCTCTTCTTTAACTAAGGTTTGGTTACTTAGTTCTCATTAACTAAGGTTTGTCTACTTAGTTCTTCTTTAACTAAGGTTTGCCAACGAATTCAAACATGACTTAAGTTCTTTTTATCAAACGATAGCGCACGGGTACTTTTATACATTTTCAGTTTAGATTAACTTATTTTATGGTACAAGTTGTTCTACCCTTCAAAATCTTGTATTATATCTTAAGTCATAACCTTCCCTTGGTCTACCTATTATTCAGTCTTTACATTACCGCAACTTTGGTTTATAATAGGTTGTTAACATTCCCCATCTCTATGTTGGTTAAGTTAACCCAAGTTGACTTAACCCCATCCACTTATCCATTCATATGTTATATTGGTCAAGTGTTGTCTGTTCATTCATGTTAACTTAACCCTCCCACATATCATGTCATATTGGTTAAGTGTTGTTAACCCTATCATACTTAGCATGTGTCATTAGCATTAATTAATTATTAATGCACCAACCTCTCACATTAGACCTATTGTTGCGGTTGCTGGAAGTGTCGGTCGGTTCCAGGCAGGCTTACACCACAACTCAGTCTAACCTCGGGTTCAAGCACGTTATGACTAACTTCTCACATTAGACTCTATTGTTTGCGGTCGCTGGATGTGCCGGGCGATTCCGGGCAGTCTTACACCACAAACTCAGTCTAACTTCGAGTTAGCCATGTTTCATCTTTAGCTAATTAACAGTTCATTTCAATTCTAGGTGTCGTATGCCAATTACAAAATTCACAAATATGTTCATGTTCAAGTTATGCCAATAGTGTCAATTTCATGTTTATACCCCAAATTACCCAAATTTTAAGTAGTATATTCCAAATCCACTTATAATCATATTCATGCTTATTCCATGTTATAATTAATTGTCCAAACCACATATTTATTCATACTAAATCTGCATATTACCTAGTTCCATGTTCATACATATAATTTAATTCATCTTTTATACTTATCTTTCCAATTTATAGATAAATTTTCACATCACATTTTATCCAATTACGTGCCAATCGTACTAAATTATACAAATTCCATATCCAATTTAATTATGCAAATCTACCCAAATTCAACGTTTCGGTATAGTCATACCCATAATTCAATTTCAAATTGTACATCAATACTTCTAATCCATATTATGCCCAAACAACCAATTTCCCTTCTTAATTTCTCATTCACGTTTAAAACGCATATATCCATGATAGGCGTAGGCTCGAGATAGCCTAACTATAAAAATAAAAAGGGGAAAGAATAAAAAATAGAGAATTCAACGTAGGCATAAATAAAATAACTGTTCTTATTGAATTAACATCATATTCATTATATGTATACATGGGGAATGGCGAACGATATTAATAACGTTATACAATAAATATAATTTAAAATCCACTCACATTGATTGGATTGGAGAAATAAATGATTTTTTGTTGATGTAGAAACGTTGATTTAACCCTCTTATTTGATTGTTGGTAAAGAGCATGAATTGTTGATGAAGAACTTCTAATTTGATTTGATTAAACTCCAAAGCTGATGAAAAACTTGCAATTTAATTTAGAGTTTAGGGGCGGCGACTATGTTTGGTTGAAGTTTGGCGGCATGGAGGCATCATAGAGAATTATAATGAATTAGGGTTAGGTTAGGGATGTATTTATAGGTGTACAGAGTGTTTTAGGACCATAAGATCAGCCCAGAAGCCATCAGAATCGCACAAACACAGCAGAACACGTCACAAGGCAAAACTGCCCAGATCTGGGGGCAGGTCGACCCCCAGGTCGACACTACGGTCGACCTCCCTTGATGGAGGTCGACACTAAGGTTGACCTGTCTGGTTAATGGGCGGGAATTTTCCCGCCCAGCTGCCTGGGTCGAATTTCAAACTGTTTTGAATTTTTCTGATTCTTCTAAAGGGCATAACTCCTTCATACGGAGTCCGATTTTCGAAAACTTAGACTCTATTCCATGTAAAATTTCGAGACGAACGCAATGGTGATGCCCATTTTACTTAATTCCTGATATTTGAATTAATTATCCGTACTTTATTATCTTCTCTGTTACACACACTGTTATTTAATTAATCTTTCCTTTTCTTTCATGTATTGATTAATTTTCATTGTACATCACCATTATTAACCTATCTATGCATATATCTTATTTTTTATTATATTAAAAATGCGGGGTGTTACAATGATAGTCCTAATTCTTGGAAGAAGAATTATCAACAAAATGAAGGAGCCAAAACACCAAGAAAATCGACCTCATTCGAAGAGTAGTTATCGATTTATATGATTATTTCTTTTTGGTAAAATAAGACTTGCATTGATCGATAATGCAAATTCTTGCCGATGTTTTTTATTAACAAAGTTCTATTATATTTTTTTTGATAAATATATGTGTTTTTCTTTTAAAATAAGTTTAAAATCAATATACTTTCATAAAATAAAACCCAAAAATTAAAAACAAAGGTTGTTGTGTAAAATAATAGTAACCAGTCGACTGGTATATTATCAACCAGTCGGCTGATTGCCTGGAACCCGAGTGATTGGTTCCAGGTATACACGCACCTTTATAACCCTTAACCTTTTATTTTTTCATTCCTCAAGCCTTCTAAAAAACTTCCAAAACCCTAAAAAAAATTCGAAATCCTTTCATGGCTCCCAAAAGACAATTAGATACAAGATCTGAAACACCCCACCTCCATTAAGGTCACTCACAAAGGGAATGCCTTAACTTTGGTGGAGGTTTATAAGTAAAAGGCCACAGATAAACTCAAGACAGATATAAATACACATATTTTAAACAGCGGAAACCAAACAGACTTTTATTTCATCAATACGTGTTCAAAACATTCCATAATTGTCTCAAAATACTTCCATCATTACAACCTCATAACTGTCTTGATTATTAAAGAAGCATAAAACATAAATAAAGTGACAAAAATCCCCAAAGTGACATCCAAAGCCATAATCCGAGCAGAAGAGATCCAAATCATACATCTACGTTCTTGGAGCTTGTAAAGAGCCTGACTGAGTTGTTTCCTCCCTGTGGACCTAGGCCGGGGGGGGGGGACGAAAGAAAAGAATACGAAGAGAAAATAGAGTCAGACATAAAGCCTGAGTAAATCTAGTAACTCTTTAGTATATGAATAAGAAAAGGGGCATGATAGATATATACTGAAAATAGGAAAGTGTCACAAGCTAAGGGAGTGTCGAATGTACTATCGCACCCATACTATATCTCTGCACCTACTTGAGTTTATTCTAACTGGCACCCCATGGTGAGGGTGAAGTGATCCCCATTGTTATTAAAAGATCGGCTCCTACTCGCGTTAACATGTGTCATACGGCCCCCAAGAATCGTAGATACCTATGCTGGTCCCACCATGGGGTGTATCAAGACCAATGGTGGCGGCCCCGACACAAATTCTAGAAGGCATAGGTTATACTACTGGTGTCCCCAGTGCCCTGGTTGTCTACTCCGGAGTGTGTGCACGCCCGCACCCCCGTTAGACCTGCACTGTGCACCCACCGCCGTCGTTTGACCGCTTACAATCAGCCCAGTAATCGTGCCCCACCCTGCCTAGTTTCAGGGTACTGTTGATACCTAACTTGCGTTACTGCTGAAACGGGTCCCTCGTTACCAGGATTTTCTAGTCAAACATGTTAAGTGGTTAAGTGTCTGTATTACCTAACCCCACCCATTAATTCTTGTTAACATGTTGAATTTGGTTAAGTGTTATAGTTGACTTAACCCTACCATCTGTCCTTAGCCTCTTAGGAGCACCTGACCACTCACATTAGACAGGTATTGCTACGGTTACTGGATATGTCGGTCGGTTCCGGGCAGGTTTACACCGTAGCTCAGTCTAACCTCGGGTCATTATTGGGCTCAATGCTTAACCGCCCACATTGGATAGGTATTGTTGTGACTACTGGACAGCCGGGCGGTTCTGGGCAGGTTTACATCACAACTCAATCCAACCTCGGGTTAAGCATATCGTGTTTCCTAAATTTACATATTTTATTACTTCTCAATTATATATGTAAATTTCATGTCTTTTATTCTCGGGTATAATAATACATACCGTTTAAATGTCATTGTCGTTGGCATGTGCCAAACATGCCAACATATATTTTCATGTTTTACATCCAACGTTATTACCCCCATTTGTTCGCAACATTACAACATGAGTTGGGCTTGTCACACTTCAGCCCAACTTTTTAAACGTGAGAAAAAGGGGAAATCAAAAACATGTAATACATAAAGGTGTGTGTGGCGCATGAACTTGCAATTTAGCGATTCAACTAACATATAATATGAGTCATGTGAACTTGCATTCAAATCAAAGTATAACTAAGTAGGTGACATATGAAATGGCATAGTTTAGGCTTACACAAACTTATGTTTAAACATTATTAACTTGGCATAATGTCAAACACAAAACTAGCATGATGTATATCCATCAAAAGGTCCAATTATAACATCTAATCACATAGCCTTTTTCAACATGAACTTGCATAGTTTTTGAAACGCAAACGATACTTAACATAGATCCAATTACACTTGCAAATAAACATGAACTTGCATAGTTTATGAAACACAAACGATACTAAACATAGATCCAATTAACTTGCAAATAAACATGGAAGTGATATCATAGGTTTTGGGTCATGTAGGCATAAAACGTTTCAAGTTTAAATCATGTTTACATAAGCCTTAATTTAGACTTAGTGATTGTATAAGGTCCATGTCATAGGCATAAACAAAAAGGGAACAATTTCTAGTTTTTGCCACAAACTTACAAGTGCCGTTGTTTTCATATACAATTGTTCAATAGGCTTGCATCAATCAATTTATGCCACAAACATCAATACACAAGTCATGATAGAACCATCGCAATACATAGAATTTATACGATACAATAACACAATTCTATTTTCATTTACATCGAATCACATCACAATTTTTATTCATATTCTGAAAGGTCACTACACTTACAACGAATGCAGAATCTTGAATTCTGGATTCTGAATTCTGAAATTGAGATGCGCTCCTTTGGGTAGACTAATGTTGCGTTGATTAATTTGATTAAACTTTAATCTTCTTCTTAATTTGATTCGTCTCTAGGCTTTTCTCTCTTGACGGCTATGTTCAATTCCTCCCTAGCAGCATGACGACTCCTTTCTTATTTTTTTGTGTGAATTTTCAGTTGAGACTTAGGGTGTATTTATAGATTTTTAATTTTTTTTGAGCCGTCAAATGAAGACAGGAGGAATCTAGGCCATCCAAAGTTCAAAGAGCCAATCAAGAGGTGACACGTCAGCCCTAGTGACACACATAGCCATAGAAATTCGAGACAGAGCCAGACCTAGCCATCCAGGTCGACCAGGCAGGTCGACACCCAGGTCGACACTGTGGTCGACCTGGGGGGGACCAAGTCGACACTAGACCTGGGATGACCAGGTCGACACCATGGTCGACCCTATGGTCGACCTGGTCTCTGGGTGGGAATTTTCCCGCCCAGCCCAGTTTGAACTTGAAATTTGAATTTTGAAATTTAAACTGAGCTGTTTGAATTTAAATTTTATTCTGAAACTTCCGAAGGCCATAACTCCTTCATATGGAGTCTGATTTGCGCAAACTCGGACTCTATCTCAAGCAGAATTCCGAGACGAACGCAATGGCGTAACCCATTTCCCTTAATTATTTTATTAAAAAATAATTATACTTTAATTTGTGAAGCTTAACGTTATAGAATTCATGGGGTGTTACATTCTCCCCCCTTAAAAGGATTTTGTCCTCGAAATCTTCAAGTTAGGAAGAATGTATATCCTACCATCCAACAGTCCATCTACTCAACCAACAAACACAGGCATCCACTGTTCTTAAAAGACTTCTAATGCTTCGTGATCATATGCATAGTGTGTGTGTATATGTCCTTATCTATTGCATAAATCAGGCGGTCTACTAATTCAGTTGACCTCCTTAATGTGAATCATGTAAGTGTCATGAATCAATTATGTATGCAAAATTTTCCTACTCATAATTCTACATGAGTGCACAACTTATTCATACGAATGCGACAACCATATGACAGCATATCAAGTTTCAACCATATACAAATGAGAATACATATATATGCATATGCAATATGAAGTGACTGAGCCGATCTATAACCTAGGGTGTGTGTGTATATGCATCCACGAGCAACCACTAGCAACCATTTGCAGCCATCATCCATAACATGTTTTCAAATACATGTTTGCATCCATTTGTTTTCTACCTAAGGAGTTAGGAAAAGGACCAAGGAGATATACCTCAAAAGATAGATAAGGCATAACTTAAGGAAAAAGAGAGAGATCAAAGATGTACCCTCAAAAAGAAGAGGGTAAGCAGCGCGTATTCTGTCCTCAATTTCCCAAGTCGCGTCTTCCTTGGCGTCGCTCCACTGGACTTTAACGAGTTTGACTTCGCGGTTGCGTAGCTTTTTCACTTCAGTTCCTAAGATGCAGGTTGGAACTCTCCTCACAGTTGCTTCACGTTCCACTTTGGCTTCTTCTAGAATGCTTGGTTCCACCACTTCCGCAGACTCATGCAAACACTTCCGGAGGTGAGAAACATGAAAGACGTTGTGAACTCCGGCCAGTCTCTCGGGTAGCTCTAATCTATAGGCCATCTTTCCAACCTTCTCGATGATAGAAAAAGGTCCTACAAATCTTGGTGCTAGCTTTCCTGCGGATCCAAAACGAACGACGTTCCTTAAAGGTGATACCTTAAGGAAAACCCTGTCCCCAACCTCGAACTCAAGGTCGGTCCTTCTTTTGTCGGCGTAGGATTTCTGTCTGTCTTGGGTTGTCTTCATCCTTCTACGTATCAAGTCCACTTTCTTTGAAGTATCTTGAATCATATCTGGCCCAAGTATAAGCTTATCTGTAGACTCCCACCAACAAGTTGGTGATTTGCACGGTCTTCCATACAAGGCTCCGAAGGGTGCCATACCGATGGTAGCTTGGTAGCTGTTGTTGTAGGCAAATTCCACTAAAGGAAGATGATCCTTCCAAGTCCCTCCAAAGTCAAGAACGCAAAGTCTCAAAAGATCCTCTAAAACTCTATTCTCCCTTTCAGTCTGGCCATCAGTTTGGGGGTGATAGGCCGTGCTCAAACATAACTGTGTGCCTACGGCTTCTTGCAGACTCCGGCAAAACTCTCTTGTGAAGATAGGGTCTCGGTCACTAACAATGCTAGAGGGTATCCCATTGAGTCGAACTATTTCCTTGAGATAAAGAGATGCTAGAGATGAGGCAGTCCTTCTACTCTTGATAGGTATAAAGTGGGCGCTCTTAGTAAGTCTATCCACTATTACCCAAATGCTAGTATTGCCTCTTCTCGACCTAGGTAGTCCATCAATGAAGTCCATTGAAATGCTATCCCACTTCCACTGTGGGACCTCTAAAGGGTGAAGTAGTCCTCTAGGTTTCTTCTGTTCCGCCTTGACCCATTGGCAGGTCATGCACTTAGAGACAAAATCTGTCATGTCTTGCTTCATGCCACTCCAAAAGAAATTCCTTTTTATATCCTTGTACATCTTATCACCGCCAGGGTGTATAGTCATCTTGGAATGATGTGCTTCCTCGAGAACCTTCTTTGTCAACTCCCTTGCTTGTGGGACGTATAATCTTCCATCTCGCCTCAGCCAACCCTTATCGTCGATGGCGTATCTACTCAGGTTACTAGAAGTCTCACCCCTAATAAGTCTATCAATCACATCAACAAGTTGAGGGTCTTCACGTTGTGCAGCCCCTATTGAGTCTAAGAGAGTAGGGCGTACTTCGAGAGATGCTAACAAACCCGGTACAAAATCTGAGGAGGGCCTAAAGTTAAAACTGCTATATACTCCAAGCTTTGCCTTTCTACGAAGAGTGGGCTTAAGGTCAGTTTCTTTCGGCTCAACGCATCTACCACTACGTTGCCTTTTTCGGGAGCATAGGAAATTTCAAAGTCATACGAGGTAAGAAACTCCATCCATCTTTGCTGCCTCAAGTTAATATCCTTCTGCGAGAAGAGATATTTCAACGATTTATGGTCAGTGTATAATTCAAACTTCTCACCTAGGAGATAATGGCGCCAAGACTTAAGCGCAAAGACGATGGCGGCTAACTCAAGATCATGGGTTGGGTAGTTCTTTTCATGAACTTTCAATTGTCTTCCGCCATAAGCTACTACCCTTCCTTCTTGCATTAGAACAGCGCCTAGTCCCGTTCCACATGCATCCGTGTATACTGTGAACATTTTGCTTCCATCTGGCAAAGTCAGGACTGGGGCTGTTGTGAGAGCCCTTTTTAATCGTTGGAAAGCAAACTCACAATCCAAATCCCAAGTGAATGCCAGATTCTTCTTGGTTAGCCTTGTGAGTGGGGCTGAGATTTTTGCGAAATCCCTAATAAATTTTCGGTAAAAACCGGCTATCCCAAGAAAGCTTCGAACTTCGGTTGCATTTCTTGGTGTCTTCCAATCTTGCACTGCCACCACTTTCGCGGGGTCCACGGCCAACCCTTCTTTGGACACTATATGCCCAGAAATCTTACTTCTTTTCTCCAGAAGTGAAACTTGGAGAATTTGGCTTTTAGTTGATGAGCTCGAAGGGTTTCCATGATTTCTTTCAGATGCTGAGCATGCTCTTCCTCATTCTTTGAGAAGATTAAGATATCATCTACGAAGACAACCACAAATTTGTTGAGGAATTCTCTGAACACCCTGCTCATTAGATCTACGAAATAAGCGGGTGCGTTTGTCAAGCCGAAAGGCATGACAAGCCACACGAAGAAACCGTCTGGGGTTCTGAACGCCGTTTTATCAATGCTATCTTCAGCTACTCTTAGCTGATGGAACCCAGTTGTCAGATCAAGTTGGGAGAAGACCGTCGCACCAACAAGCTGATCAAACAAATCGTCGATTTGGGGAAGAGGGTGCCTATTTTTCTTGGTCAATTTGTTTAACTCCCTATAGTCGACGCAAAGGCGAAGCGAACCGTCCGCTTTGGTTGCGAACACCACTGAAGCACCCCATTCCGAAATGCTCCGTCTAATGAACCCTTTTTCGAGAAGTTCTTTAACTTGCTTACTGAGCTCCTTTCTCTCCCTTGGAGCCATGTGTCTAACAGGTAAAGCTACAGGCTTTGCATTATCCACAAGATATATGCGGAAGTCTATTTCCCACCTCGGAGGTAAGCCTTTCACCTCCTCAAAGACATCCGGATATTCCCGGACTACTCTTACTGATTGCAAATTCTCATCGGAAGCATCAAGCGACTCTAGATAACTAAGCATAACAGCATTCAAGGGATTACAAGAAATTTCTAGAGTGTTACCAAGCCAAGTCAAGAGTCTAACTACTCTTTTCTCACAATCAAGAATGGCTACTGGATAACCAACCCATGCCTAAGATCAAACCATATCCCGAGAAGCCCAAGACAAAGGCATTACAACTAAACTCAACGCTGAGAATAGAGATTTTCAAACCCAAATAAACCATTGACAAGTAAGCGGAGCCCCTAATTGGATTTGAAACTACTATGGGATCTTCTACCATACTAGTGTCTAGATGCAGAGATTCTACAAAGGCAGATGAAATAAAAGAGTGTGATGCGCCAGAGTCAAAAAGTGTAGGAACTGGATGATCATAAAGATAGACTACACTTTCTACAAAAATATTACTACCTCTTTCCTGCTGAGGTGCCACTAGCGCATGAACCTGACCCCCTGAAGTGGATCCGGCTTTCTGTCCCTGGCCTTTCTTCTTTGGGCAGTCCTTAGCTTGGTGCCCAGTCTCTCCACAATGAAAGTAACCATCCGTCTTCGCCTTTCTTTTCCGGTAGTCTTTCGATATATGGCCCACAATGCCATAGAAATTGCACCTTCTCTTCTCACGGGGCTTATTGTTCTTCCCTCCTTTCTTGAAGTCTGTTTTCTTTGCTTATAGACCTTCTTTCTTCTCTTCCACCTTAGTTTCCTTCTTACCGTGGTCTTCCTCGTGTAGCAACGACATGTCCACCAAGCTTTCGTAAGTCGCTCCCGTGGATACATGGGTCATGGCAAGGCTGTGTAGAGGCTCATTCAAACCCTTGACGAAACGAAGTGCCTTCTTGTGTTGGGTGTTTACAAAGTCTAGCCCAAATCTGGCCAGCTGATTAAACTGATTAACATATTCCCTGATCGTCATGCTCCCCTGTTTCAGAGTTAGGAACTTCTCCATTTGCAGGCTTCTTTCAGCTTGGGAGAGAAATTTCATTTCAAACCTTGTCCTGAAATCTTCCCATGTTTCCACCGCCCTCTGAGAATTGGTAACTTCCCACCAATAGGAAGCTTCATCCTTAAGCAACCATACCGCTAGTTGTATCTTTTGCCTGTCATCAACCCCGAAGATGACAAACAGATCCTCAGTCTCCTTTAGCCAGTTTCTTGCCCCTACAAAGGATTCTGTCCCATAAAAGTCTTTTCCACCCATAGCCTTAAAGTCTCTACATGTTTTTGCGAAGACATTTCCACGAGGAGGTGGAGGAGGAGGAACCGCGGCCACTGGAGGAGGGATGTCTGCTGGACCCGCGCCATTGGCCCTTGTTTCTAAGTACCTCCTAAACCAGCCAGGAATCGGCACTCCTTCCGGGAGGTTAAGGTCTCCAGACATGCTGAAACAGAAAGGAAAAATTCAAAACGAAGGATAGAGAGAGATAGATAGGGCACATGGCTTTGGGGGATTTTGTCTTTTTATAAACATAACATTTTTTTCTTGAAAAATGCTTCTTTAAATTTTCTTTTTGAAAACAATTTCAAAAACTTTTATCTTATCTGGTAAACCTATGCTCTGATACCAAGTGAAACACCCCACCTCCATTAAGGTCACTCACAAAGGGAATGCCTTAACTTTGGTGGAGGTTTATAAGTAAAAGGCCATAGATAAACTCAAGACAGATATAAATACACATATTTTAAACAGCGGAAACCAAACAGACTTTTATTTCATCAATACGTGTTCAAAACAAAACATTCCATAATTGTCTCAAAATACTTCCATCATTACAACCTCATAACTGTCTTGATTATTAAAGAAGCATAAAACATAAATAAAGTGACAAAAATCCCCAAAGTGACATCCAAAGCCATAATCCGAGCAGAAGAGATCCAAATCATACATCTACGTTCTTGGAGCTTGTAAAGAGCCTGATTGAGCTGTTTCCTCCTTGTGGACCTAGGCGGGGGGGGGGGGGGGGGGGAGGGGACGAAAGAAAAGAATACGAAGAGAAAATAGAGTCAGACATAAAGCCTGAGTAAATCTAGTAACTCTTCAGTATATGAATAAGAAAAGGGGCATGATAGATATGTACTGAAAATAGGAAAGTGTCACAAGCTAAAGGAGTGTCGAATGTACTATCGCACCCATACTATATCTCTGCACCTACTTGAATTTATTCTAACTGGCACCCCATGGTGAGGGTGAAGTGATCCCCATTCTTATTAAAAGATCGGCTCCTACTCGCGTTAACATGTGTCATACGGCCCCCAAGAATTGTAGATACCTATGCTGGTCCCACTATGGGGTATATCAAGACCCCATGGTGGCGGCCCCGGCACAAATTCTAGAAGGCATAGGTTATACTACTAGTGTCCCCAGTGCCCTGGTTGTCTGCTCCGGAGTGTGTGCACGCCCGCACCCCGTTAGACCTGTACTGTGCACCCACCGCCGTCGTTTGACCGCTTACAATCAGCCCAGTAATCGTGACCCACCCTGCCTAGTTTCAGGGTACCGTTGATACCTAACTTGGGATACTGCTGAAACGGGTCCCTCGTTACCAGGATTTTCTGGTCAAACATGTTAAGTGGTTAAGCGTCTATATTACCTAACCGCACCCATCAATTCTTGTTAACATGTTGAATTTGGTTAAGTGTTATAGTTGACTTAACCCTACCATCTGTCCATAGCCTCTTAGGAGCACCTGACCACTCACATTAGATAGGTATTGCTACAGTTACTGGATATGCCGGTCGGTTCCGGGCAGGTTTACACCGTAGCTCAGCCTAACCTTGGGTCATTATTGGGCTCAATGCTTAACCACCCACATTGGATAGGTATTGTTGTGACTACTGGACAGCCGGGCGGTTCCGGGCAGGTTTACATCACAACTCAATCCAACCTCGGGTTAAGCATATCGTGTTTTCTAAATTTACATATTTTATTACTTCTCAATTATATATGTAAATTTCATGTCTTTTATTCTCGGGTATAGTAATACATACTGCTTAAATGTCATTGTCGTTGGCATGTGCCAAACATGCCAACATATATTTTCATGTTTTACACCCAACGTTATTACCCCCGTTTGTTCGCAACATTACAACATGAGTTGGGCTTGTCACACTTCAGCCCAACTTTATAAACGTGAGAAAAAGGGGAAATCAAAAACATGTAATACATAAAGGTGTGTATGGCGCATGAACTTGCAATTTAGCGATTCAACTAACATATAATATGAGTCATGTGAACTTGCATTCAAATCAAAGTATAACTAAGTAGGTGACATATGAAATGGCATAGTTTAGGCTTACACAAACTTGTGTTTAAACATGTTTAACTTGGCATAATGTCAAACACAAAACTAGCATGATGTATATCCATCAAAAGGTCCAATTATAACATCTAATCATATAGCCTTTTTCAACATGAACTTGCTTAGTTTTTGAAACCCAAACGATACTTAACATAGATCCAATTACACTTGCAAATAAACATGAACTTGCATAGTTTATGAAACACAAACGATACTAAACATAGATCCAATTAACTTGCAAATAAACATGGAAGTGATATCATTGGTTTTGGGTCATGTAGGCATAAAACATTTCAAGTTTAAATCATGTTTACATAAGCCTGAATTTAGACTTAGTGAATGTATAAGGTCCATGTCATAGGCATAAACAAAAAGGGACCAATTTCTAGTTTTTGCCACAAACTTACAAGTGCCGTTCTTTTCATATACAATTGTTCAATAGGCTTGCATCAATCAATTTATGCCACAAACATCAATACACAAGTCATGATAGAACCATCACAATACATAGAATTTATACGATATAATAACACAATTCTATTTTCATTTACATCGAATCACATCACAATTTTTATTCATATTCTGAAAGGTCATTATACTTACAATGAATGCAGAATCTTGAATTCTGGATTCTGAATTCTGAAATTGAGATGCGCTCCTTTGGGTAGACTAACGTTGCGTTGATTAATTTGATTAAACTTAATCTTCTTCTTAATTTGATTCGTCTCTAGGCTTTTCTCTATTGACGGCTATGTTCAATTCCTCCCTAGCAGCATGACGACTCCTTTCTTATTTATTTTTTGTGAATTTTCAGTTGAGACTTAGGGTGTATTTATAATTTTTAATTTGTTTTGAGCCGTCAGATGAAGACAGGAGAAATCTAGGCCATCCAAAGTTCAAAGAGCCAATCAAGAGGTGACACGTCAGCCCTAGTGACACACAGAGTCATAGAAATTCCAGTCAGAGCCAGACCTAGCCAGCCAGGTTGACCAGGCAGGTCGACAGTATGGTCGACCTAGGGGGGACCAGGTCGACACTATGGTCGACCTGGGGTTACCAGGTTGACACCAAGGTCGACCTGGTCTCTGGGCGGGAATTTTCCCGCCCAGCCCAGTTTGAACCTGAAATTCGAATTTTGAAATTTAAACTGAGCTGTTTGAATATAAATTTTATTCTGAAACTTCCGAAGGCCATAACTCCTTCATACGAAGTCCGATTTGCGCAAACTTGGACTCTATCTCAAGCAAAATTCCAAGACGAACGCAATGGCGTAACCCATTTCCCTTAATTCTTTTATTTAGAATTAATTATACTTTAATTTTTGAAGCTTAACGTTATAGAATTCACGGGGTGTTACAGGATCCTCTTCAAGGACTAGATCAAAGAAGGCAGAATAATCCTCTATAAATCGGTGGCTTTGGAATGATGTAGCTAGAAAGAGGTGGAAGGTTCTATCTCAAGTAAAATTCATGGCTGGTCCTTTTGCAAAGTTTGAAGATTTTAACACCTATGGTCTACAACAATTAGCAAACCAAGGTAGACTTGAAACTCTCTTGGATTACAATCAAAATAATGTTAAAATTAATGTCACTATGATCAAACTATTCCTAGTCAACATGAATCTAGACCACCAAAACTGAGTAATTCACGTAATTGTGTGTGGAGTCTTGTGAGCGGAAAACCTATTTTCATAACCACTGATAGACTTGGAGAAGTGTTGAATTCACCAACGGGTGGAATTGCATTATCCGAATTAACTTGTGAATATGGAGTATGAGAAGAAGTTAGTCATCTCTTCATGGATAATGACTCGCATGGAACTAAAACTAAGGGATTACGACCTAATGCGAGGGTACTCCATCATGTCCTTACTCGGACAATACTTCCAAGGTTCGGAACTTATGACCTTGTATACTCGGACACTTTCAGGGCTTTATGTGCAACACTTGGAAATATTAGGGTTAATTGGATGCAAACTATTATGGATCATCTTCTCCTGTATACAAAAGGAATCACCACATTTTTATTATGGAGAATATTTGATGAGAATTTTTGAGAGTGCAAAGATTCCAAAAACGGACTCGGAAATGATTGAAATAAAATTTCTAGACAAAAAGAATTTAAAGCAAATGCACATGCCTCCTCCACAAGTTCGCATTATGAATTTAGAGGAATGGAGAAATAGGAATTTGGATCAACCATCATTGAGTACCATGCGAGCTAATCCGGAAGATGTTCGTCTCACGAAACCAAATCAAACAGCAAAGCAAGCTATTGATATAGTTGCATGCAATCAACTCCTCCTAGAAGCAAGGCTCAAAAGGATGGATAAGAAGAATGACAAAAAGTTTGATAAGATTAAAGATTTTCTAGAAAGGATGTGGAAATCTATCTCATGTTCTCTTGCGGCAACTGGTCACATAACGGATCCGGAAAAGCGACCAATTTCACCTCTTAACTGGACCTCTTTTGAAGAAACCGAATTCGATGAAGCTTAAGTATGATGTTGGGAAATTTATTCTCTTTAGTATTGTTTTAAAATTCTTATTTTGGTTGTGTAATAATGTTCTTATTTTGTTTATGACACTCTTAGCTTGGTTATGTTTAGTTGTTTGATGACCTTCTTAGTTTGGATTGTGTAATGACTCTATTTTGGTTGTGTAATCTATGGGATTTCTAGTTCATTATGCAATCTATCATTTTTAGCTTAAGTTTCTCTTCGATTATCGTGTGCTTGAAATATCTTAATTTCTTTTTAATCGATGATAAAGGGGGAGAAATATCTCTTATGATATATATGTTATACACCATATTTATGTTTCCATGCTATTATATTTTCCATCTTATTGGAAAATTGTGCTAACACTTGTGAATGCAAGATTCAAATGGTAAGTATATAAAATATATGAACTAACAAACTTGTGCAGAAATTCAGGGGGAGCTATACATTCAAGGGGAGAAAAATCAAAGTGTTGTCATCAATTAAAAAGCCAGACTGTGCATAAAATTGCCTACCATTCGAGCAATTTTTGCACACAACGGCTAGTTTTAAAAGTTTTATATAAACAAATTATTTCTACAGTCAACTGATGATTTCTAACCAGTCGACTGATTCGACCCAGAACTTGTTTTCTGAAGAGTTGCTTCTATTCATGAAGAGATTCCTTTTCATTAATCAAAGGAAATAGACATATCTTTTTATGTAAACTATTCATGAATGATTGCTACTTTTAGACTATTATATAAACAACTTCAATCATGTTTTCTAACAACCGAATCTTTCTGAATTTTACTAATTTTTCTGATCATCATTTAATCTCTCTATTTACATTCTTTGTAATTAAAAGTTCTCCAATTTCAATACTTATTGAATCTGTGAATCATATTAATATCATTTGATTCAACAAGTAAATTTTACTTCCTTAAATCTATGCATTCAAAGCATATACTCGAGGACTAGATTATAGGAAGGTTGTACTTAAGATATTGGCTATCCGTATTGATTCGAGAATAAAAATCAGAAGTCAAACTCTTGTAATTATTGAAGACCTGTGTAGTTGCTCAGGCAAGAGGCATCTTTGTTGGGGCTCGGGTATACTGACCTATTCCTCCGGGTTAAGAGAGGGCGTTGTTAGTGAATTCCGAAGAGGAGCTTCGGGACTGGTAGTAGGGCGGGAATTCTGAACCAGTATAAAATTCCTGGTGTCTTTTTAACTCACTTTACCACATTTTATTATTTGTGATATATCATATTTATCTCTATTTATTTGCATAACTAATATAGAATCAACTAGTTAGTATCACATTTATATTCCGCAATATCCATATAAAAAGATCCTTAAGTCGTATACACACCGACTTTTCATATAGTCTGTAAAATAAAATTAAAAATATATAAAATGACAAAAGCACACTAAAGTTACTAAAGCACCATATAATGTCACTACTACAAAAAGGTCATTTGCATCGGCTGTCATTCCCTTTTTACTTCTGTTAAACTACAATAGCAAATGCAAACATCGCTACAGATATAAAACTTTTTGCTACTAGTTTTCACTCTCGCATAAAACATTTATTTGCGACTTTTCTTTATTTATGCGGTCGCAAAAAGTCTTATTTTTTGTGATAATGTACATCCATAACAGTAGAAAAAAACCGACAGTTTTGCTTCTCTGTGGCAGCCTTTTAAGACTAATAACTAAAGAAACCGTCGCAAAACCTTAATGCTCTAACGACTATTTTTCTATAATAGTAAGAAAGAGGTTGGTATTTTACTTCCAAAATTGTACGGTTTTGTTGTTGTTATTTATCACAATAGTCACAAAATATCCACCAATTATTTAATTCTAATATCAAAAATGAAAATAAATGTCATACTACAATAAAACAATTTTTGCAGCTGAATGTTATGTAACGACGGTCGGAACAAAGCGCCCCTCTTTCTTAAATAGGGCACACGCATATGAGTTGGCACACGCATCCTTGTAACAAAAGGAACCTTTGATGTTACGTGTCTACCAACTCATATTTATACTCCGCTCCTTCAATATATTCCATGGTGTGGGACTATTTATTCAGACCATCATTCCTACCTCAGCAACATGCGAGGCAATCCTAACAGTCTCCCCCTTGACTCGCATCCTACGAGTATCTTTTGAGAGCACTGTCTTGCCTATATGGCCCAGTCCGTAACCTTCGGCTCCGATACTACTGTTATGTAACGACGGTCATAAAAAGCTTCATTCCTCCCTGCATAGGGCACACGTATATGAGTTGACATGCATATCCTTGTAATAAAAGGAATCTCTGATGTTACATGCCTACCAACTCATATTTTTACTCCGCTCCTTCAATTTATTCCGTGATGTAAGACTATTTATTCAGACATCATTCCTACCTTAACAACATGTGAGGCAATCCTAACACCGAAAAGGTACACAAAAGAAAATGTTTGTTATAATCAGTTCCAAGCAAATATATAAGAACATTATTCTCATATGCAATCTGAACTGCTTACCTTATTCTCAAAAATATATATGAATACAAAAAGTATGGTTTAACATAAATAGTTTATAATGCTAGACATGCTAAACTGTTTTACTTACAATTCTAACTTCGTTTAATATTTAGGAAGCTTTCAACTTAGTTTTATATCTTTAACTTCAAGAATCTCCTTCACTACAAGAGGAACAGGGGTTTCCAACGGCCAGGGGCCGTTGGCGGCCGTTGGAAACTCCATTGGAAGCCGTTGGTCAATCCGTTGTTATACGGATCAACGGCTTCCAACGACTTCCAACGCAAACGACGCGTAATTTCCAACGGCTTCCAATTGATAAATAAGGACACGTGTATGATGTTTTGAGCAAATAGGTCGTTGGAAGCCGTTTGTATGGAATGACCTGTAAGCCGTCCCTGGCCGTTGGTCGCCGTTGGAAATCTGGGTGTTTTTTTTGGCAGATTTTAGATTTACCACTACAAGCCACACAACAAATATAAAACATTCTGAACTGCTCCATTTCGAGCATATAACTCACAATCTCAACCATATATACACCCAAACACAATACGAAATAAAAAACAAACACAAAACACATAAATTAACCAATATTTACATAACATTACCACCAAATTTCGCCAAAATTACACCAAACCATCACCATGTCCAAAATAACATAACCATCTCCAAACAACATAACCAACACCATGTCCAAACCGTACCATCACCAAACCATCATAACATCATGTCCAAACCATCATAACAAAATATATACAACTACCATGCATGCAGCAAGCCTTACCAACTCTCAAAATACATAAAAACAAGCTAACCTGATCAACTCTCTCCCCCTGAAGATGAAGGTGTCGTACCGTGCTGGGCAATGTACTCCGCCAATCGCTGGTTAAGCAACTCCATCTGATCTTCACGGCGACGATCACGTTCATGAAGCTCTGCAATCTGTGCTTTCAATTATGCGATTTCTTCCTTTTCCTGAGCCTTCTGATACATCTGCTGAGATGCTGTAATCTGTATATAATTTCAGATTTTCAGTATTTCATAATAGTAGTTCGAATACATTTGAGTTTTATTATAAATTTTAGTATTACCTCTAGATTTCCATAACCATATCGTCTGTTTTGGGTAGCAGGATCCATGACAGCATCAAATATCTTGTCCTCATCTTCCTTGGTCAGCTCAGTCCTCCCTGTAGCTTCCAGTACCTGCGCCCTTTGCTCCTGAAATTTCTCCTGTTAAACAAAAATAAAATAAATTTAGATAACATTATTTTAATTAAATTATAAGTCTACTTAACTATTTTATACTTACATATCTCTCATGCGCCTTATCATCATGGTCCCAAGTGTACGAAACTGAGCCTGTGTCGTCAGTCTGACTCAATGCATGTGTTTCTCGAAAACATCCCAGTACGACACAGGAGCCATACGCGCTCTCTCCTGAAATAAGCATGCACACATGTAAATTAAAACTTAAACTTAAATCATCTATTAATTTTAACTAGTTATGAATTAAAATTTTAAACTATGCAATTACAAAATATGCCAGATCCTCACGATGATGCTGAAATGACTTGGACCCACCTCGATGCGTAACCGGATTCTTGCTCCTATTAGCTGCATTTCTCTCAGACGAGGCCTATACATTTAAATTTAAAAAAATGTCTTAGCCTAAATCACGTACTAGTTGAATAGAATAATTGAAATTAAAAATATGCAGTAAAATTTACCAGAAAGTCCTCATTACTATTCCAATAAGTATGTAGATCATTCCACACTGACTCGCTCACCCAAGACTGCCTTTTCCCACTTGATTTTAAAGTGTACATTGTTTGTCTGTAATTTGCTGCCACTTTACTGTTCCAGTGGCGCTTAACGAGATCCAAATCCGTCTCCTGGAGATCCACCGCACCCTGCGTTTTTTTTATAAATAGCATACATATAAAGTTATCAAATAGGAGCATGTACTTAATATAAGAAATGTTATATCATACATACATACCAAAAAATCCTGCCATATGGTCTCCTTAACTAAGTCGGGTATCGAGCTCCAAGTAGGCCAACATGCAGTCATGCGGGCCTGATAAGCACGTTTTGATATTCTCAAAACGGTATTGGACGGCTCCAACTCAAACCCCCTGTGTTAAACGGGAAAAAAAATACATGGTTGCTAGAACAACAATTTAAATAATTTATTGTACTTAAATTAAATTTATACTAAAAACTTAGTTTTTACCCTTTTGATGCTTTTGGCTTAAGCCAGACCACAGGACGAGATAACTTCGACGATGGACCACCCTCCTCGCCACCTGACGCCATACCTGTTACAAACAAAAACATAACAAAACATAACATAACATAACTATATGTAAAAACATGGTATTAGATAACATGAGTACTTGATAATAGAAATGTCATAACATGAGTACAAGTTTGTTTGGTAAAAGTGTTAAATATAAGTTTGATTCATAGATTTGTCTAGTTAACATATGATCGAGTTTGATTCATAGAAGTGTGAAATATAAGTTTGATTCATAGATATGTCTAGTTAACATATGAGTTTGATTCATAGAAATGTCATGAAAATAAATATATGGTTACTTGATAATAGAAATGTCATAACATAAAATTATCTTTTGAAAATGAGGAGTATTAGTTAGTCGTCCTCATCACTTTCAGATTCCGACTCTATTTCCTCCTCCATATATGGTTCATCTGTAGTCTCAAATACATCAATTAATGCATTCGATTCATCGTTTAGAGGTCCAAAATCTATTTGATCGTCGGTTATTACTATTTCTGCATTTTCCTCGACGTCTGCTTGATATGCTTGGTCATCGGGAATATTACGTCCGTCAAACGTAAACCTTGCTTTTGTTTTGAAAACAGCCCACCAATCTATTTTGTCTCTTCTCATAGAAGGATAAGGAGCATAATATACTTGAAGAGCCTGTTTGGCAAGTACGAAAGGGTCGTACTTATAATAATGGGACGTATGTCTTACTTCTATAAGATTATATTTTGGGTGCACGTTGATTCCAGAACCCGGAACATTGCTGAACCAGTTGCATTTAAACAAAAATACTTCTTCTGCGGGTCTTGTGAAATATGTCAATTGCAGAATCTGGTTTAGCACGCCATAAAAATCGTGTACATGGTCGTTTGGATCATCACTACCTTTAACAAATACACCGCTATTGTCAGATAATTTTTCAGCACCATATTCTTTAGTGTTAAATTTATGTCCATTGACAAAGAATATTGGATATGTCTTCACATTTCTTTTAGGTCCCAATGCCAAATGTTTCAATCCTTCATCCACAATACAATTTGTTGGATCAAAAACATAATTAGTAAACCAACTAGCGAATTCTTTGCTGATATCGCCGTTTGGATACTGTGATTCATAAATGCTGCAATCATAGGACATACGTTACATATATGATTAAAGATACAATACATGTATACATAGATGCATACGTAGAGTACCTAACGAACGGTGCAACTTCGGTGCAATTGAGAAGAATATATGTGTGTGCTGCATTGTAATCTTTATCGTTCAGCCATTCCTCCACACATCTACCAGAAGGCCGACCATGTTTTTTAAAAATAGATAAAGTCGCTTGGCAGTCATCTTGATCAATGCCTTCATCATTACGTGCAGTACTTGCAAATAAGATGTTCACATGATCACTAAAATAATGAGAGAAAAAAAATGAAGCTTCTTCTTCAATGTATGACTTGCAAATAGAACCTTCAACTCTAGCTTTCTGCCTCACTTTTTTCTTTAGATGATTTAAATACCTGTTTAGAATTATTGTAAATTATTTTTTTATACACTTAACCAAAATTTAATTAACCGAATATTAATATACCTTTCAAATGGATACATCCATCCGTATTGTACAGGCCCTCGAAGACGTGCTTCTGATAGAAGATGAATAGGTAAATGCTCCATAACATTGAAAAACCCAGGAGGAAATATTTTTTCCAATTTGCAGAGTAATATGGGGATTTCTTCCTCTAGTTTACGTAGATGGTCAATTTTTAATGTAGATGAACAAAGCTCTTTATAGAACAAACTAAGCTCTGTTACAACAGTCCAAACTTTCATGGGCAATAGTTCTTTGAAAGCGACGGGCAATAAATTTTCCATTATAACATGACAGTCGTGGCTTTTCATCCCGCTAAGTTTACTGTTTTTATAGTCAACACATCTACGAAGATTGGAAGATATACCATCCGGGAATCTTAACCCTTCCATCCATTTTAAAAATATTTTTATTTGATTAGTATCCAGTTCATAGCACGCTTTCGGTTTTCTAGTGTCATTTGGCTTTATATGAAGCTCCGGACGATTACATATTACTTCAATATCACGTCTGGATTTCAAATCATCTTTCGTCTTCCCTTTGACATTCAAAATTGTGTTGATTACGTTATCAAACACGTTTTTCTCATTATGCATCATGTCGATATTATGACAAATCAGAAGATCTTTCCAATAAGGCAACTCCCAAAATATGCTTTGTTTCCACCAATTATGAATTGATGATTTACCTTGAATTTCTGTCTGTACTCCGATTTCATGAATCTTGGGAAAATCTTGTACAAGTTCATAAATTTCCTCACTTGTCCATACTTTAGGTGGTCGTAAAGTTTCAAGTCTATTAGCTGTAAATTTTTTCTTATCCCTTCTAAAAGGATGATTAATATGAAGAAAACATCTATGACAGTCAAACCATGAAATTTTCTTTCCAATAGGTAAAGAAAATGCTCTTGTTTCTTCCATACAGTACGGACAAGCTAGACGACCAGCCGTACTCCAACCTGAAAGCATCGCATAAGCCGGAAAATCGCTAATTGTCCACAATAGAGAAGCATGCATACGAAAGTTTTTCTTTTGGGAAATATCATATGTTTCTACCCGTTTATACCACAATTTTTTTAATTCTTTAATCAACGGTTGTAAATAAACATCGATTCCTTGTGTCGGATCATCAGGACCAGGTACGACAATTGTAAGAAACATATAAGGAGTTTTCATACACATCCACGGAGGTAAATTATAAGGTGTTACAATTACAGGCCAGGATGAATATTTAGAACCAAATTGAGAAAATGGTGAAAACCCATCCGTACATAAACCTAGTCTAACATTGCGACTCTCAGATGCAAAATTGGGATACTTTTGATCAAAATGCTTCCATGCTTCTCCATCAGATGGGTGTGTTAACGTACCTTCTTCCTGTGCTCTCACCTTATGCCATCTCATATGTTGCGCGGTTACAGAAGATGCATATAACCTTTGAAGTCTAGGAATAATCGGTAAATAATGCATGCGTTTATACGGGACTTCCTTTCCCTTTTTCCTTCTTGGTTTGTATCTTTCTTGATTACATATTCTACAATTCTTAAGCTTGATATCTTCCTTCCAAAATAGCATGCAACCCTTTAGACATGTATCTATTTTTTGATACGGTAAACCAAAGGCCGACATCATTTTTTTTACTTTATAATGGTTTTCGCACATTAAATTATTGGGAGGCATATGCCGCTTCGCAGCTTGTACAACAGCTGTAAATCCAGCTTCTGTGAGGTTGTATTTAGATTTCATCGCAATGTATTCAGCAGTTACTGATAATTGAGTTCCGCTTTCACAACCTTCCCAAAGGGGTTTTTTTGCGGCATCTAATAAGTCATATAATTTTTTGGCTTCAATATTTGGTTCTTCTTCATCATTACCATCGTCATCATTACCAACGTTTTCATTAAATTGTTGAACCGGGAACATAGAACGTGCAGCATCTTCAACCATTTGTTCTACGAGATTCGTCGTGGCAATTTCATTATTCGCTACCTCCTCAACTTGTATAGAAGTAGATGCTAACGGTTCTCCATGACGATCCCAAACTAAATAGTTCGGCACAAAACCATACTGATGCAAATGAACTCTGACCATTTGTGGTATCAAATGCTTCAATAACTTGCATCTACTACATGGACAACGGATTTCGACGTCGTTTCCATTGTTACTTAAAGCAAAATCAATAAACACGCTGACGCCATTAATAAATTGTTTGCTTATCGTGCCATCATTTTCTCTCCGTTTGTACATCCAGCTTCGATCATTAAAATAATCGTCCATTTTTTCTAAGTACATATAAAATTAGAAAGAATTATATAAAATTAGATTCATAATTTTTGTGTTTGATCGCTCAAACGCTAAGATTGTATTTTAATGACAACATTTCTTTTACATATTAATTATGATGATAAAATTTGCATTGACAATGTGTTAAAACAATTTTAGTGATTGATGCATGTTATGTTAATTGATCATTTACTGGTGGGTTATCCTACCTCCCATTACAAATACAATAACGTAATTAAATCGCATAAATCTTTTCAATTTAAACGATTCAACAAAATTTCGGCAGCACTTCCCTTTAGTTCCCTGAATATTACACAATTGCGTGTACACAGGGAACATAATGGAAGTGCTTTTGAAATTTTGAGAACCGTTTAAAATGAAATATTTTACGAGATTTAATTTCGTTATTGTATTCATAACTTTTCCAATACAAAGGACAAATCCAATAAATATTGTATACAATGAATATAAATGTCCGTTCCGCTAATAAAACGAACATCATATAACGATTATATACAATACTTATCAGACGGGGCCAAAAAAACTCTCTAAGGCTTTATGAATATAACATATTATGATTTTCTTTTTTTGTGATTGAAGTGTTTTTTGTACACATTTGTGCGCCTTAGCGCCGTTGTGCGCCTTAGCGCCGTTGTGCGCCTTAGCCCAAAAAACAAAAACTTAAATATTTGTATTTCCACGACACGTTTTTGACAAATTAAATATTGTTTTCGATGAATTGGGCCTTAACCAAATAAACAAATGCATAGAGTGTCAACTATATTACGTGTATATATATACATAACACTATATATATGCATATATACATAGTCACCTTTAACTAATCAAACCCTAGATTACCAACATAATCAATGAAATCTATGAACACAATCTCAATAACAACAACTACTTCAACTAATTCAAACCCTAGATCATAATAGCAACTAAGTAATTTATTACTAAAAACCCTAAATTAGCAACTAAAATGATTAAACCCCACATTAGCAACTAATTAACAGCACTATACACACACAAACATACCATAATTATGCTTCAGTTACACTAAACATAGGGTATTAAACAAAAATTAGGATAAACACATACCTAAAAATCGGAGAGAAAAGGAGAATAGAGAGGATGAGAGAGTGCTTTGATAGAGTCGGAGAGATCCTAAGCGTAAGATGAAGTGGAATAAGCGATTTCAGAAATTAAAGAGGGAAAATTTAGGGATTTGGGGGAAATTTTCGTGGGATTAGAGAATGAGGAAGAAGGAGGAAGCTTCGGCTGATTTGTGCTCCAGTCCGTGTAACGGAAGGCAACGGCTTAAAAACCAACGGCCGCAAACGGTTTCCAACGACGTATATTTTATATACGGTGTACAGATGGGTATTTTGGCTTCCGTTGGAAGTCGTTGGTCAACCCCCGTTGTAGGCCGTTGGAAGCATCCGTTGCAATACTGTTCAATTCTAGTAGTGCTTTGTTATTGCACCCGCATACAATGATGATCCCTCATGCATCTGCATGTACATAAAGCAAGGCAAGATTATTGTTCCAAAAGCAAACTGCATCAACCTATTAATATACAAAAGCATACCCATACCTGTCTTTTATGTATACGTAATAATGTCAGGTCAATAAACTTTAGTTTATAAGGATGTGTCAAATAGCAGCATGAGTATTTTTATTTCAACCAGTGTTATGATAACCGGATCGGGCCGGCGGTCCAACCTCCAAAACCGCAAACCGTGGACCAGCCCGGTCCGGAAAATGATAAAACCGTGCTTGAGCCCGTTTACCTTACAGAAGGCAAAAAAGAGCCCAACTACTCGGAAAATTCCTGTTTTCCACGCAGGCCGGCTATCACAGATGCCAGCTTTGTTGCTGAACAGCAAGGGCCACATTATTTCATAGAGCAAAACATATATTTGTTAGGATTAACAGGCGATGTGGGGCAAATGCTACCAAAGTTTCCTCCTTTCTCCATGAAATTTATGTTCTGTTCAGCATTATATAGAATTGTATCACATAGCTGGCACTGTAGCAACCAAAGACATATGGTTCTTATCCATTTTTGTATAATATTATTTATAATTATGTAGAAATCATTGGAAAAAAACGTGCACGGCTCTGACGGTTCAACCGGTTGGACCTTCAAAACCTTAAACCTTAAGACGTCACGGTTCGATCGACGGTTCGGTCTTGATAACATTGATTTCAACCCTTTACCCTACAAAATATAGTGCAATGCCGCTACAAATTTAAGAAACAGTCAACAAAAAGTGCATAAAGGTCGGCATGCAGTTGTGTGAGTCCACTAACCAAATTTAGCAACGTGATCAAATCCATTGCAACTTTAATATGCCTACATCACAACTGTGGTTACTTATGCCTACATCACTAACCAAATTTAGCAAGGTGATTAAAACACTGTAACCCAATTCCTTCTTCATACCAGCAAAAACTGTGGTTACTTATGCCTACATCACAACTAAGGCTCTGTTTGGTTTCATTTTTAATTTTTAATTTTTAGTTTTTGAAGCTTATTTTCAGTTTTCCATTTTTAATGTTTTTAACATTTTGGAAAATATATTTGGTTCTACTATTTTGAAAAACCAATTTTTAGTTGAAAATTAAAAATGAGATATCAAAATAAAAATGAAAGTTTCAAATACACAAGTTACATAATGTAGAAATGCTTACTACAATCACATCAACATTAAAGTGGTACAAGCGGGGATTTAATAGATATCAAAATAAATATTGTGCTATTAAAATAAATAACACTGATTATGACAAGATCAACAAGTTACATAATGTAGAAATTCTTTCTATGACAATTTACATAATGTAGAAATGCTTACTATGACAAGATTAACATTAAAGACCATGCTAGCATTCAATCCCCGCATGTAACTTTCAAGACAAGCATGCTTACTACAATGACATAATAGAAAATAATATTAATAACATGTTTACTACAATCACATCAACACCTATATCTAAATTAGTCTTGCAACTGTAATAACAATCCTATTTTCTTGAAACAATACTACATTTAAGATAAAACATATGTAACCCGGACTGAACAATTAAAAAAGCATACAACGTCACTTCTAAGTTGTCTATATTTCACTGGCCATAGAAAGCTGATCCAAACAAGCTCTGTAGTTTGATTCCAATGACTGCTGCAATAAAAGTGTTACAATAATATCAGTTGACTGTAAATGAAGTAACAATATAAAAGCAAATAAGAGAAACTTGACCAATTAAGAAAGAGTAAGTGGTTGTGTCGCCTCATTCACTCATAACCTGAAACGTTAAAATTATGAACGTTAGCAAATCAAATTATTATTGAGAAACGCTAAAAAGGACAAATTCCATACTTAACTACCTAGTTTTGTGGATGAGTTGCTGTGTAATCATTCCACATTTGTGTGGCAATTTGATCCCTGATATGTCCCATTTGAGTTGTTTGACTAACATCGAATTGTATGGTTTCTTGATTTTGATTTGCTTCTAATACATGTTCAAATACCATATTCTCGGATGAGTATTGTGTGAAAAGAGCATCCAAGGCATGTTCTTGTAAAATAAAGTTATGCAATGTGCAACAAGCAATAGGAATTTGTCTTTGCCTACGAAGTGGATAATTCGTCATTAGTTTTAGAATTGGAAATCTTGCTTTTAAAACACCGATGCAACGCTCGATGATATTTCGACATGACGAGTGTTTATAATTGAACAAATCTTCCTTTCCATGCAGTCTCCCTCGTCCATTGTAATCACGTAAATGATATTTACAGCCTCGATAAGGAGCCAAAAATCCAGGCATGTTTGGGTATCCAGCATCAACAAGATAATATTGATCTATAAAGTAATACCCATGTATTATATAAATACTATAAAAATAAGTATTAGGTAATCATTTTTAATATTTGATAGTAACATTTAATATAATAAATTCATACCTCCTCTTGGCATTGGAAAATTATTTCCGACTCTGGTAACTGCATCGATAAATACTCGAGAATCATTAGCAGCACCCTCCCATCCAGCATACACAAATACAAATTTCATATCGAAATCACACGCCACCATGACATTTTGTGTTATATTGGTTTTTCTTCCACGAAAAGACGTTTGTCTCGATGCAGGCACCCATGCAGCAACATGTGTTCCATCTATTGCGCCAATACAATCCTACACAATAAACAATACTATAATACTATTTGTGTTAATTACTTGGTAAATATATTTTGTTAAAAAATTTACCTTAAAATATGGATACTTGTTTACAAGGCGTTCATGTATGAAATCTCTATCTGTTTGTCGTATGAACTCCGTGCCCAAAGAACAAACAGCTCGTAAAACTCTTCTGAACCATTTTGAAATAGTCTCATGCGAATGCTGAAAACGATCGGCAATTATACTATATCTTGTTGTGTGTCCTATTATCATTAGAAACATTGCCACACCCTCTTCCACACTTACTTTTCTACCATCGGTCAAAAGTCCTTTCTCTTTTAGGGTATCACAAAAATTCAATAACACATGTTTTTGCATTCTAAAAATTTGATGACATACTGTAGGATTTCCATTTAATATATCAAGTAAGAACATCCTTCCTGTAAGTGATGATGTTCTACAAGGCACTTTATTCATGGTACTCCTTTGGGTAGCAATAAAACAATTAATCATCAACATATCACCAAATTGTTCATTACGGTAATCCATAAACATAAAATCATCATCAGAACTAGTGTCGTCATCGGATTCATAAGAAATGATAGTAGATCGAGTAGACATTACTCTGCATAAATAATATCCAATAGACATTATTAATGAAAATAGTTTTGTGTCACTCTTATGGTCCTATACTGGCTATGGTCTACCACATGCCCATTGCAACCTTTATCAAACTTGATGATTTAAGTGCTGATTTCTTTTGGGTAGGGAGGCATCATAAAATAACATGGAGGAAACCATGCAGACTAAACTAGAGGAAAAACTCAATCTTAATAAAAGTACCATGTCCATCTTAATAAATTACAAGTGCCTTCACTATCATTAGTTTATCTTCATGCTTTCTGTAAGGAAGCATAGGTCAGCCTTGTCCATTTTTCTTGCGATGAAGCCGTGAAGGTATTAAAAAAATTGAGTCTGTGAGTCATACATGCATGAGCTACATCTTATATTGTTTATCTTAATTATATTATTTAAGATACAAAACTTGGGATAGAGATTGGAAACCTCAGCAGACAGGTTTTAAATTCTGGAGAGACTGATGCTTAGATGAAGTAAAGTGTAACGTTAAACCATGGTTTCAAGACGGGGTTGCCCGTTACATAAACGGGTGGAACTGTTATTAGATGTTACAGTAGACAGGTTTTAAATTCTGGATTCCAAAACCAAGTTGGTTGTTTACTTAAATGGGTGGAACTCTTATTAGATGTTAAACCATGGTTTCAAGAGTTATTTATTTCATACTATGTAACTTTTTTAAAACAACTTTCAGATTGCAAAATTTTAAAGTACAACCTGAGCTTTAGTGATTTTTACAAGAGAGTAAATGCATAAAAACATGTGTTCAATGTGCAGGGCCACTGTAAAAAGGTGGGTGATTAGCAAATGGCAGAATCTCACAAAACTATACAAATAAAAGTTGTTGTGAAAAAGCAACTACCATTGGCCTCCTTCAGATCAAATCAAAAACCATATAATCAAAAAAATGGCAGAAGACATTGCAGATGGCAGTCTCAAAAAAACGAGCACAACTATACGATGCAAAATTTACAAATTAACTCATTTTAGCTTGTTTTCTAAGATCAATGGGAGGTTCACTCTTCGGTTATGATCTCAATGTCTCTGGTATTTGTTTTCTAATTAGAAATTAGAAATTGATGGATTGGAGTTGTGAATCGAGTTGGATGGTGGATCCAAGTTTGAGAAGTTGAAGGTGAAGACAAGAATAAATCTGATGCTCGAGCTTTAGGGCGGTTGAGAGAAAATGCAATTGGAAGTGAAGTGAAGTCTTAACTCTATGCATATATGGATTAGTTTCTGTGGACCAATATCAATCACCAAGTTTTGAAATAAAAATGCTGAGAAAAATATAAACCTTACCAGACCATAAACTGGAATACAACTTTCAGAAATTTTTTGGTAAACAATGGAGTGGAGATGTTTGTTCAGATTGAGATCCACACTTATGATCTTGGTTGCACCACGAACCCTTGAAACTTCAGCCCCTACAATCAAATACACAAGTCAAACAAATGAACAGAAAAAAAAAACAGCGCACAAACAAGTGAACTAGCTGAAAAACACAAAACCAGATCACAAGCAAATTTCACAGTTTTAAGCAAATGAAACAGCAGCCAAATATCTCATCTGTAGCACCCAACTTTCACAGTTTTAAGCAAATTTTAAATGCAAATTATATCTAGAAAAGATGAGATAGTCCTTATCCTTCAATTTTCAACTCATTAAAATTACCTGCTCCTCCATAAATGGGTACTACACACCAACAGATCACAAGCAATGCTGTGCAGTATTAATGACAGTAACTCAAAAATAAATTAGAACAAAGCATAGCTCAACCACAAGAACAAAGCCCATATTGGAATAAAAACATCAATCACCATATTAGAATAAAAACAGCAAGAAACAGAACACAAAGTTCAAACAACAAGAAAAAGAAGATAAAGATACCATAACATAAAAAGTCATTACATTTCAAATAGCAAGAAACGGAACATCTATAGGATAAAAACTACATAGACTAGCAAACACAAAGTTCAACGCAACACAAAGTACATAAACCTACGATAAAGATAACATAACCCAAAAGATAAAAATTAATCTAGACGTTCTAAAACCGGCAATCTTCTGTGTTCTGGCATCATAACAAATCGCCTCCTAAAATTGGGATTATCAAAAGCCTTCACTGTCTTTGCGTAGACGTCATCAGAAACACCGTCAATACCATTTAATATATTCATACACACCATATTGGAATATGGGTCAGATGCATCACTTTGACTATCATTTGGCTTGGGCGACTTTCCTTCAACTTTTGCAATTTTTCCTTTTAAGTATCGCATTCTAAGTTCGGCTTCTTCATTGCGCATTTCGATTGAAGAAGACCACTTGTCCATACATGACTCGAGCTTTTCAACATTATTAGCCTTATGTTTTTTGCGTCGTCGTTCATTTGTTGACGTGTCATCACTTGCACGACTACTAATTTGCTCATCATCATTTATCACATGAACATGCACGCCCTTGGTTAGAAAATTATCCTCTAATCGTCTTTCGTCATCCGAACTGGGTGGGGGGTTGGTTGAAGCATTACTCAAACCTCCGGTAGCCGTAGTTCCACCGAAAATCTCTCCCAAAAGTTCATAATTCTTGCAACCATCTTTCCGAAAAGTTTTAAACTCGGTTTTGCTCATCTATAATAATTTAACAAATATTAGTTCGACATGCAACCATCTTTCCCATAAGTATTATTTTAAAATGCATACCGTATAGAAGTGTTGCCAAACTTCTTCCACGGCATTAACCTTGTTGGTATTTGGATCCCACGTAACGCCTGTATGTCCTAATAGTTGCGAAAACAAACGATGTACAATACGTAAACGGTTCCATTTTCCCTTCAATCTCTCCACCCCATAATCAAACTTTGTTGCTTCAATCATCTCTTGATTAATCTTTCCCCATTGGTCTTTAGTGAAAGTAGAGCATTGAAGTTTTCCCGCTTTTACATATTCATAGAGTATTCCAATGAAAGTACGTTCGTTCTCGTCAGACCATGACATTGGTTCTTTTGCCTAACTATGACCTCCCATTTTCTATGTAGATAATTAAATAAAGATAAATATTTTAGGCAGTCGTGGACAAATCAGAATTAATGATAGTATCCTATTCAGAGTTTCGGTTTTTTAACTTACATTAGACCAGATCAAACAATCGAGTTTTATCATTATTGAAAACATATATAGTAAAGTCACTTTCACAAAAAAAAAAAAAAAAAAAAAAAAACATACAGAGCTTGGTTTGAGTTTGGCAACCTTAGCCGTATTTTGGAATGGATCAAAAGCGCCATTGTATTTGAAATTCTTAACAAATGCTGAAATGATTATGTCCAAGAAAATAGGTCAGGTGGTACTCCCTGTGTTCTCATTGATGTAAACAAATTTAACGCCCTTTCATGGTTGCTTAACTGAGAAATGCCAAATATCAACGCGTTCCAGGTGTATAAATCTGGTTCAATTCGGAAGACTGCGTATTTACGCTCAAAACAAACGTGTGTGAGGCGAAGCTAAGATGGGTAGAAGCTGAAATTATTGAGTTCCATGCAAGTAAGTCCCTTTCACGGATTGTATCAAACGCTTTGTTCCAAAATGTAAAATAGGCATGCAAAACGGTTTATAGTTGGGACTGCTATAAAAGTGCACATAGGGAAATGACTGATCAAACTTCATAGAAATATACTTGTCAAAAAAGTGCTTCTAAAGACACCTTCTTTTATTCTTACTAATCCATTACAATTCAATTAGTCCCTACTAGAAAACTACTGCCCCCAATTAATACCATAATTATCTTTTATCACTAGATATTTAATTAGTGGTTGATCAAATACAACCATGCAAAATCGAATTCATGAGCGTTTCCCACCAAACAACTAACTTTGCTGGTGAAATTCAACATCATCGGTATAGCACCATCATTGCTTAGCAATTCTGGCCAAACTTTTCAAAAAGAATTTCAATTTTTTTTACCAATAATTTATCTATAGCATCTTTGAAATCTCCTTTTAGAAAGCTACAGAAAAATGCAACTTCTATTTTTTAAATTTCAAAACAATTAAAAGAACATACAATTTTATAGACTATAGATACTTATAAGGATATTCTGTGTCATCAATGAACTAGTGGGCAGATTGACTTCTAGCAGTTTCAGTGTTATATTTGAAACAAGATTGGAAGATGAGTTCATTTTATTCAACTACAACTTTGAAATGTATTTGTTAACCACAAAAATGGTCAACATCTCAAAATAGTGAGTTCTTTGCAGATCCATTGGTTTAGTTTAATTTACTTGAATTATCTCAAAAAAAAAGGTTTCCTTTTTAGTGTTTGTTTAAGTTAACAATAAACGATATTGAATGGTAACTACAGTCCTAGATAACAAATGTTTCCAATTGAACAAGCTGTTTGTCTTTAAATAGAAAGCAATAGCTATAATCACTTATCTGTATTAATTTCGTACTGTTGTATAAAAAAAATATGACTATGCATTATACCGACAAATACAAAAATATTCCTTTACATCCATTGGCAGTGCATGCTTATAAAGTTATAGTATATATGTTTCATGTTTCAGTTTAATGCAAGTTTGACTAAACATCATGTTTACTGTATAACTCAAAATACTGCAGTATATATATTTCAATGTAAAGCAGATTTAATAAGTCAACAAGTCTAATTGTTGAAAGCCTGAAACATCAAATTTAGGTCTTTAGCAGTATATTATCAAGCATAATTTTTGCTTTTCATATTTAAAAAAAAATCACTTATTAGCAAATGAAAACTCATTTTTAATGACAGCATACCCAATCTAAACAATGAAGAAATATTGTCAAAACAATGACAGCATATCCAATCTAAACAGTGCCAGCATACCCAATTTATATACTGTCAAAATAATGAAGAAATTTACCCAATTCAAACTTGTCCAGATTGCGATCCACACTTATGATCTTGGTTGCACCACGAACCCTTGAAACTTCAGCCCCTGCAATCAAATACACAAGTTATCACATTATAATGCTATAAAATGCAATCAAAAAACAAAATTAAAGATCGGAAAATATGCAGTAGAAACTCAGCAAAACGCCTAAATCGATATCTATAAAATTCACTAAACCTAATTCACAAAAAGGGAAAATCAACGTAAAATCATTCTGCTTAACCTAGATGTTATTGGTTTAAAGAAAACGACATAACTAACAAATAGAAATCGGATTTACCTGATACTGAATGATATCAGGAGATGAAGGCGATTTTCGTAGGGTTTGGAATTTCGAAATTTGCGGCCGTTGAATAGAATTGGACAATCAAACGTGTTTGCTTTATGTTTGAGTTTTGGGTTTTTGGGTTTTTCATTGTGGGCTGAAAACCGGGAAAATAAAGAAAAACTGTTTTTAAATTTCTTTAGTAAACCAGTTTTGAAAAATGGACTGTTTTTAAAAATGAATTTGAGAAAATGATAAAACAAACAAATTATCTTTTGAAAATGAGGAGTATTAGTTAGTCGTCCTCATCACTTTCAGATTCCGACTCTATTTCCTCCTCCATATATGGTTCATCTGTAGTCTCAAATACATCAATTAATGCATTCGATTCATCGTTTAGAGGTCCAAAATCTATTTGATCGTCGGTTATTACTATTTCTGCATTTTCCTCGACGTCTGCTAGATAAGCTTGGTCATCGGGAATATTACGTCCGTCAAATGTAAACCTTGCTTTTGTTTTGAAAACAGCCCACCAATCTATTTTGTCTCTTCTCATAGAAGGATAAGGAGCATAATATACTTGAAGAGCCTGTTTGGCAAGTACGAAAGGGTCGTACTTATAATAATGGGACGTATGTCTTACTTCTATAAGATTATATTTTGGGTGCACGTTGATTCCAGAACCCGGAACATTGCTGAACCAGTTGCATTTAAACAAAAATACTTCTTCCGCGGGTCTTGTGAAATATGTCAATTGCAGAATCTGGTTTAGCACGCCATAAAAATCGTGTACATGGTCGTTTGGATCATCACTACCTTTAACAAATACACCGCTATTGTCAGATAATTTTTCAGCACCATATTCTTTAGTGTTAAATTTATGTCCATTGACAAAGAATATTGGATATGTCTTCACATTTATTTTAGGTCCCAATGCCAAATGTTTCAATCCTTCATCCACAATACAATTTGTTGGATCAAAAACATAATTAGTAAACCAACTAGCGAATTCTTTGCTGATATCGCCGTTTGGATACTGTGATTCATAAATGCTGCAATCATAGGACATACGTTACATATATGATTAAAGATACAATACATGTATACATAGATGCATAAGTAGAGTACCTAACGAACGGTGCAACTTCGGTGCAATTGAGAAGAATATATGTGTGTGCTGCATTGTAATCTTTATCGTTCAGCCATTCCTCCACACATCTACCAGAAGGCCGACCATGTTTTTTAAAAATAGATAAAGTCGCTTGGCAGTCATCTTGATCAATGCCTTCATCATTACGTGCAGTACTTGCAAATAAGATGTTCACATGATCACTAAAATAATGAGAGAAAAAAAATGAAGCTTCTTCTTCAATGTATGACTTGCAAATAGAACCTTCAACTCTAGCTTTCTGCCTCACTTTTTTCTTTAGATGATTTAAATACCTGTTTAGAATTATTGTAAATTATTTTTTCATACACTTAACCAAAATTTAATTAACTGAATATTAATATACCTTTCAAATGGATACATCCATCCGTATTGTACAGGCCCTCGAAGACGTGCTTCTGATAGAATATGAATAGGTAAATGCTCCATAACATTGAAAAACCCAGGAGGAAATATTTTTTTCCAATTTGCAGAGTAATATGGGGATTTCTTCCTCTAGTTTACGTAGATGGTCAATTTTTAATGTAGATGAACAAAGCTCTTTATAGAACAAACTAAGCTCTGTTACAACAGTCCAAACTTTCACGGACAATAGTTCTTTGAAAGCGACGGGCAATAAATTTTCCATCATAACATGACAGTCGTGGCTTTTCATCCCGCTAAGTTTACTGTTTTTATAGTCAACACATCTACGAAGATTGGAAGATATACCATCCGGGAATCTTAACCCTTCCATCCATTTTAAAAATATTTTTATTTGATTAGTATCCAGTTCATAGCACGCTTTCGGTTTTCTAGTGTCATTTGGCTTTATATGAAACTCCGGACGATTACATATTACTTCAATATCACGTCTGGATTTCAAATCATCTTTCGTCTTCCCTTTGACATTCAAAATTGTGTTGATTACGTTATCAAACACGTTTTTCTCATTATGCATCACGTCGATATTATGACGAATCAGAAGATCTTTCCAATAAGGCAACTCCCAAAATATGCTTTGTTTGCACCAATTATGAATTGATGATTTACCTTGAATTTCTGTCTGTACTCCGATTTCATGAATCTTGGGAAAATCTTGTACAAGTTCATAAATTTCCTCACTTGTCCATACTTTAGGTGGTCGTAAAGTTTCAAGTCTATTAGCTATAAAAATTTTCTTATCCCTTCTAAAAGGATGATTAATATGAAGAAAACATCTATGACAGTCAAACCATGAAATTTTCTTTCCAATAGGTAAAGAAAATGCTCTTGTTTCTTCCATACAGTACGGACAAGCTAGACGACCAGCCGTACTCCAACCTGAAAGCATCGCATAAGCAGGAAAATCGCTAATTGTCCACAATAGAGAAGCATGCATACGAAAGTTTTTCTTTTGGGAAATATCATATGTTTCTACCCCTTCATACCACAATTTTTTTAATTCTTCAATTAACGGTTGTAAATAAACATCGATTCCTTGTGTCGGATCATCAGGACCAGGTACGACAATTGTAAGAAACATATAAGGAGTTTTCATACACATCCACGGAGGTAAATTATAAGGTGTTACAATTACAGGCCATGATGAATATTTAGAACCAAATTGAGAAAATGGTGAAAACCCATCCGTACGTAAACCTAGTCTAACATTGTGACTCTCAGATGCCAAATTGGGATACTTTTGATCAAAATGCTTCCATGCTTCTCCATCAGATGGGTGTGTTAACGTACCTTCTTTCTGTGCTCTCACCTTATGCCATCTCATATGTTGCGCGGTTACAGAAGATGCATATAACCTTTGAAGTCTAGGAATAATCGGTAAATAATGCATGCGTTTATACGGGACTTCCTTTCCCTTTTTCTTTCTTGGTTTGTATCTTTCTTGATTACATATTCTACAATTCTTAAGCTTGATATCTTCCTTCCAAAATAGCATGCAACCCTTTAGACATGTATCTATTTTTTGATACGGTAAACCAAAGGCCGACATCATTTTTTTTACTTCATAATGGTTTTCGCACATTAAATTATTGGGAGGCATATGCCGCTTCGCAGCTTGTACAACAGCTGTAAATCCAGCTTCTGTGAGGTTGTATTTAGATTTCATCGCAATGTATTCAGCAGTTACTGATAATTGAGTTCCGCTTTCACAGCCTTCCCAAAGGGTTTTTTTTTGCGGCATCTAATAAGTCATATAATTTTTTGGCTTCAATATTTGGTTCTTCTTCATCATTACCATCGTCATCATTACCAACGTTTTCATTAAATTGTTGAACCGGGAACATAGAACGTGCAGCATCTTCAACCATTTGTTCTACGAGATTCGTCGTGGCAATTTCATTATTCGCTACCTCCTCAACTTGTATAGAAGTAGATGCTAACGGTTCTCCATGACGATCCCAAACTAAATAGTTCGGCACAAAACCATACTGATGCAAATGAACTCTGACCATTTGTGGTATCAAATGCTTCAATAACTTGCATCTACTACATGGACAACGGATTTCGACGTCGTTTCCATTGTTACTTAAAGCAAAATCAATAAACACGCTGACGCCATTAATAAATTGTTTGCTTATCGTGCCATCATTTTCTCTTCGTTTGTACATCCAGCTTCGATCATTAAAATAATCGTCCATTTTTTCTAAGTACATATAAAATTAGAAAGAATTATATAAAATTAGATTCATAATTTTTGTGTTTGATCGCTCAAACGCTAAGATTGTATTTTAATGACAACATTTCTTTTACATATTAATTATGATGATAAAATTTGCATTGACAATGTGTTAAAACAATTTTAGTGATTGATGCATGTTATGTTAATTGATCATTTACTGGTGGGTTATCCTACCTCCCATTACAAATACAATAACGTAATTAAATCACGTAAATCTTTTCAATTTAAACGATTCAACAAAATTTCGGCAGCACTTCCCTTTAGTTCCTTGAATATTACACAATTGCGTGTACACAGGGAACATAATGGAAGTGCTTTTGAAATTTTGAGAACCGTTTAAAATGAAATATTTTACGAGATTTAATTTCGTTATTGTATTCGTAACTTGTCCAATACAAAGGACAAATCCAATAAATATTGTATACAATGAATATAAATGTCCGTTCCGCTAATAAAACGAACATCATATAACGATTATATACAATACTTATCAGACGGGGCCAAAAAACTCTCTAAGGCTTTATGAATATAACATATTATGATTTGCTTTTTTTGTGATTGAAGTGTTTTTTGTACACATTTGTGCGCCTTAGCGCCGTTGTGCGCCTTAGCCCAAAAAACAAAAACTTAAATATTTGTATTTCCACGACACGTTTTCGACAAATTAAATATTGTTTTCGATGAATTGGGCCTTAACCAAATAAACAAATGCATAGAGTGTCAACTATATTACGTGTATATATATACATAACACTATATATATATATGCATATATACATAGTCACCTTTAACTAATCAAACCCTAGATTACCAACATAATCAATGAAATCTATAAACACAATCTCAATAACAACAACTACTTCAACTAATTCAAACCCTAGATCATAATAGCAACTAAGTAATTTATTACTAAAAACCCTAAATTAGCAACTAAAATGATTAAACCCCACATTAGCAACTAATTAACAGCACTATACACACACAAACATACCATAATTATGCTTCAGTTACACTAAACATAGGGTATTAAACAAAAATTAGGATAAACACATACCTAAAAATCGGAGAGAAAAGGAGAATAGAGAGGATGAGAGAGTGCTTTGATAGAGTCGGAGAGATCCTAGGCGTAAGATGAAGTGGAATAAGCGATTTCAGAAATTAAAGAGGGAAAATTTAGGAAATTGGGGGAAATTTTCGTGGGATTAGAGAATGAGGAAGAAGGAGGAAGCTTCGGCTGATTTGTGCTCCAGTCCGTGTAACGGAAGGCAACGGCTTAAAAACCAACGGCCGCAAACGGTTTCCAACGACGTATATTTTATATACGGTGTACAGATGGGTATTTTGGCTTCCGTTGGAAGTCGTTGGTCAACCCCCGTTGTAGGCCGTTGGAAGCATCCGTTGCAATACTGTTCAATTCTAGTAGTGCTTTGTTATTGCACCCGCATACAATGATGATCCCTCATGCATCTGCATGTACATAAAGCAAGGCAAGATTATTGTTCCAAAAGCAAACTGCATCAACCTATTAATATACAAAAGCATACCCATACCTGTCTTTTATGTATACGTAACAATGTCAGGTCAATAAACTTTAGTTTATAAGGATGTGTCAAATAGCAGCATGAGTATTTTTATTTCAACCAGTGTTATGATAACCGGACCGGGCCGGCGGTCCAACCTCCAAAACCGCAAACCGTGGACCAGCCCGGTCCGGAAAATGATAAAACCGTGCTTGAACCCGTTTACCTTACAGAAGGCAAAAAAGAGCCCAACTACTCGGAAAATTCCTGTTTTCCACGCAGGCCGGCTATCACAGATGCCAGCTTTGTTGCTGAACAGCAAGGGCCACATTATTTCATAGAGCAAAACATATATTTGTTAGGATTAACAGGCAATGTGGGGCAAATGCTACCAAAGTTTCCTCCTTTCTCCATGAAAATTATGTTCTGTTCAGCATTATATAGAATTGTATCACATAGCTGGCACTGTAGCAACCAAAGACATATGGTTCTTATCCATTTTTGTATAATATTTTTATAATTATGTAGAAATCATTGGAAAAAAACGTTCACGGCTCTGACGGTTCAACCGGTTGGACCTTTAAAACCTTAAACCTTAAGACGTCACGGTTCGATGGACGGTTCGGTCTTGATAACATTGATTTCAAACCTTTACCCTACAAAATATAGTGCAACGCCGCTACAAATTTAAGAAACAGTCAACAAAAAGTGCATAAAGGTCGGCATGCAGTTGTGTGAGTCCACTAACCAAATTTAGCAACGTGATCAAATCCATTGCAACTTTAATATGCCTACATCACAACTGTGGTTACTTATGCCTACATCACTAACCAAATTTAGCAAGGTGATTAAACCACTGTAACGCAATTCCTTCTTCATACCAGCAAAAACTGTGGTTACTTATGCCTACATCACAACTAAATCTTTAGGTTCCTTTTCCATAAATATGGCTGCAGAGAGTGAAAGCTATGCACAGGAAACCTTTCAGTATACAAAAGCATACCCAAACCTGTCCTTTACGTATATGTAATAATTTCAGGTCAATAAACATCATTTTATAAGGATGTGTCAAATAGCAGCATGCATATCTTTATTTCAACCCATTACCCTTCAAAATACAGCATAATAACGCTACAGATTTAAGAAATAGTCAACAAAAAGTGCATAAAGATCGGCATGAGCTGTGTGAGTCCACTAACCATAACAACCTAATCAAATCCATTGTAAGAAATAAGTCACTTTAAAAATGCTCGTTTTATAATAACAATTGCTTTTGAAACTATTTCCATATTTTTCTATAAAATGGTACATGTTAGTTTAGGTGTAAATAGTTCAATGAAAAATAATTTATTTGTGCTTATTGATGACTATCATTTAGAATATACCATCCTCAAGAAGAAGAAAATATACCTTGAATTTTTCCCAGTAGCCAGCTTCTTCGTGCGCTTGCTGTGTTTCCGAAGTTAGGCTTTCGGAACCAGCAATATAGTACATCAAGGATCTTCAGCATCTCTATCAAAGAAAATTATAAATCTTGAATATTCAGACATATCATTATTTTCATACTATGTGTTCTCTTTACATTTGTTATTATACCATATATTAGCATATTATCACGAAATAACAAAGAACGCTATCTATACTGAAATTTGTTTAAGCATTTAACATACCATTAAGAAGTAAATGAGGCCAAGAAAAAATAACATGAATTGTACAGGGTGCACCATACCCTATGGCCTATAAATAATTTTTTGTAAAAATGGAATGACCCAAGTTTATGTTACTTAAAACTGAAGAACGCACTGGCATGGATAGTGAAAATGTCTGAGCAGCTGAACTAACATGTTGTCCTGAGCTGAAAAGGTGCATCCGTTAACAGAAAATTGGATAAATGACTAATTTATATTCTAACAAACACCATATATGAGCATGTTTTCTACGATGCACAATAAGTTTTCACTGATATAGGATGAATGCTGATAAAATGTGCCGACTGAATAATATATGTTTACTATAGAATGGAAAAATTGTATCGAGATGTAACAAAGAATGCAGACATTATAGAAGCAAATTATTTACCTTGCTCATCCCTTGTTTGAACTGCATCACATATTTGTTTTGTAATGTACTAGAGTGCAAGTTTTGAGGCAGCCACCTCTTCGCCTAGAATGACCTACTATAAATAGCATATATAGTCATATTTACATATTATTTAGTCTAATATATAAATGTAATTCGAAAAATGAAATTATGTATACAAACACATACATACATGCATACATACATGTATATATACACACACACACATTCAGTAACAATGTGACTCATACAAAAGGTAGCCCTTTCAATATGTTAACTCATGACACTTACCAGAAGATTATGATGACATCATTGACATTCAATATATCCCTTTGACTGTGGGAAGAGGGTGGTACTCGCTAGTTTGTTTGCTCACAACTGGTAAGTTTAGGCTCAAATCTTGGGACAAAAACAAACAAAAAACTAATTAAAGGAGTTGGAGACACAGTGTGAAACTGCTTTATTAGCACTTGATTTAAATCCTCTTGACGATGTCCTGAATGATAATTACTTGAAGCTTAAGTCTCAACTTAAAGCGGCTATGTCGACCCATGCCATTGAGTTGAAGCAGAAGGCTAAAGTTAATTGCCTAACTCAAAGGTGATGATTGCTCCAAATTTTTCTATACAAAAATGTCGTATAGGAAGAACTACAACAATTTTTAAAATGCTCTCGATGCAAATGGTGAACCAGTTACAAACTTACAAATATTTGAAGAGTCTTCCATCAATTATTTCACAGAACTATATAATGGAAAAAATACAAGTGTCTTACTCCATGTTAACTGCTGGCGCCATATTAGTGAAGATGGGGCAACTCTCTTGCTGGGCATAGTGACCGAACTGGAAGTCAGAACCGCCGTTTACTCTATCCACGACGTTTCCATTACCATGCTTGATGGGTGGAATGTGAAATTCTTCAAGCTGCATTGGAAAAATACGAAACAATCACTACAAGAAAACACTGATTTAGCGTCAAATATTTAGATACGGAAATTTCATCGCTAATTTGCGACGGATTTCCATGTGATCTGCAAAGGATAGTTTTTTGTTTTTTCAACTATTTTTTCTTTTATTTATTACCGTTGTCTTCTGTCATCTGTCATCTGTCACTAAGCCGTTGCAAATTGCATCAAATTACCGACAGAAATATTCTGTCGCTATTTTCCGCTGCAAATTCAGACAGAATACCGACGAATATTTATTGAAGCTATTCTGCAGTAGAAATCCAACAGATTTGCAAGAGATGTTTATATTGTTTTTCTAAGATATACCTTATTGTTATTTTTTAACAATATTTACATGTTCAATAATTAATAATTAATTTGTTATAATTAATGATTTATAAGTAATAATAAGTAATTTACAATTTTAATATTATTATTTAGTAATCACTTATATTTTATAATTATAGTTGATAATTATATTTGATATTTCAAAAAATGGGATCGCTACCCCGTTTCAATTGGTATTTGCATATAGGATATGAGGTGCGGTTCGGAGGTGAACCAACACGAGTTGGCAGATCAATAGGAATATTCTGTTAATAATTAATATTATTATGTAAGCAATAATACACATAATAAAGCTATGCCAAAAAGAATACCCATGATAATTAAAATTTAGAAACTAATATTCAGCTATAATTAAGAAACTAATTTTTAGTTATATTTTATTTATTTATTTATTATATTTTGATATTTAATTACTATTTGATATATATTTAACAACCGATAATTACTAATTATTGCTGATAATAGACTATTAATAATATACGCATAATAATTAATATATATTTACTAATATTTAATGTTAATAAAGAAGCGGTAATATTAATCCTTAACATTTAATTACATTTGGTGTATTAGAAATACAACCAATAATCGTTGAATAACAGTACATCTTATTGAAATCTAATGTAAAAACCATACTGCTATGCTATTGGTCCAATTTATGACAAATGGATCACTGTAAACTGCAGGTATGACTCGAAACCGTCGATTTTGTTGGAATCCGACGTCTTGTATTGGCAATCCACATCATTCATATCGGTTTGCTCTCCATTTCTCCTCAAATTTTGTATCTTCTCCCAAACCGTAATGCTTTCCCTGAATCAAAAAACAAATCCCTAATTTTAACTTAAATCCTACATTTGAACTAATTGAAACTGGAGGCAAAATGATTGATGGAGCCAGAGGCAGAAAGAGATCGAGGAAGAAGTTCATCATCAGGTCAGTCAAATCCAAAGCTTCAGCCCATCTCGTCGCGTTGGTACCTGGAAGCATAAAAAATATTGGAGGGGTTTCGCTAATTTTTACAACAAAACCTAACTAAACTCTTTACTCTTCTTGGCAAATCGCTCCAGGATTCTCAAAATACGATGTCATCTAGGGTTTCGCTATGTTCGTCTTCTCGAATGAACCGCAGTTTCCATCTCCTTTCATCTATAGCAACAAGTTTCTAATCTCCATCTTCTTAGGTATGCATTGGTTTTTGTTTTTCCTTTTATTAGTTTATCATGTTTCTTCCGTATTCTTAAATTTTGAATCCTTGATTTCCCTACTTTCTGACTCCTTTTAAATGAATAACAAGGTAGGCGATGCAGTTTTCTTAAATCTCAGTAGAGAGAAAATTATTCGTCAACTCTTAGAATCAACGTTAATCCTCTGCTGATACTTTAGTTTATAAATTTATCCCTGGATGTAATGACTAAAGATGCTCACATCAAAAAAAAAAAATCAAGGTAATGATTACGGTCTTCCTTATCCCTTTATCATCGAATAGCAGTTTTCGCCAGCTTCCGTTTAGGTCGATGAATCGGTGGACAAAATCGCCGCACCGTTTCGATCTTCTTCAAATTATCGACATTGCAAACTATCTTCTCCAACTTCATCTTAGGTAATTAATGAATTTCTATTAAGATGACATTTAATTTTTCTATGGAATTCGTAATATTCTATTTTTTGCCGACATCAACTTTGAGCATTGTGAGTGGGTATTATGTGTGCTGGATGTTTTGATAGTGGTTGAACTTCAATTAATCAAATTTTCTTAGTTGCAAACAATCACATTTCTAATTCGAACATGTTTGAGTCACTTATTACACATCAAAGTTTAATCAATTATTAATTTTTGACTATTATTGTTGATGGAATTGACGTGAGACAGTCTCGTGAATTGATTGTTCATGTTCCCAGTTGGTGGTCAATTGCATATAAATTGAAGTAGAAGAATGTTTGAAGAAAATATTTATCATTTCTACTAGAATCAGTAGCCTTAACTTCCTTGGTTTGTTTTTTGCTGTGTTCCTCCACTACAATACTATCTAGGCTACCTGTAGAGATCAAAGCCAGTTCGCAAATCTCTGAAAGCAAACCTTGGTATTCAAATGTTGACTATAAAATAAGCCTCAATGAGTCTATTTGACAAGATACTTATGAAATTGTCAATTTCAGATATGCAAATGAATCGCTATTTTTTTTCATTTTTTTTTTTTTTGAAATTGGGTACTATACATACAAGCCTAGGTAATATGTAACACACTACATGACAAGTGGGTTGAATCCCGCAAGACGGGATTCGTACCCGTGACATCTCGCACCATGTCGAAGTGTTTTAACCACTTGGAAAATGGTGTTTGCCAATGAATCACTATCTATTGATGTGCATAATTAGAGCACCAATTTTCGTTTCCAACTATTCTCATGTAACATTGAATGCAACAAAAAGATGATGTGCCTCAACTCCTTCATCATATCTATTAACATTACGTATTGATATTGGATGTCGATTAGATTGGTTAATGGTAGGTTTGTTGATAAATTTTACATTTTATGATGTCCATTATCAATAGAATGTCAGTAGGATTGTTTGGGCCACTAATTTTCATATTGTGTTGGATGATGAATTTATTTATTTTTTTAATGGATAAAATATGATTTAAGAACTTTACTAATGAAATTAGTTTCTAATAATATTTTGGATAAAGAGGATAATATGATTTTATTTTTTGGCCTGCTTGGTGCTGGGCTGATGCTAATTTCACCGCTAAACTGGAAATTTTACCACACAAACTACAAAAATTAGACATTTGTTTTCAGACTCCATTGGTTATATGAAATACCAAGATGTTTATTGATAAAGTGGATGCTTTCAAGAATATTAAAAGTAATAAAATGTAGGACAAAATTTCGAGCCAGAGCAGGAAAAGAAAAGAGTGCTAGGCATAATTCAATAGCATTGTATCAATGTCGTTTGTTGTCAAGTATCCATTGTCTGAAAAAGCAATTCATGAATTATAGACCAACAAGACTAAGGTAAATCTTAGGCTTATAAGCAACTTTAGTAAGTTACCGAGCCTCAAACTTTATCTACATGTGCATATGCATCGGATTCCTAGCTTTATAAACATTATTGTGTTATTATATGCATAGGCTGCTATGAAAGAATACATAAAAAGTGCAAAACGTTAGGGAGTCAAGGGAGTTATTCGAACTAAACAGAGGCATGAAAGCTCAGAATATTGCTATTTTTTGTAAATAAAGGTATAGCAGTTTTAATGAACCGATAATGTTACCAACGATATATGATGATGCAATACTTAATCCAATTTGGTTTAATTATTGAGTTCTACCACAAATTCACAACTTTTCTTTTGTACTCTTAGCAAAAGCGTTGATTATGTTTGTTTTTTATTCTACTAATGGTATAAAACAATGGAAGCTAACTTTACTGCAGTCCACTTGTTTATATATTAAGAGATTTTCTGTCTTGCTACTGCACAAAACTAACTTGTTTTCATAGGTGGTTGTGTTTCCAGTTGACCATTATGTTTAAAGTTTAACTTAGCTACTCAATAATTGATGACTGCAATAAGGATGGGAGAGTAATATTTTTTTTAATCATTTCATTAGATTCATCTTGGTTTGGCTTTACGGTAATGATGTTTGATATGTGTTTCCCGTAGAGTTGAAAAATATATTCAAATAGTAAGAATTTGCAACTTTTGATTGGCTAATGTCATATTTTTGCCTTTTATTTGAGTGAAATTTTATGTGATATGTATCACGTATTGTGTGTGTCATATTTAGCTCAATTAATTGCTTGTTTTATATTTTATGTAGTGGTGAGCCATATTTGCTTGGTTTACAATATTTGTGCTGGTTTCAGCAATTTTTTGGCAAATAGGATTAGGGAAGCTCGGCAACACATAGTTTGTATTTTATATTATCATGTAGGCTTTCATACAACTTCGTTTGATAAACTATTTGCATGACTCGAACATGATATAAGCATATAATGTGATTTGGATAGATTAAAACATTTGTTTAAAGTATTAGCATATTTGGAAAAAACAATTCATTTACTAAATTATCATATATTGTGCCAAATTTGCAGTTTTGTAGTGTTTGTGTTAGTGTATCATAAATTGATTTATATGAGTTGCCTTTTCTTATCGAATGAGTTTGGAAGTTTTATATTTGACTGATGGGATTTCTTTTTCATGTTACATACCAAATTTCTCATGTGTAACCTTTGTTTGAGCTCTTATGGTATTATTCAATCTCAACCTGATAAAGCACATAGTTTTTATGAAATTTTAATATTCGATTATGCAAATTTTATAATTATCCTATTATTATTCTTATTATGAAAACCAACTACAAATTGTTCAATGCAACCATATGGCATAGGCGAAATCATGCTAAATTTGCTGCATCAAACTTATTAGGAATGATCATATTATGTTATTTTTCACTTTCCTACGTCCAACTTACTACTTATTTCATAGTCAATTGAATTGCTTATTTTTGCTAAATCATTTGTTAAGATCAATCTTTTAAAATTTTCTTATCTATCTGATATCACTTTATTAGAGTTGATGGTGGTGCAACAACAATAACAAATCTGGAGGGGCTTGAAAGAGAGAAAAATCAGGAACTGCCAAAGAGGAATTCTATTCACTTGCTGTTAATTTTAGACCATTCAAGAGAGATGAAATCTTTTGTTTTGTTGGCTGTTGCGTCAGGAATTCTGATACATAGGTGTGCTTATATGCTATAACAGTTTCTGATGTTTTTCTCTCTTTCTTTTTGTATATGTGTAAGTCTCAATATTGAATGTTAAGAATCTTCTAACATTAGCAATGTGCTCTAAGCTCATGCACCATTTTACCCATAGAACGACAAAGTGTAAGGACCGTATAAAATCAGATTGTGATGATCCTTTAAGATGATATGAAATCTGATTGTGTGATTTTTAACGAACGATTGTTTGATATGTTAACCGTATTTTATTTGGATGATTAAAAAAAATAGAGTTCGTTATCTATTGTTCATGTTCAATTAAAAATTTGACTACAAACTATTCATTTTCTAAATTAATTATGTTTCTTTTAGGTTTTTCAAATTTACTTCTTCTAGCACATGTACAATACTGTTTCTTAACCATTGTACGTTCTCATACTTCTATTTAATTTCATAAGCCATAAGTTGTAGGCTTAAAATATTGTTTGTTATAATTTAGGTATACAAAGTCGTGTGCAACTGGAAATTTCTTTGTTTCACACTTTTTTTGTTTGTTTGGATTAAATGATTAAATTTTTTATTGCAGTTTTTTCTCTGATTTTATGTTTTAGGTTGTATTGGAAATCATCAGCAAGCATTCCTGAAATGTCAAAAGTTGTTTTCTGCTAATTCTAGAAGTTTTTGGCCTGCATAATAACGATAATATTTGAAAGGGTGAAAAGTAGAAGCCTTTAGAAAAAAAATGGAAAAGGTATCAAATTTTTACCCAATCATTCAATTGTGAACTATTCATTTTCTTCCATGCCCAAAGGCTCAAGGAAGAATAAGCAAGACAGGGAGAGCACTGAAGCACAAATGACAAAGATGATGACAAGGCTTAGGGGCTGTGATAGAGTTTTGCGTTTGTCGTCGCCGTCGTCGTCGTAGATTGGTTAGGTATGTTAAGACTTATTTTAGTATAAATATAATATTATGTGGAATTAGTATAGCATTGTATGTGTTTGTATATGAGATAATGTTAGCACCAGTTGAATAGTTTTGTTCATCATAATTTAACTTCGTGTATGAATTAATGAAGGATGTTCTTTCTTGTATGTAATTATGAATGTTCTTTTCAGTTCAAAATTAATATCGTTGGCAAATTTAACTTTGTTTTTTTATATGCTATTTATTTCAGCATTCACAATTGGATGATATTAGTTATATATATATATATACTTATATATAGGCAGATCAGAAGGGGAACAACGACGGATTGCCAACCAATGATGTTAGATGAAATGTTTACATAAACAAAATACGTCGCTAATCCTTAAGGGTTTACCGACAAATTACCGACAAAAATATTTTAAATAAAATATATTTTGTCGCAAGACCCTTGCTAATTAGAAGGGGATTACCGACGGATTTTTATAAATAATAATTTCTCAAAAATACATATCCGTCGCTAAAACATCGGTAAATAAATTTTAAAATAATTTAAAATTAAAATTTTATATTGAGATAAATGATGGAAAATGGCCTGAGAACTCACGCTAAAATCCATCGCAAAAGTTTGACACAAATACCGTCTTGAAATTTACCGACCACACGGATCCGTAGGTAATCCGTCGCTAATGCCTATATAGCGACGGATTACCGACGGATTTCGCCGCTGCAAAATCAGTTTTTTCTTGTAGTGAATTATTACTTCTAACTATTCAAGAATTGTTTCTAACCGGGAAATTTCTGCAATAAGTCAATCATACGTTCATCACGCTCATCCCTAAAGTCAAGAAACCTAGCAAAATTGAAGAATACAGACTCATTGCTTGTTGCAACTTGATTTACAAAATTCTTAGTAAGGTGATTTGCAATCATCTCATTCAATTTCTACCTAAGATAATTTTAAATTGCCAATCAGATTTCATTAAATGTAGACATATATCGAAAAACTCTCTCTTGGCGCATGAATTGTTGAGACAATTTAATAAAAAAAGGGGCTGATAAGTTGTGCTTAAAAGTAGATCTTCACAAAGCATATGACTGACTTAATCGAGAATTTATCTTACACACGTTGTATTGCATGGGGTTCCCACATGGAATTACAACAATCATTAGGGAATGTATTTCTACACCCACCTTCTCTATCATGATTAATGGTGTTCTTATGGGATGCATCACTTCGAATCGAGGTATACGATAAAGCGACCCTCTCCCCTTACCTATTTGCTATTGCGATGGAATTTTTTTGCAAATGGAATTAGCATGTCACAATGAGCTGTTTCAACCTATTTGCAACCATCAACCGACTGTTCACCACTTACATTATGTGGATGACTTAATTATTGTTCTCAAATCAACTGAACAGGTAGCATATGCTATTTAGGGCATTGTCAAAAATCTCGAAATGTATGCAGGTCTGAAACTCAATATCTACAAATCAAAATGCTATTTTAACAAATATTGCAGAGAGAAACAAATTATACTTTAAATTATGGATATGAACGAAAGTCAACTTCCAGTGAGGGGTCCTCCTATCTTCTAATATCACCACTGACGGAGAATTTGGAGATTTAATTGCTCGAATTAAAGACAAAATTAATGGTTGGAGTTCTAAACTGCTTTTGTTTGCTGGCAGACTGGAACTCATCCACACTGCTATTACAACAAAAGTTAGGTTTTGGCTTCAAACTTTCCAAATTCCTGATTGTTCAATTGATAAAATCAATACAATATGCGATAATTTTCTTTGGAGAGGTGGGCTGCACAAAGTCAGCTTTAATCTTTTGTGCAGACCCAAAAGCGAGGGGAGAGTGGGTCTGACTAACCTCAAGGAGCTCAAGAAAACCTATAGCATTAAACAGGCATGGAAAATTATTCAGGGAAACTCCCTCTGGGCAAATTAGACGAGAAATAGATACATCAAAACCAATTTTTGGATTATGAAATGTGATAATTACTCATCCTCAGTTTGGAAACACATCATGGCTAATATGGACATCCTAAAACAAATGATTCACCACAACTTTGTGGATGGTAAATCCACTAGGCTATGGAAAAATCCTTGGTTCTTGGGGCAATCTCTTATCAATTTCCTTGGTTGGGACTCACTAACAGCGGTGGGTGTATATGATTACAATATTGACAAAATTATTATGAATGGTAGATGGAGTACTAACAACCTAAGCTGCATGCATGCTCTGCAAACTAAAATTCAACAATTACAAATTGTCCCGAATCTAACACAGGACATATGGGTTTGGTCTGATTCCTCTGATAGTAATTTCTCGGCCTCTTCGGTGTGGAATTAAATCAGAACCAAACATGCGGTGAAAGATTGGGCAGAGATGATCTGGAGCAAAGCCAATTGCCCAAAAATGGCTTTCACCACCTACAAAGCTGTAAATTTTAGACTGACAGTCACTGAGCGTCTTACAAAATGGAACATTAACTTTGAATTGATTTGTTCGCTATGCAAGACTCAATAGGAATCACACGAACATTTATTTTTTGAGTGTTATTTCAGCACTGAAATCATGAATGCTACATACAAAAAAATGGAGCTTTCTTTTCTAGAAATCTAGAAAAAGAGCTAGTTTACCTGAGAATGCATAAATTCACGCCATTTCACCTGCAGCTACTCCAAATTACATTAACAACATTAGTCCATCACATTTGGAAGGAGAGGAATCGGCGAGTATTTGAAAAGAAGAAACGAGATAGTAACTTGGTCAGTAAACTAATTCACAATGATGTTAACATTCTTTTATGAAGAATAAAGAAGTCTTTACTCACCAAAAAAGCACTGGAAGAAGATCACACTTTGGAGACTTGGAGCTTTCGACTGCCATGATGCCCTAGAAATTTTCTATTTGGGGAAACTGTGTTTCAGTTTCTATGTTTTGCAAAGAACACAATTATGGTATTAAAGTCTGGTTGGTGTTTGCAATCATTGACCTACCTACTATATTTGATATTGTATTTGCACATAACCGAATCATCTTTTCGCATGGGCTTAGGCCGCATTTGGGCCCAATGCATCAATAAATATTTAATCAGCCTTCATTATAAATATATACATATATACACGCATGTTTATCCATTTAAACACATATACATATTAATGGATTGGGTTAAAAAAGAAATGGGTCGGTCAAGAACAAGTCAACATGGGTCGGTCAAGTGCAGGACAATATGGGTCGATCAGGAGTTATAGGCTTTGGGTCGGTCAGTCCATACAAGGATAGGTCAGTCAAACCTCTTCAGTATGGATCAGTCGATCCATACAAGGATGGGTCAGTCATCTGCAGTACTGAAGGATCGGTCGGATCCTTATGGGTCAGCGATGATAATTATTGCCAGCTATAAAGGGTGGATCGGGTTAGTTTTAAGTCAGTGGCATTTTGGTAAATAACTTTGTGACTGATCCACAGCTTGCACACTATATTTCATCCCTTCCACTTCATTCTCTCCACACCTATAAATACCCCATGGCTTCCATATTTTAGGGATCGATTCCTAACTCCACGAAGTGCTGCTTAATTGTTTTCTCCGCTGTTCTAAGCCATTCTAACTTCCATTAAGCCTTCTCTAATCAAGTTTCACCATCAAATCATCCATGGAATCCTCCAAAGTCACTCAAGTGTTCGAGATATTGTAGATCTACATCTATACTCGTCGTACTCAGAGAAATGGAGTCATTCCTTTGCGGGTTTAAGTGAATCATAGTGTGGAAAAAAGGAAAATGAATTTAAAAGCAATAGTCATGTACTTTGTAATAATTGTGGTGATAATGAAAGTTCTTCCCAGACGTAGGCTATTTTTAAGCTGAACCACATTAAAATTCTTTATTCTCTATTATTTTTCTTTTATTTTGTGTTTTTGGCTCCGTAAGCTCAAATCCTACCTTTTGGTGAAGTGTTATAGAACACCTTTGGTGTTGTGGTCATTTTTTGATTTCAACATTTGGCTATGTTCTGATTCTCAGATCTAAGTGCTTTGTGGTAGCATTGTAGTGTGACTCCCGCTTCTACGATAGATCCATCAAATCTAATTTCCGGGCCAACGGACGAACTCTTTGTGAAATTTAGGAAGTTGTCTGACATAATTCCGCCAAAAAATAAGGGAAGTAAAACCATTAGATGAGAAACTGGTGATGTTGTTAATGAAGAAACGCCGTTAACTAACCACTTTGAAGTTGGTGAAACTTTGGTTGATAGAGCCGGTGTAATGAGGAGCGAGCTAAAGGAAGCTATCGCAGGCCTAACACAGTAAATGGATATCTCAAATAAAACCACGATGGCAAAGTTAGAATATCCTTTTGCTCTATAGGCCGCCACGGCAAAAGTGAATGCTAAAGTCACTCGTACAAAGAATGCTGGCTCTTTCTCCTCGAGTCCAAACCGTGAACAATCCTATCGAAAAGTCACTGATCCAGGCAATGCTGGTCGTGTAGAAGTTGGACCACCCGCTCAAGACCATTCTATAAAGGTTACTTCTCGACAAGTGACTAGCTCTGCCAAAGGGGCACCTCCCAATGAGGGAGGCACAGAGCCCCGCATCCCTAGCCGTGACCGTTTGCTTAGGCAAACATCCGGCAAAGGAGACGGCGTCTGCCCCGTAGATCATCAAAACGAGAAGGAACATCTATCAGAGATGGTTCGACAAATTATGGAGGAGGATAAGGGACGGAGTTATGATGATAAAGAGTGGGAGTTCGCTCCAACTAGGACTTCGCTCACGGAAAGAATTAAAATGACTCCATTCCCAAGAAAATTCAAACCGCCAACTATGCAAGCTTATAGTGGGATGGTAGATCCAAATGTATTTCTATACAAATATGGTCAGCTTATGAACGGTGCACGCGCTACAGATGAAATAAAATGTTTATACTTTCCCAAATACTTGGAGGGGGTAGCTTCGCTTTGGTTCACTAAGCTGCCTCCGAAGTCGGTGGATGATTTCTCTACCTTGGCTAAATTGTTCAGGGAACAATTTAGGCTTCAATCTACCAAAGTTAGAGATGTAATGTCAATAAACGAATTGGAGAAAAAACCAGGCAAATCGATTAAAGCTTTTCTCACTCGCTTCAACGCCGCCGCGGCAGAAGTGGAAAATCATGAACCCCGACTAGTGTTAATGGCTTTGAAAGGGGCCATAAACAAGAAGTCCGCATTCGAAATATGGATTAAGATGAAAAAGCTTAATACTCTAAAGAAGTTTTATGGAAAAGAAGAGGAGGAGTTCATCAGCGTTGAGGATGATCCTTCTTATGCCTTACCTGCTGCTGAAGGTAATGTGTTACCAGAGTAGAAAGATAGCGGTGCACAAGAGAATCAGAAGAACCCCGGAGGTCAGAAGAGGAGCAATGATGCCAAGGATAATCAGAATAATAAGAAGCTCCGCATTTTTAAGAATTCAGAGATGACCCCGCTTATAGATACTTTGGAAAATGTGTTTCTCGCCACTAAGGATACCGAAGACTATCCGCAGCCGAAGCAGCAGAAGGTCAGTGATGCTAATGTAAGTTCAGGAAAACTCTGTCGCTTCCATAACCAGCCCGGCTATAACACAAATGAGTGTAGGCATTTAAAAATCTTGGTTGAGGAACTAATCCATAAAAATAGGATTCAGTCGTACGTAAACAATCCACAAAATGCTCAAGCTGCCCAGGAGCAGAGTACTCCTATGGACCAATCTGGATCAGGAGAGAGAGCCCAAGCTCCTTTCAATCCTCGACCAGTCATTAATACAATCTCAGGAGGACCTCATCCGGTTGGAAGAAGTTAGGGGGATATGGAGAAGTATGCCAATGAATAGAAAAAACCTTTAAAGGAAGGTAAATGCATGGTCCTAAGCAACACATTTCCGATAAAGATGCTAAAGACTTCAGGCGAGAATGTAGTGTTTGAGGACAAGTACTTTGATGGATTGCTGATGCCAACGGTCGACCTCATGGTTGTTTCCATTGGCATCGGTCCGAATATAGTGAGAAGGGTGTTGGTTGATAGTGGTGAAGCCGTCAATGTGCTTTTCATTAATGCATTCAGTCAAATGAAATTTCTATGGCAGATGTGCGAGCCTGCCCAAATAAGATACATGGATTCACTAGACAACCTATTCAACCAGTGGGCATGATAGATCTCCTAGTGAAACTTGGCGTAGGAGAGAAGAAGGTTGCAATGATGAAGACTTTTGTCTTGGTGGACAAACTTTCAGCTTATAACGCATTCCTTGGAAGGCCAGCCCGGACCAGTTTTAAGATTGCACAAGCTCCATGGTGCCTCACCATGAAATTTCCGAATGAAAAGGGGATTGGTGTAATTAAAGGTGATTAAAAGATGGCTAGGGAATGCCATATGGAAGAATTGGCCGAAGCCAAAAAGAAGGATATGGGAAAGAATGTGGGGGCTCCCCTCCACATTCGCGATACCACCTTATAGCAACTAAGGCGAGACCCATGTACTGGTGAACATAGCGAGGCCCAAAAGGAGAAGGATCCAAGGAAGACTAGTACATGGGAATACCGCACGGCACTAGCTGAAGCCATAACTTTAATCCCAGTTCATGATGATGATCTGGATAAAGTGTTGAAGATAGGCTCTCAGCTGGGCTTCAACCTGCAGAAAGAACTGATTATGATTTTATGAGCAAATTTGGATGTTTTTGTCTGGAGTCACTATGATATGTGTGGAATCTCTCCAGATGTAGCAGTACACAAGTTGAATATCTATCCGAGCATGACTCCAGTAAAACAAAAAAGGCGAACCCAAGGACCTGAAAGGTCTAGAGCACTCAAAGAGGAGGTGGATAGGCTAATGGAGAATGACTTCATATGTGAATCCACGTATCCAAATTGGATCTCTAATCCGGTACTTGTGCCCAAAGGACAGTTTTCCGCTACCCAAGATTGATCAGCTTGTTGATGCAACCGCGGGGCATGAGCTTCTATCTTTCATGGACGTTTACTCAGGGTATAACTAAATAATGGTGCGCAAGCCAGACCAGGAAAACACAAGATTTATAACATATCTAGGCTTATACTATTACAAAGTCATGTCGTTTGGATTGAAAAATGTGGGAGAAACTTACCAATGTCTTGTGAATGCAATGTTTAAAGCACAAATTGGTAGAACCATGGAGGTATATGTTAACGATATGATGATTAAGTCAAAGAAAGCGGAAGATCATTAGGAGAGTCTCACCGAAATGTTCCACATTCTCAGAAAGTATGGGATGAAGTTAAACCCGCTCAAATGCTCCTTTGGAGTTGCATCTAGAAAATTTCTTGGGTTTATGGACAATGGCAGGGTCATCGAGGTTGATCCCACTCAAGTCACAGCTTTGCGAGAGATGCACGCTCCCAAGACGAAGAAAGAATTTCAAAGCTTAAATGGCAAGTTAGCTGCTTTGATTCGATTCATCTCAAACGCGACAGACAGGTACATTCCACTGTTTGATGCATTAAAGAAGAGAGAGAGAAAGATTTCCAGTAGACTCCCGAGTGCCAAGAAGCTTTTGAGGAGATAATCAGACACATGGAATCACCACTATTGTTATCAAATCCCAAGGATGAAGAAAGCTTATTCCTATATCTGGCAATATCATCTCACGCCTTAAGTGTAGCTCTAGTTTGAGAAGATGAAAAGGTTCAATGGCTGGTATATTACATTAGTAAGAGACTTACTGGGGGAGAACTGAATTTTCCTAAATTGGAGAAACTTGTGCACAGTTTACTGATCGCCTTGAAGAAACTCTGGCCATACTTTCAAGCCCACTCTATCAGAGTTACCATGTTTCAACCCCTAAAGCAAGTCTTATTCCGTCCGGAGACTTCGGGAGATTATTAAAGTGGAATATTGAACTTAGTCAATGCGACATCACTTACCATCCCCGAAGAGCAATCAATGGGCAAGCTTTAGCGGATTTCAACGTAGAATTTACAAATAGAGGGGAGTAGAAGGAAGAACCTACTGAAGCAATCGCTAGATGGAAGTTGTTTGTTGATAGGGCTAAAAATGATTATTGTTCTGGGGTAGGGATAGTTCTAAAAACCCCTGAAGGCTGATCAATATGTTGTGCTCTAAGGTTGGAGTTCCGTGCAACTAACAATGAGGCAGAGTATAAAGCACTAATCACTGGGATGAAAATCGCTTAAGAGTCGAGCTTGAAAGCCTTGCAAATCTTTAGCGACTCACAGCTGGTGGTATCCCAGGTCTGAAGGGAGTTCCAAACCAAAGGGGGAAATCTTCTAGCTTATCTATCTAAGGTTAAGGAACTTCTTAATGACCTAGAGTACTACATGATATCTCACATTCCTAGAGAAGAAAACATGAAAGCAGTTTCACTTGCCAAACTTGTCGGTTCAGGAGATGCTCAGATGCTGGGACTAGTTCCTGTTGAAGTCCTTTCAAGTACCACCACTGACGATAGTGACATAGACTGGATCATGGAAACCGTCATAGAGCCAGACTCATGGATGATCCAATCAAAAATTATCTCCTTAAGGGGGTGCTCCCAGATGATTCAAAGAAACAAAAGAAATTGCTCCGAAAAGCTCAGGATGGTCGTCTATATAGGCAAGGCTTCTCTATGCCCCATCTTCGATGTGTGACTAAAGAGAAATCTGGGGCAATCTTAGCAGAACTTCATGAAGGAGAGTGTGGAGGTCCTACAGGGGACATACATTAGCCAAGAAAATTCTACGATACGGATATTTCTGGCTTGATATAAACTTAGACTCCGCAACCTACACCAAAAAATGTGATCAATGTCAGAGGTTTGCAATGATCCCTAGGGCACCGTCTACAGAGTTGACCTAAATGGTTAGTCCGTGGCCATTTGCAGTCTGGGGCATCGACTTGATTGGAATACTCCCTACAGCAATGTCCAATTTATATATGCCATTGTAGAGAAGATATGAACGAACGAAGTTGGGCAGAAAAACCAGAAATGGGTCAGAATGCACTGGCGCACTTGGCAGGTGCGCCAGTGCTAAAATTGTACTGATGCACTTGGGATATTGATTACTTCGCTAAATGGGATGAAGCAGAGCCACTGGCCACCATCAGTTCAAAAATGGTGATCAACTTTGTCTTGAAGAATATCATATACAGATTCAGTGTGCCACAGAAGGTAATCACAGACAATTGAACACAGTTCGAGAGCAATGAGTTCAAAAGCTTCTGTACCAGGTACAAGATTCAGAAGAGTTTCACAGTAGTTGCTCATCCGTAGGCCAACGGGCAAGTCGAAGCAGTAAACAAGATCATAAAGTAAACTATCAAGAAGCGTCTTGAAAAAGCCAAAGGTAGTTGTGTAGACGAGCTTCCACTTGCGCTATGGGATTATCGCACGACACATAAATTCGCAACGGGGCACACTCCGTTCTCTCTAGCCTTTGGGTCCAAAGTTATGATTCTATTAGAGCTGGAAGTACCTACTCACCGCAGAATTCACTTCAACCAGACAGTGAATGGGAAGCTGCAACTCAAAGAACTTGACCTACTTGAGGAAAGGAGGACTGAAGCAGAACTTAGAGTTGCTGCCCACCAAAGGAGGGTTGCTAGGCACTTTAATTCGAAGGTCAAATAAAGAACCTTTGGAGTGAGAGATCTGGTGTTGAAAAGATAATGACCAAAACTGGGGTTTTCGGACCTAACTGGGAAGGGCCCTCTGTTATAAGTCAGAAACTCCTGGGCGGTACTTTCAAATTGAAGACAAAAGATGGAGCAGTAATGCCAAGGCTTGGAATATCATTCATCTACATCGCTATTACAATTAACATCTCATTCATGTTTCTATAAAAGTTGTAAAAACTCTCTATGCATTGTACTATAACTTTGTATGCATATGAATGAAAGTAGTGAAGTTGCTTGCCTGAATCGTACATTTACAAACTCTTGTCTAATAATTAAAAGTTGCTAAAGTTGATTTTGATTGCAGGCCATCGAACGATTGCCCACCAATAACCTAACAAGACCAGGTGACCTTCACAGCAAATCTCGATGGGGAGAGCTCAAGCGATGAGTGTCGTGAACACCCTTCGCAAAAAAGGAGGAGGTGTAAAGCACTGCTTTGCAAATAAAGAAGGAAGGCCACCAAGAGTCGGACTGTGAAGGGGTGCAGCGTCAAACCTAAAAGACAAAAACGTTTGCAAGTTCCACCGTAGGGGTACCTTCTTAAGTGTAGGGTTAAGGACCTCAGTTCCATAAACCGTGATAGATTCCAATAAAAGAACTGGCGTCCGCCTCGTGGAACAATGCAACATCAAGCTGGAAGTACCAGCATCAAGTCGGAAGGACCAACAAACACAAGCTGGTCTACCTTCTAAAGTGTATGGTTAAGGACCTCAGTTCCATAAATCGTGATAGATTTCAATAAAAGAACTAGCATCTTCCTCGTGGAACAATGCAACATCAAGCTGGAAGTACCAGCATCAGGCCGGAAGGACTGGCAAACACAAGATGGAAGGACCAGGGAAAGGTTGGAAGGACCGATAAACCTGAGCTGGAAGTATCAGCATCAGGCCGGAAGGACCGGCAAACCCAAGCTGGAAGGACTAGTGCCATGTCAGAAAGACCGACAAACCTACGATGGGGGTTTCATCCCTAGGCCGGAAGGACCGGCAATGAGATGGAAGGACCAACATAAAAAGAAATCCCTAAGAGGGTACCCAATTGGATCGCCAGTGTCAGGAAGTACCTGACCCAATTACGATAAATGCTGGGGTAAAATCAGCAACCTCTTCAGAGACGTCCGATAACTTGCATAGTGTCGAAACCTATCAAGCAGGGGTGCACTATACACAATTTAAGGATAGTCAACAAATTTGGGTTTTCTCGGAATTAACAAACTTGGAAGCTCAGGATAAGTTGGATAAAGTAAAAAAAACTTTGTCAACAAATGAAGAGCTTCCACAATATTAATCCAAAATAAAGAAAACTTAACAAAGATGATTTTTTTTCTAAATTTTAACGACATGTGATGATTCATGGCATGAGGATAACGCCATTACATTGAGACGAACCACTGCTCACAAAAACATACCATGTCTACATCACAAAGTCGTATCAAACAAGGGCACGAGTTTGATTAACTAAACTAAAATTCCATGGATTATCGGCAAAACTGAGAAGTCCTAAGCACAATGGAAAAAGAAAAGACTTAACCACTTAAGCAAGAACTTCCAGTATTTAGGCCTTAACCAAGGAAAATTAGTAAAAATAGCCATACTCGGCCTATGAAATTATGAAAATCTTTGGCATGGGGGCATTACCACTGTATTAAGACAAATCAATAATGCTCATCAAATATACCACAAGTTCGCCACAAGTTCATATCAAACAAAAATGACTTGTAATGTAAATGTGTAAGAAAACAGGTGTGTAAGGAAACAAGTGTGGAATACAAAACAGTAGGGGTGGCAATTAGACCTGACCCTATGGACCCGGACCCGACCCGGCGGGTCTCGGTTCTAAGCGGGTCGGGTTTTGTCGGGTCTAAACTATACATTTCAAAAATCTTGACTCGACCCGACCCAAGCTTCGGTTCGGGTTGAAGCTCGGGTCTGGTCGGGTCGGTTTGGTTCGGTTCGGGTCCGATTGAATAATAACACTAAAAATACATACATTTCAATATTTTTTGGTTGGGTCTTTTGGGTCGGGTCTATGCGGGTCGGGTTTGATCGGGTCTTGATGGTATTTTCATCACCTAGACCTGACCCGAGACCCATTGGGTTCGGTTCGGGTTCGGGTCTTTTCGAGCCGGTTCGGTTTTTGGGTTCTCAGTTCTAATTGCCAGCCCTACAAAACAGGAAAGTACAATAAAGCTAAAGTAAAAAAGATTAACTGCAACAAGCGGAACGCAAAACACAGTTTCATCACATCAGCAACAAAACAAGTCAAATACAGAAGTTTCAGACATGAATGTGCATAAATTGATAAGCGAGGACCGGATCGCATATACAACCGATCTAAAAACAGTGTGTAAAAAGAAATAGTAGAAACTGAAACAAGATGGTCACGAACGCTACTTCTTTTTCCCATTCTTGGAGTCACCAGACCTAAGAGATAGCTTGGTAAAAGGAGAAAGTGTACGGGCTGGTTCCTATCTTTGACTACCGGGCCATTAGGACACTTTTGGGAAGATACAGTGATGATCCCTTTCCTTCTAGCAGTACGTTTTCTTCCTCTGCATCCCAAAGATGATAAAGACTTAGTTTTCTATTTTTCTTGGACCTCGACATCTTTTCCATGGGTCTCATTGGTATGGTCCAAATATTCATCACTAGTAATGTAGTCGGAATCATCATCTAGGTTGATAAGTGTAGAAATCTGTGTGTCTTGAGACCTAAGAGTTGTAGTAGCAAGTAGGTATGGGTCACCCGGAGGAGGAGTGACAACCAGGACAGAAGGAGTCGACACTAAGGTCGAATCGGTAATAATGGCCTCAGTTGTTGTTGTCTTGCCTACAGCGGGGGAAGGTTATGGTGAGATTAAACCTAAAACAGATGAACAATGAGCGTAGAATGCAGTTGTCCCAGGTAAAGTGCATAGGGCGTCTAAGTATAACATGGCTTGGGCAATTTCAGTTTTACCTGTGGTTTCAAGATTAGCTTGAATATTTCTATGTTCGACCTCATATTTGTATACATCATTATCATTCCCCTCATCATCTCCGTTGTGCTCCTCAGTAGTGCCTCCTGCAATATTGTGTTCCTCGGTAACTGTGTCCTTCACTTTGAAAGCAATAACAGGATCAACAGGAGCATCAACATTGTTCATGTCCTGAGTTCGCTCCCTAAAAGGTCTCCAGCCTTGTCACTTAGCAATCCTCATACTTTCTTCAACCGTATCTTCCCCTGAGCTAAGGCTTCACAGGACTCTTTATCTAAAAGATCTTCAATAAGATCATCTTCATTGTGATCGCTTTCATCAAGCATAAGTACCCATTCCTAGACTAAGGCCAAGATCAATGGAAAGTCCTTTCCCAAGTAACATAGACTTCAACTAATCATGACACTGAAGACATAGAATTTGAATAAAGTGGCATCAACGCCGGCCTTGGCTTTCTTAATGGCAGTCATAGCTTTGGCTTTATCCTTTTCAAGAAATTCAATATTGGTATTTAGCATTGAAAGAGCCATAGTTTGAGAAGTAATCTTTCTCTGGAGGGTAGCATTCTCTCGTTGATAAGTAGCAGAAGCATTCCTTTCTATAGATAATTGAGATTCAGCAAGTTGTCGACCAGATTAAGCCTCTTGGATTTGTGTTTCCAGCATGTTCTCCTTATGCGTTGCGGCGACAAGCTCTTCTTTGAGCCTCTTATTCTTAGCCTCTTAACCCGCCAGCTCTGTATCTCTTTGAATAAAAGATGCAATTGTTTTTCCCAAGATTCAAGGAACTTGACCGACTCAAATTTGTTATTCTCTAATGTGGCAATCCGATCAATATTGATTCCATTAAGCCTCTGAAGTTCGTGTACAAAACTATGCCATAAACCTAGCTGATTCTCAGCATGGCTTCTGACTGTATCTAACTGAACTTCAAGTTAACTCTTGGCTGTGTCCAGTTGTGTAAACATGCGACTCTTCAAGGTATCGAATGCTTCAAGAATGTCCTGCTTATCATAAGGGTATATATCTAAGTTGAGGTACATCCCTCTTAAACACCAACTTTGGAATCGGTCATCATGACTAAAATTGGCTAGTCCAGGAATATAGCGAGGCCTATTTATAATCGCCTCGATATCAGCAAGAGTTGGAGTGATAGATGGAGAAGCCATAGACAAGTGGTCGAAGGTAGTATGAATATGTGGTACTGGAAGTTTATCCGACTTATGATGCTTTTGAGAGTCATCCTTTCCATGACCACACCTATCTCTCTTCTTCTCTCTTTTCCTTTTCTGTTTTTCCTCTTTTTCCTCTTCTTTGCCTCTAGCATATCTAGGTGTTCATGCATCCACCTCCTTTGCTCATAATTTTTTGAGAGCTTAGGAGTTTGCTGAGGCTGATAGGGAGGTTGTGGATTATGAAAATGATGAGATTGTTGAGACTGCTTTGAGTGTTGTGGATGATGGGGTTTCAAGACATGCTTTGGATTGTAATATTTGGTGTTCTGTTCAAAATTCTTTGCAAATGAATGACTCATTTCTGAACCTAGAAAAAGGACAAAGCATAATTTCAGTACTCAAATTGGAAAGTACTGAAGCAAATTGAAAAGGCTTATACAACACATTAAGAATTTATAGTATAAGTAAAATACTTGCTATTATGCTTTTAGTAACGAACCAATCTTAAGTGGAGGATCTAAGTCAATCCTTACGTCTGCAAGAGTTTTCCCTTTTGGTGGATTTGAAGCTACAACTATATTAGTCCCCGTTTTTTTGGCCTGGGGTTTTAAATGGTTGGATAACAATGCCATCTTGGATAAGATTTCTGGCTAAGCTAAAATCACTCAGATTCTGATAAGTGCCTGCAGAACTCTGCCCTTGAATAATGGGGTTCTCGTCAACTTTCTCAGCATCCAAATTATCCTTAGATGTCACACAAGCCTCTCTAAACTTCTCAGTCTCCCTCATAGGGTCCGAAATGGTTTTCGAAGTGGTTTCATCCTCCTCAACCTGCTCAGTTCCCTTAATAGGACATAGGTAATATTTTACTTCTCAATCTGGTTGGAAGAGATCATAAGATTCTTTTCCTCACGCTATTTGAACACCTCTTCCTCAATAGGAGCCAGTTTAGTCTTACGAGGCGTCTTACTACTACCTGCAGGATTTGAGCACTTCTTAAGAGAAGCTTTCTTAACAGGGGATTTTCCAGCGGTGCCTTCCTTAGTAGCTGGGTCTAGCACAAGTTTGCATGAGGGATCAAGCAAATGGTATTGACGAACAAATTCCTCTATAATTAAAAACTCCCTACTCCTTTGCTTCTCAACAACCACCTTCAAAGAATCAAACAGATCCTAGTCAACTGCAGCATCGGGATCAGAAGGTGGAATTTCTATAAAACAAAGAAAAGAATTAAAACTCGAGGCTTGAACAGAAAAGGAAATAAAGGAGCTTGAAGCAGTAGATATTCACCTCCTTCAATCCACCTGCCATAAAAGATATCAGGACATCGGACATAGCAGTACTGATCTACGAATCCTTTAGCGCTTTCTAGTAAGTCAGTTATAATTCTGCAGTTCTGAACTCCTTCGACAAAGATAATCGATGGCCTTTCTTTCCTCCTTTTGAAAGAATATAAGGAACAAATCTCTTGGAAAGTGGGTGCACGTTGCTTTGTCCTCATAAATAGCACATAAAGACCAGTTAAAATTGTGTAACCATCTGGGTGCAATTGGAAAGGGGCAATGGCCAAGCGATGAAGAACCATTTCTAGGAATGGATTGAAAGGAGGAACGACTCCCACCACTAGCATGAATTGCTTAACCACGACATACACAGGGGAAGGCAGTCAGCAAACTCATTCTTTTCTAGAAATTTGGCATCGATTTCTGGAATCCTAAACTGAGCGCACAGATCCTTGTATGAGCGCTCAGAAAGTTTTGTTGGTTTTCTCTAGCGGAGTACTTCAGTAAGGGGTCAAGGTATAGGGAAATATTAATTAATATACGGCTCATGAGCATTAGCCATCACAATTCCCGAAGTCTGGGCAGAGGTTTCAACTCTTGGGGACCCAGATGCCTCCTCAAAATGTTGGCGTGATCGCTGTCGTGTTTCCATTTATACACAAATAATTGTGGTTGAAAACAAACTATAGGTGCACGTTTCCTAATACAAATACTATGTTGTGTATAAACCTATATGTGAAGCTTGGAACTTACAATTTCCATAAACTAATTAATCGGTTCTAAGCATCACTATGAACTTGTATTAAAATGATTATATTTGCACAAGGGATATGCGACTAGATTACAAACGATCGATCAAGTAGTTCAGTGCAAGTATATCATTTTATCACAAATCAAGAGGTCTCGTTATAAAAGATAAGTTCTCTAAACGGTCTTCTAATTTGTTATCAACACTGGCAGTCGATAACAGAGTATGTTAGCCCAAAACATGCAATACAAGTGTTTTTTACAGGAAGAGTGCGTCCAAAACATAAATCATAAACAAAGGGTCATATATAATTACTATACTTGGCGCAGTGCAAACTCAATAGTCCGGAGAATGACTGAGATGTTACAAGTACGCGAAGGACCAGAAATGACCAACCCATGGGTCGGTATCAACTGACCCATGATGGGTCAGTACCAACCAAACCAGTATGGGACGGTGGCAACTGGTCTGCCATGACTTGCAATATCTCAAAACATTCTAAGAAGCTCAACTGTGTTCAGAATGCAGGTTCAGGCAATTTAAATGACCAAATCATTAAGCAATGTATTTTGGTATTCATGGCAATCAAATGTACATGAAATACGCAAGTTCAAGATGGAGATTCACATAGCATGGGCACGATCAAGTTCAAACTGATCACTGTATAGTCAGCTAACCAAATAAGTGTTATTATAGCATACAAGACTCACGCAGACAATGATTAACATATCAAACTAAAAAGGATATACAAGGTTTCAAGTCTCCAGCATTTCATCGAACACCTCATAAGCATCCGATTCAAATCAAAATTTAGGGGACCCCGTATAGTTCGAATTCATCATCCATTTACATATACATCCAATCATCCAAAACCATCCCAAAATCCAATACAAATCAAATCCATTTCAAACTCTAACCATCCCAATTCTAAACCCTAAGTTCAATAATTACCAAATCAACGCAAATTCCAAAGATATATAATATCTGTGACTTCGGCAAGCAACTGAATTTGAGGGACGAGGGCTATATCGGGTTCAACAACGATGGAGAATCTCTAATTTGGGGAAATCGGCTCGAAGTTGGCTTGACTCAGTTGCAAACGAGGCAGCAGTTGGCCTTAAGCAAAAATGGAGGTGCAGATTTGATTAAAAGAAGAAGCTGAGAGTTTTTTGGGATTGGATTTTCTTCAGAGGAATGGTACTGCCATTAAAAAACTTCCAGCCAAGAAAAACAAATTGAAGGAGAGCAAGGGTCAAAAGAATGTTATAAAGGCAGTATCTAATATGGGTCGACCAGTCTATAAGACCTTGTTGCACCCGAACCATCAAGTAAAATAACCGCCGACCCGTAGCATACATTGTACCCGATCCATACATATCCCTTCCTGACCGACCCATGATGAAATATATATACCAACCCATATAAATAACGACAGAATGTGAACGGTCCATCAATAAGTAACAAAATGTAGTGTGTTTAAAATGCTTATTTCAAAGCTCTCAATTTTTATAAGCAAAAATCATGAACTCTGAGAGGCAAAATGTTTATCCATTAAAGCATATATACATGTTGATGGATTTAGTTCAAAAAGAAATGGGTCGGTCAAGAACAAGTCAACATTGATCGGTCGAGTGCAGGACAATATGGGTCGGTCGGAGTTGTAGACTTTGGGTCGGTCAGTCCATACGAGGATGGGTCGGTCACACCACTTTAGTATGGGTCGGTTAGTCCATACAAGGACGGGTCGGTCACACTACTTCAGCATGGTTCGGTCATCTGCAATGCTGAACAATCGGTCAGATCCTTATGGGTGGGTGATGAAAACTGTTGCCAGCTGTAAAGGGTGGATCGGGTCGATTTTAAGTTAGTGGCATTTTGGTAAATAACTTTGTGACCGATCCATAACCTGCACACTATATTTCAGCCCTTTCACTTCATTCTCTCCACACCTACAAATACCTCATGGCTTCTATATTTTAGGAGATCGATTCCTAACTCCATGAAGTGCTGCTCAATTGTTTTCTCTGCTATTCTAAGCCATTCTAACTTCCATTAAGCCTTCTCTAATCAAGTTTCACCATCAAATCATCCATGGAATCTTCCAAAGTCACTCAAGTGTTTAAGAGATTGTATATCTACATCTATACTCGTCATATTCAGAGAAACAGAGTCATTCCTTGGCGGATTTAAGTGAATTATAGTGTGGAAGAAAGGAAAATGAATGTAAAAGCAATAGTCATGTACTTTGTAATAATTGTGGTGATAATGAAAGTTCTTCCTGTAGTGGACATGGGCTATTTTTAAGCCGAACCGCTCTGAAATTCTTTGTTCTCTACTATTTTCCTTTTATTTTTTATTTGTGTTCCGTAATCTCAAATCCTACCTTTTGGTGAAGTGTTCATAGAACACCTTTTGGACGAAGAATTTTCAGAGACATAATTGTTAGAAGATTAAACGCTCTTATTTCCCTCAAGACGACCAATGTCCCTTGGGTTGGATACTCGTAGTTGATTCATCAGTTCAATGTTCTGCTTGATATACTTGTTGAGCTCTCTTCAGGTGTCCTCTAGTTTATTCATCATAACAAACATCTAAGCTTGAGTCACTGCAGCTTCAGGGTTGGGCGAAGGGGCCACATCGACTGCGAAGAGAAGGTTAGGATTAACAATATCAGAAATTTGCCGTTGGAGTGATGCCTCAGTTGTTCAGAATGAGAAGTTCATGTTAGGGAACTGAGATGTCTATACCATAGTGTTAATGGATCTTAAGGCTATTCAGACACTAGAGAGATGAAGTGTATTTACTATATCTATTCACATTCAAAAAGAAAGAAATAAGTAGCAAAATAAAATGCATTAAAGTAAATAACACCAGAATTTTTATATTGGTTTGGATTAACCAATCCTGCATCCAATCCTTTACTTCACCGTATAGAATTTCACTATAATCGCTAGCTTTCCACGGGTGGTAAGAACATCTTTACAATCTTAATTTCACGGGATACAATATACACCTTCTCCTTATCAACAACAAAAAATAATGGCAAGTAGTCCTATCTTCAATACAGATTCTTGCAGATTTTGTACATTGATCTTGTAGACCTCCAGTGCTAATATATCTTTGAATTCTTTGAGGAAATAGGATAAAATCAGAGAGAGAATGATATGAATCCAAGTACAACTCTCTGATATCGTGTGGCTTGAAAATCAATGAAGAATAGGAGTTAAAGAGAGTGGATTTGCAAGAATAATAGAATATTATTCAATGGATTTGTGTAGAGAATATAAGGAGAAGAAAGAGTAGAAGAAAATGTGAAAATTCGTTTCCAGGAGCCTTTAAATATTGTATGAAAGGATGTGTCTTTTGGTGAAAGAGTAGAGGGAAATAACTTCTCAATTTGAATTTGAAAATCTGAAAAATTGTTATATGTCGACATACCAAAAGTTGTATGTCGACATATTTTGTTTTGCAAAAGACACTTATAAGTGTCGCAAATATTCAACACTTCAGATTTCCTTATATTTGTGGATTTTGGTGATTCAGTTGAGATCAATGGTTGATTATCTTCGAGCATAATTGACATGGGATATTTAACAAGATATTCTAAGGTTCAACCAACTCCACATCACTTCAAACACTTTTGTTCTTCAGCATTCACCGTTGTTCTTCAGCATTCATCTTTAATAGGCTTTGTTTCCTCTGTAATTCTTAATTTGTATTCTTGTTTATCTTTATAAATATCTTCATAATATTTCTTATGTAACTGGGCAATGTGAAAGATATATTAGTAATAATGTTTATATGATTGTTGTCATCAAAATCAATACCTAGGGTACCTAGAGTATTAACAATCTCCCCCTTTTTTATGATGACAACCATATAAATATTTGAGATATAAAATATAATACTTTTTATATTTGACTCCCTTAACTCTGTGCATTCTCCCTATCATTTTTTCTAGTATATTTATACCTTTTCTCCCCCTTTGTCAACAACAAAAGGGTAAAAAGAATTATTTAGTTTACCGCTAGACAATATGTAGAGTCTGTATATGCATATAAATAAAGCACAAGCGGGGAAATCAAAACATGAAATAAACTAAATAATCAGATGAGTTTTAGAGTTACCGACTTTGCTGATTTCTTGTCATATGCTTTGTGCTTCGACTATTTGGCACCTAAAAAATTATAAAATATGCACACTAGTACCCTTTTTATTTTAGGGTCCATGGGGTTAAGTTTTGGGGTGCCAAAACAACGTAGAGTTTGAATTCCCTTCAAAATATAATTATTAGATAAATGAACCTTATTAATAAAATTATTAATATATTTTCCTTTTTCAGTATTATCCAACCATTTGGAACTCATAAGTTAATGAACCTATTTGGAGGATTTAACTTTAATTTCCTAGATTTTGGTTTGAACTTAGTGGCTTTAACAGACTTAGTACATTGAGTACTATTTTTCTTTGATTTAGCCTAGGGGTGTAGCCAAGTCTATGCTTATTCCTATTGTGTTTAGATGCAGATAATAATTTTTCAAGATTATCCTCCCCTTTGTCAAATTTATCAATATCAGTTTTCATTTCATCAAAATATTTACTACAATTTAGAGTAACATTGTCTAAAGATGTTATTTATTTATTCAGATTAGTGATCTATGACTTCATTGAAAGATTTTCTAATTTTAATTACTCATTTTTACTTTTTACTTTTTCAAAACTTCCAAGTGTTAAATCCTTTCCATTTTTATGAGAATTAAATCTTTCAATTTCATTTTCTAGACATTATTTTTCTTTACTCAACTTTTCATTAGATATTTTTAATCCATTTATTTCTATCAAACCATTATTGTACTTTTTTCTGAGTATTTCATAATCCGGATGCATATTATTTAAAACTTAAGTAATTTCTTTATCAAAATTCATATTTGGTCATCCATTGTCATGAAGCATACGTTGGCCTTTTTTGTTTCTGAATCACTATCGCTTGATGATGTATCTGAATCATTCCATGTTGCATTGATTGCTTATTTCCTCTCCTTATTGAAAGTATTTGAAAAGTACTTTGGTTTTCTCAAGTTGGGTCAGTCTCTTTTCAAATGACCGGGTTAACCATTTTCGAAACATTTAACAACATTTCCATTTCTTGGATTATTGAGTTTTTCGAAGTTTGTTCATTATCCTATACTTCAAGAATTTCTTGATCTTCTTAGTAATAAAATCAAGATCATCATCAGTAGCATCATCATCTGATTCATCATTGTCGATCATAACATTAAGTGCCAGTGATTTCTTCTCATTTTTCTAATTCTCTTTTCTAACCTGCAACTTTACTTCATAGGACATTAGATAACCAATTAATTCTTCTATTGACGTAGTACTAATATCACTGGCTTTTTCGATTGCCAAAGTCTTCTGATCCCATTCACTAGGAAGTGAATTCATGGTCTTTCTGACTTGGTCTTCTTTAGTAATTTTCTTTTCTAATGATATTAAGGCATGTACAATATCTTGAAATCTAGGATACATATCAGAAATAGACTCATTTGGTTTCATTTGAAAAAGTTGAAACTGGTGAGTCAACATAGATATCTTTGTCTGTTTTACTTTATTGGTGTCTTCATGTGCGACTTTTAGTATTCTCCAACTTTCATATGCAGAATTACAAATAGACACTTGATTAAATTCGCTTCTATCTAAGGAGCAAAATAAAATGTTTATGGCCTTAGAATTATTAAGTGCTTGTGTTTTTTGGTCTAGTGTCCATTTTGAATATTCAGTTTAAGGCTCTATGTATTCTACTTAGGGTAATGTTCCAAATACCAAAACTATTAGACTGCAAATAAAATTTCATCCTACAAGCCCAATAAGCATAATTACTGCTATCAAATAGAGAAGTAATAAAGGTGCTACTAGTGTCACTAGCCATTTATAATTTCAAAAAATTAGATTATGATAACTTTGAAAACCTTGCTCTAATACCAGTTATTAGGGAACTGTGGCGTCTATACCACAATGTTAATGGATCTTAAGGCTATTCAAACACTAGAGAGATTAAGTGTATTTACTATATATATATATTCAAATCAAATAGAAAGAAATAATTAATAAAATAAAATGCAGTAAAGTAAATAACACCAGGATTTTTTATACTGGTTCAGATTAACCAATCCTACATCCAGTCGTGCACTTCACTGTGCAGAATTTCACTATAATCGCTAGCTTTCCACGAGTGGCAAGAACACTTTACAATCTTGATTTCACGTATTACAAGATACACCTTCTCCTTGTCAGCAACAACGAACAATGGCAAGTAGTCGTATCTTTAATACAGATTCTTGCAGATTTGGTACAGTGATTTTATAACCTCTAATGGCAATATATCTTTGAATTCTTTGAGGAAACAGGATAAAATCAGAGAAAGAATGATATGAATCCAAGTACAACTCTATGATATTGTGCGTATTGCAAATCAATAAAGAATAGAAGTGAAAGAGAGTGGATTTGCAAGAATAATAGAATAGTATTCAATGGATTTGTGTAGAGAATATATGGAGAAGGAGTAGAAGAAAATGTGAAAATATAATGTGAAAATTTGTTTCCAATAGCCTTTAAGTAGTGCATGAAAGGATGTGTCTTTTGGTTGAAGGGTGGTGGGAAATAACTTCTCAATTTGAATTTTAAAATCTGAAAAACTATTATATGTCGACATACCAAAAGATGTATGTTGACATATCTTGTGTTGTAAAGGACACTTATAAGTGTCATAAATATTCAGCACTTCAGATTTCCTTATTTTGTGGATTTTGGTGATTCGGTTGAGGTCAATGGTTGATTATCTTCAAGTATAATTGTCATGGGATCTTTAACATGATATTCTAAGGTTCAACCAATTCCTCATCACTTCAAACACCTCTGTTCTTCAGCATTCACCTCTATTCTTCAGCTTTCATCTTTAATAGGCTTTCGTCTTCAATTGCTTTGATTATCCTTCCTATGTAATTCTTCTTTTGTATTCTTGTTTATATTTGTAAATATCTTCATAATATATCTCATGTAACTGCACAACTTGAAAGATATGTTAGTAATAATGTTTATATGGTTGTTGTCATCAAAATCAATACCTAGGGTACCTAAGGTATCAACAGTTCCAGCATCTTAGGGTGTAGTCTTCTTTACCATGATTTAAAGCTTCATACATAGATCACGTGGAGATCTAAGGAGATTATGAAACTCGAACGGTAGGAAGATAGGAAAAAAGTAAAAAAAAAAAATACGCTTTCAATGAAAGAACCAGGATGCTGACACCAAAAAATGGTATAACACCCAACGGGTTCGGTGATAGTAAAGCTAAAACAAACGAAAAATGGGGAATAAAATATGAGAAATGCAACAAAAAAAAGAAACAATGTTTCACCATGGTTCGATATTGATTGGCCTACGTCCACTTAGAATATTTGATCACTTTGTTGCTAAAAATTATGAAGTACAATGCTTGGATCGATATGACTCCGAAGTAAGACAGTTAAAAGTAATCAAAGTGCTAAAAGATCCATTTTTCATCCATGAAGGGGCTATTTATTGTTTCAGTTCGAGATGAAAACTTGGAGGACCATTAAAGAGGAAGTCACATAGGGCCCAAGCCTTAAATCGATTATCAATCAGATCGATATCTATCCATCAACTTTGAGGTTGGGGCCCTACGATCCCTCGTATGGGTCCCTATGGATGCTCTAAGTTGCCTTATGAATTTTGATTCAGTTCTAACATAAGATTTTTGAGTTATGCTTCTTTGTTGGTCGAAGCAATAAATGTTTGATTCTTTGATAGATCACTCCATCTTTGCTTAAATCCATGTATTGATCATTCTATTTTGCATGATCTGATGATGACAATTTCTTATCGGATCAGTGGTTCGAAATATCGATCTGATGGTTTTGAGTTGTACCGATCCAATCACTCTGAGTTGTACCGATCAAGTGCTAAATGTTGGATCCATGTGTGGATCCGTTCATTTTTGTGATTGGGTTGTGTCGATCACATATTTCCCAATCACATGTTTTCTTGAATGGTCGATGGTCGATTTGATCCATGGAGGTAATCAATCAATGTAATATGCGTGATCCTATAAGTTGATCAGCCTTTTCTAAGTGATCGGACGATTATAGGAGGCAATCGATCCGAGTTAAGTTAATTTCTGATTTCCAAGCTAGTCATCGATTCTAATGCTTAGTTCGAGTTTGTGGGAGTCTGTATTTCTTTTTATAGCCAGGCCAAAATGTCAGGTAACAATACCCAGTATTGACAAAATTAACCTTATTTATACTAGTTTCATTTATGTTAGTCTCATTTTACATCATACAAATCCTATAGTTCTAACAATTAAATATTTAAATTCATGGGAAAAGGTTGAAATAACGTGCAATTATATTACTTTTTGTAAAAAGTAGTAATGAAAGAAGTTGTTCATGATTAGAGTTTTGAAGTTAGAAGATTCAAATATGATAATTCATATATCAATAATAGAGACAATAGAAGAAAAAAAGAGTTAGAATGGTTTCTAATGTCGTTGGATTAAGTAAAATTTTGTAATAAAGGTAATTATCTAATTTAGAAAGCAAGAACTTAGTGTTTTTTGTAGTAAGAAGAAAAGGGTGTGATTAGCATTTTAAATTTGGTCATTTAAATAGGGGTTTAAAGGAAAAAGTATGGCTTGAATAGAAATTGCCTTGACATACATTTTTGATTGTGTTTTATACAATCCCAAATTTGAACGTGTGCAGTTAGAACCCCGCTGAAGCCTTATAAACCGTTATAGCCTGTAGCGCTCATCGATCGCTATGCTATTTCAATTTATTACCGATGAACAGTAGAACCACTTTTTGGCTCCATTTCTTTCTGCTGCATCTGCTAATTCAATGCTTTCTAGCGTCTTCTTTTACAATATCAATATACAAATATATTATAGTCATCAAACCGAATGTGCATAACTATAACCATTGTATTATTTGATTTTGTTATATAAGACTAATCAATATCAGTATCTTCTACACATATATGTGAGAATGGTAATTAGTTAATTTCTAAATATTTGGTTTTACATCTACTAAACTTTTTTGTGCTTCTCCTATATCTCTGATATTTTCCACTTTATCTGTAACAACCCTTTTTCCATCAAAATTTTACGTGTGTTTAATTGTAATAAAAGTGTTAAAAATTTAATTATGACAATTTGATAATTGAATAAAAAAATAACTTGATAAGACTGTTGTGATATAAAGTAATTATATTATATTATATATATGGTTGAAATAGATGAAAAAATAATTATTTTATATTGAATGTTGGATTATTAAATGAATTACCAAGAGTTGAGTTAAATAAACTTGTCTGCTATCATCAAACAAATTGTCAAACCCGCTGTGAATCAAATTGAATAAATTAGAAGGCAAATTCTATTCAAACATCGCAAATTTCTGTACCTACACCATGGGATTAAATAAAATTTCAGACCAAAATGACCTTATTAAAAAAGAATCAATATTGAAGAATGAAAATATATACAATTCTCCCTTGTTTGCATTATGCATACTCAATATAATTTCTCTTGTAAAGTTAGTATATTATAAATTAATTTATATCACTGGTTAAATTAATTTTATATTTCTTTTGAGGATTAAAAAATATTTATATCGTTACAAGCAACATTTATATACAGTCAATTTTAATAGTTTTTACTTCAATTAAATATAAAATATAAAATATAAAATTTAAAACTAACTACTAAAATTAACGTTATACAGAGTACTAAATTCTTCATTTTTTCATTCAAATCTAATCATGTTTAAATTTAACACCAAAATTGAACTAGTTTAACTTACTACTATTTAAAAAAAATAAGTTCAAATTTCCATCATATAAAATTAAAAGTGATTTAAAAATAGAACAATCAAATAAATTAAGATACTAGTGTTAAAATAAAAGTTTTTTTTAGTTTTAGGTAAATATATTGCAATGAATTCCTAGTTTTATGTAATTTAGTTTTAAGGTTAAAGAGAGGAAAGGTGATGAAAATATAAATGGGTAATTTTTGTGGAAGACATGGTGTATGAAAAGAATTTTTTGGTATATATTATTTTATTTCATTTTACGGTGTATGTTAAGGAATTATAGGTGTATGAATAGAATTAGTCAAATTAGAATTTATGTTTACAAATTGAACGATTAAAACATTTTATGCCTATAATAATAAAGATTTAGCCTCTTCAATGGCGGCTGCTACTCTACATTTCTCTCTCTTGCGCCTCCGATCCACCCAACTTTCTAACCTCTCTGCCTCTTCTTCCACTCGCTGCAATTGCCAAGAATTGTAAAATAAACCTCGTTTAGCCGCTTCTTTTCGCTCGCAATCGCCTCTTTCACAAACCATATCTATGCATATGTATAGTAAGCAATCCGTCTTCGATCACTCCGATGATGAACTTACGCTTGTTTCTACTTCTTCTACAGCTGCTTACGAACTTCCCCATTACAATCTATTGGCTTCCCTTCTTGATGAATTTTCTTTTCATGTTTTCCTTACTAGCCCAACAACTGTTGATGTTTCTGATAAGACTCCTATCTCTGCCATGCTGGTCGCCGCCAAGTGGTCTTGGCTTGTCGGTGAGCAGTTTGTCCTTTTTGTTTTGGGCTTAACGAATAATGCAGATACTGTTTCAGTGAATGATGGTTCAGTGATAAACTCTATGAGTTTTGATAGTGCATTGCTGCTGATATTAACACTTTGAATGATGGTTTGAGTTTAAACCGTATGCCTAATGGTAGCGTGAATGCTTTAAGGTGTGGCATGAGTGTTTCAAAGGTGGTTGAACGGTGTGGTTTGTCTACTGTAGTCCCCTCTACTCCTGCGACGTGTGTTAATCAGTAGCGCCCTCTACGTGCTCGACCAATTGCCCAAACAAATGTTGCCACTTTGTTGACCCAATCTGCTCAACCAATTTCCCTTTCCAGGAAAACACCTATGTTGCCTAAATAGTCTTTTTTGTTTCCAACCTTCCCAATGTTGCTAGTGACTTCTCACCGGTTGACTTCATTATACCTCCTACTGAACATGGCTCTATTCCTCCTTCTGAATTATTCCAAGAAGCTTTGGCATTTTGGAAGGACCAACTTGTTGGCTTCTTCCTGGATTCCAAACCTTCAGGTGTGGACATGATCAATGCATGTCGTATGTCTTAGAGATTAAGAGGGGCTTTGCACATTACTTTTGTTGATGGGCTTTATTATTTAAAATATACGTAGACAGGGGAAAGTTTACGAGTATTGAAAGCTCCTCCATCAACATGGGTGGAAAGCCATTCACTGTAATGCTTTGGAGCTCTTCGATTGATGGGGTTAAAGAACAAGTGTTATCTATACCAGTTTGGACCCAGTTTGCTCGTGTCTCTTCTGTTCTTCAGCCTCTTCTAGGCCTTAACTGGTTGGCCGACCACATTGGTAATTTAAATGCTTTGATGTTAATATTGTTGCAAAAAATAGCCTAGTTTTTTTTACTAGGCTTTGATTAAGATCTCCCTTAATAAACCCCTTCCTTCCCATGTTAAAGTTCGACTTGAAGAGCATCAAGTTCTAGTTAAAGTGAGTTATAAATGGAAACCTGACATATGCACGTCATGCAAAGCCTTTGGTCATACGTTGGATACTTGTAGTACTATATTTGGTGCTTCTCCCCTTGAGAAACCCCCTCTTCCCCCTCCTCCTGCTAGAGTTTGGATTCCAAAAGCCAGAAAATTACATATCATTGATCCATCTGTGGAAGATTCAGTGGTTAATGTTGGTATTCATTGGAACGGTAAAGAGAACGCCTAGATTCATGCAAAGACGAGGATGCATTAAGATACTGAACGATACTTCTATAAGTATGTTGGGGAAACAAGTGAATCATAATGCCGTTTCTACAGTCCAATGGTGCCAGATTTGTAGCTTTGGGATAAGAGAGAGATTGGTGAAGACAACGATATTCTCTTTCTTGACAAGTCTTGGGATAGGAAGAATATCTTCTTGTCGGAGTCGCCTGGTTATGTGCAGAACCATGCTAGAATTATTTGCACTAATGTGGCCTTTATGTCACCTTTTACGGAGGTGGGTGATGATTACACATCAGATGGTGATGTATCTTAATTGTTTTACATTAGTTTTTTGTGGTCCTATTTTATTTTATTTTTAGTAGTTGAGTCACTATTTGTCTCACTCCTGTGCTTGTTGTAAGTGTCTTGACACTATAAACAAGTTCTGGGTTAGTTGTGCCTGTGTAGTTAATCTTTTCTAATAATCAAGTGGTATGGCCACTATCATCCGACTTGCTATGCCAAAAAACATTATCTATGACTAATTTAATTAAATGGATCTATGAGCATTAGAGCCTAAATTGTTGAAGCCCAAGATCTATAAAAAAAATCCTTTTTTCTTTCTTTACTGGGAGCCACTATTGTTAGCCGACTTCACACAAAACATCTAAACCATTTATCTTGTTTTTATCTCCAACCCTGAAATCGACTAATCAGAAAAAGAGAGAGAAAAGGGGCGATTCATTAGCAGCGGCAGTTGACGTTGACGTGGAGGAGTGTGCAACGATCGACTTAGGTCCTAGGATTCACAATGGCCTATTTAGCCGATGGCAATGGAAAACGCATGAGATCTTTCATGAGGAAGTCAATGGAGTTACGACTTGGATTGATAGCGTATGAGCAGTGATGAAGGCAAAATACTCGAGTCATCTAAGGGCACGACGATATGGAAGGAAACATCCGATGAGAGGAGCTAAAATTCATAGTGGTGCGCGAGCAGTAGAGTAGCGACTTGGACTTGGATGAATCAAGGGCGATGTTGCTGATCAAAGGGGGCTGCAGAGGTGAGCTGTTGACTGCGATGAATGGCTCGATGAATATGTGAATAACCCTCACTCACATCTTTGTTTACATCCAGCATAGTTACGCATCTTTATATATATTGTTATCCAATTAGTATTGAACTGCTTGAGTAATTGGATTATTGAATTAAATAGTTACACATGATTGAATTGCAAGCTTGATTGAAATGGTCGTGATAAGTTAATAATTTGAGTGTTGTGCAACTATTTATGAGTTGGATTGATTTAGGAATTTTTAGTTTGTAGGATGTATTAAGATACAAAGTAGATGTTGTCTATTTTTATTTCGTATTAGAATATATTCTCAAATTATGTTGTTATTATATTTTGATGTTTTATTAATTTCTATTTTCATGTAAATGACTGATTTCTAAATATTGCTATGTTGTCGAGATTGTAAATTGTTTGTGTAACTACCCAAATTTTTATTTAGAAATATTTAAAAACAACTTATTTTAAGAATTAACAACTTGGAATTTATTTTAATTAAGGTTTGAACGTATAATTTATAATATAATAAAAAAAACAAGCTCACAATGATGTGGTAGTTCGTAATATTACGTTTTGAACTTTAAATGAATGTATATGATTCAATATAAGTCAGAATTCGTTGAAACAAGAAATATTCGAATCTATTGAACTATAGTTTTCTAATGAAAGAGAAAAATCGAGGTTTTAAATTATAGATTGTGGGTTGTGTCCGAATCAAGTTTTCAGAAAGTCACTATGGAATCGTTTATAAACCATAACGATTTATTTATAAAAAAAAGGATATCCATATAAATTGAATATCGATTTAACTTGGATTTTGAAATATCGAGTTTTAAACCCAAGTATGTTTATTTTAGAACTATATGATATTCTATTCAGATATATACGATAATATTAATTTTTTATTATTAAATTATATTATATTATATCGATTTAATTGAATATGGGAAAGTAGTCATTTTGCAAACTGTGACAACCCGCCCTGCACCAGCCGACTTTTCCAGTGAAAGTGCGCTGTGTCAATGCCCGACTAGCACAAGACGGTCGCCAAAGAAAGGAAAATAAAGGAATTTGAACTAACAAGGAACCTATAGAATGTCTCATAGCACATGGAATAAAATATAATAATAACATACTTGACATAAAATAGGCGAGACAGTGCATAAGCTGAAAACTAAACCATAATTATCATAGCAGCGGAAATCCAAAATACAGCTTATGATCCATAACCCTTATTACAACTTCAAAATACTGTCTCTAAAGCAAAAGAAAGGAAAGGTACACTACTAATGCCCAAAGTAGTGACCATCAACAACATAGGGAGAATATATGTTGATAATATGTAGGAGCCTCTTGCTCATCTCAGGATCAGCTACTCGTGCATAACCAGCTAACATATCTCTAGTCTGCTCGTTTAGGAGCACCCAGAGTAATAAGAAGAGTCCTAAAACTCTGGGTCAGACAAAAGTCTGGTATGAGCGATAAGCAACAAAACAGAACAATAACAGGTATACTAAACCGTACCTGAACCTGGACCTGCAACCAAAGAGTTAGCACAACAAGATGTACAATACTCTATGGTGACACTAACATATGGTGTAAGATATGGGGGTGGGGGTGTGCATGTCATAATGATGGCAAACAATCAAGCATAGCAACCATCCTCACATCTCTCACTCAGTGCGTAAAGAATACGATATCCACCACTTTGATCACCCAAATCCTTGCTATGATCACTCTGCCCATGTAGTCATGGCGACTCCACTGCACTGATCCATAACCACTAGTCCTTGCTATGTCCACTCTGCCCCATGAAGTCATAACGGCTCCACTGCACTGGCTCATAGCCATGCTACGATCACTCTGGCCCATGGAGTAATAACTACCCCACTGCACTGATACATAGACTAACATCCGTCTTGGTTGTGAATCAAAGTTATGGACGTCGATAACCCCTTAGCACACGTCCCGTTGCAAAGTTCAATCATGAAGTTGACTCGTTGGTTCCCAACGGGATCCTGTGTACAATCTTCCCATTTGGACTAACTTTGCGTCTCGGGTTCTAGTCATTATCATCTCGTTCGTACTTCAGTTCCATTCAGCTCATTTGTTGTCCAGACTTGAAGATCGGTTCGTGGATCGCCCTCCTGTCCTCGGCTCGTGATGATGCTCCACTCGTGACCCATGGCTCGTGACACCACATTTGGATCGTGGGACCCTCTTGTTCGTGATAATGGATGCTCCACGGATTGTGGTTCCCTGTTTGGCTTGGCTTGTGATCTGTTGTTGGTGACATGCTTGGCTCGTGAGGCTATCTCACGAATGGGCTCGGGTCGTGATGGCTCTCCACGGTTGAGTCAGGTCGTGATTGCTCTCCACGGTCGGATCGGGTCGTGATAGCTCTCCACGGTCGGGTCGGGTCATGAGTTTCATGTGCGAGCAGTTCTCTAGCTCGTGGTCTTCGCATTCACGATCAGGTCGGTTCGGGTAAGGGGGCGACCCGATCCGGTTCTGGGTCATTTCCTGCAACTTTTCCTACGACTATTTTACACCATACGACGGTGTTTTTTTCTATTCTAACTGTTCTAATCAATCACAAAGCATACCATATAGTCATAGCAACATATAGAATTGACCACAAACACCAAAACAACAATTTGTTATGTCAAAATGGATCAAACATACCCAAAACCCATATTTTCCCCTTAATCATGCTTAAGTAAATCTAACGATAGGATTAGCAAAACTTAACCAAATAAACCCAAACTTCTAACAGAGGCCAAAAACGGTGTTTAAGAATTTCTAAATATTTTTCTAGAATTTAATTATGTTTAAATTCGCTAATTAACACTAATTACCCTTAATTAACCATAATTAGTGTAAAAACAAGGCTAATCACTCACCTTTGCCACAATTAAAACTTTCAGAACTATAACTCCTCTAATTCGGGCGAATACCAATGTCTAACAGTAGCTCTAACTCTGAAATGGTGGTATTTCTCCTTGATTTGATGTTGCTAAGCTTAATCCTTGATTAGAGAGCGATTTGGAATGAAATTAGAAGGTGGAGGCCATTGTTAGGGTTTCTAAGAGGTAAATGGCGGCTAGAAAACTGAAATAGAATGAAAACCTAACTCATTTCAGCCTCCCCATAACCCTAATCCCGAAATGGGTTATGGACCCATTCACTGGTCACCTCATTTGGCACGGTTAAGCAGCTTTTCACCTTCTAAACCTTATTTCATCCATATCTCCCAAATGGTAAGTCCGTTTTTCACATATGACCACTCTACGGAAAGATAAATCATCATCCAGATCTAATGGAAGTGGTTTCAAGTCAAAGTTCCTTACCAATCAAAAGTTATGGCCAAAAAAGATCAACTAGGGGCAAAACGGTCATTTAAAAACTGCAAAAATCAAGAACATGGGAAATGACCCCAATAGTCGTCTTCCAAAGTTACATGACCATACGACTTCGCATGTAAAAGAAATAAATATTCTACGATCCTTCGATGCGTAGAATGCGGGTCATTACACAAACAATTTTGGATTTTGACGAAACTAATTTTATTGAATCCGCATTGATAAATTATTGTAGGATTTCAATTTTGGATCAATTGGAGTTAGTATGTGGCCAATCGAGATATAAATGTTCAATGTAAATATGTATGTATAACTAATCAATAATTTAAGCCTAAACTAGCGCTATTTGAGCAAACAGACTTGGATTTCGATGAAATAAGTTTCATTAGGACCGTAATGTTAAACCATAATTCATATCCATTTTCACCACGAACGGAGTTCATATGTGCTCATGCGAATTTATAAACGTCAATCGGAGGCAGCAGTAGGCACATAGTAATATAATAATCAAATAAAATATTATTAAAACCAAAATATCTTCTCGATAATTACACCCAAATTCCTAAACCTAAATCCCTAAATATTTCAGCCTCCAAATTTTCAAACAAGCCATCTCTCTACAATAATTTATTTCTCTCAAACCGTTAAGAATAAGTGAAAGTCATCATTGTAAAGTATGTCGAGAGCTACCTACAGCAAAAATTTGGTGGTGATTGGTGTAACAGTTTGGTGTAAATCTAGGTTCAAAATCGAAGGAGGAAGTTTCGGAATTTCTCGTATTTTGTGCAAACGAAGGAGAGCTGGCTGAAGGTTTCAAATAAAAAGTTGGAGAGTGGAGGATGATCTATGACTTTCATGTTGGTCGGTCAGCCTGAAAGTGACTGTGCTGGCCGTGGCTTGGAGATAATCGAAGATGATGTATTTTGTGGAGCAACGAACAAAGGATGGGGATTTCCAGTGAATGGAGGAATTATTGGTTGAAGTGGTTAACAAGAAAAGTGTTCGTCATAAGGAGGCGCGCCTGTTGGTCAAGTTTGGTGGTGATTAACGAAGTGTGGCGATAGTTAGGGGTGTGACATGATTTCTGGTCGAGATCCGATTTTTAATGAACGATGGAAGGTGGTGGTTGGTGGCTCAGGGCGGTGGCCCGTCTCGGAGTGGAGGATACGACAGTAGGTCGGGTTCTAGCTCTAGTGGCCCCACGACAGCGTATGGCATCATTAGGTTGGGCCTTCCTTTAGTCTATGGTAAGATCTGGAACTTCGGGTGCCTTTTGCAGTTGCCTTTATTTCTTCGATGTTACCTTTCTCCTTTGTCAGTATGCGCCAACTCCTTTCCTTTGGAAGAGGTGACCAGCCCCGCAGGTGGAATATTATAAGGAATCATCGAAGAGTCCTGCAATATAACAAATAAGAATATGAAAACAACAGGGAATAAGAAGGAATGGGGTTGTAAGGAAAGAGAACGTGTGTTTAGGAACATTTATTTTAGGAATTAATGAACCACTATAAAACTTAAAGCTGAATGTTCATGAGCAAATTTATGGTATAAAATAAATAAAATTCAAGCATCAACCTAGATAGCTACCTTTACATTTGTTGTCATATCATTTTGCTGTCATTAAGGAAATTTTAGTAATACAACTTGACATAGCGAAAAGTATATTTATTTTTTATGTAAGGAAGGGGAAAACTCGGTGTTTGGCAACCATTACCACATGCCATACTGATCATTTTGATGTAAGAACCTTCCTATATTGGCTCACAAATCCAAAAATAACAAAAAAAGAAAAATACTAATATGTTACTATAAGGCTCTAATTACGAAGTTACCTTTCAAATTATATGTCTAGCTAATCAATCGGTAAGCAGTCGCTACACCAACAAATGTCAGACATGGGGAAGGGGAGGCAGTAAACAGGGAAGCAAGGGAAGGGGAGACAACAATGAAGGGATGCTAACTTCATTGCTGAAACAATTTCTAAGATAAGCAATAAACTTAGTTAGCGAAGGAAAGTGAAAATCACCTTCTTAGTTGCATGATGTCAGTATACAATTAACAATCAAGCGGCTATGACTAATAATTCATGGATAATTTATGCAAGTATACAATGATAAGGAAACATAACCAAGTAGCATGAAATACTAAGAAAACATAATAGCTAGCAATCTTCACTGTCTATCCTCTTCCACAACCAATGTTTTAGCAAGTACATTGACTTACTATTGACAATGCGCTAACTAAAGGGAGTTTCAAAAATAATTATCCAGATACAAGTATATAAAATTGAAATCTAACAAGATATGCGGTCTTGCACATATTAAGCTAGTAGGATGATTTGTTTTCTGTTTATGATGTCATGGTATAATTTAATAAAGATCTTAAAGTTGTTATAGTCGTGCTGAAATGGTGTGTGTTCCCATTTTACATGGAGGTAATGAAAACGTGAAGAGGTTGCTGGGTTAGTGGAGTTTCTGGATCTGTAAAATTCTTGATGAAAGAGTGAGATAGAGAGAAAGATGTAATAAGTTGTAAATGAAACTATGTATTATTGCTGAATGACTTAATTATACGGAACGCTGCTATGTACAAATATATAGTGGTGCATAAAAACATTGGGCTTTATCCTACTTTGGTAGGGTACCCGTTTACAAAGTACTCAAGATAAAACAACCGAATGGTTTTATTTCTTTAACACTTTCCCCCAAAAAAGAACTAGGGTTTCCGACTTCTGCCTCCATGAAACTTGACCAGTCGAAAATTACTTCAAATCCACTAGAAAGCTTCAAAATTTTCAGATCCCTTTATGAGAAAGATTGTCTGATGGCTTTCCAGTGCCTACGAGAAGAATTGCTACAGAAAAACAGCCGATTTGAAGCGATCTGACAATTTACGGTTTGTGAAATAAAAGCCTTGAGGAGAAATGAGAGGTAGAGTTACAGTTTCTTCGATGCTCGCTTCTCTGATTCAGTTCTATCAAGCCGATTGGATAAGGAATTCTTCCGGTAAGTATACTTCTGTCCCTTAGATGTTGAAATAGTCATTAATGCTTAGATTTTATTAAATCGATTGAAGTTTGTTGTTGATAACACTTTGGTGAGAATATCTGCTCTCTAATGTGTTTTTGGTTGATGATTCATATGAATTTTTCCCTGTAACACTTGTTCTCTAACAAAATATAAATCCAGCGCCATGTGTTTACTACTGTGTATAGAATAAAATTATCAGTTAATGCCACTTTGATGAGATTATCACAACATAATGTTGCAGTGTTTGTGTTGACACTTAGCTCACTCAACGGAGGTTTAATCCTCATCTCTGTGTAGCACTTGCTACACTTTTAAATTACACTTTTGTGCTTGATCGAGAATTAGTTGTTTGTTTCTTCAAACACCATAAGATTGGAATCTATCCTAAGTATATGCAATATCTACTCATAGATCTCTGTCATCTATGTCACTGTTCCATTAACATCTGCAAAGCCAAATAGATTAACATTAGTGCATGATTTAAAGATTACGCCATAGTTATGAATGGCACGCTACGGCACGCACTATGGCGCACGGTGCGGCGCGGCATCTGCGTCATTTCCTATTGCAGCGCGACGCATATGAGAAGGCGCGACAAAAGGCGCAAAAGGCGTGCGGTGCAAAAAAGGCGCACGACGCAAAATGGCGTGCCTTTTGTTTTGTTTTTTGCTTGTTTTTTGTTTATTTTTTCATTTTTTGCATTTCACATAAAATTATTGTTGATCACTTTATTTTTATTTTATCTTGTATAAAGTTATCAATTGCATCAGGGAAACAATATTACCAATCGATATGTTATTCTTCCTCATCAATTGTCCTTTGTGTTGCTAAGTATAACCACATCATCATAACAATAAAAAGACTTGATATAATCTAATTGTTCTTATGAATCCGATGATGCAGATGTTGATTTGGAAAATATGATTGTTGAATCGAATTCGGAATTCTAGTTTATTAGTAATATGTTTTATTATTTTGGATTTTGAAAACTATTATACTTGAAATTCTATGCTAATGATGTCAAATATGATGATGTTTCTTTTTGAAAAATAGTAAAAACTTTGATTGCATATGTTTTAGCACATAATATTGAACTTTTAAATCTGTTGTTGTATGTTAAATTAAAAAAACAAAAATGCGCAGTAAATCAAAAAGGCGCACGCCATTTGCCGCGCAGTGCGTCAAGACTCCAGACTGATGTTGCGCCTTTTTGCGTTGTGCGCCATTAATAAATATGGATTAAGCCATGATTTAGTGTTCATTTAAGATATCTTAAGATCCTTTTCATAGTTTTCCAATGTTGATCTAAAGGATTTTGCATAAACTGACTAACTTTATTAACACTATAAGAAATTTTTGGTTTGGTAATAATGACGTATTGAAGTGCCCTAATAGTATTTTTTTTTGGCATCCTAGATTAGTTCCCCTTGATATTTTAAAAGATGTAGTGGTGTACCTACATTAGGCCTGGTGGGGGTCGCCGCTACCCCCACCTGGATTTTTTATTTTTATTTTGTTTGGCATGAAACTGACCTTTGTAGGATGTTTGTTTGAAATTAATACATGCTAGTTTTCTTTGCACCTCTTATTATTGATATAAATAGCCGTTTTGTTGTTAAAAAGATTGCATTTACGGTTGATGGAAACATGCGCATTATTTTCATGATGAATTTTCTATGAAGCATAAATATGGAACTTCAAAAGACTAATAATTGTTTAAGCTAGTATAGAATTATTGTTATGTATGGTTTGTGTCATTGCAAGTGATTCATTCTCAATGGATGGCAAGGGGAGAAGTTAATTCAATTCAACCAATTTGACCGATTTTTTTCTTTTGAAATGGTTTAATGCAACTTGATCAATTTGACAACTACATTCTAAATTTGTAGTCCGACAATCAAATTTCCTATATGAAAGAATCGGTGAATTTGTATTAAAATAAGGTTCAAAGGAAGATTTATCGTTTTCCACTAGTATACTTGCTTTTAAAGTTAAGATGATTGTCATCCATCGCTAACACAACCATTGAAAGAGTATTTTTGACTATGAAAATTGTTAAGGTTTCACTATGAAATAACTAGGAGATGATTTGATGAATTACTCATATTGAGCGAGATATACTAATAGCAGTTGAAATTAGCCATATCATTCAAAATACTAAGCCTAGAAGATACATCTGTGAACATTTGACATTGTAATATTTTTGTCATGCTTAACTTGAATATGAATATGGTTTTATAGTTCAAATATGTGCTAATTTTTTATGGAAATATGGCAAAACTTTTTTTTGGGCAATTACGCCCTCATTGAACTAAATCCCTGTGTATGCCACTGGATAGATGCAAGTTTATTGTCATTAGTGGAGGCAGACTTTTTGCTTGATCCATTTTTGTTTTTGTCAAAATTTCAGAGATGGATTTCCTTTGACTTAATATGATTTCTGATTCTAAAATTCTATTAAGTCCTATCCTTAGAAAGAAGCTCATTTGATCAAAGTCTTTAATTGAGAATTCTCTATTCAATTGTTTAACTAGTGTTTTGATTTCATTATCACTACTTCCAGTGATAGTGAAGTCATCTACATAAATGAGTGCATAAGTTATTGAACCATTATGAATTCTTATGAATATAGAATTATCTTATTTTGATGGCTGGAACATAAACTTGACTAAGGTTGACTTTAGCTTCTCGAACCAAACCATTGGTGCTTGCTCGGGACCGTGGATAGCTTTGTTTAGTTTGCATGCATAATCAATTCCTTCTTTATGTATGTACCCAGGGGTTTGTTCCACAAACACTTCTTCCTGAAGTATTCCATTAAGAAAAACATTGTTAACATCAAGCAGCCTAATGTCCCATTTTCTGTAAAGATCTAGGGTTAGGATAATTGTTATAGTAGTTGGTTTAACGAATGGGGAAAAGGTTTTAGTAAAATCAAATCCATGTTGTTGAGAGAACCTCTTTGCAGCAAGCGTTGCTTTATATCTTTGAACGGCCTCATTTACATTTCTATTTAATTTCTAAGTCCATCTGCATCCAACCATGTTTTTATATTTTTGGTAATTTAATTAGACTCCATGTATTGTTGTTGATGAGTGCCTTGTATTCCTCATTCATAGCTACTTTCTTGTTTCCATTATGACTGACCTGTTGATAATCACAAGGCTCTTCGTTATACATGTTTATGATGTATGCCTTTGGTTTAAAAATACCACACTTCGCCTTTGTCATCATAGGATGCCTTTGTTGGTTGAGTAGATGGTTCAGGAACAGTATAACTAGTAGTTGTATTGTCCTCATTTCTTGAACTTTTGCAGCCTCCTCACTTTCGGTAACTTGTTGTGATGTAGAGTGACCAATAGTACCCCTGAGCGATACAGTCTAATTATGCTCTTTCTCTTAACCTGTGAGATGTCCCCCTATATCATTCAGACAACTTTTACATGTGTCATTAGGAATATGATCATGAATCAGAGTATAAGAGGAATAGAGAACTTTGCATTGTATATTTTGTTGGTTATTTCACTACAAGAAAAAGACCTTTTTATAGTGTTAAAAAAAACGCTATAAAAGGATACTATGGCGTTTTTATAAGCGCTGTATATCTACATGTTGTAATATGTCTGGGGTCTATAACAGCAACCTAATGATTGCTATAAAAAGCATGCTATAAATAAATGATGATACTCATAGCGTTTTAAAATTGCTATTAAATGGTTGATTTTTAACTTACATATTCATATCTATAACATTTGTTCGTTGTTATAATTATGCTGTTGATATTTATAACGTCATTTAGTTGCTATCTATAGCACCTATGAACACTGTAGATAAACATTGCTTGATTGCATTATTATTATAGCAACTATAAATGATATAGAAACGCTATAAAAAATTTAATTTACTATTTTATTGCATTATTTACTTGCCATGATAGCTATTTAATAGCCGTAGAATATTTTTATTGCACTAGCATAATGTTATAGTACGTATAGCAATTATTAAAAGTATTTCACGCACAGTATTAAGCATATAAATATTTATAATCGAAAATTTGTCATACAAAGTTTGAAGCACGTAAATATGTATGATCAAAAGTAACAATTCTTACAACCATTGCTAACCAAAACAATGCATACTAAAAAGACCAATCCATACAACCGCTGCTAACTAAAACAATGCATACTAAAAAGATCAATCTATGAACATCAACGCAAAATACATTTGAAAAAGAATGAGTGCGACAACATATTTTTTCATGTCTTCCACCATTTAAAGCAGCTAATCAAACTTTCAGCTCATGCACATCAACATCCTCATCACCACTTTCAACAGCAACAACACAGCAGCAACCTACAAATTCAATAAATCACAAATAAAAAATAAAATGTTGCAACTTCAAAAACTGAGGGATAATGTAATATATTCATCTCTAATAAGTTATGAACTTCATAGGCTGCTACTAGAATAGAGCAACCTTAATACCGACATTAAAAAAAAAAGATTTCTCTTTCCGTATGTCACTGTTTGACATTAAAAAAAAAAACTCCTTAATTTTACCTTAGTCTCACCCTTAACCTCCCTAAGAATGCATGCATCGAGATTGATGAAGAACGTCCTCCATTTTATGGTAAATGGCGGCTAAATCAGATTTAAATTTGAAGATTTTAGGCCATTGATCCTTACTTGGTCAACATTTGATAATTTTCTCACTGTAAATGGAATATTCAAAGGCATAAGCTACATCTATAAAGATAAATAAGTTAAAGAAGTGTACCTGTACACCTTTGCATGTACTAAAAAGAAATAAGAAATTAACAGGTGAAATATTAAAATTTTGTAATATTTAATATAATAGAGTATAAATTCGTTTTACCAGCGGAATATAAACCTATTACTTGAAGTCTTGAACTCTATTCAAGTAAACTATTCAAAGAAACCGGCTTGCTGTTTCAAATAGCAAGCATTGGCATATATATTCCAATGCACCAACGCACAAATACTACACATGTTAGCAATCATCCTTCTCGCCGCGCCAAATAACACACAACACACGTTAAAAGATCTAACCTGTAGAAGGTATGGGAATGTAAAGTCGATCATGTTGTTGGTCCATGCAAGTTCTAAAGCAACATCAAGTCGAATCAAGTTATAACAAATAAAGAGGCATGAGGCAAGATATTCATTTTTCCCCTGTCAACGCATATTAGCAAAAAAACAAAAATAAAGCAACCATCATTGTATTTCTATATCATTTATATGTACTACTGCCTACAATTACTCAATACATAATTCCAACATTTAAGTAACATGTTCGATATAGAATACCTGTTCGATAAAATAGATGAGTAACTCTTCGCACAGCTCACGATCTCCAAATTGAGAGCAAGTCTCCATGGCATCTTTGTACATTTTGTCCTTCTTGGAAAGTGTGGTGGATTGTTTCCATCTTCCAGATTTCTTATGAATGCATGCAGCTACCCGTCTCATCACAAGCAGCTCGTGCTTTTCAATCTGACTGAAACATAAAAACAATCAGCAAAAGAAGATTTCTTCCATTGTTTTTTTAATACAATCAAATTACAGTTATCAAAATAATTATATACTCCACTCGCTCATTTTCTTCACTCAAAAATACACACTTCTTCCCCACTTAAAATATGTGGGTGACGCTTAAAAATGCATGAAATGTAATCTCAATTATCTTACAAAAATCTTAACCATGAGTTCCTCTTTTTGGTGCCCCTTTTGTGCCTTCCATTTTTTTTAGGCAATTAAATGTACAAGAGTTTTGCCATTTGGATAAACAGCAAAAACATAAGTAGCGTCTATTTTTTTTTTTTACTGCAGAATGAACAGATGTTATCCCCATCTATCTTCACTACTTTTCGAAGATGCTTGTAGAACTCATCTTTCACCCGCAAATTCTCACTGTACTTCAAGCTTTTGATGACTGCATAGTTTCTGAGCCCTTCAATAGATTTTCTCAGAAGTGGTTCCAGAAATTGAAGTAGATTTTAAATTGGATTCTTTGGCATAAACTTATCACATTTGATATTACTCTGAGCATTCAGAACCACCTCCTCTGCTACCTCTGTTGTAGCACGCTCAATTATATTATGTCGCTTCTTTTGCAAATATTTACCAAGTGTTGCAAGTGAATTATGATTCATTTTTTTGGTCTCAAGAGCAGACCTATCATCAGAATCATGGAATTGTGATGGTTCAATATCATCAGGTGCATCAGATGAAACTCTTGAGAGATGTGTAGCAACTGTTGAGTCTGATAAATTCTCCGGATTGACAGTGGAGAGTCCCTTGGGAAGAAGGATGCATGGATATAAAGAAAGAACATAAGTGATATCCACTTGTGAAGCAAAAAACTGTTCCATAAATTCCTCACAATTTCCAAAATCAAACAAATAATGGCCATATCTGATATGAATTGAACTTTCCTTTGATGCTCGGAGACAAGAATCCTCCGGTGGTAGAAGCTTACACAAGGCTAGTGCCTCTTCAAAATCAAATGATGTAGTTAGCCGTACAATTTGAGCACCAAGAAGAACAGGAAGCATACCATGAACGGAATTTCTTAAAGCAGGTACTACACAATCTTCACCTTGAATCAGAAGATTTACATCTCTAATTACAACTTTCTGGACTAAAGGATAAGGAGCTCTAAGAGAATGTATCTCAATATGTCTCGGCAACCGAGACTGCAAACAGTTTTTGGATAACCACGGACAAAGGGGATTGAGACCAACAAATCCTTCCATCTTGCAGAAGCTTTCCATTTTGGTCAACAAAAACTCCAATATTATCCTTCCCAAGAAGCAAATCTCCTGAAGGAAGTGGTACCACTAAAGGGGAAGTAAGCCTACCAGAAGGAAACACCTCCGATAGTGCCCTTGTTATGCTATTCATTATCATGTAGTCCTTTTTAATCCCCAAACATATTTTTTCGTTGCTCTACGCCATAGATTTTACCACATCGGAAACTGGGAACTCTTTCATTTCCACAAACTCTCGACCACCATCGAGCCTATAAATGGCAACTCTCTTCTGTTTGCCAACACAAAGCAACCCTCTTTTCTCATCCCAACAAAACACGTTCCCTCCTCGGCTTTTCAAAATTGCAACGAGCAGCTCCAACCCAGGCAGACGATGCACCATGATCCAGTCGAAGAGAGGAATCAAAAGGTATCCATGATAATCAGATAGCTGTACGAAAAAACAAAAATGTTCACCTTCTGTGCAAGGCAAATTTGATCAAAATTATCGTGCAGATCAGTAGATTCCCTCAGATTATCATAATCTTCTTCCTCTACATAGATTTCATTCAAAGCTTCATTCACAGTAGACACATTATTGCTCCGGACAACAACCGTGTAAGGTTTCACAAGATGCAAGTAGCCAACTTAAGATGAAACAAAAAGAGGAGTGCACATAATTTGTACAAATTTTACAATAGGGGGAAAAGAAAGAAAAAGAACCCATAAACCCTGCACAAAAAATTATACACAAACCTTTCGCACTATGTCCACAACACATGTATGATCTATCCATAGAGCAAGAACATTGAGTGTATCATTGATAAGATCAGGATGCTCATCTAGATAAAAATGTACAGCCTTATAATAAAGCTCCACACTAGCAACTTTGACAAGAGCATCTTTAATTTGCATGTGATCCCACACTGACATCAAAACATGCTGTAGTTATTCTTGCTTTACTTGTGCATTTTGGAGAAATGGAAGACGGCCACATCCACACCTAGAGCTTAAGCAAGAAACACAGAGGGGATAACTGATGCATCATGAGCAGGTGCCTGAGAAATAATAAACACAGTAGTAATCTGGTGATGGTATACTAGTATTACATAATAGTATAATGAAATTACATAACAATGCATGAAGTGATCACTGCTTCTTTCTAACTCTAACCCTAAACAATTGATCGATGGTAAAGGAGAAGAAAACTTACTGGGATCAGTCTTGGGGAGCACTACTGTGGTCTTAAAATCACAAGTACCGCTAGTTGCTTTTGATTTCTACTATTAATTATTAAAGCGCAAGAAGTAAGTGTACCTAAATTAGTTGCATCATAGCATGGCTGCCCTTGCTGAATTGAAAAACTAGGTTCATAATCATTTGAAACAACTTAAAGATCCAGGTACAGCTAAGTTGGGAAAAAATTGATTGCCTTCAAACTCAAACGGAAAATGGGTTAAAAATCAGTTAAAACCGAGTTAAGAACTCAGTCAAATTGTTATAAGCATAAGAAGCAAGTGTTGTAAAATGGTTGAACCATAGCATGGCCGCACTTGTTGAATTGCACAACAATTGGCACCTTAAGCTCCATATGCCCAAATTAAGGATTAATGGATGTTGCCATAAATAATAAGTAGAGCCTGGTTTGAATAAAAAATTACTGATATTACCATACCTTGAGTGGCTTCAAGTGGTTAATAGTGAATTCTTCTTTGTCATGAGGAATCAACTGACTCAAAAGTCAGCTGACTATCAACTCATTAAAAAAGAGGGAACGATTTGGTTCAATAGAAGACCAACCTAATGCACCAGGGAAACACATTCGATACTACGAATATTTGCATTTGAACTCAAATTTTTTTTTACTACTGATCCACTTACTGAAATCTGCCAACTCTATATTGTGATGGCATCGTCCATTGAAATTCCTGTAAACTAGAATAACATTCAAGAGAAATGGAGAAAATTCTCAAAATTGAAGAAAAAATCAAAATATTCTAATTTCTAAAGAATTTACCCTTTCGAAACAACTTCAGGATTATATAGACATCGAACATAATACTTACTCACTGGTTTTGCCAAGCCTTGTAGCAAGTTCAGCTTCTTGCAATGATTAAACCAATAAGCAAACATTACCTTAAAATGATTTTAAGCCTTTCAATGGCGTTCAGTATGCTCAGTTGTTAGCTCGACCATTCAATTTGTGAAGTCAAGGCTTAACGCTCACAGTGCATCACTCTATAACTATCGCTTGGGGTCTGTTTCAGCTACTGCCTTATTTTCTTAGCCTATAGTGCTTTAGTTACAACTGAAGCATTTTCTGCATCATGTGTCAGTCCAATTTAGCACATTTTAGTCAACCATAATAATAAACAAACTAGCTATATACTCAGCGTCATTCATGGTTTAGAGTTTATGGAGACTTCATATTTAAGGAATTAATTATAAGCCAAATATATTTAAAAAATGAAGGTTAACTGAGGAACAAACAAGCAAATTGTGAGGTTATGAACAAATTGTCATATAATTTTTTGGATGAGTATACTCGAATTCTAGATAAAAAAGTCTCAGGATTATATCATCTTTTTAAGTCGAATTATCCAACTTAAAGTTTATTCAAAAGTTGTTTCTTACTGTATGAGGCTTTGATCCCATTTATAAAGTTTAAACTGCGAATAACTCATAACATTATGAAGAAAGTATTATATCTGTAATAGCTTGAAAAGATAGTAGAATCGTCATTAAGAATTAGGTGGTATGAACAATTACATTGACATCTACTCCGTTTTTATATAAGAAGTTATTTTATTCTCTTTCACTGAAATAAAAAAGCAACTAATAATTATATAGTAGTGCAGTTGCTTTCTTTAGACGTCATCGTCACCCTTGTATTTTTCTCCAAGTTACTATCCCTAGTAATTTTGATATGAAAATTTAATTATAATCATGTACTCTACAGAGTGGTTTAGTTTACGAATATATCTATATTTTATGTATTAATTTGAGTGTGAGTGTTTGCACATGAAAAGAGTGTGTGTGTGTGTGTGTGAGAGAGAGAGAGAGAGAGAGAGCAAGAGTTTGTCCAATCATGCTCTTTGAGTTAAAGAATTTGTTCATGTTTGAGTTCACTTTGCATGAAACAATAGCTCACATGATAAATGATCTGCCCTATTCATATTGATTTAACAGTAAAGTTGCATCCATATGTAACAAAGACTGATGTATTCACCTGAACTTCTAATTGAAACATGCTCTCATACATAAACGGTAAGACTGTTATGTGAAGGCTTTGGTATCCATTTGGTTTTGAGTTTGCAAAATAATTCTCCATCTGTCATAGCATAAAATTTTGACTTCATAAAATACTTGAGCAGCAAAATTCATAATACAAAAAGAACAGTAAACTTACATCTCAAGATATTGGTGTCCATGTACCATAAACAAGGTAAAAGACAAGGTGAAAAATTTGCATCAACTAAAAATAAAAATGAGAATCACAATCCAAAAATACATTATTTTCAAAACTCAAAATGTTATACATTTAATATTAAATGTTTCCAGAATTTACCAAAATTCAAGTCAAGAATTATTATTTCCAAGTTTAAAATTTTTGGAAGCTAAATTTTATTTTGTTTACTGTTTTAGATAGTAGAAGTGCAAATCTCATGTAATACAGATACAACTAAATATAGGCAAATATTAAACAACTACAACTCAAATTTTAGTAGTTATAATACGATTTGACTTCACAGTGCAGTAAATGTGATGAAGAATGAGAAAAATCAAACTTAAAATGAATACTTCAACATTCTCTTTCAAGTCCCTTAAAATAAAGACTAGTACCAAATTCAACTTACAAATCAAGTGTTGCAATTTATTAACTTCTCAATGCAAGTTTCAGGGAAGGCATGCGGCAGCCTCAGTTTTCAGGTGGAATTATTGCACAACAAGGCAGAGCGGCATTCTAGATCTGAATAATAGACATATGCATCACCGAGACCAGACCAATTGCATCTCCCAGCAACAACGTTCAAACGCAGATCCAGTCAAGTTGCAAGTGGCGACTACCATTATATAATAAAATAAAAGGTAAGGTAAAGTAATAAAATAAACAAAGTTTGCACGTGTTCAATTGACAACAGCAAATACCATTATATAATAAGCCTTAAAACCATTTACTCTTATCCATTTTAATATTCTCTTTCCACTCCCCTAAATTTTGTGTGTACTCTCTGGCAAAATACCATAGAAAATTCACTTCGTCCCTTCTAATTTTCAACTCCTCTTCTAAAGGAGAGTTAAAAAAGGTAACTGGCTTTAATTTTCCCTAAGATTACTGTATAATTTTCAAATGGAATAAGTCACAGTCTTCAGAAATTAAAAGGCAACATGAGTGTATTTCCAGTTGCATCTGATAATAATACGAGAGATAAACTAAAAACCAAAATCATTGGTAAATTGTAAACATAGAAAATATATTACTTTCAGCAAATGGAAACTCAAACGATGAACATTAGAATGTTTTGACAGAAGCTTTTTATTAATTGATAATGCAAAAACAGAAAGCTTATTAGGCAGTAAACAACATCTCATTCTTCAAATTTATAAAACATTTTTAATATGATTTATTAAGCAAATATTTTGTGATAAAGCGGTATATGCATGAAAATAACTTTTGATATGGATAAGTATATGCATGAACAATATGCAGCTAGGATCTATTTGACCACCATGCTAACTTTATATTGCCTAAATACAACAATTTTAATTGGCCATCATGTTGATAAATCACTATCAAAGTATTAAAGACTTGGATTTACTCCACTTTATACTATGCCAAACATAGTATGAAAATAACATACTTTGTTTAACAAAAAATGTCTAAGCAAGTATGGTGAGCATTCAACAAAAATAGTAGTTGACACCAATAAATGAACCATGCATGCTAACTTGTTTATATGGAAAGTAAAACTTGCTACAATTCAACATTTCATAAACTCACTTCATGGGAGAAAAGGGTTATGATTATTCAACATTTATCAGGCACCTACTCATGATGCATTAGTTGTCCCCACTGTTTTTCCTGCTTAAGCTCTAGGTGCACAAGTAGAGCAAGAAAAATTAGAGCGTATTTTGATGTCTTTCTTTAGTTGCTTATTATTTTTCTATTTCTATCATTGAAAATTGTTACAGAGTATTTCATGCAAAGAATGACATAATTTCAAAAATGTACAACAATTTTTTATTTTTGGTTTTTTTTTGGGGGGGGGGGGGGAGTTCTCATTGTCGCTGCCTTACTTGGTCTAATCATCAGTCCTCATTCCGTTTAAAAAAAACATTTAAATTCTTTTCGAATCAATTCAAACTCCACCGCAAATTCACTCGGAAATTCAATGCTTTCAACTCAATTTAAATTTATGACTGCCATCTACTCGATTTGCACTTTTCTGTCAATTAAACTATTATCCACCAATGCCACCATATATGATTATAAACATAATTCAATACAAGATATTATTATTAAAAACCTATGCATAATGCATATTGCTTCTAACAAAAATCAAAAGAATTTTTTTTGTCTTTTTATAGGATAATAAAGTTGAACATTGTTGTCACTTGTCATATATAAAGAAAGGCATGTAAATTCAGCCAACTGTTATCAACTCTTTTACTGGCACACCCAAGTGTAACTAATCATGTATCATCTCTTTTTAAGCCATGTAACTTCAGTTCTTTGCTTTAGAGCTTCTCTAAGTTTCAAGTCCCTCCCAGATATATATGTATATATATATATGTATGTATATAATATATATATATATGTATATATATATATAGACATACACACACACACACATATATATATATATACATATACATATACATATACATATATATATATATATATATGTCCTTATTTAAAAAAACAGTGAAACTGTAGGGGTATTTGGGAAATCTTAACAATCTTAATATCAACTCTTGAGTTATATGTAGTTGAACGGTTGAACTTCATATATCCAACCGTGGGAAAATAACGAAACCATACCAACCTTAAAACTAATGATTGCTCCAAAAAAATTGATAGTTTCAAACGCAAACTCATATAGTTTCAAAATGAAAACTCCAAGTGCATAGTATACATCATTAGGAAAACAGTAACCATTGCTTCAGGAAATTAAAAATGGTATCTCAGTCAGCTTCATTTACTATTATTTCATAGATTTCTAGCATATGGCCATGCAATCCCTAGTTGAATATTTTTATCTTGGCTACCGAATAATCAAACAGGGCCTTAAGTAGGATCCAATCATATTTTCTATATTCTACATGGTAATCCCAAAAAAAAGTTTGGAGAAGGAAGAAAGGAAGAGCATGTACCTCAAAGCAGCCTGATAATGTAATAAAGCTTTTGAAAGCATATTGGTAGTTGCATACAAGTTTTATGTGGAGAGAACCATTGGCCAAAGCAATGAGATACCTCTCAGGCAGAAAAACAACTACTTTGCTTCTTCCCTGCATAACATGTAGCTTATTTAAAGCCAAACCGGCTCCAGGGTAACAAGATTGTAGATGAAGAATTCATAAAACTTTTTTGCTTGTGTGATACACATACTATAAGTTTATGACACAAAAAAAATAAATTAAAATCATATTATACAATTGTCACATAAAAGCAAATCTTTAATGTTGCATGTGTTATCGTTACAACAAAAAGAGTCATCAATTGCATGTTAGATAATAAAAATAATATAAAGTTCATGCTAAAATTTTCAATTTTTAAACGTAATTTGCACAGTGAATGGTATCGGAATTCAGGTATGATTTCATTACAATAATGGCTGGAATCGGTATGAGTTCACCAAACTTCCATGGTTCCAACTAAAATCTCTAACCATGGTTTAAAGCATAAAACATACCTTTTATTTTCGACTTACAACAAGTGTATTAAGTATTTAGCGCAAATATAGGCCGCAACGCAAATATAGGCTGCACAATGAACTAAAATTGGACTGCACACTGAACTAAAATGAAGATGACTCTAAGCTATGCATTGAAGGTTTGACCGAAATTTCCATTGGGGATAAATATGCTAAGATCCTGATTGTTTAGATTGAGTAAGCTGAAATGATTTGAATACAGACTGCACATGGCACTGTTTGAAACACAAAGGCTAATTAAGATGAAATACAAGAGCTGAATGCAATTACTGGATCTTAACAGGTTAAAGCAAAGTGTAACGACGAAACTGAAACTGAATGCAATAGCTAAAGATGAAAGTTGAATGCCAATCACATTACTGAATCATAACTAAGACTTGACCGAGGTAACTGCTGAAACACATGTTGGTGCATGAAGCTAACACTAAATGACGCATCTGAGACACTTGTTGAAATAAATAGCATGAGCTGCAATATATTGAATTGAATAAGTCAGAACCGTTCCAATCGAGAAAGCTGTTGAAGGGCCATTTAACTGACGAAGAACTTATATATTGGGCACACATGAACTAAAGCGCTACCAAACCATCAATGGTGAAGCTCATCTAGGGCTGTCAATGGATACCCAAAAAATCTGAAATCCGTCTGCATCCGAAAAGCGGATAAATATCCGATCTCCGGGAACGCGGATGCGGATATAGGCATATCTGCATCCGAAAATTATCCATCTGCTTTTTTTTTCACGATTACAGCTTAAATTATGTGTATTTTAACATAATTAGATATACTAATTTATTATTTTACAAAATTAAAAGTCTACTAAATACATGTTAATTGCTCAATATTAAATATTATCATCATATTTATTTGTTTTTAGCATTTTAATAATCAATTAGGTTGAAAAAGCTTAATATTAAGTTAAAAAAATTCATTTGTGTTCATTGATTTATCGATCGTTGGCGGAGCGGATAATTATCCGATATCCGTCTGTATCCGCGGATGCGGATATCCGATATCTGAAAATGGTTTCGGATGCGGATACGGATATGGCACTACCTGCATCCGAAAGTATCCGTTGACAACCCTAAGCTCATCTAGGGAGGACTGCTGCACCGATATACTGGAGCAGTAATCTAACCTGATATCGTCTGTTAACAATAGAACTTGGTGTAAATCTCTGACCTCTTCTTAAACTTCCGTAACTTTTTCTGTGACCATATAAAGTTTGGATGTGATTTTCCTTATGCCTGCTCGTCCTTTGATAACGTAATACTTCTGAGCATGCTAAGTTAATGTCAATATTGTTATGGCTAGACACTGCTCTTTTTTGTTCTGAAAAGCAGTCTGTTGTTTTGAACATTGCACTGCTGAGTGTTTATTAGTGCGTGAGTTCTACATCTGTGCATTGATTCATCGATTACGCTTTGCTGTAAAATGCCTTGTCTAGCCATTGTCTTATGTATATTTATTTAGGAGTTTGCCACCATTTGAATAGGTAAACTGCAGTTTGTTTCTCTAGACAATATCTAACTTCTTGGTAAATTTCAAATAAAAAGCAATCTGCTATCAAATTAAGTATTTAGCATATTAAGTATTTTCAACTTAGAGTCATCTTCATTTTAGTTCAGTGTGCAGCCCAATTTTGACTTATAACAATCGCCACATATACATCCTTTCTTTACCTCCACCATGAATGCCCCCAGCTATAACAACCACTCAAATGAGCCACCATCCTTCACAAAACAAAAAAACACATTACAATTCGTCACTAATTCCCACACTTCATCAACCATTTATAGCCAGCAACTTCACCACCATACAAACCAAATATTCAACTCTCTACCCTCAAACTACCGCCAATCTCAAACAACTGCAACTTACATCTAAGTTTAAACTGAGTTTTCGCTATGTTTTATGACTAAAAACTAAGCTGAAGCTCGGGTTTAAACTAAGTTGAACCTCAGTTTTGCACCTTGAAAGTAATCAAGGATCGTATTTTCGCAAAATGTAAAACTTATGTCATGTTTCTCTCTAATTTTTATCTCAATCTACTCTTTTCTTATATTTTTTTTACAGTGTTCAATCCTTACACCTCGACTTACATTATAAACCAATCAGCAAGAATGGAATACTATTATTTTCATTGTACAAACATTATTTACTCTAAAATGACTTGTGGAGGAAACATCTAAAGCACAACAAATACAGGGGATCATGGTTTGACTTGAAATGAGAAGAAAACTAAAAGAGTTGAGAATACTTACCAATGACTTTTCTATTTATCAAATGGGGAATATGTGTTGCTTGCTCTTTAGACAAAATGCTTCCAACCTGTTTATAAAGAGCACAGGTATATTACAAGATGACCACAAAAAAACAATCAAGGACACATGGATATGAAGTGCAATCCAAACAAGAGCATGCACTTGTAAGTAATTAAAGTATAACTTTATTAATGGATTTCTCAATTTGGAATCCAACTACTTACCGGACCACCAAAAAAAAAAAAAGATCAAATGCAGATGCCCCAATCTCAGCATTGATGAAGTTTCAACTTATGGAGAGGACTAATTCCAATATTTAATTAAAATGCAAAATGACACAACTTAAAAGTGCTTAAGTAAAACATTGAGTGATACACCTAACAAAAACACAGCTGCAAATTGGTCGTAACGAAAATTATTAATTAATTCTTATTACAAAAGCATAGGTTGAATTCAGAAATGTGAAAGCAAACCATAGTTTGCTCATATTTTCCTTTCCCACTAAGGTTAAAGATTTGTGTATATATTTTTTCCCTTGGATTTTAGCTTCTCTTTATGTTTGATGTAAAAGATTTTTGTTGCTTTAATAGAGTTTAAGTCAAATAACATTCTAGCAAATATCCATCTCCGAACATCTTAGAAAGATAGTAATAATAACACTAAAAAGAAAGGGGTAAGTATCTTAATAAGTAACCATGAATTGTAACACAAGACTTTAACTGTTAAAATTTAAAATCACATGCAGGATTAAGTAATCTTTTACTACTCTGATAATCAACTTATCTTTCATACATCTTTCAATCTTCTTAATGCGGTATAATTTGCTTCTAGAAATTTGTTTAAAATAGCTTATTTAAAACAAACTCTTCCATAATCTAGTATAAAGCTTATAAATATTTTTAAAATGTGCTCATGCTAGTGCCTCATTAACGTTTTAGGAAAAAAATCTAGGAAATATATAGTGAGGATAGAATCATATGTGACATCAATCTTCTTGTCAAAAGTGAGTTACCCACAAAATCAACTTACCTATTAACTTCGGTTCAAATTCTATTAGAAAAAAAATCGATTTCATTATTTTATACCTAAAATGGAGTTCGCCTGGTCGAGGAATCCAGTGAAACAATAGCTCTTCGTCGTCGTTGGGGTTCGGGGAATCAACTTCCCTAGACAATAGCATGTGAGCTTCAAACCCATAACTGACTTAATGGCGATTGGAGAGAGTTCGTAAGTGAAGAGGGGATTTGGGGTGACTTAATTAGTGAGTGGAGAAGTGAAAAGGAAATTTTAGTGGCAGATGAATTAGAAGGGAGCGAAAAATTTTGTCCGCCAATTTTTTAGGTCATCCTTAAGCATTGCGTTGCTCAAAGTTATTGTTTTACCGCTCAAAGCTATGTTTTACTATCCCTTAACATAATTATCATATCCAATGAATGTACAAGGTGAAGAACTAAAATCTAGCTTGTGTGACTAGTACATTCTTAGACAAGGGAAACACAAAGAGCCAAACACTTTTAAACTCCTATACTATAGTTTATGATTAAGTAATATTTCAGTTGACTTCTGAATTGCAGGGTTTTAGTTGGAAGTTTGTTATGAGAAAAACAGCTATAGCAAAGACATCAAGCCAGAATTTCAACGACATTGATGCCTGTCCAAGCATGATAAGCCCAGTTTCATCAATATGTCTGTGTTTTCTTCCATTCAAACCATTTTGTTTGATGTGTTGGGGCAAGTCATTCTGTAAATGATTCGTTTACTTTGAAAGAAGTGTGTTAGTAGCTTAAACTCGGTTCCCCCATCAATTTGAATAATTTTAAGAGTACATCTAGTTTGCTTTTTAACACAGCTTATAAACTGTAATACAACATTGAGTGTTTTGGTGTTATTCTTCAAGAAGTATATCCACATAGATTTAGAATAAGCATCAATAAAGGACTTAAACTTTTAACAATGTCCATACTTGGATGACCAGGTTTAGCATGCCATACATCAAAAGGACTTAAACTTTTGTTATTGTCACTTATTTTAAACAAATTACACCAATGTTTTGAGATAACACTCGCTTTAGAGTCACCAAAAGTAAACTTGTATAACCCCTTCTCAGTTTTACCCTACAACAAGATTTTCTTAGTTACAACTTGCAATGTCTTTAACTAGGCAACAATTAGGATAAATTAATACACATTATTATCACATGCAAGTTGTAAAACACTTATCAAGTTTTTCTTGGGAAACACTTATCAAGTTTTTCTTGGTTTGTGGAACTCTTAACATATCATTTAGAAATAGTATTCTGTCACCTTAAATATAAGCATTTCCTGAATGACTGATAGGTGTAGATTAACCATTAACCATTTGAATACATTACTTAGCTCTGTATTCCTTGTTGCCAAGATTTAAGTTGGAGATAATATTAGTAACATGATTAGTTGTGCCTGAGTCTGGAACCAAACATCATCACTGATGTCTTCAACTTTGGCTACCTCGACTTTTTTGGTATTATGTGCTTGGTTTCTTGAGCCTTGTTGCAGGCTTATTACATTGGCACTGAACTGTTGTTTTTCTGATTGCCTTAACTTGAAATGTAGTTAGAATCGAATCTAAAATACCACTCGTTAGTTGTGTGGCTGAGTTTTTCGCATATTTGACACCTTGGTCTATTACTATTGTTCCATCTGCCACCACCTCTGCCTCTTTGAGACTTATTGAATTAACTACCTCTTTGATAACCATTAACCCTTTCTTGATTCTCAACTTTTCTAGATGATGCAAAGTTTACTGATAAGTCGGGTATAGTTGTTTTCTTTGTTCATTTATGTGTTCTTGTGCAAGAAGAGTACAATGAACATATGAAATGGATGGTGCTGGTTTAAGAGAGGTGATGATAGCCACCACAGCTTCATAATCATCATTAAGACCATTCAAAATGTAGAGAACATGCTTAAAATTTGGTACAGTGTGTCCCGCTGACTCAAGTAAGTCACATATATTCTGACTTTCATGAGATAATTTCTCATTGGCACGCTGTCCTTTTTTTAAAAAAAAAATTGCAAGTGCATAGTCTTTGCTGATGACTGTTGATTGAACACTTTCTTGATAGTTAATCATGTTTCATAGGCTATTTTATAGGCTATTATTTGAGGAACAATGCTGGAATTGATTGATGACAAGATCCATGAACTTAACAATCGATCTTGTCATTTGTAGATTGTGCACTATCTGTTTTTATACTATTACCTCCTTCATCAGTGATAGATTGTTATGATAAGATTTTAGATCCATCAATGTATCCCTCTAATCCACACCTCCTTCATCTTGTCGTTTGTAGACCGCGGTTTCAATTGTTCTTGTATTGGGATTAGTTGATTTTATGTAATAATAATGACTTTTGATGGGTTTTCAATGGAGTTTTAAATTAGAGCAGCTTGAGCATTTGGATTTTGAGAAGTGACAGAGTTGTTATTATCATCTTGATCCATAATTCAAAACTTTAGTGAAGAAGACCTAAACTGGGAGCCAAGAGCAAGCACTACTAGAAAAGCTTCATTTTACGACGACACTGGGCAACGACTAGCGATGGCTAAAAAAGCGGCCGTCGCTAGCCGTCACTCGACCTGGACATATCAGCACCCGTGGCTTTCTTCTCCAACTCATTTCAACAATAAAAAGAAGGGGTTGAACCCTTGCTGCCATCGCCCCCTTCAAGCTCCGATTTCTTAATCCAAACTCCATTCCTATTTTCTCAAATTGTTCCGGTATGTCTTCTAATCCCTATTATATATTTAATTAGGGTTAATTTGCATGTTTATATGGGTTTGTTAATTGAATGTTTATGGATATGAAATTGGTTGTCTTGTGATATGCATATGATGTTGATTATGTTATATATTGATTTGGGAATTAGTGTAATTGATTAAAAGGTTGAAAACGTTAATTATCACATATGCACTTGATTTAAGAGCATGAAAACGACGATTATCATGCATGTAATTGGGCTTACGTTGATTGTGTTGTAGGTTGATTGTGTTGTAGGATCATTTGAGAAAAAATGAAGTAAATGTGATTGTTTAGCGGTAGTAACTTGATTATGACTATTGAAACGGTGTAATGATGTCCTTCTATGCATGCACTGTTAATTATGTCACCATCGGATGCAAGAATAGTCGGTCCAAACAAATTTGAAGAATGCGTTCGCAATATTCCAAAAAAATTTGTTGCTATAATATTAACTAAAATTGACAAACTTGAAATCTTAGTTTGTTGCTATAATATTAACAAACTAAAATTAACAAATTTGTTGCTATAATATTAACAAACTTGAAAGCTTAGTTTTTCTTTCAAAAATTGAAACTAATTAACTTCATAATTTATACTTTAAACTAAAACTAACTTATACTTCATAATTTTCATTGTCATGTTATTTTACAAATTGAAAGTGCTGAAAAATATTATATAGACGCTATGTAGTTAACGCGCGAGCGTAGACGGAAAAAGGCGCAAGGCGCAACTAAGGAGCTTTTCTGAATTTTAAGGCACACCTATTAGTGAAGCGCAAAAAAGACCAAAGCGCAAAAACCGCGCTTTTTTCATTTGAATTATTTTTTTGGTTTAAACTTAGGTTGAATGTTTTTTTGACTACTTATGTGAACCCCTTAAATAAATTTGGCCTCGTCCGACAAATGTTGTATATGATCGTTATATGGGTGTTCCCTTTTACACAAAATGGAAATCTATATTCATCTGATACAATATTCGTTGAATTTGTCCTAGTATTGGACAAGTTACAAATATAATAACGCAAGCATGTTTTATAAATCATTTCAGTTTAAACGGTTAACAAAGTTTCGATGGAACTTCCTTTTTGTTCCCTGTGTACACGCATTTGTGTACGATACAGGGACCAAAGGGAAGTGCTGCCGAAATTTTGTTGAACCGTTTAACCTGAAATGGTTTATAAAATTTGCTTACGTTATTATATTTGTAATGGGAGTAGGCAGACTGATCGTCAAAGTAAAAAAGAAATAAACAAAAAAACCGAAAACATGCAATAGTCATAAATGAAATTTTACAAGATTTAAAAAAAATATAAAGTGTTACGTTCGATCGAACTTTCTAACTTATTTGTTGCAAATCAGAAAAATATTCGATTATTTTCATGATCGCAGTTGGATGTATCAAACCCGAACCGGTAAAAAAGATTCGATAAAGGAACATTTTTGTAATGGAGTCCAAAAATTTATGAGATTTTCTCAATCTAATAATCGGAGTAACGTAGACATTCGTTGTCCGTGTAGTAAGTGCAGACATCTGAAGCATTGGAAGCCAGATGTAGTAGAAGTACATCTGTATAAATTTGGTTTTGTGTCGAATTATCACATGGGATCGTTATGGAGAACTTGTTCAACCTACATATAACCCTGTAGTGGTAGAGGACGATAGTACAATGATGAACGATAATATAATGACGAATCTGATAGAAAATATGGTGCAAGATGCGGCACGATCAATGTTTCCTAACATTAAGCGAGGCAATGATGAGACTGAAAATGTTGATGAACCAACGACGGAAGCGAATTTTTTTTATGATTTATTGAATTCTGTTAAGAGGCCATTATGAGAAGGGTATACAAGCGGAACCGAATTGTCTGTCACCGCCGAATTCATCACTATGAAATCAAAATTCAATCTTACAGAAGCTGCTTTTACAGCAGTTGTACAAACTGCAAAACGACATATGCCGCCCAATAATTTGATGTGCAATAGTCATTATAAAGTGAAAAAACCTATGTCTGCTTTTGGACTACCGTATCATAAGATAGATACATGTGTTAAAGGTTGCATGTTGTATTGAAAAGAAGACGCTCACCGTAGAAAATGCAAATTTTGCAACGAAGAGAGATATAAACCAAGGAAAAAGAAAGGAAAAGAAGTTCCATATAAAAGAATGCATTATCTGGCCATAACTCCTAGACTTCAATGGCTATATTCATCTTCTGCTACAACGTGTCATATGCGATGACATAACGTGAGAACATCAGAAGAAGGAACTATGATACATCCGTCTGATGGTGAAACATGAAAACACTTTGATAGGACTTATACTGAATTTGTTGCAGAGAGCCATAATGTTAAGTAGTGATGATCCAGAGGAGTATATAAAAGATTTTTATGGCATCTTAACGCAAGTTGTAGAGTTGACATATTATGTTCAGGCCATAGAGAAAATTTATCTGTTCATTAGCAATGTTTCTGGTTCTGGAATCAACGTGCACAAAGATTATAAGCTAATCAAAATAAGGCATACATCGCATTACTATAAGTACGATCCATTTGTGTTAGCTAAGTGTAACACCCCACCTCCGCCAGGGTCACTCACAAGAGAATGCACTAGCTTTGGAGGGGCGTTGTCTAGGTAAACATGCACAGAAATATTACAAGACAGAAGCATATAAAACAACGAAAGAAAAACCAAATTTCATTACCTCATAAAATTATAAGGTCTAAAGCCTTTTACATCAAAATGCCTTTAAAAGCCATTACATTGAAAACCTGTCTTGCAATAGTTAAAGAAGCATAAAACCACAGTCATAAAATATTCCCCAAGTAAAACGATAAAGTAGCCATAGCCAAGTAAAATCCAAGCCATACATGATGACCTTGAAGCAGAAGAAGTCCGAGCTAAATAACAGTATTTCCTCCCTGAAAACCTGGGGGGGAAACGGAAGACAAAGAGGCGAAAGAAAACAGGGTCAGTCATAAAGACTGGTAAGTCCTATCTACTTCCAACATAAAAACAGGTAAAGGTAACATGACATGCATAAACTGAAAGTAAACATAAGGATGATGACAAGATAGGCAAGCTAAACCAAGGTAACAGGATGAACTACTGTATCAAGATAAACTACGGTCGCTATGAATCAAGTATAACATCCCAAGGTTCTATCGAGTATAACATCCCAAGGTTCTATCGAGTATAACACCCCAAGGTTCTATCAAGTATACTTGCCCTGCACCTTCCGTACTAGTATCCCAACCCGTGTCATGTGTTAGCTACAAAATGTCCCTTGCCCAATGTCATGAAATTGTCCATGTCAACCTAATGTAGGTTTTCCCAACTCGCATGTTTCTTTCCATGTATATGTTTAGTCCTTTGCCGTAAATCCTACGGGCTTCCTCACGTAGTTCTATACTACTTCAACGTAGTTCCATTATCCTTGAAATCGTTTGGAATGTCACCCTTGATCTAGCTGTATTTTCTTACCATGAATTTTCGAATGTTCGGCTAGGATTTATGCCACCTAGGACCACTAGGGATTACGCTACCTACTAAACGTTTTCGTAACTCGGTTTGGGTTTAAGCCACCTAGGACCGCTAGGGATTACGCTACCCATCAACCACGCCATTTTTACCACATATGTATCGTGAATCGTTTTTCCATGTCTAGATGCACATGTATCTCAATGTGCCATCCGAGTCCTGTGACAGGGCTAATCAAGAAATACAGGACTCGATCGGGAGCTTTAGGTTATCTGCCGATGCAGATATCAAGGTCTGTTTTTCTACCGGTGGTTATGGTCCCACGTGACCCCTCCCTCAACTACTGAAAGGCAATCCAAGAAAATCATGCACGAGAACTATACTCTGGCCATCCATGCCCCTACTTTCCTATTGGCCAACCTCACCCATAACTAGATAGCAATTATATGGTCTGTTGGGAGTTCTCTGCCTTTCCGCATACGTACACGATTGACTAAAGATGGTAGGTAGTCGACGACGAGCTATCACAGGGCTAAACTAAGTATCGCCGACTCCACGCTAATCCACCCCAGTCTTTAGGTTGCTCGCACAGCAACCAAGGCATACCCTTGGTTCTTCTACCGCAGACCTTAACCTCTGTGAGCCCAGGCAGATCATCTGCAACCTCACAGAGGGATACCAAGAGTACCCTCACGTCCCCCGAAGCTACTGCTTCGTCACCCAGTTCGCTGGAGCCTTTATCTAAGTTAGATAAACATTCGCTCCTCCTCGTGTTTGTTTAAACGACGACCTACCGTATCAGGTTACTCATCTATTTGTGAACTGGTCCAATTCTCTTGACTAAGAATTATTACTTAGTTATCCTTAACTAAGGTTTATCACTTAGTTTCCCTTCCCGTTATCCTTATTAACTACGATTTTTCCACTTAGTCCCCTGAATTAGGGTTTTGTCTAATGGGTTAAGTGTTGTCATTCGAGTTCATGACTTACCCCGCCTACGAATCATGTTAAAATTGGCTAAGTATTCAAGTTCAAGACTTAGCCCTACAAACCATGTATCAAGTTGGTTAAGTATAGCAAGAAGTTCATGACTTAACCCTAGATTATCGTGTCAGATTGGTTAAGTATAGGTTAACTTAACCCTATCAAATTACCGTGTCAGATTGGTTAAGTATAGGTTATCTTAACCTCATCAAGCTACCGCGTCAGATTGGTTAAGTATAGGTTGTCTTAACCTCATCAAATCATCGAGTAAAATTGGTTAAGTGCAGGTTAACTTAACCCCATTAAATTATCGAGTCGGATTGGTTAAGTATAGGTTAACTTAACCCCATTAAATTATCGAGTCGGATTGGTTAAGTATTGGTTAACTTAACCCCATTAAAATATCGAGTCGGATTGGTTAAGCATATTTAAGAGGTTTGCGACTTAACCCTATTAAATCATCAAGTCAGATTGGTTAAGTGTAAGTTAACTTAACCCCATCAAATTACCGAGTCGGATTGGTTAAGTGTAGGTTAACTTAACCCCATCCACTAGTCCAATTTATAATGGTTAAGTATCATTCTTGTGGGTTTACTTAACCCTACCACGCATCGCGTTATCCCAGTCAGGTGTTATCAACCCATTTAGGTTAAACTAACCCATCCGCTAATCGTGTTATATGGTTAAGTGTCTTTAAGTAATCAAGTCCGGTCTTACTTAACCTACCCATTCATGTCATATCGGTTAAGTGCCATTACTCAAACTAACTTAACCTTATCATGTGGCATTAAGTAAATTAATGCACCCTAACCTCTCACATTAGACTTTGTTGTGGTTACTGGTTACGCCGGGCGGGTCCGGGCAGCTTTACACCACAACCTAGTCTAACCTCGGGTTTTAAGCGCGATATGACCAACTACTCACATTGGGTCTTATTGTCTGTAGCTACTGGATTTGCCGGGCGGTTCCGGGCAGATTTATGCTACAAACTCAACCCAATCTCGAGTTGGCCACTTTCATGTTTTCCTACTTGTCATGTTCATGTCAAATTTAGGCTACGACAAAGTCCACGTTTTCCACTTATGCCCATTGTCCCATTACTTAATTCATGTTAAGTTTCATAGCACATCTCAAGTTTGCCTAAACTACCCAAGGCGTATTCCCAACGCAAGTGAAAGCGAGTCAACATAGTAGGAATAATATGACAACATATTGGCCTCAAACATGTATGATAGCATAAAGGGATTGGCCTCAAACATGTATGATAGCATAACACTAGGTTCATCATCATAGGCATGTAAATGGTCATGAGGGGTTTAGGTTCTTTTACATGCATAAGCCCCAAGTCAAGTTCATATGAATGTTCCACAGGTCAAATTGTTCTAAGGGTTCATGCCAACATTCCACAAGTCAAGATTCAATCTTACATGATAAACTAGGTCAAACACAACATGAGTGGCATGATTTAATCACTAAGAAATAGCCCACAAGTCATAGGTTCAAGAGAGGGGCAAGACTAGATTCACATAGACTAACATACTTAGGTTTCATCTCATTTTATTCCATGTCAACATTAGAACTACCGTTTAGATCTAAAAGTAGCTAGAACTTACAAAGCGTGGCTGGAGATTTATGAGCAAGCATTTGTCGTAGAACAGTGTTGAGATGATGCTCTACTTCCTTGATTTGATGTAGAAAGCATGCTCCTTTGACTTGAATCTAGTTTGCATGCTTAGGCCTTTGAGGTTGAAGATGGAGGCCATGATCAAGAGACATTTGGGCAGCACTTTGTTGTTAGGATGGTTTGTAGTGAATTAGGCTAGGTCTTAGGGTGTTTTTATAGAAGTTAGGACTAGTTTAGGCCCTTAGATTAACCCTAGTTTAGATCTGAACCATCCAATCTCATAACAGACATAAAGGAGCAAGCAGGTGCACCTGGCCAACCTGGCCCGACCAAGGAGGTCGACTCCCCAATCGACCTGGTCCCTGGGGGGTCGACTCCCCAGTCGACCTGGGGCTGGGCGAGAAATTTTCCCGCCCAGACTGTTTGGGGCTAAATTCGAAATTTGAAAATCTGTTTTCGTTTTCTGATTTTTCGTGAAACTTCTAGAGGCCATATCTCGGTCATACGGACTCCGATTTACGAAATTTCGGACTCGTTTCCAACCAGAATTCCAAGACGAACGCAACGGCGCAACCCGTTTCTCTTGATTCTTATTTTAAAATTTAATTCTGCCTTGATTCTTGTATTAACATGTTATAAAAATTCGGGTTGTTACATTCTCCCGTCCTTAAAGGATTTCGTCCCCGAAATCTTCAAGTTTAGAAGAATGTGTCCTACCATCCAATCATCCATCTACTCAATCATCAATCACAGGCATTCATTGTCCTTAAGAAATTTCTAATACCATATGAACATATGCAGAAAGTGTGTGTATATGTTCCTTATCTAATGCAAATGATCAGGCCTGATTGATCTTCTAAATGCAAAATATGTTTAGTGCCATGAATCCACATGTATGCAAATAGTCCTAGTCACATAAACACTATATGTGTGCACAACCATTCATCCATATGCAATATTCACATGATAACACATTCAAATTTATCCATAAACAATTATAAACACTTATACATATAAAATATGAAATGTGACTGAGCCGATCTAGTGCCTAGTGTGTATTCGCGCATCCACGAGCAACCACTTGCAACCATATCAATCATAACATGTTTTCAAATACATGTTTACATCCACAGGGTTCTACCTAAGGTCCTCAAGATAGGACCGAGAAGATAAGCAAGATAAACTCCTTTTGGATTACAAGAAATCCCTTTCTAAACCCAACCCATATCCTATAAAGCCCAAAAGGTTTAGTCAACCTAACGGACACCTACAAACCTTGACATGTATTATTAACCGATGAGTCATACCCCCTATGGAGTTTGCAACAGAAATAAGATCGAGAATAGGACCGAGAGGATATGCATAAAAGATAGCATGCAGGTAAGCTCTACAGGAAAACAGGGATCAAGAATATACTCTTAAAAAGAGATATGATGCGCGTATCTTGTCTTCAATCTTCTAAGTCGCATTTCCCTGAGCTTAATTCCATTGTGCTTTGACCATCTTTAACTTCATGATTTTGTGGCCTCTTAACTCCTATTTCCAAATATGACCTGGAACTCACTTCATTGTCGCCTCTCGTTCCACTTTTACTTATTCTCCCTCTAGTATACTTGGCTCAACCATATCCGTGCACTCATGGTTTCATGTAAGCTCTCCAAAATTCACCAGTGAATCATGGATCTCATTTACTCGCTCTACGACATTCCTCGCAGAAGAACTTATCTCTTGAAAACAAGCAGATGCCAACCATGTTACCAAGTGTACTTACTAGAGTGATTTCCATAACTCATGCACAAGCGAAATGAACCATCCGCCTTAGTGGCGAACTCTACTCGAACGGATTACCAACAAATGCATCAAGAGGTTCTAGGTAACCAATCATGATAGAACCCTAAAGGTTACACGAGACTTCGAGGGTATTACCGAGGCAAGTCAAGAGCCTAACTACCCTCCTTTCAGAACCGAGAATGGCACCCTTACTGGATAACCACTCCTTTCCTAGAATTCAACCCATAGCTTAAAAGCATAAGCATTATTCCCAAAAGTCATAGGCGTCCTCAAATCCAAACAAGTCATGAATAAATGGACCGATTCCTCAACAAGATTTGAGATAAAAATGGGATCCTCCACTATGCTAGTACGAAGGTGCAGAGACTCAACTATCGAAGCAGACTTAAATGATGCGGTGATCAAAGCAAAGTCCTGACGGGATGATAGAGAAGAAAAGCTAAACCTTTCAGAGAAACGTTACCATCCTTCTTAGGTACGCTAACAGTGAGAGCATACAATTGCCCTCTCGATGATCTTGTCGTCGTCTCATAATACTTGACTATCTTTCACTTTTTACCCTACTAGAGATACTCTCTCTTGTCATGGGTTTTATCATTCACCCTTTTCCTCCTTTGTGGATTAAGTCATACCAACAAGTTGCTTGTCCTTAAGCTTGTATCCTTTATCCTTGTTCTTACTATCCTTTCTTATAACGCGGTAACAGGTCTCTCGAGAACTACCTACATCGTACCGAAAACACTGACGTAGTTAGAAAAGGATTAGTCGCATTTCAAACCACTGTGACTACAGGTGGAGGAAAGAAAGGAAAAGAGATTCAATCAAGGAAACAAAGGATAATGCTAATGGCCTTTGGGGAATAGCCTTTAAAAATAAAACTTTCCTTGAAAAATGCTTCTATGTAAACGATTTTCAAATAGTTTTCAGAAGGCTTTAAAAACTTTTGCCCATTCTGGTAACCTTCTGCTCTGATACCAAATGTAACACCCCACCTCCGCCAGGGTCACTCACAAGAGAATGAACTAGCTTTGGAGGGGCGTTGTCTAGGTAAACATGCACAGAAATATTACAAGACAGAAGCATATAAAACAGCGAAAGAAAAACCAAATTTCATTATCTCATAAAATTATAAGGTCTAAAGCCTTTTACATCAAAATGCCTTTAAAAGCTATTACATTGAAAACCTGTCTTGCAATAGTTAAAGAAGCATAAAACCACAGTCATAAAATATTCCCTAAGTAAAACGGTAAAGTAGCCATAGCCAAGTAAAATCCAAGCCATACATGATGACCTTGAAGCAGAAGAAGTCCAAGCTAAATAACAGTATTTCCTCCCTGAAAACCTGGGTGGGAAACGGAAGACAAAGAGGCAAAAGAAAACGGGGTCAGTCATAAAGACTGGTAAGTCCTATCTACTTCCAACATAAAAACAGGTAAAGGTAACATGACATGCATAAACTGAAAGTAAACATAAGGATGATGACAAGATAGGCAAGCTAAACCAAGGTAACAGGATGAACTACTGTATCAAGATAAACTACGGTCGCTATGAATCAAGTATAACATCCCAAGGTTCTATCGAGTATAACATCCCAAGGTTCTATCGAGTATAACACCCCAAGGTTCTATCAAGTATACTTGCCCTGCACCTTCCGTACTAGTATCCCAACCCGTGTCATGTGTTAGCTACAAAATGTCCCTTGCCCAATATCATGAAATGGTCCATGTCAACCTAATGTAGGTTTTCCCAACTCGCATGTTTCTTTCCATGTATATGTTTAGTCCTTTGTCGTAAATCCTACGGGCTTCCTCACGTAATTCTATACTACTTCAACGTAGTTCCATTATCCTAGAAATCATTTGGACTGTCACCCTTGATCTAGCTGTATTTTCTTACCATGAATTTTCGAATGTTCGGCTAGGATTTATGCCACCTAGGACCACTAGGGATTACGCTACCTACTAAACGTTTTCGTAACTCGGTTTGGGTTTAAGCCACCTAGGACCGCTAGGGATTACGCTACCCGTCAACCACGCCCTTTTTCTCACGTATGTATCGTGAATCGTTTTTCCATGTCTAGATGCACATGTATCTCAATGTGCCATCCGAGTCCCGTGACAGGGCTAATCAAGAAATACATGATTCGGTCGGGAGCTTTAGGTTATCTGCCGATGCAGATATCAAGGTCTGTTTTTCTACCGGTGGTTATGGTCCCACGTGACCCCTCCCTCAACTACTGAAAGGCAATCCAAGAAAATCATGCACGAGAACTATACTCCGGCCATCCATGCCCCACTTTCCTATTGGCCAACCTCACCCATAACTAGATAGCAAGTATATGGTCTGTTGGGAGTTCTCTGCCTTTCCGCATACGTACACGGTTGACTAAAGATGGTAGGTAGCCGACGACGTGCTATCACAGGGCTAAACTAAGTATCGCCGACTCCACGCTAATCCACCCCAGTCTTTAGGTTGCTCGCACAGCAACCAAGGCATACCCTTGGTTCTTCTACCGCAGACCTTAACCTCTGTGAGCCCAGGCAGATCATCTGCAACCTCACAGAGGGATACCAAGAGTACCCTCACGTCCCCCGAAGCTACCGCTTCGTCACCCAGTTCGCTGGAGCCTTTATCTAAGTCAGATAAACATTCGCTCCTCCTCGTGTTTGTTTAAACGACGACCTACCGTATCAGGTTACTCATCTATTTGTGAACTGGTCCAATTCTCTTGACTAAGAATTATTACTTAGTTATCCTTAACTAAGGTTTATCACTTAGTTTCCCTTCCCGTTATCATTATTAACTACGATTTTTCCACTTAGTTCCTTGAATTAGGGTTTTGTCTAATGAGTTAAGTGTTGTCATTCGAGTTCATGACTTACCCCGTCTACGAATCATGTCAAAATTGGCTAAGTATTCAAGTTCAAGACTTAGCCCTACAAACCATGTATCAAGTTAGTTAAGTATATCAAGAAGTTCATGACTTAACCCTAGATTATCGTGTCAGATTGGTTAAGTATAGGTTAACTTAACCCTATCAAATTACCGTGTCAGATTGGTTAAGTATAGGTTATCTTAACCTCATCAAGCTATCGCGTCAGATTGGTTAAGTATAGGTTGTCTTAACCTCATCAAATCATCGAGTAAAATTGGTTAAGTGCAGGTTAACTTAACTCCATTAAATTATCGAGTCGGATTGGTTAAGTATAGGTTAACTTAACCCCATTAAATTATCGAATCGGATTGGTTAAGTATAGGTTAACTTAACCCCATTAAATTATCGAGTCGGATTGGTTAAGCATATTTAAGAGGTTCGCGACTTAACCCTATCAAATCATCAAGTCAGATTGGTTAAGTGTAAGTTAACTTAACCCCATCAAATTACCGAGTCGGATTGGTTAAGTGTAGGTTAACTTAACCCCATCCACTAGTTGTATTTATAATGGTTAAGTATCATTCTTGTGGGTTTACTTAACCCTACCACGTATCGCGTTATCCCAGTCAGGTGTTATCAACCCATTTAGGTTAAACTAACCCATCCGCTAATCGTGTTATATGGTTAAGTGTCTTTAAGTAATCAAGCCCGGTCTTACTTAACCTACCCATTCATGTCATATCGGTTAAGTGCCATTAGTCAAACTAACTTAACCTTATCATGTGGCATTAAGTAAATTAATGCACCCCAACCTCTCACATTAGACTTTGTTGTGGTTACTGGTTACGCCGGGCGGGTCCGGGCAGCTTTACACCACAACATAGTCTAACCTCGGGTTTTAAGCGCGATATGACCAACTACTCACATTGGGTCTTATTGTCTGTACCTACTGGATTTGTCGGGCGGTTCCGGGCAGATTTATGCTACAAACTCAACCCAATCTCGAGTTGGCCACTTTCATGTTTTCCTACTTGTCATGTTCATGTCAAATTTAGGCTACGACAAAGTCCACGTTTTCCACTTATGCCCATTGTCCCATTACTTAATTCATGTTAAGTTTCATAGCCCATCTCAAGTTTGCCTAAACTACCCAAGGCGTATTCCCAACGCAAGTGAAAGCGAGTCAACATAGTAGGAATAATATGACAACATATTGGCCTCAAACATGTATGATAGCATAAAGGGATTGGCCTCAAACATGTATGATAGCATAACACTAGGTTCATCATCATAGGCATGTAAATGGTCATGAGGGGTTTAGGTTCTTTTACATGCATAAGCCCCAAGTCAAGTTCATATGAATGTTCCACAAGTCAAATTGTTCTAAGGGTTCATGCCAACATTCCACAAGTCAAGATTCAATCTTACATGATAAACTAGGTCAAACACAACATGAGTGGCATGATTTAATCACTAAGAAATAGCCCACAAGTCATAGGTTCAAGAGAGGGGCAAGACTAGATTCACATAGACTAACATACTTAGGTTTCATCTCATTTTATTCCATGTCAACATTAGAACTACCGTTTAGATCTAAAAGTAGCTAGAACTTACAAAGCGTGGCTAGAGATTTATGAGCAAGCATTTGTCGTAGAACGGTGTTGAGATGATGCTCTACTTCCTTGATTTGATGTAGAAAGCTTGCTCCTTTGACTTGAATCTAGTTTGCATGCTTAGGCCTTTGAGGTTGAAGATGGAGGCCATGATCAAGAGACATTTGGGCAGCACTTTGTTGTTAGGATGGTTTGTAGTGAATTAGGCTAGGTCTTAGGGTGTTTTTATAGAAGTTAGGACTAGTTTAGGCCCTTAGATTAACCCTAGTTTAGATCTGAACCATCCAATCTCATAACAGACCCAAAGGAGCAAGCAGGTGCACCAGGCCAACCTGGCCCGACCAAGGAGGTCGACACCCAGGTTAACTCCCCAGTCGACCTGGTCCCTGGGGGGTCGACTCCCCAGTCGACCTGGGGCTGGGCGGGAAATTTTCCCGCCCAGTCTGTTTGGGGCTAAATTCGAAATTTGAAAATCTGTTTTCGTTTTCTGATTTTTCGTGAAACTTCTAGAGGCCATATCTCGGTCATACGGACTCCGATTTACGAAATTTCGGACTCGTTTCCAACCAGAATTCCGAGATGAATGCAACGGCGCAACCCGTTTCTCTTAATTCTTATTTTAAAATTTAATTCTGCCTTGATTCTTGTATTAACATGTTATAAAAATTCGGGTTGTTACACTAAGCAAGCATTACAAGTTTATTTTGTTCCGTATCCTCCTTAAAAAAAGATAAAGCAGATTGATGGGTTGTTTTTAAAACAAAGGCAGGATTTACATTTGATGGAAAAAATATTCCAGAGGAAACAACGTATCAAGTGGATTTTGAGCCAAATACTGAAATAATAATAGCTGATGACATTGATGTAGGGTCGTTGAATGATGAAGCGAATGTATTAGTAGATCCATTTGTAAGTACTGATGAAAACAATTAGAGTATGGGACCGAGTCTGGATCCGAAGATGATGAAGACTGATGTTATGTACTTATGTTATTTATGTATTATTCTGAGCTATGTAATAATAATGATGTTGATTGTTCTTAACTATGAATTTACTTACGTTCTGTACTAGTATGATTTATGTAAGGATAATGTTGACTATGTATGTTTTGCAGTATTTTTCTTCTCATTTACGCTTTATGTTATGATAATGATGACTTATGTTAATAATTCAAGTTATTTTGTATGCATATTATATGATTGTAACAGATATGTCAGATGATAGACGACGACGATCGAGGAGTACATCTCAGCTTACTCCTTCACCGTCTCCTGGACCAAGATCAAGAGCACGTCCGAGCAGCTTAGTGTCAGATCTTCGCCGAGTTGCGTAGATTGTTCCGAAGAGTGTCGGGTAAATGTCAAATTTATTTCAATTTAGATTATTTAAAATATATGAAATGTTTATATTAACATCTACATAGGGGATTCGAGATTGAGCCAGCGCAGTTCATTTTAGATGTATCAAGGCAGTCTTACACAAGCAGAATGCAGGGTGCTTCGCCGCATTGGGATAGTATCCCAGCACATATTAAGAATTTCATTCTAGCTGATTTATTGGTAAGTATTTTTTATACTAATATTAAAAATTAATATACTGGGAATAATTAAAAATATATGTAATATGCAGGCTGTTGTACGTGTTGAGGAGCAGGACAAGCCAACTTTTTTGAGTTATTGGAATATGAAGATGCGCAAGAATTATCGAGAGAAAATTTCAAGAGCCAAGAAAAATAGAAAAAAGCCTCAATTTATGAGTGATGATGTTTGGGCAGACTTTCAAAAGCACCGGGAGACGGAAGATGCTAAAGTAAGATATAATGATAACATTCACATTTATAATATTGATTGCATTAGTTTACATCAGCGTGTATCAAATTTAATAGAAAGTAGCAGCTAGAAATAAAGCAAATAGAGAAAAGAATCTTGCTCTACACCACGGTGGCTCAAAATCATTCCAACAGCATAGAAGTGATTTGGTATAAATTTTAAATATTTGTAGTATATATTAAAAATTTAGTGTATATAATCCAGTCTTATCTTTAATAATTTTATTACTGTATATTTACTCAGTTTATAAAGCACGGAAGAGAGCCTTCGCTGACGGACGTATTCAAATACACACATGCGGTGGAGCACACCGATGAAGAAGGAAATGTTATGTATGAATGAACGAATCCGAAGAGTGCGCGTATAATGGTAAATACGCTCATCCGTATAAATTAAAATGTTTCATATTCGTTCATATCACAATATATAAGTAAATTTTATAGCATTTGTCTTGAAATTATATTGCTATTATAGGGGAAGTATGATGTAGAGGCTGCTAAAGTGATAGAGGCTAGTGGACAGGAGCTTACAGTTGCAGAGTCTGATAACATATGACATTCTATCACTGATCCGCCTACTCAAGGAAGGCGATATGGTTTCGGCAATCGGGAGGTAAGACTTTTTTTTAGACATATATTACGGCAATCACGATGGTATATAAATATCATGATAAAAGATGTGTGATACATACGTGTGTATTGATATTATATTTGACAATTCTACTTAAGAGAAACAAATGTTATTGCTAATTATATACATATTTAACACAAACTAGTAAAAATATGTTTAAACAACTTTAATGTGAACTTAATTATTTCGCAGGTCGTTCAGCGTGGTTATAAGAGGTCGATGGAGGAGACGACTATTGCTCGGATGCAGGAGCAGATGAATGAGATGATGGACTGGCGAAAAATCCAGATGCAACAGAAAATAGACGAGCGCATTGCAGCTAACTTTCAGGAGCATGAGTTTATGTCTGGGGAGGGAGAAGAGGGAGAAGATTCTGCTGCATATCGAGAGGAGGAGGAAGAAGAAGACGACGAGGAAGACGAGGATGAGTAGTGTAGGTGCTCATTTTTTTGACTTATGCTCTGATATGTACATATACTTGGTTTTTTATATGTTAGATGCACGTACGATGGTATATGATGTGTTTGAACATGTATGCTGGTTTGTGGACGATGGTATGATGTGTTTTGACATGTATGACGTTATTTGAATGATGATATGTTATGATGGGGTTTTTAATTTTGTTTTTTTTTGTTATATTTGACGATAGTATGTTATGATGGATTGATTGTTGATGAGTATTAGTGAACTGATGGGATGATAGTGGTGTGGTATTGGTTATTGGATTGAATTGTTGTCGTGTGGCTTGATGGAAAGGAATTGATGTGTGCTGTAAAAAATTTGCTTCAGATTTGCGACGGCTAGCGAAGACAATTTGGTCATTACATAGCGACGGCTAGCAACGTCATTTTTGTAACGATTTGTGACGGTTCACAATGGCTTCCCGGTCAAATAAACTACTTGCCACGTAAGATGACACGTGGCTATTAGTCGTTGCTAAACAAGTGTCGGCGCCGTCACTCAATTCGTTGCTATTCCTATTGGCGACGACTTAAATAGCGACGGCACATAGCGACGGCTTGCGTCAGCCGTCGATGGCTATATGCCGTCGCTACTTACTGTGTCTTGTAGTGAAGAATCTTGGATGAAGAATGGCAAAAGATGCAGTGAGATGATCAAAATACTGACTAAGATAGCAGCCATAGTCAGATAAAGTGCAAACGATGGTTGCAGACGAGGCTAAATGATCAGATCAGGATGACAAATTCAAGAAAAAGAGCAATGCAGTCGCTCAATTCGTTGCTATTCCTATCGGCGACGACTTAAATAGCGAACGGCACATAGCGACGGCTTGCGTCAGCCGTCGACGGCTATATGCCGTCGCTAATTACTGTGTGTCTTGTAGTGAAGAATCTTGGATGAAGAATGACAAAAGATGCGGTGAGATGATCAAAATACTGACTAAGATAGCAGCCACAGTCAGATAAAGTGCAAACGAAGGTTGCAGACGAGGCTAAATGATCAGATCAGGATGACAAATTCAAGAAAAAGAGCAATGCAGCACAATGTCTAACATGCAGTTAAAATGTTGAAGAATTAATGATCTACCACCAACAACAGCCCACAGAATGTGATGATAACATCATGATGCTAGTGAGGCGAGACTTCTGCATGTTGTTAGACATAATGCTCTCATATCATGTAAAGTTCTTGATGACAGAGAGAGAGAGGGGGAGAAGAGGGAGAGAGAGAGATGCAATAAGTTGTAAATGAAACTATATTATTGCAAAACATGACTCGAACTGAGGTCTACTTCCAGACCTAAATGCCCCTTGACTTTTGAATTTTTTGCATATCCACCTGACAATCTTATTTTCAAAGTGAAACAAGAAAAAACAGTTGAATAATCATCACAGTAAAAAGAACTAGAACACATAACATGTTTCCAAACAGTTTTCAAAAGTAGCTTACCAAAGAATCAGATGCATGTTCGCAAACAAGCGGTTTTAAAATCCAAGTATCCACAGCCTGTAAGATGAGAATTTATACTAGTGTGCTGCTATTCACACACCACTTCCCTTTTTCGGCCATCACCTCGTTCGGCTGTAAACCGCCGAACGGTGAATTTTACAAAATTTAGACTGTCGATCGATCGTTCATGGCCGATGAATGTGAAACTAGTTCGGCCGTTTGCAACCGAACAAAATTGTGAGGTAGCCGAAAGAAGAAAGTTGGATGTGAATAGCGGAACACTTTTATGATCGTTGCCAGTTTACAAACAAAAAATAAATAAATAAATAGAAGCTAATAACCAGAGCAATAAATCCGTTGGCAGAGTTCACACACTATAACAAAAGCTTCTGATTGTTGCATTTAAGAAGTTCCAGTAAGTTTCTTTTTCCTTTTTCTTTTCCATAAAGTACCACTGTTACATTAGCGATAAGAAATAAAAAAATTACAAATATTCAGCATCCGTTTTAGTCAAAAGCAAAACAGAGACAAATAAATACATTATACATATCACCAACTAAGCATCATTAACAATGACTCATCTAACATCTAAATCGTCCATGTTACATGATTTGTTTGCTCAGTATTTCAGCTTCCACATTTCCACTTGCAATGATTTCGTAATAAATTGTTACAACTGAGCATTTAGGAGGCATGAATCTTTATCTTGGTGTGTATTTCATTCGTTCCCCTCCTGTTTTTACATTAGACGACCGACGTAGTGAGTCCTCGGATGCTGGCATTGCAACTTTGGCCATTGCACAAATATCTGATCAGCTAAATGGAGTTGGTACAGCAGAAGCCCACTTAACGAGAATTTCCTCACCCTAGCAATGCTCTCGACATAGAATATGGATGACCATCTTATGCCAACGACCTGCATTAATTAAACAGCTTTAAGTACTTAATATGTGTCAAGTACACAATCGTTACGATTATTAAGTACTAATCTGACATTAGCTGCGAGCGAAGTTCATAATATCAAGTTCTTGATTAATCATTCTACGAAGTTCATCGCTAATTGGAGATATCCTATACACAAAATATAACGATATGATACCGACCTTGAAAAGAAAAGCGATTGCACATAAAGGAATACAAGTTCCAGGTCCGTTACAGATGATCTGATAAACGAATGCCAAATAGATTATAAATGCCATGTTGCAATGGAAAAGGTATTTGTAAATCGTGTAGCATATAGACATACCACTTGAGGTCTGATTTTAAGCATAACCCATAGCGCATGCAAAATTGCAATCAAAGTTGTCCAAATGGAGGTTATATATGATTGACCAACTTCCCGGCTTCTATAAATTTGTAAGAAATTGGAATCATCAATTTTCTTCCCTATGCTGTTCTGCAAAACAGATGAAATGTTTCACTAGCATGTTTAGTGTAATGCCTTCTTTTTGCACAGAAACAAAGCCCACTGAAATGCTGCAACCTTTCATATATACAAAAATGTAACTGCCAATAACAGTTTTGTCTTATATCTTGCATGTCACATGATACGAGGATACATTCCTTTTCTTTTTGTATGGTTTGTATTTTTTCCTTTCCCCAAAAAAAAGTAACGTTAAGAGAAAATATTTCTCAAACAGCACCAAGAAGATTATACACATACTAATCTCATGGTTTTATTAATTTATTTAAAAAAAAAACATAATTGAATTTTTGGAAGTTGTGATTTATTCACTAACGGAGCTCGCAGGCAGGAATACAAAAATATAGAAAGCATTGAAAACAAAGTTTAGTATGACTGGGAAAAAATCGTTAAGTACTAACACTACAATGGTGAGAACTAAAGATCTGAACGTTAAGCGGCGTTTATGGAGCAGAACTAGGCAAGTCATTTATAAATATTACCGCATTAACCATTCCTTCAGATTTTAAACTGATGTTTAGGAATAAAAGAATGATATAGGATTATTGGAATTAAGTTGGTTTCATAATCAACGGAGCTCGCATGGAAGAATACAAAAATATAGAAAGCATTGAAAACAAAGGTTAGCATGACCAAAAAATAAAATAAAAAAAATCATTTGTTTTAGCTTTCAAATGCAAATCAACTACCTTCAGGTTAACTTCAGAATCCACAAGGACAAGGCTATGAGTGATCAAGGGAGGAGTATCCTGATCCAGAACCAATATATGTAATGTATGAATATTTTGTGGGGACAGCCAGAAGCTTTCATCTTATATGTAGAAGAAATCATTAAACACTGTCACCATGGACATCAGAATACTTCAAATGGACATCTTATTTTATTTTACCACGAGGCAAACAAGCTAAACAGTCGATGGAGGGCACAAATGGTTAAAAAGTAAATAGATCAGGGTAAAGAACCAAAAGTAGTTTTGGGAACAGCTGCTGCTTTTGATTCTCCAAAAATGATGCTTCACTTATATTTGCAAACTAACAGCTAAGAATATTCATGGTTTCGATAGAAAGACAAGGAATTCACCCATAATTGCTAAGCGGAACCTTATGGTCCCCAACAAAGATTATTTTTGTACTAAAAAAATAAATAATCATTATTCTTATATTTTAAGTAGCATTTCAGCAAGATATTGCTAGACTGGATAAGACATTGATTATCCTATCCACACACGCTAAGATGATTTTGGTTGCAATAACATACAATAAGGGCAAATGGAGGCCTAGAAAGAAAAATCTATGAGGAAAGAAAATCCATGAGAAAGGAAAACCTATAAAACCAACTGCTGCCTTCGGAAAAATGATGCTTCACTAATATTTCGTAATTAAAAAAAGGGGATTTTGAAGATTTCATAGGCAAGACATGAACTTTGCACATGACCTCTTGTATTTTCTATTTGTTTCTTATAAGAGGAAATTTAAGATCACTAACGAATATAAGTTCATACAATAAAATTTTCATTTCATTTCTGAAACTTCAATTAGCATATTTGCGAGATAGATAAGGTGATGATTATACCATCACGTTTTAAGAGGAAGGTGGTTACAATCACATATTGTTAGCTTGGCTCCTGGTGGAGGATTGCAAAGGAAAGGAAAACCAATATCAGCATGTGCGCATAAGTCAAAATGGATAAGTGAACACAATTTACATTGGTTGTACGTCATCTTGCTGAATTAATGATTCCTCTAACACACGAGCTTTCTGAAGACTCATGTTATCAGTTGCAGCAGTTATGTAAAACCGTGGAAAAAACCTATCGTTCTGAAGAATGTTAACTAAGCTAAGCATCTCTGCAGTGTGGCCTCCTGCGTCAAAATCATAGAAAATTGTGAGTTTAGTTATTCATACAAGGTACATTTACACTATGTTGATTGTAATTGTTTATACTAATAAAATTATTATGTTTGTTGTTTCATTAAATCAACAACTTTATATTAAATTTCCATACATATGAATCATTGAAGTCATCAATTCCATATGAACAATTAGGATCGATATGAAATAGAATACAAAATCAAATCAAAGAAAATACATCTGTTTCTAGCGGAACAAGCTCACATTTTCAATTCCACATAAATAAAAACTCCTAAGAGCATAAACATAAAATGAAATATATAGACTTTTCAAGATAATAACTGTAAAAAGAGGAATCTAATTGAATTATTACCTGAACCAAGAATGATTAAAGTTCTAACCGGAACCAAAACTTTTAATGGTTTTCCAGTGCAGATGAGCACATGTGCAACGCGAATTGCAAATAAGCACAATATTATTGTCATTAAGCTGTAGATATCGCAGGCTAGATTTTCCATATTTTAACCAACTGATGGGCTCCGTTATGCAGCTGAGGATACGCAGGGCCGGTCCTAGGATTTTTAATACCTAAAGCCAAAAACAAAGCCCTTATATAAAAGCTAATATATTACATCAAAACAATTAATATACGACGACTAATCTAAAATTAAAATATAATATCAAATTGGATTTGCATTAGAGCATAAATGTTGTTTATATTTTCATTTTGCAAATGATCCTAAAAGAAAATTACACCGAGAGCTGCAGCAATTCAGGCTGCCATGGCAATAACAGTTTCTTCTGACGCTACCAAACACGGTTTAAGTACAAATCTTAATTTGAGAACTTATTCTTAAGGCTTAACCCATGGGGTAGATTTATAAACATCCATCAATGTTATGTTGCTCAACATAACTTACCTGCTATTGCTTTCTTTGTAACATGTAAGATGTTTCAAACATTATTTGTTAAGAATAAACTAGTTGGAGGCCCGTGCTTCGCATACAAGTTGTTGGTACTATACCGTTGACTACCATATGACACGGTTAAGAAAGATAATCGGTAGTTAAGCAAGTACAATGGTTGTGATGTAATATAGGTCAGGATGGATGAGAGATAGTGATAGTAATGTCTGAAATCAAAGTAGGTTGCATATGTATTTTGTGTGAAATAAGCTGTTACTGGCTGATAATGTCATTAGGTTGCATATGTATTTTGTGTGAAATAAGCTGTTACTGGCTGAAAATGTCATTAGGTTGAAAGATAATCGGTAGTTAAGCAAGTACAATGGTTGTGATGTAATATAGGTCAGGATGGATGAGAGATAGTGATAGTAATGTCTGAAATCAAAGTAGGTTGCATATGTATTTTGTGTGAAATAAGCTGTTACTGGCTGATAATGTCATTAGGTTGAAATGAATGAGTATATGATACCAAAACATATGCTTAATGAAGAATGGGAAAGTTTATTGCTGTATGCAATTAAAAAAGTGAAGAATAGAAATAGGACACAAACGAATAGCAGGTAGCTAGTATTAAGTAAACCAATGCATATTAGCTGAAGAGATAGTGTAACAGGGTGGTAGTATGAACAGAAAACATAGCATTGAAATATAGGCAGAAAAAAGAAAAATAAGAACTTGAGTAGAGAAGAAAGAAGAATGTTTTTTAAATTTTAGAATATCGCATGTATGCACAGAAGCAATTAGAAGTTAGAAATAACTGAAGAATTGATGTAATAACAGCATAAGCAATTTGCAATTTTGAATGCAGTGATGTAGACAGAGCCATATGTATAGTAAAATAATAATTTTGGAGAAGGATGACGTAGTTTTTCATACATGGACATCTAAGTGCATTAAAAAATATTGAGTAGCTTTGCAGGGAAGTTGTAAAAAAGAAAAACCGAAAGCACTATGTTCCAGCATATGATTTAAAGCATAGGGAATACGAAAAAAAAATAACAAAGTGGAAGGTAGTACAGCGGATGCTAAATACTGAAGCGGTACATGTAGACACTAAGAAATTTAAAATATTGAGTTCATGTAGTCTTTTTGATCTTCTTTTCCTTACGTGCAGACGAAGCCGTTAAGGAGATTGGTTCATCATCCCCAATGTACTGAATGAACAAAGTAAATGGGAAAAGAGTGAGGGTATGAATAGGTAGTTAAATTGGTTGACAGCTTCATTTTCGTCTTTTGTCTAACCATATCCTTGTTTTAGCAGTTGGTTGACAGCCTTCATTTTCGTCTTATGTGTACGCTTCAACTCTATAAAATTCATCATTCCCCTCTCTTAAGTTAATTAAAAAGGTAAAGATAAAATCGGAGAAAAACGAGTGAGTGTTGTAAAAAAACTAACACTGTTTGATCCAATACAAAATCTTAAAGTAAAACTACCGTTTCACAAATTGTCCTTCCATATACCTTCAAATAAAGATAGCATAACATATAAACATAATAAAGGACTTTATTTTCGAGGATCAAAGTATCAAACCCAAAAATCATAATATCATCTATTAAACCTTAAATTCATATGCAGATGAATGTGGTACATTAAATAGGAAACGTGAAAATAATGATGCACTAATTTATGGATGAAATGTTAAGTTATAATCATGGACAAGTGAAATATTGAGTGGAAAATGGATAGAAAACGTATGATTAACGCATAATAATATTAAAATCATGTGCTGAAGTCATATTTGAAGCGCTCTTTTAAAAACACATAGTTGATGCATCCTTAAAGTTACAAACACAGAGAAAAACAAAGCGAGGCAATGTGAATTATTTTTACCTTTGTACTATGCAGTATTCATGAGATAAAAAGTAAAAAAAATAATAGATAATATTAATTACCATATATTGCAATTACCTAAACGCCCCTGATTTCAATTTAGTAAAAATTAAATTTTCTTTTATTTTGACTTGTTTACATCTGTTATAAAGTATAAAAAAATATATGTGATCAAACTTACATGCTAGATCAAACCTTTTTAGTTACATTATGATTTGGAAAATACTGAAATGTTTAATTTGAGTTTGTAAAAGAGGTTTAACATTAGATTTGATATTTAAGGGATGTTTAAAATTTTGTGAACTTTCAAATTTAATTTTGTGAAGATAGAATTCAGTAAATTAAGTTGTGGATGAGCTAAATTCATTACTTAAGGCAGTAGTTTATTTAGTGAAAGCATGATTGTTTGCTACTGGAATATGAGTTGTCATGCGTATGAAATATGTTTAGATTAAAACTGAAGTTGACATAAAGATGATATGTGTTCCTGGACCATACATACAAAAACAAAATACTGTAAAAAAACCAAAAATGTGGTTTGAGCCTTTAATTTTAGGCCTGTGCAATACTGCAAAACCAGTTATTCAAGTTATAATTAACATTAGATTTTATTCTTAAGACATGTTAAAATGTTGTAAAGCTTCAACAGTAATTCTGTAAAGACAGAAGTCGTTAAATTAAGTTGCAGATGAACAAATTTATTGTTAAAGGAAGTAGTTTATTTAGTGAAAGCACGATAGTTTTGTAGCGAAATATGAGTTGTCGTATGTATGTAATACATTAGATTAAAACTGAAGTTGACAGAAACATGATATGTGTTCGTGGACCATACTTACAAAAACAGAATACACTGTAAAACCAAACATGTAGTATGTTCAGTACTTCAATTCAGTTAATCAAGTTATAGTCCAAGTTATATATAAGTTTATGCTATTCGTATAGTAATAGCACAGTTAGGACGTAATGGGATTGCACAAAAATGATCTAAATTTTTGATATGCGCATGTCGCAGAATAAGAATTGTAACCGAAAAAATGGAGCTTCACGTATATGCATTTAATATTTAGCATAATTTTGATCATGCATGCACAAATCTCCCCTCCGTTGAAGTACAATTCTGGTCATAACAGGAAAAATACCCCCTCATTATGTAATATGTTATATGGAATTTGATCACAGCTGCACTTATAGAAAGAGACAATAAAATCATGAAAATAATCTTACTGGTTGTTGTCAAATAAGGAGTGCAGCTTAAGCAAATGACATGATTATGTGGGACAGAAAGTTGTTGAAGAACCGTGTATTTCCCTTCTTTTAACATAATGAAGCAGGTCTTACAGTAAAATTGTAATGTCCTAAAATTAAATCGTATATGCAGCACAATTAAATAACAATGCATTACTTAAACATGGCACAATTAAATATTGACATAATATGAGTCTGAACACATTAAATTAATAACAGCAATTTGGGCTTGATATCAGCAGTAATAGGAAAACATGATGAATGAAATAATGTAAGCAGAGCAGAGCAATAAGTAAGATAAGATTATAACTGAAGAATTACCGAAAAGATACAATGCGTGACTGGTTAGGTCAAAAACCCAACTCAGCAGGAGGCTTCAAATGTTGACAGCCAAGATCGTAAACCTGATGAAATGATATTTTAATTTCATTGTGCCAGCGAATGCCGCATCATTTACTTTCGTGAAAAAAAAATGTACATAAGGATCAGAATAATCGGACAAGGGTTGGATGGATGGATCCATTAGGAATTGAAACCACAATCTCACATAGGTAAGTCGTACGAAGTAAACATGTAAACTGAGAAGTTAAAAAATCTGGAATCGAAAAGACACAGCTATTGGCTGGACAACCCCAAACATGGATCACGCGGATATCTTGTGCAAAATAGATGACGAACGCTAAGCACATAATCAACAGAGGAGGATTATAAAGTAGAGGGTTTGAAGGAGAAGCGTTACCTGATTTCAGCACGGTAGGCATACTGCGAGAAGACTAGGGGGCAGCGAAAACAGGGATGTGGGGGTATGAAAATAGAGTGGGCGAAGATGTTGGACGAAGATTAGGGTTTGGGGAGGAGAAGACGAGGAGCAGGTGGCATAGTGGGAGTATTTTGGTCTATGTTGTGGGCGGTTATTGAAAGGAGAAAGGAGTTGGAAAGAGAGGACGAAGAAAGGCGAAAACAGGTAATGGAAACATTGGTTGGAGTCAGGTGCGGGAATATAAAATATAAAGAAAAAATAATGGGAAGGAACTACATTCCAGTATTAGAGCATCTCCAACCTACGTGAAAGTCTACATAAATGTGAATGCCAAATCAGCAATTTCAAAAAAAAAAAAAAAAAAAAAAAAAAAAAAGAGAGAGAGAGAGACAGAAGAAGAAGAAAAGAAAATGCTTTCACCAATAGGGCTGTCAATAAAATGTTAAAGATGAAAATGTCTGTTCCTGGACATTCAACATCACAACTTGGAATCTGCCACATCATCGTTCGGTTACCCGTTCTTTTCCATCTCTCCTTTTTCTGCTTCAGAACAACTCTTTTCGACCAACAAAAATTACTCTCTTCAAACCCATACAAATCACAATTTTCACCGAGTCATCTGCTCCAATAATGAATTATTGAAGAAATTAAAAGCACCCTTTTTATTCATACAAACTGAGAGCTCAATCAATGCTTTATTGCAGCCAAATAGGTATGTCAAGTATTTCATGAGTGTTTAAATTTGTTCTCTTCTTTATTTTAAATTGATTGAATAAGCAATATAAACTGATTTAACCAGAAATTGAATCTTGTATCTCTTTGTTTGACATAGCAGTTGAAAATCGTTTCATACTTGAAAATATAAATAAATGTGACATTGTAGTTTTATTTATTGCAAAGTTATGATAGTATAAACATAGAGTACATTATCTTAAAACTTGAGAAATTTTACTCTTTGCTTTTACTTCCAAGTAAAACTATCAGCATTGTGCTTTCCAATGCATGACATAAAAGTAAAAAATTATGTTCATGCGCCTCTCATGTGGAGTTGTGTTGTTGGTTTCACAAAGATCAGAATTCCTATACCATATTTGAACCTATTTTAATATTGCTAATAGATTGTGTTTCCAAGTGAGTCAGTTTATATTTTAGTAAGCTCAATGCACGTTATATTGTGCATGATTGCAAGTCACAAAATAATTGCTATTTTCTACTACAAAAAAACATTTTCAGTATATGCATTCTTTGTTTTTTTGGGAAAATGTTCATGCATTTTTTTGCGTGTAAGATATTATATATTGCAGCTAATGTACTAATTGTTGAAACACATACAGACGTGTAGCTATCGATGTCTTATTCTAGTTCACAATTTTATATTGATAGCTCATTCTCGAGTGGTGATCTGTCTATTACAGAAGATGTATTTGATTTGGATGGGACAGGTGATAGTGATAACTTCAAGGCACTTGCATTTCCAGTTGTACCTATGACTACGACAATGCATGGAAAAACGACCACATAACGGATCAACTTTTGGTAGGCGCTACATTTAGGATGTCTCGACACAATCATCAATGACTATTTTAAAGGAGAATATTCGAAATATACACCAGACCAATTTCGATGTCGTTTTCATATGGATGTTAAACTATTCAGTCGCATCTTACATGAAATTAGAATATTCGATAACTATTTTACACAAAAAATTGATGCAGTATGAAATTATGAGTTAAATCCTTTACAAAAAATGATAGCTTCACTTCGAATGCTCGCATATGGCTGTGCAGTCGATCTTCTTGATGAATATTTTCAAATAGGGTAAAACACCGCGATTGAAAGTCCCAAGCATTTCTGTAATGCGATAATTGAAATATTTCAAGAATGATATCTAAGAAAGCCCAACGAAGCAGATATTGTACGGTTGCTTGAAGAAGGAGAACATCGAGGTTTTCCCGGCATGCTCGGTAGTTTAGATTGCATGCATTGGCAATGGAAGAACTACCCAACAACATGGCACGGTACACATACGAATGGCTTTAAAAGGGTTACCACGCTCATTTTGGAGATTGTTGCATCACAGGACTTATGGATCTGGCATGGTTGGTTCAAGCAATGACATAAACGTTCTTGGTAGATCTCCACTATTTGATGATATTGTTAATGGAGTTGCTCCATCTTGCAATTTCATAATCGATGACCAATAATTTAGTAAAGGATATTATTTGTCTGACAGCATTTACCCCAAGTATGCTACTTTAATTCAAACAATATCTCAATCTTCAAATTGTAAAGGGAAGCTTTTTGTAAATTGACAAGTTGTAAGAAAAGATGTAGAACGAGCCTTTGGAGTGTTACAAAGCAAATGACATATAGTCAGAGGACCATCTCGTATGTGAAAGGCAAAGGATCTTGGAAAAATTATGAAGACTTGCATCATCTTGCATAATATGATAATCGAGGGTGAGCGTCGCGAATGATTGAATCCTAAAGGTTGAGAGCCTCCTGTAAATGAAGCTGCTGAGGAAGTCAACATACAGCATGATTACGCGTTTTTTGTTTCAAATATGAGTAATAACTAAAAACAAATTAGAAATGTGGAGACTCACTACCAATTAAAGACAAGTCTTATCAATCATTTATGAAATATATATGGAGATGCATCAGATGAGGAAAATTAATAGTGTGGCATTTTTGACTCCATGAAAATAAAATATAAGTGTTTTGTTCTTTATTAGTTGAACAGAATTTGCAGCTGGTTGTATTCAGTTTGATGTAATAAAGAAACTGATGAATATATATATATATATATATATATATATATATATATATATACACACACACATATATATATACATATATACATATATTAGTTCTTTCAGGCATGTTGGGTTCAGTTCATTTACATTTAAGTAGAATTGTTAAATGAATAATGGAACAAAATTTATTCTAGTGATAATTTTGGTAGTTTTTTTTGAAACCTGCATAAATGCGCATGAGGTTGCTAATGAACGTCATGCTTACATCCATTCAAATGCAAAGTATTAAAGCCTTTGCATGCTTCAGAACAAAGTTCCCTTTCTTGCTTTTTTTTTATTCTTACAAACAGCGCATCATCAATTAATTTGACTTCTAAATTTTGTACACATCAAAATCAAGTAACCTAACATACAACGTAATCATTAATAATTACATATAAAAACAGTACAAGCAATATGACTCAACAACACTGCTTGGAGTTGAAACAAACATGAAATACTATCATAAATACATGAAGTAAACAAGCAACAACACATACACCACAGTCTTACAATCATTATAACTAAACAGACATGAAAAAGAGTTCAACGAACAAACATAAACTACTAGCATGTATGCATGAAACATTATAAATATTTTTAAGAGTGGTGCTTCAGATATCAAACTTCATCCATAGCCTTGTCAGAAAAACCTTCATCCTCTCATTCCTTCAATATTTTAATTTTGCATGCTTTCGTAAAAAAATCTCACTGCTGGTTGAAGGCTATTTAGATCCATGTTTAGAATGTATTCTTGTTCCTTCCTCTTTTCCATTTTTTGTTTTCTTTTTTAAGTTTCCACCTTTAACCGATGTGCTTTTTCCTTCAATTCCATTTTTTTTCCAACAATTGCTGCCTCGGTTTCATATTTTGTTGTGTAACCAAATTTTGTTGCTTCAAATTGTTTGATGTCTCTAACATCGTCTTTTGTTCATAACTTTTCGCCTTTTATCTTTTTACCCTTTCTCCCCAATGGTCGATCAAGTCCATCATCATCATTGATTTTTTTTCACTTGATAAACCATCTACATTAAGTTGATCAGTATGAAATGAAGATGTCATTTCAGTTAGCTTCTGTCTTAACGCAGATGAAATGCTAGAGGTATCGATGTTAACATTCTTTGTTTTCCCTGACGAACAAGCCTTTGTAAGTTGAACCGTACACCATTTTGGATTATCTTTCATGATTTCCCAACAATGTTCAAATTTGAATGGTGTCCCGTCTCCTAACTCACTATACATGTTTAGTGCTTCACTTTTCTTTATACACAATGAATAAATAGAAAACAGCTAATGATAATGTTTTTTTTTTTGTAATAAAAAATAATAATATAACAGACTATGTATGCATATACCAAACTGAGCATGATTATTACCAAATCCATAGTACTTGTTCCACTTCGTGGAACTCTCTCTAATGACTCATACATTAAGTTAAAGTTACGAATGGCTGTTTGTATAGTATTCCAGCGACATGATAAGCTATTAGGTCCTCTTTTTTCATTGTAAATTCCAATATGATCTCTCCACACCTTCAAAATGCGATCCCATAATTTTGATGAACTTTGATCTTTTCCAACAATTGAATCAACGCTAACATAAAGGTAGGCTTTTGTAAGAGCAATGTCATTGTCAACCGACCAAAAGCAATAGTTACTGTATGGTTGAGTCGGTTGTGTTGAAGGACTTGACATATTAATGTTTTTCTTTGATTTCTTGGATGTTTTAGAAACTTGATTATCAACAAAAGAAATTTGAACGCTAAATAGCTTGGAAAGAAAAATTTAGATCCATATATCTCATAGTCTGTTCATCACCCAACAAATTAATGCAGTTTGAGACCTTATGATCATCAACATAATTTTCGGCACCCAACGAGTTAACAATAGGGAAAATTATCCTGATATGAATGATCCTAGTGACTCTTTAGGTCCTCAACTGCATTACCGGATTCATAGTAATGATCAGTCTATTTCGTCAGCTCAGTTTCCCCCTATGCAATTTCCATTGCACACTACTTTTAATATAAACCGTATTAGTGTTCTGCATCCCCCTCGTGCACATGAGATATATGGCTCTGGATTTTCCTTTCCAAGCAATTTTAGCACCCAAATTTCATGTGTTGATAATCAAGTTTCTAATACATCCAAGAAATCAAAGAAAAACATTAATTTGTCAAGTCCTTCAACACAACCACAACCCACTTAATCATATAATAACTATCGCTTTTGGTCAGATGACGAAGGCATTGCTCTTAAAAAAGCCTACTTTTATGTTAGTGTTGATTCAATTGTTGGAAAAAGATCAAAATTCATCAAAATTATGGGATCACATCTTGAAAGTGTGGAGATATTATATTGGAACTCACAATGGAAAAAAAGGACCAAATAGCTTATCATGTCGTCGGAATATTATACAATTAGTCGTTTGTAAGATTCACTCGATGTATGAGTCACTAGAGAGAGACCCACAAAGTGGAATAAGTACTACAGAATTGGTAAGAATCATGTTCATTTTGATATATGCATGCATATTCCGCTATATTATTTCCTTTCCAATACAATTTTTTTTTATCATTAACGGTTTTCTATTTATTCATTGTGTATAAAGAAAAGAGAAGCATTACACATGTATAGAGAGTTAGGAGATGAGACATCATTCAAATTTGAACATTGTTGGGAAATACTAAAAGATAATCCAAAATGGTGTACGACTCAACTTACCAATGCTTGTTCGTCAAGGAAAACAAAAATTGTTAACATTGATACCTCTAGCATTTCATCTGCGTTAAGGCAGAAGGTAACTGAAATAGCATCTTCATTTGATATTGATCAACTTAATGTAGATGGTTTATCAAGTGAAAAAAACCAGTGATGACGATGGACTTGATCGGTCATTGGGGAGAAATGATAATAAGGATAAAAGGCGAAAAGTTAATGAAAAAAGACGATGTTAGAGGCATTAAACATTTTTCAATCCAGTTTGGAGCAACAGAACTTGGTTGCACAACAAAATATGAAACTGAAACAATAATTGTTGTAAAAAAATATGGAATTGAAGGAAAAAGCACATCGGTTAAAGGTGGAAACTCAGGTAAAAAAAAACAAAAAATGGAAAAGAAGAAGAAACAAAAACGCATTCTAAACATGGATCTAAGTAGCCTTCAACCAGCAGCGAGAGCTTTCTACGAAAAAATGCAAACTCAAATACTAAAGGAATGGGAGAATGAAGGTTTTTTTGACAAGGCTATGGATGAAGTTTGATATTTGAAGCACCACTCTTAAAAATATCTATAATGTTTCATGCATGCATGCTGCTAGTTTATGTTTGCTCGTTGAACTCTTTTTCATGTCAATTTAGTCGTAATGATTGTAAGACTGTGGTGTATGTGTTGTTGGTTGTTTACTTCATGTATTTGTGTTAGTATTTCAGCTCCAAGCAGTGTTGTTGTCATATTGCTTGTACTGTTTTTATATGTAATCATTGATGATTATATTGTATATTAGATTACTTGTTTTTGGTGTGTATAAAATTTAGAAGTCAAAAGAAAAAAAAAAGGAAGAGAACTTTGTTTTGAAGCATGCAAAGGCTTTAATACTTTGCATTTGAATGGACGTAAGCATGCAAAACCTTTAACACTTTGCATTTGGAGGGGCGTACATTAGCAACCTCATGCGTATGCATGCAAGTTCCAAAAAAACTACTACAATTATCACTAGGTGAATAAATTTTGTCATATTACTCATATAACAATTCTACTTAAATGTAAGCGAATTGAACCCAACATGCATAAAAGAATTTATACATACATACATATATATATATATATATATATATATATGTATATGTGTGTGTGTGTGTGTATGTATGTATATCAATTCATCAATTTCTTTATTACGTCAAACCGAATACAGCCAATAGCAAATTTTATTCAACTAATAAGGACCAAAAACACTCATGTCTAATTTTTCATGCAGTTAAAAATAACACACTATTGATTTTCCTCATCCAGTGCATCTCCGTACATATTCCACAAATAATTGATAAGACTTGTCTTTAATTGGTTGTGAGTCTCCTCATTTCTAATATGTTTTACTTTATTAATCATATTTGAAACAAGAAACGCGTAATCGTGTTGTATGTTGACTTCCTCAACAGCTTAATTTATACGAGGCTCCCAACCTTCAGGATTCAATCATTCACGACGCTCACTCTCGATTATCATATTATGCAAGATGATGCAAGTCTTCATAATTTTTCCAAAATCCTTTGCCTTCCACATACGAGATGGTCCTCTGACTATATGACATCTGCTTTGTAACACTCGAAAGGCTCGTTCTACAACTTTTCATACAACTTTTAATCATCTGGAACAAGCTTCTCTTTATAATTTGAAGGTTGATATATTGTTTGAATTAAAGTATCATACTTGGGGTAAATGCCGTCAAACAAATAATATCCTTCACTGAATTGTTGGCCATCGATTATGAAATTAAAAGATGAAGCAACTATATTAACAATATCATCAAATATTGGAGATCTATCAAAAACGTTTATGTCATTGCTTGAACCAGTCATGCCAAAGAAGGCATGCTAGATCCATAAGTCTTGCAATGCAACAACCTCCAAAATGAGCATGGTAACCCTTTTAAGGCCATTTGTATGTGTACCATGCCATGCTATAGGGCAGTTCTTCCATTGCCAATGAATGCAATCTAAACTACCGAGCATGCCGAGAAAATCTCAACGTTTCCTTCTTCAAGCAACCGTATAATATCTGCTTCGTTGGGCTTTCTTAGATATTGCTGAAATACCAATTGTCACATTACAGAAATGCTTGAAACTTTCAATGGCGGTGTTTTCCCCTATTTGAAGATATTCATCAAGAAGATCGGTTGCACAATCTTATGCAAGCATTCGAAGTGCAACTATCATTTTTTGTAAAGAACTTAACCCATAATTGTTACTGCATCAATTTTCTGTGTAAAATAGTCATCGAATATTCTAATTTCATGTAAAATGCGATTGAAGAGTTTAACATCCATACGAAGACGACGTCGAAATTGGCTTGGTGTATATTTCGAGTATTCTCCTTTAAAATAGTCATTGATGATTAGATTGTGTCATGAGGAATGTAGCGCCTACCAAAGTGGATCCCCATGTGGTCGTTTTCCATGCATTGTCGTAGTCACAAGTACAACTGGAAATGTAAGTGCGTTGCAGTTACCACTATCACATGTCTCATCCAAATCAAATACATCTTTGGTAATAGACAGATCACCACTCGAGAATGAGCTATCAATATCAAATTGTGAACGAGAAGACATCGATAGCTACACGTCTGTATGTGTTTCAACAATAAGTATTACATTAGCTACAGTATATAATCTCTTATACACAAAAAATGTATAAACATTTTCCCCCCAAAAAAAAAAAAAAAAAAAAAAAAAAAAACATATACTGAGAATGATTTTTGCAGTAGAACACACATGTAAAAAAATAGCAAATTTTTGTGTGACTTGCAATCATGCACAATATAGCGTGCATTAGGTCGTTTTCCATGCATTGTCGTAGTCACAAGTATATCTGGAAATGCAAGTGCGTTGAAGTTATCACTATCACATGTCTCATCCAAATCAAATACATCTTCGGTAATAGACAGATCACCACTCGAAAATGAGCTATCAGTATCAAATTGTGAACTAGAAATCATCGATAGCTACACATTTGTATGTGTTTCAGCAATAAGTATTACATCAACTACAGTATATAATCTCTTATACACAAAAAACGTATAAACATTTTCCAAAAAAAAAAAATGCATATACTGAGAATGATTTTTGCAGTAGAACACAGGTAAAAATATAGCAATTTTTTGTGTGACTTGCAATCATGCACAATATAACGTGCGTTAAGCTTGCTAAAATATAAACTCACTTGGAAACACAATCTATGAGCAATATTAAAATAGGTTCAAATATGGTACAGGAATTCCGATCTTTGTGAAACCAGCAACACAACTCCACATGAGAGACGCATAAACATTTTTTTTTCTTATGTCATGCATTGGAAAGCACAATACTAACAGTTTTACTTGGGAGTAAAAGCAAATAGTAAAATTTCTTAAGATCTAAGATAATGTACTCTCTGTTAATACTATCATAACTTTGCAATAAATAAAACTACAATGTCACATTTCATTTATATTTTCAAGTATGAAACGATTTTCAACTGCTATGTCAAACAAAGAGATACAAGATTCAATTTCTGGGTAAATCAGGTAAAATTGCTTATTCAATCAATTTAAAATAAAGAAGAGAACAAATTTAAACACTCATGAAATACTGGACATACCTATTTGGCTGCAATAAAGCATTGATTGAGCTCTCAGTTCGTATGAATAAAAAGGGAGCTTTCAATTCCTTCAATAATTCATTATTGGAGCAGAAGACTCGGTGAAAATTGAGATCTGTATGGATCTGAATACAGTAATTTTTGTTGGCCGAAAAGAGCTGTTCTGAATCAGAAAAACGAGAGATGAAGAAGAATGGGTAACAGAAGTACAGAACGATGACGTGGAAAATTCCAAATTGTGATGTTGAATGTCCAGGAACAGACATTTTAACTCACATTTTATTGATAGCCCAATTGGAGAAAGCAAATTTTTTTTTTTTTTTTTTTTTTTTTTGTTAAATTGCTGATTTGGCATGATCATTTCTGTAGACTTTCATATAGGTTGGAGATGCTCTTAGGTTTAAGTAATAGATAAATTGCTAAATGACTTGATTATACAGAAAGTTGCTTTGTACAAATATATAGTGGTGCAAAGGATAAATGGGCTTTAGCCCAATCGGGTAAAGTACCCATTTACAGAGTATAGACAAAGCAGCTGAATGGATTTATTTCTTTAACAGGCTCTATCGCCTGCTTCAGGTTATATTACTGGACAGGTAAAAAATTCATCGTCATTGGTTCAATTATGAAAAGTAGGAATACAAGCATTTCACAGTAAAAGCTGATTTAAGTAAATCAAATATTTTACTAAAAAAAGACCGTTGGAAAACTGTAGGTGTTCACTATAGATGGGGGAATGGTGATGTTGTTGGTGACGATTTTGTGTCCTCGATAATTCTTTTCTTCAAGTTTAGTATTCTAAAAGAGCGGGATGTCGATTGATTCTGTGGTTTGACATTCTTTTTTAATTTGTTTGAATATCAATCTTGCTAGCTTCTAGTTACTGCTAACAAACACCTGATTGCGAAAATAAAATAAAATTATACATAAAATGGGTGTATCTAAATTCACTGTGCATCTGTACTTTTGAACATGACAAACCTTGAAGTGCACAAAGCCATAATTACATACATAGAAATGTTACTTTCCACATATTTAAAGTATAAATGGTTATGCCAAGAGAGTGTAAATCAGTGGTATGGTATTTACCTACCGAGTAAGAGGTTGAGAGTTCGAAACTCCCCTTAGACTTATATGATGATGTATTAACCAAAAAAAAAAGTTATTAAAAGGGAATTTATGTTTATGAATGCCCAATTAAACATAAACAAAATCATTTTACTCCGCGTTGAAATCAACCAAACCCTCATAGTTAAAATCTAATATTCAAAGCACAATTGCAATCCCTTGTACGGAAATGAATAATAACAAATTGGACAAAAGCTATGATAAAACGATTTAATTGATTCAACTGTTCGATGCAACAAGGAAAGAAGTTAAGCATATACCTTTACTATTCTTGATAGCATATCAATTTTTCAATAGAAAGACACCTGCATCTATTTTTACCATAATCGAATTAGCCTGTAATCCAAATATAACAAGGAAAACCAATTTTAAAGATTAGGTAAACCGAATTTAGATTTTTAACTCTAACGAGAATAGATAATATTGAAATTATAATTTAACGTAATACCTTAACTCATGCCCCGTATCCCATTCCTCATGATTAAACTTCAAACTTGGTGTTCCTGTTAAAAAGAAATAAGCAATAAAAGTTGAAAGAAATTCCATTTGAGAATTTTCTTTTAAGCCGTAAGTAACTGCAATTAATCTTCTGAAAGCATATCAATAGCACATGTTTTAGTGTTCATAGCTACCATGTTCTCCAACATTAAAACTTCAACAATGTGAGGCACGCCCTTCACCTTCAAAAAAAGACCGACGTCTTAAATACATTCTAAAGTCCTTTCTACTCATAAATTGTCTAAACTTCCTAGAAAATCTTTTAAATTCTAAAAAGGATAAAGCCGGCACGTTAAAATTTTAAAGAGTTATTTTTAGTGCATAAAAAGGAATAGACAAATGTTTACAGCTAACTCTTGCGATAATTATTTGGTTAGTAGGGAATAGGGATAACAAACAAAACCAACCATCTACCAGTCCCATATGATCTCCAGAAAGAAAAAAAATAGTACATAATAACTTGAGTAACATCCATATGCTGAAAAAAAATAACAGTAACATTCTGTTAGAGGTCAAAACGGAACACATCTATTTATACACCAATCATGCATAAGGAAGGAAAAATAAAGTCAAGAGCTTGGCATGCTGTTGTAAGTGTTGGAAATTTTAAGCAATAGGAAAAAATCATATGGTGACAAATTGAAATGCGTGATATAGTAGTTAGCTTTTAAATCCAAAATGCAGTCAAATTTCAACATCTCCGCAAACATTTTAGCAAATTGAAAAGCTGATATCCGATGGCAAAAGTTTTGCATGCTTACTTATAAATGAAATAAACACATGACAATTATACCCCAAAATTTCTATTCAACTTAATTTCAACATAGCTCTTGAAATTAGGAGTTATCTTGGTTGCTTCTACATTTATTTACCTTAACAAGTAAATACTTTGTGTTATTTGATTATTTCAACCTAAATACAACAAAATGTTACATATAGCATAAAATCGTGATAGCTTATACTGGAAACATACTACATGTATCTCCGTAGAATAAAAACTAAACTATAGTTATTAGTAATAGAATTTTCTTCCTCGTCGTGTAGCCGCAAAGTTGGTTCCAACTAATCGAGTTCAGACAGAGGCATTTTATATACTAAAACTAAGGTGTTTGCCTCATTTCAGAAAGAGGCATCTGCTTTGGTTCAAACTGAAGTTTTCTCAGTTAAAACTGTGGCATTTTACTAAGTTCCACCTGACGCATTTGCCTCGTACATATAACTAAAACTAAACCAGTTATGTACAGTTTATATTACATTTGTATGTGTGTGGATAAATCATAAGTTCAACAACCTATTCATATGATTATCTAGCCCTGTGGTTGTACGCATGAAAAATGTTCAACTGCTTTTCCACGTTTTTTGTATCAGCTGCCAAGTATGGTGAAATCAAAGCCTGTAAATTAGTCGGAAATATGAATACTCAACAACAATTAAACACATAGCATATTATTATTATTATTTTTCATCACTATTTTTAAGAATTTAAAATGCCATTGCCCCATTAAATCAAACCAATTTTTAACTATCTTTCAGATTTCAGAGCAGATGAAGCCTCATCCTGTAGTAATCAATTTTTTTACCTAGGCCGAAGAAATCGTCCCAAAGTGGAAGATTGTTCCCATAAAAGATGTTGACCCCGTCAAACGTGAAGAGGTATGTAACAACTCACACCCCAATGGACCTCATTTTTTGCAAAAAACTAAAACCAAGAACACTAAACATGAGTGGTTTGCATGATATATTACAAATAAACAAAGATAAGTATACTAAAGTTTAAGTAAATAACTCACAACGGAAGTAAATAAAAAATGATCATAAATAACACACTCGTCAAGGTATTAACATTTTTAGGATTAAGTGTCTCCAACTTGAACAGACTTGGTCTTCTTCTAATCTGTGGGTTGTGTGAGGAGGGGGGCACAACTAATGTTCTGATAACTGGTAAATTATATATTTTTAAGCACAACACAACATATACCGTTTTAGTACTATCTTTGTTACATCATGTTTATTAAGTTTTCTAAACCGCCATTTCTGTGCATAAATTGCATTCATCACTCTCTAGTAGATTTAACCTAACGAACAATACCCATAAATTTATATGTAATTATATGCCCTTAGACCATCTCGGCCCAAGATATTACCCATAGTATCTTTCACATCCTCTTCGCTAGAATTTCACTATCTCGCTACAAAGAAGCTGAAACGACATCTGTAATGGACTGCACATGGTTGCCTACACTACAAATGTTCCATCGTCTGCTACGAAAATGTGTAAACTGCATCCACAACTGTATGTTTTCCTATGCCTACATTATGGATATCCACAATGGACTGTCGCACTATGCCGACATTTCGGACATGCACATGACCTATACTTTTGAATTCCACAACGCCTTAGCGCCCACTTTGTATGGAACCACTGTTATCACGGTGCTCGACTAGTCGACTAATCGAGATCAAACCATCGACCTGAAGTCTCGACTTGCTTTATGTATGAATTTCGGGCGCCTGGGTAGAAATTAGTCGACTAGTCGAGTCGACTAGGTTGTTATTGGTATCGACTAGTTTGGTATTGGCCCATTTTAAAAAAGAAAAAAAAATCTGAACCCCTTACAGTTATCGATACATACATCAAATAGGAAAAAAACTGAAAGTCATCAATACTTGTATCGAATAACAAAAAACAGCAGAAAAGGATCGATACCTAGAATCGATCGAAGGTCGATTTAAAATTTTCGAATTGAAAAAATCGAGTATCGATTATCGAACAAAAAAAACTTCGAACCCAAGCTTCGATCAAAAGTCGATCGATACCCTGAACCTGTAGCGGCGTATTTCCACTGTCATCTTGCAACATGCACTTTATTAAATTCTATGCATCCTTTGTTTATTTTCCTTATTCAGTAGCAATATATTTATTGGTAGCAATATATTAGAATTGACAACTTTTTGGTGACAACAATATATTTGTCGACTAGTCTATGACTAATCGACTAGTCGACTAACTGGACCTCTGTTGATTCGACTCGACTTACCGCCATAATAAATGTATGGAACTCAGTTGGGGATTTACTATAAACTATGGTTTGTCCCTTCTACTGTGGCTATGTTTCGCGCATACACCACTTCCTAGTTGGAAGGTATCTCTTAATAGTCTTGTCATAATCAAACAAACTAAAACAATCATGCAACATTGCATAACCTCAATCCAAGCATCCCAATAGCGAAAGATCACCTGACCTCTAGAGATCTAACCCATGTTCTTCGTTGTCTTGTTGCTGACTGAAGATGACCTGCACTCATGTGACTACCATCCTTTTAGGTTTCCCCACTACTAGGCAGCACTGAATGTGGGTCGCATGACTACCTAGCCATCCACCAGCCTTTAGACTGCCTAATGCAGTTAAAGCAATACCTCTTGATGAGTACAACAGACCGTGTCTCTGCTGGACTGCTTCTCTATGCTTACATCGAAGGGTCACTCTGGGGTATCCTTTTTCGTATCGCTCAAAGTCACTTGTTTCATGCTCCGATATTCGTTGAATGATCCCATTAGGACATACCCTAATTTAGCCACATAACTTTTGCGTTGGTATTTTCCGCAAATCCGTTTAGGCGGACTTCCCATTATTCGTTCGTCGTGTATGGAGTCACTTATTTTCAGTATTGACGAATATCCAGTTCGTCGCTAGGATGGGCTACCTTCTAATGTCTAGGCTTTATCTTTCTCTAATTTACTAAGCATTCAACTTTGTTACTACCTTTTCTTTTTATTTTTGTCTTGATTACTATATTTTCCATTTCTCTTAATATTATCTTCGACATTATCCTTATGGGGCTAGTAATATTTTAGTAAGACTGCAACGTGGGTTTTATTGAAATCTATTCTTATATTTATTACGAAACCAGCTTTTGTGCAATGATCTGTACTTACAAGATATCTTTTCTTTTCTTTTTAGTAGGTAGTACAAAATTCAGTAACCACCTTTATTTTGTACTTAACTTTTTTTCTTTTAAAGGTTCTATTTCTATTCTTGTAATTACGTTCATCACAACCTTTCTATAAATGGAATACGGAAATCTATTACTCCCAACAAACTAAAATATAACAAGTTTTCCAAATCAGGTTATAAGCAACTTTCCTTTGGTTCATTTTATAGATTCAATAATTACTATAAATTATTTTCACGGTTTCTTATTAACACTTACGCCTCTCTTTTACATTTAAGTCTGGGTTTTCTTGTAGATTCATCACATCTCTAGCTTAATAATTCTTTTGCACATAAGTACAAATAACTTCAAGTTTACAATTTAGTATGAACAACCCAATGAACCAATTTCTATAATCAATAACGTAACAATACTTATTAAGCAACCGAATGAAAAATCTACGATATCATATATCTTTTTTTTGCAGAGCCGACGGGGTTGAGTGGTCCACTACCACTTTTATTAATATACCGAAGACGAATACATAGAAACAAAGTCAGAAAAAAGGCTAAAAAGAAAACGAAGACAACACGGTATATCAATGTTATCAGAAAGCTAAACAAAACAAATAATTACAAAAACTGCAAGATGCAGTAGCTAGATATCATATATCATTATAATAAAATATATGTAATTTGATCTACTCACCATTTTAAACATTCCAAGTTCCCAAACCTGATCCAAATTCAATCTTATTTTCCATTTTTTTTCCTGTTGTGATCCATTTTTAGGATCACAAATTGAAATACATACAGATCTAAATAAACTGAATTATCAAAAATCAAATCTAAAATCTTACCTCGTATGAAAGACATTTTGAAGCAAATCTCATCCTTAATCTATAATCTCCTTCCCCCAATCGCTAACAGAAAGTCTAAATCTATATCATATAAATTTTGAAATCTTAGAGAAAGAAAAATGACAGGGCTTCGCCCATTCTGAATAGAATGAATTCGGAGGCTAGTCATTCATGCTTATTTATAGGGGGTTTAAATTAGTGTGGATCATTTGATTTAAAACAAACAAAATCTATTTGTAGAAGTGGCCAACATTACACGGTTCTAACCCGTGTTTAGGTTGACCGCCCAGCATGGTTATCACGGCGGTAAGTCGAGTCGAGTCGACGGAGTTCCAATTAGTCGACTAGTGGACTAGTCGTAGACTAGTCGAGACTAGTCGATAAATAAATATACACATATGCATAAAAATTCAAACATGTGCATAAAAATTTAAACATGTAGTAACATACCTCATTGCTTCTTGCAGGGCAGTAATATGAAGTGACAACAACCGTTGATAGACATCAATATTGGTGACTTGCTAGCAATATAAAGTGATTCTTGCAAGGCAACATGTTATATAAAATGATGTAAAAAATATATAGTGATGTATCATTACTATGTACCATGTTATGTAATGACAATTGATAAATATATAGTTTTCGGACATATCGCTACATCAGCACAACCACCTGCAAGATCGTGTTTCAATCTTCTAACGCCTGAATGTATTTGTTTACCACAAAGAATGCATTGAACCACATCATTTTTATTTAAATCAGGCCAAAATCCATATTTCCATCCTATATCTGTTGATTTTGCCTTTCGCTTTGGATCCTTGGAGGGATCATACGATTCAGCACTTGCCGTTGGTGTTTCTGCAGCCATCTGTTAAACAAAACCAAAAAAAAACAATATCAGTTCCGCTGTAACAAAAAAAAAAAAGAGTAAACAAAAATAGCAGCATACGTGTATAGGAAAAACAACAGTGAACGAGTTATACTTGTACCGACTGTTGTGTACAGGAAAAAAAAGACAAAGCAAAAAAAAATACCTAGGGTTAGTCGAACTGGAGAGGAGTCGGCTCTGGAGTGGCGGCGGCAGGAGGAGCGGCGGCGGCACCTAGGGTTTATGGAAGTACAGATTTCTTCTATTCGATGTTTCCGTCGTTCGATACGAAAACTATTTGAAAGCAGGTCCTTTTTTTCTTGTTCGATGTCTTCTGTTTTTTTTTTTTTTTTTTTTTTTGGGCGAAAATTTGAACCAGTCTGTTAAGTCGACCACTAGTCGACTGACTAGTCGCGACTAGTCGCTCCTTGTCGATCCAGTCGACCGACATATTGACAAATTTCTTGTCGAAAGACCTAGTCGGTGACTTGGGACCGACTGACCGACTAGTCGGTCGCCGTGATAACAATGGCGCCCAGGTTCGAACTAGCCCAAGGGAGGCTCACACGTATGGGTCTAAAATCATGTATTCATACACTTACAATTAATTCATATTTAATTTTATATAACGTTCCAGGAACATTATTTAATCTCTCCTCCTTGTTAGGTTTACAACGTTAATTACTATTGATTTATTTTCAATATTAATGCGCATTTGATTTTCAAATTCAAACGTACTTTTGTTTTTGGAGATCTAATATACGCGTCCACCTATAAAATATACATATACATGCATGTTTACACATAATTATTTTTCGACATCAAACTTCAGAGGTTGTAACTTTTCCGTTTGAACTCCATTCAGAACATACTATATATGTTAATTGGTCAGAAATCACCAATGAATACAATGGTATAAGTTTTATGGTCAAATTCCAATATTTTTAAAAAATGTTTATCTTCTCAATTAGATAATTAAATTACATTAATTAATTATTCTGGAAGGGCAGGTGTTACAAGGTAAACTTGTAAAAATATTTCATGCAACAACTTAAGCCTTAAAGTTCACTAAACGCTTGTTAGATTTATTCAGATCAAAAGAACTATTTATAATGCTTTTTTTATCAATAGGTTAAGTGTGAAACTATATCATGTAACAGTTTATAATGCCTTTTTATCCATTTTCACTATCCTTGGAATATGAATTTGCAGTTATTACTAACAATATTGGAAAATATTCTTGATAGTAAGTTTATAAATGTTAGCGCACTTATGTGGGTTGCTATTTGCAAATTATTTGGCTTCTTTTTCTTACTTTTATCTTCTAAGGCTTTTTGAAATTATTATAGACTAGTTTAAAATATTACATAAATATACAAAAAAATTGGAGGAAAGAATTGGTTTCAAGCATTAACTAGTATGGAACCCGCAATTCCAGTGGGTGGAGTTTGAAATTGGATCGATTCATAATTATCAATAGACCGACAAATTTGGAAAAATATAAAGTAGACTAACAAATATACATGGACATGTAGAAATAAGATAAATATTGTAAACATTACAAAGTAGAAAGAAAAACTCGGATTATTCTACAACATGTGTATAGTCAACTAAAACATTCAAACCTTGTCATGTTTACGGATGACAAAGCACTTATTCTACAAAGCTGACAGACAAAGTGTTAATTTACAAAATATCTTAATTCAGTCATAACAAATGAATTCATGTGCTTGCTCATAAACTTGCACACCCAAGCATAAATATCATGTTAGATTTTCTAGGTGCACTAGTCGAAGTAACTTAACAAGCATCGATTATACAAAAATGCTTATTCAGTCATCAACACCCTAGAATCTATATTTCAAAGTAAGTAATTTAAAAAGGCATCTTACAATAAGCCTTAATATATTTCGACATCAGTGAAATGTCTCGATCAAGAATGCAATATTTTAGAATATTTTATACAACATTCCTATTTAAACTGCTACAAAGTAAAGCTATAGGATATTAATAGTAAGACTATTCTCGATGCTATTCGTGTCATATATTAATCTAAATACAACAAATGTTAATTTAATGGAATGTTAATGAAATAAATTAAGAATACGTACTGTATGTCACTGAAATAAATTCAAGTCTCAAAGTACTACAAATAGGGATTAGATATCAATCACCCAAATTAATGGTCAAATGAGCGAATCCGAACCAAATTCCAATGTAGTTTTAATGAAATTAGTTTTATAGTAGAAAACCCAGAAACATATCTTCAAAGAGAAATGCTAGGGACAGTCGCTTTAAGGCAACTGTCCATGATACTCGCTCATTGATTGGTCAAAGATTCTATGTAATTATTTTTATGCAGTTTTCCATGTTATATATTGGCCCCACTATCACAATAACAGCCAATTGTATGGCGAGTATCATGGACAGTTGCCTTAAAGCGACTGTCCCTAGCATTTCTCATCTTCAAAACACTTGAAAATGTTTTCAGAAACTAATCACATAATGAGTTAATCATAAAATAGTACTTATCCTCATCAAAATGCTCAATGTCTCAGGATTATAGTAGAATACCTTGAAATCGAGAACCTCGGTTTGAGTGATTTCCTGGATTTACGCGATTTGAGTGAAGCCACCGAGAGGTAGGGCGTGGCAGAGTGATTCAAGAAAGCGGCGGAAGTCGATGAGAGATATTAGGTTGCGGGATCGATGGAAATGGATGAGTTGGGCTGTTAACGGTTATCATTATGCAAATACTATTATGAATTAGGCTCAGGCCCGGCCCGTTGTACTGGGTTGCCCAAGGCAAATATAGAAGCCCAACAGCAAAATGGCAACAGTGGGAAAAATTTGCCTCAAAACGAAGCTGACAGGCATTGAACCCATGAGCATTTGCCCACATCTTTAGACTTACCCACTGAGTCAATTAATCTACTCTACTAGACTATTGAACATTAACTTATTAATACACAAAACACTGTTCTTCTTCTCCACTAGATGCCCTAGCCATGGTGGGTTGCCCAATTCGCTTGCCTCATGGGCCTTGCCCTGGGGCCGGCCCTGATTAGGCTAATTCTATTACCACCCCATAATTTGCCTTTCCCATCCCACATGTTTGAGAGAAAAACACACACCCCATTTATTTCTTTTCACACCCCGAAAGCTTCCAAAAATAGCCTTTTATTTCACTTTTTATTATTCGTTTATCTTATTGTTAAGCAGATCGTTCTTTTCTATATAAAAACAGAATGTTTGAATTGATGAAGTAGCAACGAAGAAGAAGATCATATTCAAACACAAACAATTTCATTTTAAGTTTTTATTTATCATTTATTTTATTCAAGGAAATCTAATTTTGTCATTGCTGAAACATTGCATGTTGTTGAACTGAAATGAAACATTGTTATTCTCACATTGTTAAACAGTGTTAAACACAGTTAAAGATATCTGCTGAAATGTCATTAGACACATACAAACATTGTTGTTATATATATTAATACATTATTAAAAATATGCAAATGTGGTGGAAAAGGAAAATGGAGCAACTTATTTACTATAAGGGTACAAATGTCAATTAATTTTAAATTAATTTGATGGGGTGAGAAAGGAAAAACGAGGGGTGGAAATAGAAGTAGCCTATGAATTATCGTATCCTCTTCTTGTTAATGGACCATGCTACCTCGACCGCAAAATATGTGGTAAAACTCACTGCATCATGAAAAGGATGGCTGCAATTCATGGGTGGTGGGGAATCCAACGAACCCTGAAGCTGCCGCATTTTTTTTACTAAACCATTCCCGGTTGAAGTAGCATTTTCGAATCAAAAAATGCTTAGTCGGTAACCGTTTTTCGATAACGGTAAAATAATGTTTTCTAATAATAGTATAAATATCTATTTTGCCGATGTATCCGCATGTAGAATAAAAATGTTATATAGTAGGCAAATTCTATTCAGACCTACAAAATAGCTGAGCTGCCTCCCTTTTTTAATTTAAAATTTCGTTGGACGAAAATACCCTTCGCTGAATTTTATTTTTTATACGTTTCCGTCAACCACGCAGTGCGGGTGTGGGGATTGCGGTCCAACCACGCAGTATGCCTACGAGGTTGGTATCATTACCTCGTAGGGGGCCTACGATGTTAGCAGCATTACATCGTCGAGTCTCTACAAGGTAAGCTACATAACCTCGTAGTGGCTCTACGAGGTAAAGGGTATTTTGGTTATGTGATTTTTTTTTTAAAAAAGGGAGGGGGTGCAACTCAGCTATTTTTTCGGTTTGAATAGAATTTGCCTATATAGTAAGTACCACACAAAGATGAACATGTTGTGTGTATCATATCAACTGTAGGTCTGAGTTTATAATATTAACTAAATAAATTAATACAACAACAACTAATCCATAAATCACATACAAGTTGATGTTGGCTAGAAATGGAACAAAAAAAGGGGGGGGGGAAGTACAATAAAGTTTAAAATAATTAAATAGATAATAAAAATAGTTGTAATATGACAAAAAAAGGGAAAACCAAAGGCTCTAGTATATTGATTGCTAACTTTCATGCACTCCTATTCGATACCAGCTCATCGGATATACTCCAATTTCTTAAATATCTTTTTACTATCTTCTCTCAAGTCATTTTAGGTCGACCCCTACCTATTTTTGAGCCTTAGGCACAGCCTATAATTCCACGCGCACAGGTGCATCATGCGGTCTACGTTGGAGATGTCCAAACCATCTCAAACGGTATTGGACTAACTTCTCTTCAATAGGTGCAACTCCAAGTTTGTCCTGAATACCATCATTTTTAATCTGATCTCGCCTGGTATGCCCACAGCTTCAACGCAGCATACACATCTCTGCTACACTTATCTTTTGAATGTGTGGCCTTTTAGTTGGCCAACATTTCGCACCATATAACATCGCATGTCTAATTATTGTTCAAAAGAACATTCTTTTAAGGTTCTGAGGAATCTTCCTACCACAGAGAGTGTCAGATGCTAGTCTCTATTTCACCCATCTTGCTTGAATTCTAAAACTAACATCCATATTAATCTCCCCATCAAACAGCAACATAGTTCCTAAATATCAAAAGGATACTTTCTTAGGTACTACTTGTGACGGCCCGCCCCGCACCAGCCGACATTTCTTCCGAAAGTGCACTGTAAACATGCCCGACTAGCACGGAACGGTGGCCAAAGAAAGGAAAGAAGAGAATGAACTAACTGGCGAACTAACAAAGAACCTGTAGAATGTCTCACAGCGCATGGGATAAAATATAATAACAACATACTTAACATAAAACAGGCGAGACAGTGCATAAGCTGAAAACTAAACATCATAGCAGCGGAAAATCCAAATACAGCTTATGTTCCACATCATCATTATTACAACTTTAAAACTGTCTCTAAAGTAAAAGAAAGGAAGAGTACACTACTAATGCTCAAAGTAGTGACCAGCAGCGACACAGGGAGAATATCTATATATCATACGTGGAAGTCTCCTGCTCGTCTCTGGTACAGCTACTCGTGCATACCACCTAACCTGTTTCTAGTCTGCTCGTGAGAGCACCCAGAGTAATAAGAAGAGACATAAAACTCTAGGTCAGACAAAAAGTCTGGTATGAGCGATAAGCAGCAAAAAAGAACAATAACAGGTATACGAAACCATACCTGAACCTGGACCTGCAACTAAAGAGTTAGCACTACATACCGTACAATACTCTACGTTGACCACTAAAAGGGGTGTAAAAATAACGAGGAAGGGGGTGTGCATGTCGTAGTGATAGCAAACAAATCAAGCATGTCAACCATCCTCACGTCTCTCACTCAGCGCGTAAAGCATACGATATCCACCACTTTGATCAATAGACCCATCGAGGTAATGACAGAGTTCGACTTGTGCAACTAATGCTACCACCAAGCTTATCACATGGGATCATGACCAAACCTTTTCAAATGACCCCACTTCATTGGTCTATACCCTACTAGTCGTACCTAGGCCACTGTGGCCCTGAATCCGTCCACGTACCTCCCATTTATAGTGATCCAAAGTCATAGACATCGACAACTCCTTAGCACACATCCCGCAACAAAGTCCAATCATGAAGTTAACTCGTTGGTTCCCAACTGGATCCTGAGTACAAACTTCCCACTTGGACTACCTTTACATCTTGGGTTTTGGTCTCCTCCGGATCGGTCTTCATTCAGTTCATAGCTCATACCTCGCGTCCAAGCTCCTCGGTTCGGTTCGTAGTCTTCCTTCAGGTTTGGATCGTGTTGCTGCATACAGTTCGGGTCGGCCTCCTTCTGCTCGTGGTCAGGCTCCAGGTCGTGCTCCTTCCACCAGGTCGGGTCGCACTGTTACAATGGGTCGGGGTTCTCCATTGGCTCGTGGGTCGAGCCTCCGTTAGTTCGGATCGTGAGCACCCACTGGTTCGGGTCGTGGTGGAGCTTCGGTTCAGATCGTGCTTCAGGCTCGAGTAGCTCGTGGTGACCAAACTCGAAGGGATGAGGAACATCTGGCGGCTCGTGGCACATGGACTCGATCCGGTCGACTCGTGACACATGGGGGCTATCTGATCCGGTCCCTGCACAACTTTCTGCTACTTTTCCAGCGACTATCTTACGCCATCCGACGGCGTTTTCGACCATTCTAACTGTTATAATCAATCACAAAGCATATCATACAGTCATAGCCACATGTAATATCGACCACAAACACCAAAACAATAATCGTAGCATGTAAAATGGATCAAATATACCCAAAAACCCATATTTTCCCCTTAATTATGTTAAGAACAACTAATGATAGGATTAACAAAACTTAACTAAATTAACCAAATTTTATAACAGAGGTCTAAAATAATATTTTAGAATTTATAAATATTTTTCCAGAATTTATTTATGCATAAATCCACCAATTAACACTAATCACCCTAATTAACTGTAATTAGTGTCAAAACAATGCTAATCACTCTTCTTGGCCACAAATAAAACTCAGATCTGAAATGATTCTCTGTTTGGCACGAATATTGATGTATAACAGCAGCCCTAATACTGATTTGGTGTTATCTCTCCTTAATTTGATGTTGCTAAGCCTAATCTTCAATTAGAAAGTGGGTAGAGGTGTTTTAGATGTTGGAGGCCATTACTAGGGTTTCAAGAAAGAAAGTGGCGGCTGAAAGAAATGTTTTCTAACCCTAATCAGCCCCTATACATCCCTAATCCCAAAATGGGTTATGGGTCCACTCACTAACCACCCAAATTAGGCCCGGTTAAGCAGTTTTCCGCCTTTCAAACCTTGTTTTAGCCATATCTCCCAAACGGTAAGTCCGTTTTTCACATGTGACCACTCTACGGAAAGGTAAACAATCATCCGGAGCCAATGGAAGTTGTTTCAGACCAAAACTCCTTTCTAATCAGAAGTTATGGCCAAAACAAGATCATCTAGGGGCAAAATGGTCATTTAAAAATCGGAAAAAAATCATGAACATGGGAAATGACCCCAATAGTCTTCTCCCAAAGTAACATGACCATACGACTTCGAATGTAAAAGAAATAAATATTCTACGATCCTTCGATGCATAGAATGCGGGTCGTTGCACTACTCGACCGACAAGGTGACCTCTGAAAGTGAAAATTGGTTCAATTCAAGACAAATGAATAAAATTGCAACCAAATTAAACATCGATTTCATGAGTTGATTTGTAAATGAGTATTTTACCTCACTGAAGCTTTGTCGTTCTTCGATTGGTTGAATTGAAATTGGTATTGCTCGAATCTTAGCTCTCCAGACATAGAGCCTCTATGGATATCCACGAGAGTGTCTCCCCTTTCGATCGAATTGAGAGAGGAACATGAGGTCGGTGCTAGCCGCCATTACTGAGGATTTAGGAGAAAAGGAGTTTCGGTGGATTTTGTTTGATCTATTATATACCAATTTAGGGTTAGCCGCCACATATTTAAAAGGAAGTGTGTGTTCCTTTACAAAGTAGAAATTAACCATAAAATTAGGATCCAAACTGAAAGCTCATTTCAGCTTCAAATAAAATATCAACGTATTAATATTCTATTTGTCCAAAATAATTTCTCTTTCATAACGCTTTGTTGTGTGACCCCATAAGTTATTACAGCATTGGCAATGATTTTAAATCATATTTAAAATCATAAACAGTGATTAGCATCTAGAAATTCGTCGCTCCTACCCAAGTTATAATAAGATCAATGATTCGATATAACCTTTCTCTGACTAGTGTATCAATGTAATATAATCCTTTTAACCATTATATCCAGAATTAAACTCGAGGCATGGAACGTATCACCCTCTTTATAATTTAATCTATTTTTCTTGATCGATGAGTGGATTGTTTAAAACAAATCGATATTTGAGCACGGCCATGCATTTCACAGTCTCACTCAATCAAGAGGCACATGGATATCACTATATATATAATAGGGTTAAATTTCATTTAGACCATTCATAATTTTCATTCGATTCGAGATGTATCCAATAATCACCGTTATCGTCACTCCGTTACAAATAACTTTAGATGATATCAAAATACAAATATCCTCGAATAAAATTATAATGATTTCAGGTCTGAGACCATTACATCACTGCCACTATGAAATAACTTATGATACTGTTAATTATATTCCATGTAGTTTTTCTCACGTTGGGTCAGCCCAATACGATATTCTCCAATACGTTTTATGTTTTGACATTAATATCACGTACATTAATGATCAATGAGATGTAATCATCAGTCAATCAACATACTAGTCTCTATGTTTTATTGTTGTTTTATATAAACAATAAAACTTGACTTGAATAGGGACATTTAAGAATTACAATACTTAACATATTATATAATCTCAAGTCCAAGTCACTTACTTGAACTATATAATTCCGCATTATAATTCTAGGGATTTCTATTATATTAATATTATATTACGCAGTAAATATAATATAATAGAATATTATTTTAATCCAAATAAAATAATAACATCAACAATGTTATCAATCTCATCAAATGAATTGCCTCTAGGGCATAAACTCTAACAATCTCCCACTTGCGCTAGAGTCGATAATTCACGTATCGTATACTCATGAAACCAGTGCTACTATTAAGCTTCTGCTGCGACAGTGTTTAATTCAGTGGGTCTGCAACATTATAACTTTTGCAACTTTGCAGATATGTTTATTTCCTCTGTGAACAGGTTCACATTGTTATCGCATTATTATCATCAACATTAAAACTTTTGCAACTTTGCAGATATGTTTAGATCGATAATGAGTTTAACGTTTAGGCCTGAGCAATAACCACATTGTTATCGCAATGTATATCATTGGATCAACAATGAATTAAGTTCAATTATGAACTTCTTAATCCAAACATTTCTTTCTTAGAATCGGTATTTAATTCTTGTTTTAAAACTAGCATTATTTACAATAATTAATGTGTTATCAAATAACATTAAAATTATTGTGTCACTCCCACTCAATCTCTTGTCTCTACAAGATTCAGTGGTATTTTGTGGTTCCGAGACATTTCAAATTCTATTTCATTCTTATCGGTATCTTAAAGACCGACTCCTTTTGAAAGGATTCCAATTCGAGCAATAAACATTTTATTCTCCAAGGATTTATAGAAATAATATCCTTTTGGATACTCCACAAAATAATTATCAGATTCGGATTTGATCTTATCAAAGGCAAGACGTTTAATATTATGCTTCACATCTCAAATCTTCATAATAGACACACTGGAACATTTTCTAGTTTATATCTGATATCGTGTCTTCGTAATCGTTTGAGTAGGATTAAATGCAATTGTTCAAAATTTAATTTATTGGAAGATCTATATGACTTACCATTGATCGTACTTTATCTTATAAGGTGCGATTTCTCCTGCCAGACACACCATTTCAATATGGTGTTCTAGGTGGACAGAGTTGTGAAACAATTCCAAACTCATTCGGATAGTCATTAAATTTATTGGCTTAAATATTCTCTTTTGAACTGTTCGAAAAGTATTTATTTTCTATTAAAATTGGTTTCTAACTTCACTTTGAATTCTTTGAACTTTTCAAAGGATTCTGATATGTATTTCATAAGATATACATATTTATATCTACTGATATCATCAGTAAATATAATGAAGTAATAAAACCTGCCTTCAGTTTATGTATTCATTGCTCCATATACATCATTATATATGAGACCCAATACTTATCACTCATTCACTGTGTCAAGTGAAAGGTGATTTAGTTATTTTGCCTAATAAACAAGATTTGCATTCTTCGTATAATTCAAAATCAAACGATCTCAAAATTCCATGATTATGGAGTTTTGATATACTCTCTTGTTTATACGATATATTGGATTTAAATCACTAAATTTAATTCATTAGTTATTTATGTCAAGTACATTATAGTTAATGATTTATAAAGTTCATTAATTATTTGTGAAATTCCATAGATATTTCAAGTAAATAAAATGAATAACAATTGTTCTTTTATTACAATGAAATTCAAACTTGTCTAAGCAAGATTCATAATAACATTTATTTTATTGGAGTTTCATAATAACAATTATTTTATTTGTTTAATTAAGCCAGTATATAGAACAAGAATCAACTTCCTATGGATAATCCAGCAACATTTGCTTCATTTCCAATTGTAAGTCCACTTGTTCTTTTATCAAATTTCTACTTATTTTGCAATTTCTGTAAATTCACATACATCTATGAGATTCGTATCTAGTATCTAATACTAAAGATGTATAAGTAGATTTTATAACATTTATACCTTTATTGGTTGAAGTCATACTTTAACTTATTTTAGATCATCTCTTTATTTCTAAAACAATTACATTCAATTTGTTTGAGGACAATCCTCAAATTACAATGTCAGTCAAGAAATTTGATTTAATTCATTTTATCCTTCTTAAAGATTAATTTAAATTATCGGAGTTATTTATTATTTAATATCTATAGTAGATAATAAATAATAACTGATTCTTTAATATTTATTTAATATAAATTTTGACAATCAAAATTTTATATTAACATAAATGTGTAATTTAAACTAAAATACGCTCCCACTCAAATTAACATCCCTATATATATATATATGTATATATGTATATATATATATATATATATATATATATATATATATATATATATATGGGAAAGTCTACTGAAACACAAAATGTTGACAAAAAATTAAACACACAAAATCTGGACCACTAGATCTCCCCATGATTTGCACCTCTCATGTAAAGACAAAAGAATCCAACGATCAGGACTCTGTGTTTAAAGTTGTGTGTTTTATTTTGTGTCTCAATAGCCGCTCCCTATATATATATATATATATATATATATATATATATATATATATATATATATATATATATATATATATATATATAATGGTGTTCGAAGATCCATATCTAGTCATGCCTTGACATAGCTTTGGCTAATCCCCAAAACACAACTTTTTAGGTAGACATCTTATGTCAATTATATTGTGTATATAATTCTTGGATCGCATGATGAACATTTTGTTCAGTAATATTCATTTGCTCAAAATATAGAATAATTCATGTTGTTGTCTCTAAGCCGTCGTAATCTTATTATGCAACTTAGTTAAGTCAGACCCAATAATACAATTCAGGTATCACTTTTACTCCGTCGCATATAACCAAAATAAAAGAATGCACAATGTTTTGCCATTACCTACATCCAATGATTCTGGACATTGATGAGTGCATTACTCGAAGACCTCACCATGACTTAATATAACAAAATTTGCTTTTAATGGGAATTTTATAATTCGTAGTGGAAAACAATATCAGCGTTATTCACATATCAAAATATATGTATTTTATATTGTTAATCTAATTTCATAGAAACACACTTAAACGGATATAACATCTTTAGATATTTGATATTTCAAATACCATGCGTAATAAGGAGTTAAAACTCAGAACAACTCGCCTTTGTTTTGTATAATATGAATCCGCAAATTAATAGATAACATATTACCCTTTTACATATAACAAATAACGATTAGTGGATGCAGCCCCTTGCTATTGCTGAATTGTTTAACATCAAGGCCCGATTGTGGCCCAATTTACTTAACAAACTAATTGTCCATCAAATATGCATCTGCTTGTGCATCACACCAGGCTTTATATATATATATATATATATATATATATATATATATATATATATATATATATATATATATATAGAGAGAGAGAGAGAGAGGCAGGTTCAATGGCACCCCAAATAGTGAGTACCCATTTAGCCTACCACTCATTTCCCACCACTCATTTCCCACTAACTCCCATTCTCTCTCCATCCACTAACTCTCTAACTTCCCACTCACTTTTTTTAATATAAATGAGAGGTGGAAATCAGAGGGCTTTTGGGATGCTCCATTTTTTGGGTGCCACGGAACGCTTGCCATATATATATATATATATACACACACACACACACACACAGAAAGAGTTATAAATCTAACTGATATCATCATGATAAATCATACATGTTAATGTAACTGAAAGGATTACAACTAAAAACACATTATTCATCATTCAGCTTGCTAAACAATTTGTAAAACTTAACGACTGTATATAGGATATCATAACTAGAATTAATTATAAGGTCTGACCCTTTCAAATATGATAACATTACAGACTTCAAATAGACAATCTATCAAATTTGATGCATATTTTGTACATACTAGTATTTATAATATATATGTATAACTTATTATACATATATAACATAGTCCATTCATCACACATCAGTTTTTAATATTTGCATACATTATACAATGAATATATATACACATACATATAAATCAAAATTGTGCCCATTGATATTCATTTGAACCATTTCATCACTGAGTTGGAACAAATCTTACTTGTTCCTTTTTCTTTATGGCTTCACTTCTGCATTCTTCAGAGTCCTTATTCCTGCAAATCAAATTTGCTTTAAAATGCATTAAACTGAGCATGTTAGAAACACCTATTATACAAGACATTCTTGATTTAATAGGTAACTTCTTGCAATTTTATGTTCAGAATTTTGATTCATTAATATTAAATCATGCATTAACTAGTTATTGCTTCTTTTGCATTTCTGCCCATCATATGGTTCAAGGAAGCTATACATCAACCTAGTATATGTCTTTAAGTTACATGTAATTATCACACACACACACACACACACACACACACACACACACACATATATATATATATATATATATATATATATATATATATATATATATATATATATATATATATATATATATATATATATATATAGGCGAGCGTTCAATGGCACCCCTTATTCTGCACCCCCTATTAGCCTCCCTATTTTCCACCTCTCATTTATATTATTTTAATGTGAGTGGAAGGTGAGAGAGTTAGTGGAAGGAGAGAGGGAGGAAATGTGTGGTGGAAAAGCGGTAGACTAAAGGGGTGCTCACTATTTGGGATGCCATTGAACCTGCCTCATATATATATATATATATATATATACATATATATATATATATATATATATATATATATATATATATATATATATAGGCAAGCGTTACGTGGCACCCCAAAAATGGAGCACCCCAAAAGCCCTCTGATTTCCGCCTCTCATTTATATTAAAAAAAGTGAGTGGGAAGTGAGAGAGTTAGTGGAAGGAGAGAGAAGAGGATTTAGTGGGAAATGAGTGGTGGAAAAGTGGTAGGCTAAATGGGTGCTCACTATTTGGGGTGCCATTGAACCTGCCTCATATATATATATATATATATATATATATATATATATATATATATATATATATATATATATATATATATATATAACCAGTTTTTCACAAAACAGATTTGAGGTATTTTTTCAGGCAGTTTGATGTATGTCTTTGATCAATTATCAAGGTATATCAAAATATGTAAAGCTTATAGTATAAAATAAATTTAAATCCACCATCAGGTTATAAACTTTTAAGGCAGTTTTAATTTTATATTTGGCACAACTGTTATACCTTTATAGGAATATATATATATATACATATATATATATATATATATTTAAGAACATATCATACTTGCTATGTATTTATATATACACATTTGCACGCACAGACTGTTGTAATAAACATTGATACATATATATGTGTATCCATGTGCATAAACAATGTTACAACAGTTGTAAATAAAGCTTACAAAAGATTTAAAATATTATGTATGAATACACATTATCTCAATGTGGGGCTTCAGATAATTTGAAACAATTTGTAAATATCTGAAATGAATCATGTTGTGAGTATATTATATATCTGAACCATTCAAGCATGTTTTCTCTCAAAACAAATATCATATACATATTTCGAGATTGCAGGCACCTATATATGTGCATCTAAACGTTTAGATTATGTGTCTCAGTAATGCTACTTGTATCCGAACAGTTCAGATTATCAAAATGTGATGCATATTAATAATCATCTATTTGCCACAAAATAATTGCAAAACTTATTTTTTGCATCAAAATGTAAACAACTCTACACGCATACCGAACTATATCTTATTAAGTTGGCTTGTCGAACAATTCATCAAACACACAATTATTTTAAGTACAGTGGATCACTTATATGGTAAGATCAAAACATTTTTGATTATCTTACAAGTTAGCCCAACTTTCATTGTTATAAGCCAAGCTAAAATTCTAAAAGGTGCAGGAAGTAAGTACCTTTATATGTCCAAAAGAAAAAAGAGAAATAAGACTATAAGTTACAAATCAGAATTTGTACCAAACAAACACAATCTTGAAATTAACACACACACACACACACACACACACACACACACACACATAGAATAACACCAAGTAGCAAGTCACATTCACTTTTGCCTTAAAAAAATGCAGTACAAAATATTTATCCTGATACATAATCCTTGCCGCAGACTTTAAAATCAATTTAGAGACTTAATATTATTGATTATACAATTAATATAAAATTAAATAGGAACGCAAATATCCTGTATATTTGAAGTCAAATTTTGGCACGTATTTATCATTATGAATATTTGATCCACACAATGAAGTCCAAATTCATTTAACATAACATGTCAAGTACATGTCATTTAACATATGAAGTGCACTCATATAAAATATATCACATATATTTTATGGAGTCAACAAATCATTAAAAAAATTGTTATGATTTGAGGCATTCATGTTCATTAATATAATGTAAATTTAATATTAAAGAAATAAAGTCAGGATTCCCTTTTATAGGTAAAACAGAGGAAAAAAAATCCTTAACAATAATCAATTTCATTAAGTGAAACATTATTGTAAATCAAAACCTGAATAGTCAAACATTAAAACAGGTCTTTGATCAGAATTTTATTATGATCTAAATCTTGCAATTAGCTGTATCAAGGGAAGATAACTTTCAGATTGATAACATACTATGTATATATATACTTAAAAATCTAATCAAAAATGATTTTAGATACATATAAAAGGCTGTCAATAGGTATACTTCATCGATTATTGATATTAAAAACAGATAATCGAAGTTAACAAGTAAAATTGGTAACCTTTACTTATATGACAGAATTAATATCAAATATTAATTCAAGGTTCAAATCCTATGACATATCAGATTTTGCTTGTGACTGCTATAACAGAAAACAAAATATAAAATCAAATTCTAAATACCAAATCTACTGGTAAACAATCCCAGATAATCATAATCAATAATAACATAGAATAGTAGTGTAAATCCAATATCATGGTTTAATCTGGTTCAAAGGTTTAAATCTTAAAGGACTCATCTTTGATTACCCAGATATAATGAACTGGACATTTGTTTAAACAAAAAACATAACTATGTTTTTAGCTATTAACCATATTAAATTATGACTTAAATGAGATCACATATAAGTTAACAGATACAATTATGTTTCCAGAATTTAATAAATTATTTAATCCGAATATGAAACACAGTGTCACAGTGAAACAAAAATGAAATATAGTTAAAATAGTCAACCATGATTGTGTATCTAAATTTTATATCAAATATAAACGTACTGAGTAAAAACAACTTTATATCTTATATCAAAACAGATATTATCAATAGTGAAACAATTTCATTTCTGGAATATTTTTGTCATCGATGCTTAAAACTGTGTTTTCAAAGACTTCAATACTTATGAATCAACAAGTTCATAAGTTTATTAAATCATACCAAAACATTAAACAATAACAGGGTACGGTTTAATGATTTCAAAAAAAAAAAATCAATATTGTCCCAGAAACATTTCAGATTGTATACGATGAAAAAATTTCATCTGTAGCAGTATCTGGAATACTAATCGGGTTTTGATTTGAAATTATCGAATAAAACCCTAATTTTTCTCAACCTACAAATCACATGAACCCTAGCTCTGATACCATGAAGGTGAAAATTGGTTCGATTGAAGACAAGTGAATAAAATTGCAACCAAATTAAACATCAAATTCATGAATTGATTTGTAAATCGAGTATTTTACCTCACTGAAGCTTTGTCGTTCTTCGATCGGTTGAATTGAAATTGGTATTGCTCGAATCTTAGCTCTCCAAACGTAGAGCCTCTATGGATATCCACGAGAGCGTCTCCCCTTTCGATCGAATTGAGAGAGGAACATAAGGTCGGTGCTAGCCGCCATTATTGAGGATTTAGGAGAAAAGGAGTTTCGGTGGATTTTGTTTGATCTGTTAAGCACCCTAGTTTGTGGTTCTACCACCGTAGCGGTGTAGCCAAAAGCAAATAGCTAGATGTTTTTAGTTCCACATGGTGGTGTAACGCTAAAGACACCATATTTTATGCTTTTGGCTACCACACCATGGTGTTAGAAAGCACAAACCGAGGTGCTTTTAGCAGCACACAGGAAGTGTGTGTTCTTTTATAAAGTGGAAATTATCCATAAAATTAGGATTCAAACCGAAAGCTCATTTCAACTTCAAATAAAATATCAACGTATTGATATTTTATTTGTCCAAAATAATTTCTTTTTCATAATGCTCTGTTATGTGGCCCCATAGGTTATTACAGCGTTGGCAATGATTTTAAATCATATTTAAAATCATAAACAGTTATTGGCATCTAGCAATACGCCGCTACTACCCAAGTTATAATAAGATCAATGATTCGATATAACCTTTCTCTGACTAGTGTATCAATGTAATATAATCCTTTTAACCATTATATCCAAAATTAAACTCGAGACATGGAACGTATCACCCTCTTTATAATTTAATCTATTTTTCTTGATCGATGAGTAGACTGTTTAAAACAAATCAATATTTGAGCACGGCCATGCATTTCACAGTCTCACTCAATCAAGAGACCCATGGATATCACTACAAATATATATATATATATATATATATATATATATATATATATATATATATACTGTAGGGTTGAATTCCGTCTAGATCATCCATAATTTTCATTCGATTCGAGATGTATCCAATAATCACCATTATCGTCACTCTGTTATGAATAAATTTAGATGATATCAAAACACAAATATCCTCGAATAAAATTATAATGATTTCAGGTCTGAGGACCATTACATCACGACCACTTTGAGAATAACTTATGATACTGTTAATTATATTCCATGTAGTTTTTCTCACACTGGGTCAGCCCAATACGATATTCTCCAATACGTATTTATGACATTAATATCACGTATATTAATGATCAATGAGATGTGATCATCGGCAATCAACATTCTAGTCTCTATGTTTTATTGTTGTCCTATATAAACAATAAAACTTAACTAGGGACATTTAAGAATTACAATACTTAACATATTATATAATCTCAAGTCCAAGTCACTTACTTGAACTATATAATTCCGCATTATAATTTTAAGGACTTCTATTATATTAATATTATATTACGCAGTAAATATAATATAATAGAATATTATTTTGTTCCAAATAAAATAATAACATCAACAGTGTTATCAATCTCATCAAATGAATTGCCTCTAGGGCATAAACTCTAACAACATCTCCGTCATCTGACCTAACACCGCTGAACTCACACTTCATATACTCTGTTTTAGTTATGCTAAGCCTGAAATCCTTTGATTCTAAGGTCTCCCTCCATAATTCTAGTTGTCTATTAACCCCTATTCTGCTTTCATCAATCAGCACGACATCATCAGCAAAGAGCATACACCACAGAATCTCCCCCTTGTATACATTGTGTGATTTCATCTATCACTAATGCAAATAAATAAGGGCTTAAAGCCGAACCTTGATGTAACCCTATGTTAATGGGGAAGTCATTGGTCTCACCATCACATACCCTGACATTAGTCACAATCCCTCATACATATAACGTACTTTGATGGCACCCTCTTCCTTTCTAACGTCCACTACATAACTTTCCTCGGTACTTTATCGTAGGCTTTCTCCAAACCAATAAAAACCATGTGAAGATCTTTCTTCCGCTTCTTGTACCTATCCGTAAGTTGCTTAATCAAGAAAATCGCCTCACTGGTTGACCTTTCAGGCATGAAACCAAATTGATTAACTAAATATATTAATAAAGACATAAAATGACAAACATAAAAAACAAACAACAAAGCGATAACACTGCAGCACATACATGGTTACATAAATAAAAACTAGTCTTAACAGTTTACATGGCACAACAATTCAACTGAAACAAAAAGCACATTCATCATTTCATTAGAGAAACAAAGGAAGCAAAACAAATATGAAGACAATGTATGGAAGCAAAAAAAATTGCGAAAGCAAAATAAAAATACGAAAAAAAGGGAAGCAACAACAATGTCCAAACTACGATCTGTAATTAATCAATTCCATTGAACCCATGTCTATTTTTAATCAACAAAAATATAGACGCAACAGCAACATGTATATTTTTAATCAGCAAAAAAGTAGTATTTTATCATCGCTTTACAATTAGTAATTCACAAGCCTAAAATTATGGAAGAAATTGAAATCACGGAAGAAAAATCTAAAAAAACAAACTCAATCAGTCAATTAAAGATTCAGAGAGAAAATTTTACCAATTTGCAGAGTGTAGTTCTACTCTAAGCTCCTAAATCCAAATTAATCAAGCTGACTGTTGAGTGTATTTTAATTTTTGAATTGAATTGGACGAATGAATCCTAATCGACATTGGAGGAAATAAATTGTAAAATGTAAATGAAAGCAAAATAGCGGCTGGCTATGTAGCAATCCGAAATCCCTCGATCTCCGAAGAGGCGGAAAAGCGCGGATTGCATGAGAACACGACGCATCGGGACACAAACATGAGAACATTCCATTGCTATTACAACAATTTACATTAGAGTACAAGAATATCGGAGTACGAATAAATATTACACAGCGGAAAAATAATATAAGAGATTAATAATTTACATACAAGCGAAAATAAAATGTATAAATACAATGCGTAGCGGAAATACATCAACTAACACAACTGAAAGGAATACACGGGTACAAAGTGTTGTATATAACGGTGTTGTATACACAATTATATGATTTTTGTTTGATGATAACAATCAAATAAATATTATTTTAATGTGTTTGTTACTGTACTGTTCTATATTTATATCACAGACAGAAATATAATATTTATATTTAAATAAAATACGACTGTACAGAAATTCAAATATTCACAGTATTTTATTTAAATAGAATATTTTATTTCAATATCTAAACAGTACAAAATTTATAACTTCACTATTTAAACATTCACTTCATATTGTACTTGTATATAAACAGAATAAAATAGACACGTTAGTTTGACAACAATGAAATAATATTTTATTTCAAACAGATTGTGTTTATTACAAATAATCAATACAATCACTTTTTCTCATATACATTAGCTCCTCACTATATCATTGCAACACTCATACGTTCACTCAGTTTACATTTCAGTATACAGATTTTTATTGACACATTCATACAGACTTTTTGTACTTTCACCAACACTGTCTCTTCTGCCTTCTGTCTTCTTGCCTTCTGTCTTCATTGTCTTCAGTCCAGTCACTTCAGTCCGGTCTTCATACCTGTCATACACAGAAACACACACACAGTACACTGCAATAGAATTTAAATTGAATGAATGCAAATATAAATTTTATTTTTAAAATTTTATCTGCCTCAGTTTTTTCTGGTGTGTTTTCTCATCATTTTTCTAACTCGGTCTGATTTGTGTTCATCTAGTACCCACTGATCTGCCACGACTTGCCACACTGGTCTGCTGATCAGAACCAGCGTCAAACTAGTTGATTCTGACCAGCCTCAACTCAGTGCGACAGTCTGCTGATATAAAATAACATATATTGGCAATAACATGTAGTCGAGCTATGAACAAGCAAAGAGGACAAGTGTTTTTTAACTAGCAGATCAGTTTATAAGGTAAAGCAAGGTGACACAAGCTCAGATGATCAGATCAAAGTGGTGGAGTGCAAACAAGACAGTGGTCTTGCCAAGTATGAATACAAGTAGCAGATCAGGATGACTGTGTGCATGATACAAATGGTCATGTGGAAGTTCAGTTTTTAGCAAGTGCAACAGGGTACACATGCAAATGAATGTAGCATGGTACAGCAAAAGTTAGAGCATACATCTGTGCTCATTTCAGGTTCACACAGCATACAAAAACAGTAAAGCACAAGCAAGGGTCCTTCAGTTTCAAGTGTAACCAGTGCTATAATCGCAAGCATGTAGACATGTTCATATGCAAGGTCACAACACAGTTTCAAGTGTAAGAAGTTAAAGAGTGCTACAGATCAACAACTTGGGTGTACACAGCAATAACATGGTAGGTGAACCAAACAATACACACAAGTGATCATCTCAGGAACAAAGACCAGAATGCTATACATGTTCAATTCAGCGACAAGTGCAAACATATACAGTCCAACATGGTGCACACTGTAGAGTGCAAAAGCAATTCAAAGCAGTGAAGTATCAATGGTCTGAAAGTACACAAGCCAAGACAAGTGACAAAGGAAATGCATACATGAACAAGTCGAGATGTACATAGAAGAATGATGTGTGGAATCAATGGAGCAGCAGGTTAAAGATGCAAGGATATTTCCAGTTTTGTCAAATCATGTATGGCAAAGATTTAAAATGGTTTTATGGAAAGCAAGAAGCAAATTTTCACAAGTGGTTTTTTGATATGAAATCAATGGCATGCAAAATTTTGTTCGCAACGCTTTTAAATGATTTCCAGAAAGTCAGTGATGAATTTTTTGATAAGAATTCATTTCAAGTATCACCAACAAATCAGAGAAATAGGCAGTGCCATTTCAATTCATTCAAGGTAGATTTAAATCAATTCAATGATGGTAGAAATTCCAGTAATTACAATGTATGGCAAGTTTTAAATTTTCTGAAATCAAGCATTTATGGCAAAAATCAATTCGAGAATTTTTTTCAGAATACTGAGGATATCATCTTTCCTATTTTGACCACAAAACCAAATCATTCTTGGTAACTATCTATTTGACTTGCAACAAACAATACCAGGCATGGAATCTTATTCAAGGAATCATCAAATAAATCCTTTCCAGAATTCATTGAAGAAATATTAGAAATCAATTTCAAATTCTAGACATCTTTCCAGCAAATTCATGGAATCCAAATCAGGAAAGGAAACAGTATTTAATTTTGGACCAGAGCATCAATTTGTTTCCAGAGTTTCATCACTCATTCAATCAGAGCCGAAGCTGTTTAAATTCAAAAGGGGCAACAGAATAAATCACGCAAGTGATAATATTACAAGAGGCCACAAATTCAATCACGCATTATTTCATTCGAGAAAAATCATAGGAAAATCGAGGGCAATCAAAAAGGGGAAGCCAACACAATCAATTAGACAAAGTCATCAATTACGAAATCAGAGTTTAGGGTTTCCTTTTAACCCTATATGTACACACCTTTTACATCACAGGCAAGCATCGAAAAACCACAATCAACTTGCAGGAAAAACCAACATCGAAATCACTAGCTCAAAGAAAAATCAAACAAGAAATTACTCACAGGATTTTCGATCAGAAGCCAGAGAGAAACATCTCAAATCGAAGAACCAGCAAGCCGTAAAGTTTTCATGCTTTAGAGATTATCAATTTCATCAAGCATCAATTCGATTTGGGTAGAGAAACCCTAGAAATTCACTTCGGAGCCGCCATTTTTTTTTATCTTAGAAGAAAAGGGAGATCGGGCTAAAGAAATAAATGGGCCGGCTGATTTTTTAAGGGCCAAGTTTAAAAAGGGGATGACCCCTTAGTTTATATCCTAGGGTTTTTTCTAGTTCATTCTTGTTTTGATTTTGCTTTTAATTTTGTATTGTTTTTAATCTTCTTCTGTAAACAATTCTGAACAGTTTTACTAGTGTTTGTAAAATACTAGGGTGATCCAGTCAGTGTGTTGACTGGCAGTTGCTAGAATCTGTAAAATCTAGGATTTACTGGTTACGGGGTTGTAATCAGGGGGAATCTGGTCGAGGGGATATCGATCAGTCTACGGTTTTGAGCGTAGGGTTAGAATAGGAGCAGGGTTTGCGAGTGTACATGGTCTTGTATGCGGGATCTGTTCTATCACCTAGTAGAAACCTTAGGAATGCAGCAGTAGGCAGGATTTTGCCGAAGCTGGGTATATCTTGTGTCATTTACTTTCTGCATTTCTGTTTCTGCTATACTCTGTGATCTGTTTATTATTATATATCCCATTAGATTTTTAATTCAGTTAAAAACTGTGATAAACCCTATTCACCCCCCTCTAGGGTTAATCTAGATCCAACACAAAGCCTTTCGAATATAACTCCAGCTGTAAACTAGAATCCTGCTAAATAGAATTCTGCAAAACCACAACTACTAGCAGCCCTGTGAAAAATATGGGCTCCCAGAGTTTAGGTAGAAACAATAAACTCTGAGTCAGTCATGGAACTGGTGTGAGAACTTGTTAAACTTTTACTTTAAAATAAGGTAAATCACTGGACCACGCCGTATGTCACGGAACAGGTTCACTCCAATGAATACCTTGAAATAAAACAATTTATAAACAACCCAATGCTTTTTAAAAAAAAAAATGAAACCATTATAAGACTCAGGTCCTATCACACAATGCAACACAAGATGGAGGATAGAGTTTTACCTTAAAATAGCCAAACATGCTTGGTACGCTTTAAAACAAATCATTTTGGTGTTATTATAAGTGCATAGTGTCAAAACAACTTCAAAAATAAATGTATCAATCATAGATGGTATAGGTACCCTATATTATGTCGCCATACATAGGTTTACAGCTAAAATCGAAAAATGTCATATTGGAAGTTGGATTTCCATCATGAGTCAAGACAACGAATGTACTTCTCACCGGTTTCGGGTCATCTCTAGCGGGATGCCCAGGATCAACACACTTGACCCTTGGATCTTGCAGGGCTGGTCCTCTCTTACTTTTGAGGATTATTTATTCCTTAACAATACGATTTCTGGTCCTATAGGATCTATCACTGAGTCTTTTAATCGACACGATATCCGAGGCGCCTTGCAATCCATCATCCATATAAGTAAAAATGTTTGGGCTCCATACCATGACACAACTTCTAATTAGAAAGAAACGTATGCACTCCCTGCGTCCCTTATCCTGTTTCTAACTCATCACGGGTGTGAGGCTCGCGAATTAACGCTTTACACAAAGCTATGCTACTTAAAGCCTTGCTTTGATCATCATCCACAAGACCTTGCTTTTCAATAAAAGCCTTGATCATTTTCATCTTAGCATGCCACATTGTTAATTCATGCCATACAACTAATATCTATCAATATATAACCTCTAAGCTCATACGTCTCAGAGAAGGGTGTTAAGCAAGCGAATAAATTCTTCACCACCAAACAGATACATATTTAAAAGAAATCAATCAATACCGAACGAAATGCAATGTCAGACATAAACCGTACACAAGTTCGTTCTGGGTCTGAACGAAACCGGAAGCACCACATTTCTCGTCCCATATGTCCAATACAGGAGAGAGGCCCTCACATATCTGGTCGATCTCCAAGTACATATGGGCGATCACCACTTATTACCTCGTCTTGGGTGTGCATCTCAATCAAGACATCAGTAATCATCCAAATGATGTGAAGATCTCCGGTCTTCAACCATCGTCTTCAAATCTTCGACTTTTAGTCGTTGTAGTAGTTACTCAAAATGGGTTAAACCCGGTCTTTCCGAATAACTCACATATTTTATAATCAAGTGCTATAAAAACACATCATACGCCTCATTCCAATCCGGAATATTCTTTCATTCAAATATTCATTATTTTGGAAATTATTCGCACAAATCTTACCAAAGATTTAATTCATTTAAACCTCTTGTTTAAATCTTTCTTTGAAAACCATTACAAAAGATTTTGTGTTATCCTTTAACCATTTTAAACCAAATTAAGGTTTATCAAACTAGTCAGGATTTACGAGCCTTACCGAAGTAATCATTCATTTTATTATCCCAATCCTAACATATTTATCCCATGGAGTAAAACTAGTAATACTCCATATCTAACCCTCTCTGTGTTATCGGTAAAATTAATTACCATTTCACGTTTCCAAACTAATCATAGATTTAACTGTCGCATGGAGTAAAACTGGTGGTACTCCATTCTCGAACATTCTTTAAATTTGGTAAATTTAATTATCTTATTCACATTCAATCTAATTAAAGATTCATTAAAACTCCAACTTGGTTTTAATATCAAAAATCATTACTTAATGATTATTCAACTTAGGAAATTAATCTTGCCTTTAACTGGGTTAAAGAACCAATGTCATTTAAAACAAAGCTCACGATAAACCCAAAATCCTCTTCCATTAAAATAGAATTTTCACTCAATTCCAATATAATGTATTAAATTGGAAAACTTTACTTTGGAAAATTTCATTAAATCTTAGTTAAAAGATTTATAAATTTCAAATCATATCTTCATTGTTAATTGGGTTTTAAGAACCAATGTTATTTAAACCATTGTTCACAATAAACCCAAAATCAACTTCTATTTAATTCCAATTATATGTGCTAATTGGAAAACTTCATTAATCTTAATTAAAAGATTTATCCTTTTCCCAACTAGGTTTAAGAACAATGGTATTGAAGACACCATTCATAACAAACCTAAAATCCAATTTGATATCAAATACAGGTCTCTGAATAGAAATTATATCGATTTATATTCAATATCAAATTCTGAAAATAACAGATATCATATTGGGAATAACAATATATATATATATATATATATATCTTCCAAATTCCTCATATTCGTATAAATCATGAAATCCAATATCAAAATATTCCGAAGATTATTTCCATTTAAATCCTTTCCAATTCATACGTTGGAAATATTCCGATTATATTAAAACCATATCAATTCTTTATTCTAGTTGTTAACCCTTTCTTTTAGATAAAAATATCTTTTATCTTTTCAAACTTGGAGTATTTCAATATTTCCATGTCCATCCAAAATCGGACATCAAAATCATATTTTGATTCTTCAGTGAATATTATTTTAAAATATTCGTTATTTCTGAATTGTAACCAGGCTCTATCAATTACCATATAACTTTATTTATATGGATTCCAAACATCGCATGTATTCAAAAATAGTAATAAACAACTATTAAACATTCAATTTACATCCAGAGTGCAATTTGCAACTGCATAAGCATTAAACAGTTAAATAACGCTTATAATAGTCTGTCAATCAATCGATTGACATACAATTAAATTCAAGGAAGACGTGAATTAATTGTCATCCCCAGACCCATGTGGGGTTTTCAACTATCAAACAAATATTATTATTTGTACACTTGGGCGAGGCGTAAAATTATCGTTCCAATACCTGTGTGAGGTTTACATCACAATCCTGTGAATTTATCCATTATTTGGGAGATAGGTGGGTAAATTGTCATTCCAGAATAATTCATAATATAAATGTTTTATTTGACAACGTATATATAAACGGTTTATTAATAATAGCACTAAAATTGTAAACATCCATCAATCACCAAATAAATATTGCAATCGCAGGCAATCAATACATATCTAGTTATAAAAATAAATAATTGTACAAAAGATTTGAGTGAGAGAGTTCTCACATTGATCGGTTCTGAAAACGTTAAATAACGATTAACATTCGATTGTTAACATCAGACGTTTTTCTCGGCCAAAAACTGCCCTGAGCTCCAAATCACTCCAAATCAGTTTCATTGCAGAGCTCTCGTCGATATGGTTCCAACGAATCATGTTTCGCTAAATTCCGACAACGTATGAAAAAGTTACGATTGTTTGATTTTTTATAATTATTTTTCCCTTTGACAGACGTTTGTTGCTTCGGGTCATACGTCTGACTGAAGCAATTAATTATTTCCAGAGAGCTTTAACAAATGTCTGTTGCTTCGGTTCAGACATCTGAACTGAAGAAATTAATTATTTTCTTTGCCGTGAGCTTTGACAGACGTCTGTTGCGTCGGTTCAGACGTCTGACTGAAGCAAAATGCAACATTTTGTCTTGGTAATGATTTGCAATTGGTTCTCGGACGAGCTCGCATCAATGGTGATGGCTTATGACATTTTCTAAATGAAAATGAAGCCACTTTAGCTCAGTGAAACCGCTCAAGAACACATGCATATATGCACGAACATACATACATGATATTGTAATGATTTTTGATTATAAACTCATATACGGACAAATTTTCTAATCAAAGCAATCAAATACGATTCAAGTGAATTGTGAAGTCTTAGAACTTGTCGGTGTGACAATGTAGCTTAATAATATCCAAATCAACTAGTAGCATATGAATTAGATTGTGTGGACAATTCTAATCATAATTTTCAATTCAATGAAACATTAGCACATGAAATCAGCTAATTTACACCGACATATCAATTTCACTAGCATATGCAAACTCAAATGAATTCTAATCTACACTTTTACATGCTATAAGCTTGTGGTATAAATGTGGGTTCATGAATAACTCACAAAGCTCTCACCTATGATTAATATGGAAGAAGGAGGCACATAAGCAAGCTAGAACACTCTCTCTTCCAATATAGCACAAAAATCTTTAATCTATACACTATATACAATATTTCCTAAGGCTTAGGTTTAGAAAATCTCACAGACTGAAGAGGAAACAAGATGGAGAAGATGAAGGAGCTTACCCTAGTTTCTATGCTTGATTTCCTCTTGATTCGAGCTCCAAATTGCAAAACCTAGCTTAGGAATTTTATTTTCCTTTTCCTTTCCCCATTTTCTATTTTTCTTTGTTGAAGGAGAACGAATGAAGAGGCTAATATGGGGTTATATGGTGGGCTAGGTTTAGCCAACCAAGACCCAACCAAGGTGCTAAAACTCCGAAGCTTGGAATATATCGAAGTTTATAGTTTTCGAACACAAACGACATTTTGAGCTCAATGGAAGTGGTCTCGAGCCCAAATTCGTCTATATGTAAAAAGTGATATTTTGGTCATACATCCAATGAAAGAGACCAAATTTCTCCAACTCTAAAGGTACCGATGTTTATAGTTTTAAAAGTCACAAACGAAATTTTGAACCCAACGGAAGTGATTTCATTGAAAACGAAGGTCGTTTGCAAAATGGCTATTTTAAGGGATATATATATATATATATATATTCCATAGCGATTATTCTAAATTTTAGTTTAGACATAACTTACAATTTATAAAGTGAAATCTCAATTTCTTACATTCGTTAGAAAATTACAATTCAAAATATTCCAACATTTCTTGTTTTATCAAATTCTAATTTATATTGAATTCTATACATTCATTCAAAGTTTAAAACCAAATTTTCAAACTACCATGCCATTTTAAGTTCGTTTTAATTTAAATTTAAATTTATACGTTTTAACTTCGATTAAAATAAATTTTAAGTCGTTTATTCTCAAAATAATTCATCCAAAATATTTAATTTATATGAAAATCAATTTTAAATTGGTTTCAGAAATACAGATTGTTACAACCTCCCCCACTTAAAATCTTTTCGTCCTCGAAAAGGAAGAAGGAATTGAAGGTCGTTTACTTAACCAACTCAACCTTCACTTGACTCAAGTTCTTCAACTTTTCAGTTTCTAAGAACTTTCTAATTTCTCACAATTTAGCTAACGCCTTAAATTTTCGAATTTTTTCCTCCATACCCTCCTTTGTACGGGTTGATCGATACAACTACAAATGGCATCTACAGGCTCTCATATATTAAAAGAAAATTCAAAAGCCAAACGACTAGCCAATCGGCTCATAAAATCATCAAATCCTATTAATATATAAACATGTACATACCTATTGGTCGAGCATACAATTTTATTCCTCTTCTTAGCTTCCACGCAATAACCCGTGCAACATATATATACATGTATATATATATATCCAATTCGAACTAATTTTCAATTCAGCTCAATGTTAAATTCGATTTGACTAAATTTTACCTTTCATTTTCACATTGGTTTTATCATTCCAATATTTTAGTTAGTTAAACTAGTTATCATCCAGCTCAACCAGCAATCAATTAGTTGATTAGCTTTTAAATATATAACTTCTATATATACTCAAAATCATATTTTAATGCCAAATCACAAACATAAACCCTAACTAAGTTTTTAGTTCTCACACCAGTCACTTGGAAATATATAGACATCCCACTTTCGAAACTCGAACATAAACACTAATGATGCTCGAGCTATCATTAGAGTCATCCCTAGGAGACTAGTGTGTGATTCTATATCTACCCAGTATGCTTGAGACTTTGAATACACGTTAATTACGCGTATATTCAAAATCTTCTTATACTCAATAGTCCCAAAATGAATATAAAATAAAATACTCAAATACGTATAATAAGATGTGATTTTCAAAACTAAATTCATTTTAGAAATAATACTCTTCAAACTCATTCTAGGGCATTACTAACCCTATCTCCAACGAGTTATTCTTATAGGATGTTATTAATTCTACCTTCGATGAATTCTCTTGTTCGGTTCCAATGTGTCCTGTTCTCGAGCTTTGAAAACCAAAGCTCTGATACCAACTGTAGCAATCACTACACCAGTAAAGACTTTTGGTAGCGTTGAAACAACGCTACCATAAGTTGTAGTAGCGTTGTAGTGAACGCTGCGATACGACATGCAACTAAAAGTCTCAAACTTTTTGTTGCGTTGTAGTAAACGCTACCAAAAATAACATATTGTTGCGTTTTTGAAATGCAACTAAAGTTCTTCTGTAGTGTTAACAAAACGCTACCAAAATTAACTATTTTTTGCTACATTTTTTTGTATAATATTTTTTATTTTTTGTAGCGTTTTTAAATGCAACTATATATAAGTTTACATTTTTTTTGTAGCATTTTTAAAATGCTACCAAAAGTTATTTGTTATTTAACAACATATTTAAATACTATTATTTATCGTTAATGGCCTATATCATTTCCAACAATCAGCATATTTAAAATACTATTATTTATCTGATGACCTGTATCATTTCTAGCAATTGCTTAGATAATATCCATATTAAAACCAACAATCAATCATATATTCAAATCAACAATTATCATATTCAAGCATAGTTTTTTGACAAAATAAGCCACTTACCATAAACATCCACAAACAAGTATACGCAAATAGTACTAACAAAGTATCATAATGTATGTAACGATTAAAGCCGTATCCATTGTTTGCTTAACAATAATTCTTTGTTGCTGCTAGTCTTCGCTTCGAAAAGGCTAAATACCGTAGACAGACGAGTTTAACAATCAACAACAAGAATTTTTAGAGACGAATATATATAAAAAAAACAGAAACATAACACATAAAACTATAAGGGAACGATATAACTTCGCTGATGACAAGCATATGAAAAAACAAGAATATAACACAAGTCATGCGCATGTGCGTGATTGGTGGACCTAAGTAGTTGTGTTCCATTCCAAAACAATAGCTGATCAAAGAAATTATAATATAACACATTAAACGATCAAAAATGGATATCAACAGATTAATTTTTTCACTTGTGGGGCTTCCTCGTCTCCTTCAGAACTTTCTTCTTTCTTATTGCCATCATCTTCATCCTCTTCCTCACTATCAACCGACAAGAAGAGTGCAAAAGGAAATAAAAACATATAATGACTATCAAACCAACAAGCAGATTTATTTTCTTTTATAACTTTCGCAATTTGTTTCAACTTACATATATGCATTCAAATAAAGCAAGTAAGGACTAAAAGATCTAAAATACACCAACCTAAAACTACAAATTTGCAAATACGAGAATATCTAAATGATACATTAATTTTATAATCAATTTGCACCTATTGTAATTAGACATACTACCCCTGAAAACAAAAGGTGCATACAACCAACATTTTTTACGCCATCGTATTACATACAAATAATATATATATATATATATATATATATATATATATATATATATATATATATATAGTACATTAGACATATTACCCCTGAAAACAAAGGGTGCGTACAACCAACATTTTTTATGCCGTCGTACTGGATATGTGCGTGTATTTTTTTTTTTGATTTGTTCAGGAAGAGAACCGACCGGAGTCGTAAAACCCTCCTTAATGCACCTAGCCCGGTCCGCAAGCACCACATAAGTGACTTATTTTAGCGTATGCACATAATAAGCTCTTAGCATGCATGTGTGTGTATGTGTATATATATATGCATGTATATGTATGTATATATATATATATATATATATATATATATATATATATATATATATATTTATGTGTGTGTGTGTGTTCTGTCTAGACACAAAAAACTTGCAAATCCTTTATTAGCGAGCGTAACGGTACGCACTAGATCATTACATATGTTTTTAACCTGGATTATATTTTTAGAAACTGTTCTTTTAATATATTTAATAAAATAATGATTTGTGCAAATATTAGGTTATATTTTTGTATTGAATCATGTGTTATTAGTTTGAATTTTTATTTCTATGTTGTAATATATAATTTTCTATTAGGTTTGAATTTTGTTTGTGTTGTTAATTAATAAAAAAGAATATTTATTTGTTTGATCAAATTTTTAAGTGATAGAAAGATTTGATATTATGCATAGAAATGATGTTTGAATTTGTAAAAAGGTTTAATTGTTAGATCATATTTTTTACGTAATACGTAATATTAGAAGCTAAAAATATGTAAAAGCATTTTTGAAAGTTTACGGTTGAACCAAAAGTTAGCGCTTCCAAAACTACTTATAAAGATATCTTGGTGTTGAAATCATATGTTATTTAGATTGAATTTTTATTTTTCAATAGCAATATATAATTTTTCTTATTAGTTTTTATTTTTATTCGTGTCGTTAATTGATAAAAAAGAATGTCTATCTGTAAGATTCTATTTTTAAATGATATTAAAATTGATTAATATATGTAGAAATACAGCTTGATTTTATAATAAGATTAAATTGTTAAATCCCGTTTTTAGATAATATATAAAGTTAAAGCTACGTAAAGGGTATTTTTGAAAATTATACGACCAAATCAAAGTTTACGTTTTCAAGACAACTATGAATAAATATTTTATTTATAAGTATAGCAAGCACAAAGTTATATAAAACCCGACTTACTTTCTACAATTAGTTTTCAATTTGTAGCTGCAACAATATGTTTTTCTGATGAGACTACACCAAAATTTCGTCCTCAACTTTTATACCAAACGTCATGCAGTTGGGCCTACCCTATATGTTTAACTTCCGAACTAAAATGTTCAAGTTTGCTTTATTTTTAACTAAGACATTCATATGGCTTTGAATTTAGTCATAGAAAAAATGTAGTGTTTAGTTGCTTTGACAGTTACATGCAAGGCAAAAGCTATTTGTAGTGCTGGAGCATGTTAAAAAATTATTGCAAATAACAGCTAAATAATACACGATAGTAGTGTAGTCGACTTCTTTCAAACAGAAAGCAATCTTAACCTATCTTCCACACTAAGCAATCACAATCATTAACTCTTCTACTTCAATTTTATCAGCTCTTGGACACGATAAGCTAGAGTACTATACAAGGCATAAGCGTTGACCATTCAATTTTGTTATGGACTAAATCTACCACCACCAAAGAGTCAGGATATAAATTTACCTCATTGTTGCTCCTGGACCCGGAGGTTGCTCTAGAAGAAACGTCTGTGACCTAGACCTGAAACCCAAAGCCCTGTATAAAACATACATCTAAGATGCATTCAATGAGAAGGCGAATTCACTTGAAATGAGTAACAGGACAAGGACGAACTAACAATTCACTAAAATATGAGATTTAACCCGAGTCCTAAAATAATTCTTTTTTAAGTGTCAATCTGCTACCACATGCAAGTGGTTGAACACCCAGAACACCATATTCAAGTGGTAGAGCAGATTCAACATAAGAAACCAAAAGTTGCATGTCAGGTGGTTCCACATCATTTGAATCTGTAAAGTACTTCACAGACTTGTAATCTAAAGATAAAATAAAAGGAGATTGTCAAATACCAAGTAAATATAATCACAAAAACCAAAGCATTGACTAAGCGCGCATGATACCTAAGATGCAATTCCAAGTCAAGAACACGCCAGTAAGAACAATGAGTAGAGAAATGAAATCACATACTGCCATAAACATGTACAATACCTAACGTCAATAATAACCTTCTTCCTCCAACAGCTGATCTATATGTAAAATCCAAGTCCTCTCGATTACTTCAGTCCTAAATGTCCCTCAAGCTGCTTGTCAACAACAAAACACCGTTCCAATTTCTTCAACCTACAGGTATGAATGTTGTCCCAAGTTCTTTTCACATGGTTATTTGTTTTAAATGCCTGAAAAAGGTATATGAACATGACTTGCATGAGTACTCACCAAGGAAATTGGGACAGACACCAAGATCTGTGAGATCGTTGAACTCAAAAACATCGCGCCCATTCTGAGAACCAGATTAGGAAACTAGATAAGTTTCATATAACAAACTTTTACGACGAATTGCAAAATCGATATGTGGATATCTGGATTTACTCTTTCTATATTCAGATATATTAATCCTATTTTACTTTAGAAGCTTGTGTGTGGAAGCTTAGAACCACACAGAATAAGAAAAGGGAATGGATTATACACCACTGAAGCTGAAAATGTTAAATGTTCCTGCTACATTTGAGGATGACCGAGTTAATGATACGAACCCATTGATTGCCAATTTAAAGCAGGAGATATTAACGCTGGGTCAATATTTAATTTCTTCATGGCTGTACTATTCATAAACACCTTAAAGGTGTTGGTGCCATCAGATCTCAACATTAATGAAACAGCGTCCTAACGTACAGAAAAGTAACCGCGATATTGTGCATTAACCCCTCCAAATCCATAATACGATACGTATTGAAATAGACACGTAATTTTTGTGACAGTTTAACAAAACCATTACCAACTTCACTTTCTCTAGTATCGAAACTACGATAGAATTTCATTTACCTACAAAAGATTGTTTCTCAAGAGATTGTAATCACAAATTTGGAAGCAACAAGAGGGAAAAGAAAGCCAAAGTACTATGTGTGGCTGTATTCTGTGTGGTAATGGTGACGAAGATTCCATACAAACACAATCCACCAACCTCAACCAACACCATCTATCACTCAACACAGTTCCATACAAACTTCTCCTTACCTCATCTCAGTAGAACGCCATCTCACTTCTGCACCATGAATACGTGACTCTTACCCACCCAAAACCACAATCAGTGCATACTTCATCCACACGCCATATAGACAAATCAACACATACACAGCTTCCATTTCCCAATCGAATACATCACCAAATTACCTCACACAACTCCATACTACATCACAATACCTCTCTTGCCAAAATCCAGGCAGACACCAAAACCACTCTTGCAAACACGTCATCTGCGCAAACCCCACAATGTCCCAACAGATTTTTTGGACTTCTGCTAACCATCAAACAAGTTTCCACCATCAAATTGTTATATAAATACACTATCAAACAAGAAGATAACAGTCTTAAACAAGTTTCCTTACCTTTATATAACTTGCTGCCATCACAAACCCGTGAACTACTCCACTCCGCCAATCACAAACTTCACCCACAGCCACAAACTACCAATGTGACATTCCATGACCACAACCAAAGCATGTCGCAACCTCAAGCACCCATCACCACAATCAGCACAAACAACATCCTGTCAACCATCAACACCCACTCCCTCACCAACCATGATAGCCTACACCCATAACTCATAGAATTAGCAAATGCGGATACCCTCACAACCCTGCATAACCACAAAATTGCAAACTCCCTTCATATCCTTAGGTTAGACCCGAATTCCATAGCCTAAGCCACATGTGAGGACACGACGACAACCATACCCGTTAGACACCCTCGGTTCTCTCCGCTACAAGCAAGTAGCAACTCCATTATTTCTTAATTACTGGCGTACACTTCATATATACCCACCACCATAGCGTTGCCTGACCATCACTACAGGACACACACCAAAACCTGTCAAACATGTCACACACTTCTCCATACATATCATAACCTCACCATTAACTTCATCAAGCCAAAAATATCCTCACCAAACTGGTAGAGAAACTAATCTCTATCTCCCTTCTAACATAACCATATAGTCACCTTAATGACCTTGTTACCGTCACTGCATCAACTCTCAGCCGTTACCATCTCATAAACAACCTGCTGCAACTCCTGCCTCACTTTGCAATAACAGCTACGAGTACTACCATAACATACCTCACTGCCTCAAACACTCTTCTCCAAAACAACACGTCATCACCTCTACCTCAAACAATACTACTAAACAACAACTCTGTACTACATTCACAATAATGAATCATAACCTTCCTCAGTTGACCACTAATATCAAACACACATTACCATCTGAACCAAACCCTATACCTACTATTTCTAATTTCACTTCAATCTTCAAAGACCACCTACTACAACTGTTACCCCCCACTGCCCGATCCCCAAAACTGCAATCTTATTTCACACAACCTTCTTCACTTCCAGTGAACATTAGTGATAACTCCATCACCCTAATTCCCGAACAAAAATTAACCCCCTCGGCCTTCTACAAACGCGAAATTTGCCAAACCAATTTCACCTCCACAAAAATGAACTGTGGAAACAACTGTGCATGCATGTGGAATTTAGATTTAGTTGAAGTAGTGATGCTACATATATACACATATAAAAATCACTCAAACTAATTATGTGTGAAGGCATTAAGTAACATAGTTATTACATTTCTATAACAAAAATCACAATAATATGTTTGTACAAATAGCTAATCAATTCAATATTAGTAAACAATAAAGTCATTTAAATTAGTTAGCGTAAACCTATCTTACTAATTGTAATATGACTTTTCAGAATTTATTTTGGTTGACCAGGACACTCCAAAATGCCAAAGAGACTATTATTACAATAATATTTTGCACCCATATTCTAATAAATAATTCCTAAAATATTTGATTCTCAATTCAAACATGATGAACATGATTGATTCTGGCACAATCATAAAATGGGTAGAAAAATGTGAAAACTTGAAGAGGAAGAAGAAATATACATACCTCCAAACAGCGTCAGATTTTGAGCCAGTGGTCTATATGCAGTTACGTAACAGTAAAGTGGTGCTCCTTAGTGGTGACGCAACCCTTGCCTATTCACTATCATATTTGTTTGGAATGGAATCAACCTGTTGTAGAAAATAATAATCAGCCAACCAATGTAAACTCGAAAACAAAAACAATTTCCCAAAACCAGAATGTAACTGACCTAGAATTAAAATGACAAAACCATATTTTCTAATAATGAGAAGAAGTAAATTTGAGTCAAATTAATTTATAGAAAGAAAGGGATAAGGTATATTTGTTTTAGAGCATATCTACTAAATGAACAAAGCTAACATTTGGACAACAATTATATCCTTACTAAAGAACGAACAACTGAAGATAGCAATACATGTTTTTTTTTTTTTTTGAAATAAGTTAATAGAATTTGCATCGTCTCTGAATAAACTGTAGGAGACCATCTCAAGTGTTTGTATATTGATGATGTTATCTCTTTGGTTTAACTGTACATATCACAACCATCTTAAGTGTTTGTAGCATGCATTAAAACCTATGTCACCATTATCTTTCCATTAAAATCGAGCAAATGTATTATATAAACCATCTAGTACATCAAAACATGTTAGTTTATGACAGTAGAACCAAACACAGATTAACTTTAAGGAATTATGTAGCTAATTTAATGCAATCTCATTACTACATTAATTTTTGGATGCACCAGATATTCATGTGATGCCATGCAGATATAAAGATATGATACAGGTTCTTCTAAAACAAAAAATTAATAAGAGTAGGATATAAATTGTGAAATATGACATCAAAGTAGCGTAATATGCAACTTTAAACAATTTTTATGTAAATTGATAATTTTAGATATTTAGACAAAGTTGAAACCTTATGCTGATGTACCAAATGCATCAATCCAGTAACATACAATTAAGTAAACAGAAATTGTAGATTAAGCATTCCTAGTAGTACTTATTAACCATCATAAATCTAGGGGAAATAAATGGTTTTTATCAACATCTATTAAGATACACTAGATATCCATATGATGCCATTTAGATAGAAAGACTTGATTCATATTCATGTAAAACCAAAAGGTAATAAGAAAAGGGTATAAATTTTATTTTATTTCAATCAGAATAGAGCATTCTTCAACTTGAAACAACTTTTATGCAACTTGATAAGTCTTGATATTCAGTTAAAGTTGAAAGTACAGGAGTATGTAACAAATGTGTTGATCTAGAAACATACAACTAATTAAACAGAAATTATAGAGTAGGCATGCCTGGAATTACTTCATAAACCATTAGAAATCTAAGATATCAACATCTATGAAATACAAAGGCAAGTCGGCCCAAAATTTGATGAAAAAACATATCTCTCTCTCTCTCTCTCTCTCTCTCTCTCTCTCTCTGCGGCTGAAGCATCTTTATCTTGGTATCGCTCTTTCTCTGTTAGCGGCTCCTCTATAGATTAATTTAAGAAAAAGTAAAACATGACTAATCAACCACCAGTGCTATGAATCACGCGTTACAATGGCAAAATGCCTTAAATAATACGAAATATGAATACGTGTTACCTTAAATCGAACTGCTCCTAAGAAAATCCCGGTTTGAACGTGTAGCTCTAGATCCAACATCTACGGAAGGCGTTGTGGTTATGTCGATTGAAGGAGATGGAGAGAACGGGAAAATTTATTTGTTGAAGAAGAAGGAAGATATGTAGATCGAAGAAGAAGGAAGAACTCAGAACGTTGGAAGAAAGGAAGACGAGTAAGAGGAACATAATTTAGGTTTAGGCGGAAAATTTGGAATAATGGGAGGGAAGGGAAATATGAGCGGTAAGTGAAATGTAAGGAGGCGCAAGTGAAACTGACGAGCGGCAATATTTTAGAAAATTATTCATAAACGCAACGATAACTGTAGAAGATAAAAATAAAAGCAGCACTTGTTGCATTTACCTCTCAAATGCCGCCAATGATTGCAACCATATGTAGGTTTTCTTGTAGTGAATCCAAAATCCCCCGATCTCCGAAGAGACGGAAAAACACGGATTGTGTGAGAACATGATGCATCAGAACACAAACATGAGAACATTCCATTGCTATTACAACAATTTACATCAGAGTACAAGAAAATCAAAGTATAAATAAATATTACATAGTGGAAAAATAATATAACAGATTAATAATTTACATAGCAGAGAAAATAAAATATATAAATACAATGCGTAGCGGAAATATATAAACTAACACAACTGAAAGGAATACAAAGATACAAAGCCTTTTGAATATAGCTCCAGCTGTAAACTAGGATCTTGCTAAATAGAAATCTGCAAAACCACAGCTACTAGCTGCTCATGTGAAAAATATGGACGCCCAGAGTTTAGGTAGAAACAATAAACTCTGAGTGAGTCATGGAACTGGTGTAAGAACTAAAAACAGTTATTAAACTTTTACTTTAAAACAAGGTAAATCATGGGACTACGCCGCATGTCACGGAACGGGTTCACTCCCATGAATACATTGAAATAAAACAATTTATAAACAACACAATGCTTTTTGAAAAAATGAAGTTGTTATAAGACTCAGGTCCTATCACACCATGCAACGCAAGCCAAAGGATAAAGTCTTACCTTATAATAGCCATACTTGCTTGGTACGCTTTAAAACAAATCATTTTCGTATTACTATAAGTGCATAGTGTCAAAACAACTTCAAATATAAATGTATCAATCATAGATGGCATGGGTACCCTATATTATGTCGCCATACATAGGTTTACAACTAAAACCGAAAAATATCATATTGGAAGTTGGACTTCCATCATGAGTCAAGGCAAGGGATGTATTCCTTACCAGTTTCGGGCCATATCTAGTGGGATGCCCCGAATCAACACACGTGACCCTTGGATCCTACAGGGCCGATCCTCTCTTACTTTTGAGGATTAGTTATTTCTTAACAATACGTTTCCCAATTCTATAGGACCTATCACTGAGCTTTTTAGTCTACTCGATATCGGAGGCGCCTCGTAATCCATCATCCACATAAGTAAAAATGTCTGGGCTCCATACCATGACACAACTTCTAGCTAGAAAGAAACGTATGCACTCTCTGCGTCCCTTATCCCATTTATGACTCATACCGGGTGTGAGGCTCGCGAATTAATGCTATACACAAAGCTATGCTATTTTAAGTCATGCTTTGATCATCATCCACAAGGCCTTGCTTTTCAATAAAAGCCTTGATCATTTGCATCTTAACATGCTACATTGTCAATTCATGCCATACAACTGATATATATCAATATATATAATCTCTAAGCTCATATGTCTAAGAGAAGGATGTTAAGCAAGAGAATGAATTGTCTACCACCAAGCAAATACATACTGAATAGAAATCAACCGATACAGAATGAAATACAATGTCAGACATAATCCATTCCCAAATTCGTTCTGGGTCTGAATAAAACCGGAGGCACCTTATTCCTCGTCCCGTATGTCCAATACAGGAAAGAGATCCTCGCATATCCAGTCGATCTCCAAGTACATCTAGACGATCACCATTTATTACCTCCTCTTGGATGTACATCCCAATCAAGACAACAGTAATTATCCAAACGATGTGAAGATCTCCGGTCTTCAACCACCGTCAAATCTTCAACTTTTAGTCATCATATTAGTTATTCAAAATGGGTTAAACTCGGTCTTTCTGAATAACTCGCATGTTTTATTATCAAGTGCTATAAAAACACATCATACGCCTCATTCCAAATATTCATTACTTTGGGAATTATTCCCACAAATCTTACCAAAGATTTAATTCATTTAAACCTCTGGTTTAAATCTTTCTTTGAAACCATTGCACAAGCTTTTGTGTTATTCTTTAACAATTTTAAACCAAATTAAGGTTTATCAAACTAGTTGGGATTTACGAGCCTTACCGAAGTAATCATTCATTTTATTATCCCAATCCCAACCTATTCATCTCATGGAGAAAAACTAGTACTCCATATCTAACCCCCTCTGTGTTATCGGTAAAATTAATTACCATTTCACGTTTCAAATCCAATCAAAGATTTAACTATCGCATGGAGTAAAACTCATAGTACTCCATTCTCGAACATTCTTTGAATTTGGTAAATTTAATTACCTTATTCACATTCAATCTAATTAAAGATTCATTAAAACTCCAACTTGGTTTTAATCTAAAAAATCATTACTTAATGATTACTCAACTTAGGAAATCAATCTTGCCTTTAACTGGGTTAAAGAACCTGAAACGACCCGAACTTCCCCGCGAAGGAAAGCCCGGATTGCACTGAGGACAAGACGAATCAGAACATAAACAGAAGAACATTTCATCGCTTATTACAACAATTTACACCAGAGTACAAGAATATAACATAGTATGAATAAATATTACACATTTTATAAACATCAGAGAATTAAATTTACAATGCAGCGGAAAAATAATATAAAACACAACTAAAAAGATTATACGGATAAAGAGCTTTCCGAATATCATTCCAGCTGCAAGCCAAGATCATGTGAATATAAATCTGCAAAACCAAAACTACTAGCTGCCCGTGTGGAAAATAGGGGCACCCAGAGTTTAGGTTAAAACAATAAACTCCAGGTCAGTCATGTGACTGGTGTGAGAACTAAAATAGTTATTAATCTTTATTTTAAAGTTCGGTAAATGAAGGGACCACGCCGTATAACAAGGAATGGGTTTCCTCCCAAGAATACCAGTGCATAAAACAACAACGCACTGCTAAATAAAGAACAATGAAGCTATTATAAGACTCAGGTCCCATCACACAATGCAACGCAAGCCGGAGGATATAGTTTTTACCTTATAATAGCCAAGAATGCTTAGTACGTAAAATTTCATGTTTTATTATTACTATAAGTGTATAGTGTCAAAACAATTTCAATCATAGACGACATAAGTGCCCCATACCAAAATATCTCCATATATAGGTTTACAATCAAAACCGCAAAATGTCGTATTGGAAGTTGGATTTCCATCAGTGAACCAAGGCAAGGGATCGTCCTTACCACTTCGAGACTCTCTAGCCCGAGCCTCAGGTCAGAGCTCGAGTGACCTTTGGATCGTCAGGGCCGGTCCACTCGATGTGGATTAAAATGCCTGAACACTGCGTTTCCCCGCTCTATGGGGCGTAAACTGGTCATATCCCAACCAAACTATCGGCCCCGGAATGACCGATATAACCGAGGCGCCTCGCTATCCATCATCCACATAAGTAAAATGGCAGGGCGTGTAAAACACTGACACCACTCCTAGCTAGAAAGAAATGCATGCCTTCCCTGTTGTCCTCTCCCGTTTCTGGTTCACATCGGAGTGTGAGGCTCGCGAATTAACGCTACACAAAGTTGCGCTGTATTAAAGCCGTGCTTTGATCATCAACCACAAGACTCTACTTTTCAACAGAAGCCTTGATCATTTGCATCTCAGCATGCCATACAGGCAATTCACGCTATGCAACCGATGTAAATCAATCACACAGAATGAAATCCGATGTCAGACACACATCCATTTACAAGTCCATTCTAGGTCTGAACGAAACCGGAGGAACCTTATTCCTCACATATCCATCGATCTCCAAGTACGTCTGGACGATCACCAACTGATTCCCTCCTCTTGGGTGTACAGCCCAATCAAGATCATCGGTAATAATCCAAACGATGTGAAGACCTCCGGTCTTCAACCACTGCCTTCATCATCGACTTATCGTCGATTAAGTTATTCAGAATGGGTATAAACCCGGCCTTTCCAAATAACTCGCGTATAAAATAAACAAGTGTTATAAAACACAACATACGCATCATTCCAATCCAGAATATTCCTTTATTCAAATATTCTTATATTTTGGGAAAGGTTCCCATTAATTTTATCAAAGATAAATTCTTTAAATTTATTCTTTAATCTTCTTTTGGATTATCCATTCAAACCAAATTCTGGTTTATCCAAGCTAGTCGGGATTAGCGAACCTTACCGAAGTAATCATTTGTTAAATGTCCCAACCCCAACCTATTCATCTCATGAAGTAAAACTGGTAATACTTCATATCTAACACCACAGTGCTATCGGTAAATTCAATTACCATTTCACGTTCAAATCTAATTAAAGATTTAACTATCGCCTGGAGCAAAACTGGTGATACTCTGTTCTCGATCATTTCAATCTAATTAAAGATTCATTAAAACTTCACTTGGTTTTAATCTTCCCAAAAATCAATACTAATGATTGTTTAACTTGGGAAATCATATCCCGTCTTTAACTGGGTTAAAGAACCAATGTCATTTAAAACACGGCTCACTATAAACTCAAAATCACATTCCATTCCATCAGCCTTTAACCGTAAATTAGCAAGTGAACAATTCCGTAAGTATTAACCCTAAGGGCGAAACCAACATCAGATCAATACCCAAGAAACCATTAAACTTAACTAATCTCCAGTTAGTTTCTGATTTTCTTAACTCCGTTGGGTCTAAGAACAATATTATTAAAGATACCATTCACGACAACCCAAAATCACATTCCATTAACAATGGAATCTTCATGGAAAACAAATCGTTATATATATAATCGTTATAAACTTCCTTATCCGACTAATAATATAAATGGAATAGCCACAAAGCCTTTTTAAATTCCATATATATTAGCAGTCCTCACCCATAGAAATTCACTTCAATTATTATCAAATCGAATTCCATTCCATTCCAATATATTTTATTAAATTGGAAAACTTTACTTTGGAAAATCTCCTTTAAATCTTAACGAAAGATTTATAAATTCCAAATCACATTTGACTGTAAAAAATCTCCTTTAAATCTTAGCGAAAGATTTATAAATTCCAAATCACATTTGACTGTAAATCGGGTTAAAGAACGAATGTCGTTAAAAACACAGTTCACGATAAACCCAATTCACATTCCATTAATTATCGGGTTAAAGAACAAGTGTTATTTAAAACAACTTTCACGATAAACCCAAATCCCAATTCCAATTAAATATTAATTAATGGGTATACATCATTAAATCTAAATAAAAAGATATAATCTTTTCTCAACTGGGTTTAAGAACAGTGTTAATGAAGACACCATTCACGACAAACCCAAATCCCATTTGATATTAAATACAAGGCTCTAAAGAGAAAATATATCGGCTTATATTCAATATCAAATACTACAACCAACAAATACCGTATTGGAAATAACGATATAAATATATCTTTCAAATTTCCATAACAATATCTGTATAATCTCGAAATCCAACATCGAAATATTTCAAAGACAATTTCGATTCAAATCCATTTCCAATTTATATATTGGAAATTCTGGTTATTTTTAAAACCCTTTCAAATCCAATTTATTTATTTTAAAAATAAATGGATTATAATTCTAGTTCAAAACTAGTTCATTTCAATAAAATTCTATTTTTATCTTTTCAAATATGGAATTTTTCATCCCAATTCTTTTCAAATCATTTCTTATGATTTTACACTAATTATTGATATTTTTAATAATTTTATCAAGGCCCGTATAGTAGATTTCCATAAACGGCCATTGAACTGCACTTATGGCGACCTTTTCCAAATTTGATTTGGACATAATTCCAAATCCACCGTTAGATTTCAAATCTCTAATAATCTCTAGAGAACTGTTTTCGATACGAACCCAATGGTTCCGGTTTTAGGAGAATCCGACGGTCGGATCTCCCGTAATGTCCGTTCGAAGTCAATGGTCGAAATTCGCGAACTACCGCGGTGCGGCGCGTTTTATTCAGACCATTATATATAATATATATATATATATATATTATATATTTCATCGATTTCCATTTAAAACATATTTTAAAAATCGTTTTAAATTCGTTTTCCAAAACGTTTTCAACTTCATATTCAATTTCAAATCAAAATTGAATATTCCATATCATCGATATATAAATGATAATATTTTCAAAACATTAGATTTTGAAATTATTTCCTTTTCGATATTCATTATAAAAATGAATAAAATCGATGTAAATATTGTTCTCGTCAAAATGGCGTTAATCTAATCAACACGACTATATATATATTTAAATATAATCGTGTCCATCCCAAATCGGACATCAAAATCCTATTTTGATTCTTTTTTGAATATTATTTGAAAATATTCATTATTTTAAAATAATCGTTATTTTAAAATATTCATTCCTTCTGAACTGGAATCAGACACAGTCAATTACCATATAATTTGATTATATGGATTTCTCGCAACAAATGTGTATAATAACAATCAAATACAATCAACCATCATCCAAAGTGCATTCTACATTGTATAAGCATCAAATATAAATATTTAACGCTTATAACAGTATGTCAACCAATTGATTGACATACAACTAATTATTGGGATTAGCGTATGTCCAATATCATCCCAATACCCGTGTGGGGTTTCAATCAATCAAACACAGATTCTAAAGTTGGGCGATGTGTAAAATTTATCGTCCCAATCCATATCAGTCCAATGTGTTACATAAACAAATCATCCGATTTATAAATATTTATTTTATATTTTATATACACGTTAAAAATTATATTTTTAACGATAAAATATTTTATTTCCATTTATGAATATTTTATTTATCCGTCCCACATCACAAACAATTTTCACAACAACATCAAACAAACAAACAATTCGTCCATGGTCTGTGGACGACGGGTGTCAGGTGCTGCTAAGCACCGTCTGCATCCTAGTATATATTTCAACTAGAAAATAAAATATAAGTGAGAAGTTCTCACCTTTGGGATCCACTCCGCCATTTTATTTCTGAATTTCTGAATGGCTTGGATTTGCCTGAAATTCAACACAGTCTTTTCCACGCTGTTCATATATAAAAATCATATTTTTATCGCTTCATTCCAATAAATAAAAACCATATTTTTATTTCTACTTCATATATTTACAGCGCTTCTTTCTATATAAAAATTATATTTTCATTTTCTACTTCTTATATAAAGATCGAAATTTTATTTTCGCTACTTCAAATTGGAAATCTACTTTTTCTACTATTAAAAATCGAATCTTTATACTTTAACCATACATGTAAAAATTAAATTTTTATCCTTACTATCCATATATAAAAATCACATTTTTATATGCTCACTTCGTATATAAAAATCGTATATTTATCCTATCGCTACATATATAAAAATCCAATTTTATTATCTACATAATATAAAAATCATATTTTTATTATTCCTATAATATAAAAATCATATTTTTATTATTCCTATAATATAAAAGTCATATTTTCATTATGTCTTTCGTATAATAAAAATCGTATTTTTATTCTTACATCATTTCGCTTGAAAATCTAAAGTTTAGACAACGTTATTACACATTAAAATCTGAATTTAAACTATGTTAGATCTCATAAAGAAAAGAAAATAAATAAAAACAAAGAAACTCACATCGCTGCGAAAAGGGAGGCTCAGAGGAGGGGGTGCTTGCCGCGGTGGCGCAGGCGCAGGCGGCGACCTCACGATGTGGGGATTCAGGGGGCTAGGGCGCGACTTTGGGGCTGGGGTGGTTCGATTTGGCCAGAGGAGTGGGGTGTGGGGCCATCCGTGGCGTTGGGGGGGGGGGGGGGGGTGGGGGAGGGGGTGGTCTGAGATGGGGTGCGCGGCGGTGCTCCACCTGGCGGTGGCGATGGGGCGTGGTGGATCTTCCACCGCGATTTCAATTATTTTTTCTTTCGGGTATCGGGCTTCTGATTTAGGGGGAGAGGGAAAATATGGGGGGAGTTATATTATAATTTAATTATAATATTTAATTAATTTAACCCCCCAAAAGTTATCTTCCCATTCGAACTCCAATCGAGGCCCAACGATTGTCGCTCCTAACGTAATACCCTCATTTCAAATACAATGGGATATGTTTCGTAAACCAATTTGGTCGTTACGATCAGTTTCCATTAAATTTAAAATATAAATCAATATATATTGAATTTGAACGCATATTTCAATTTATCGGGGCCACATACGGACTCTAAAAATTCCCGAAAAATATTTTCTAGCTTCGTATTGACGATACGGTTCTAACAAAACTAATTTTGTCAAATTCTGAGACCGTTTGAAAATGGTCATTTTCTGGTTGATCCAAATTGGCTAAAACTGACAAAACACGTTTTCTTTCGCCACACACACATATTGATTCGGAAAAAATTATGAATTTTGGAATCTAGCAATAACTTGACATTCCGGATTCAACAAAATTGGTTTCGTCGAAAACGGAGGTCGTTTCCAAAATTTCCATTTTTAAGGGCTATATTTTCCATAGCGACTATTCTGAATTTTCAATTGGGCATAACTTTTTATCCCCGCTATGAAATTTCAATTTTTTGGATTCGTTGGAAAGATATTCCCAAATAGATTCTAATATTTTTGGTTTTGCTAAAATCCGGTTTATTTTGAATCCTGTACATTCATTTGAAATTTGAAATTGAATTTTCAAACTACCGCGTCATTTCCAGTTCCTTTTATAATTAAAAATAAATAATTATATTCTAACGATGATTCAAATAAATATATACATTCTAATTTTTTTCAAAATAAATTTCTCTTTGTAATTATTTAAAATAAATCATTTTAAATATTCAAAATTCACTAAAATTGCCAAAATAAAAATTTTAAATTGGCTCAGATTTTCCGGGTTATTACAATCTCCCACACTTAAAACTTTTCGTCCCCGAAAAGGAGCAGAGCTGAAAGTTGTTTTATAAACCAACTCAACTTTCAGTCTTTCATTATGGCTTAAGTTCTTCAACTTTTTCAGTTTCTAAGAATTTTTCAAGATTTTCAAAAATTTGGCTAACACCCCAAATTTTCAAAAAAATTCGCCATAACCTCCCCTGCACGGGAGCGCCGAGAAAATCCCGAAATTGCTGTACAGGCCTCTCCAACCCAAATGGAAAAAGAAACAGCCAATCGGCTCATAAGAAATACAATAAACATGTACCTATTTGTTGGGCAAACAACTTTATTCCTCTGCTCTAACCTCTTTGCAATGACCTGTTCACACATATATATGTACATGCATGCATTTCCAAACAATTTTCAATACAGTTCAATATTTGACTTGATTTGGCTAAATGGTTAAAATATCAAACCAATAATCAAACAACACAATTAGCAATCAATTAGTTGATTATCATTTCAAATTCATAATTTTAACATATATATAGAAAATCATGTTTTTGATGCCAAGTCACAACAATATATTCTAACTATATTTTGGTTCTCACACCAGTCAATTGGAAATATATAGATATCCCACTTTCAGCACTCGAACATAAATACTGATGATGCGACCGCATCACCAGAATTATCCACGGGTGACTAGAGTGTGATCCTATATCTATCTGGTATATTTGAGGCTTCAATACACGTGGATTAGACGTAAATTCAAATCTCTATATACTTGATTGTCCAAATCAATTTAAAATAAATATTCAAATACGAATAATAAAGTTTAAATATTCAAAACAAAACTTGTTTTCAATTTTATTTTAAAAACAACACTCTCCGGACTCATTTTAGGATACTGCTGATCCTATATCTAACGAGTCCTTCTCATTGGATATTTCTAATCCAATCTCTGATGAATTCTTTCGTTCAGTTCTAATGTGTCTTGTTCTCGGGCTCTGCAAACCAAACCTCTGATACCAGACTGAAACGACCTGAACCTCCCTGCGAAGGAAAGCCCGGATTGCACTGAGGATAAGACGAATCAGAACACAAACAGAAGAACATTTCATTGCCTATTACAACAATTTACACCAGAGAACAAGAATATAACAGAGTATGAATAAATATTACATATTTTATAAACATCAGAGAATTAAATTTACAATGTAGCGGAAAAATAATACAAAACACAACTGAAAAGAATATACGGATACAGAGCTTTCCGAATATCATTCCAGCTGTAAGCCAGGATCCTGTGAATATAAATCTGCAAAACCAAAACTACTAGCTGCCTGTGTGGAAAATAGGGGCACCCAAAGTTTAGGTTAAAACAATAAATTCCAGGTCAGTCATGTGACTGGTGTGAGAACTAAAACAGTTATTAATCTTTATTTTAAAGTCCGGTAAATCAAGGGACCACGCCGTATAACACGGAACGGGTTTCCTCTCAAGAATACCAGTGCATAAAACAACAGCGCAATGCTAAATAAAGAACAATGAAGCTATTATAAGATTCAGGTCCCATCACACAATGCAACGCAAGCCGGAGGATAGAGTTTTTACCTTATAACAGCCAAGAATGCTTGGTACGTAAAATTTCATGTTTTATTATTACTATAAGTGTATAGTGTCAAAACAATTTCAATCATAAGTATCAATCATAGACGGCATAAGTGCCCCATACCACTATGTCGCCATATATAGGTTTACAATCAAAACCGCAAAATGTCGTATTGGAAGTTGGATATCCATCAGTGAACCAAGGCAAGGGATCGTCCTTACCGCTTCGAGACTCTCTAGCTCGAGCCTCACGTCAGAGCTCGAGTGACCTTTGGATCGTCAGGGCCGGTCCACTCGATGTGGATTAAAATGCCTGAACACTGCGTTTCCCCGCCCTATGGGGCGTAAACTGGTCATATCCCGACTAAATTATCGGCCCTAGAACGACCGATATAATCGAGGCGCCTCGCTATCCATCATCCACATAAGTAAAATGCCAGGGCGTGTAAAATGCTGACACCACTCCTAGCTAGAAAGAAACGCATGCCCACCCTGATGTCCTCTCCCGTTTCTGGTTCACACCGGGGTGTGAGGCTCGCGAATTAATGCTACACAAAGCTACGCTGTATTAAAGTTGTGCTTTGATCATCAACCATAAGACTCTGCTTTTCAACAGAAGCCTTGATCATTTGCATCTCAGCATGCCACACAGGCAATTCACGCTATGCAACCGATGTATATCAATCACACAGAATGAAATCCGATGTCAGACACACATCCATTTACAAGTCCGTTCTGGGTCTAAACAAAACCGGAGGAACCTTATTCCTCGCATATCCATCGATCTCCAAGTACGTCTGGACGATCACCAACTGATTCCCTCCTCTTGGGTGTACAGCCCAATCAAGATCATCAGTAATTATCCAAACAATGTGAAGACCTCCGGTCTTCAACCACCGCCTTCATCGTCGACTTATCGTCGATTCAGTTATTCAGAATGGGTATAAACCCGGCCTTTCCGAATAACTCACGTATAAAATAAACAAGTGTTATAAAACACAACATATGCCTCATTCCAATCCAGAATATTCCTTTATTCAAATATTCTTATATTTTGGGATTTCCATTAATTTTATCAAAGATAAATTCTTTAAATTTATTCTTTAATCTTCTTTTGGATTATCCATTCAAACCAAATTCTAGTTTATCCAAGCTAGTCGGGATTAGCGAACCTTACCGAAGTAATCATTTGTTAAATTTCCCAACCCCAATCTATTCATCCCATGAAGTAAAACTGGTAATACTTCATATCTAACACCACGGTGTTATCGGTAAATTCAATTACCATTTCATGTTCAAATATAATTAAAGATTTAACTATCGCCTGGTGCAAAACTGGTGATACTCCATTCTCGATCATTTCAATCTAATTAAAGATTCATTAAAACTCCACTTGGTTTTAATCTTCCCAAAAATTAATATTAATGATTGTTTAACTTAGGAAATCATGTCCCGTCTTTAATTGGGTTAAAGAACCAATGTCATTTAAAACACGGTTCACTATAAACCCAAAATCACATTCCATTCCATCAGCCTTTAACCGTAAATTAGCAAGTGAACAATTCCGTAAGTATTAACCCGAAGGGCGAAACCAACATCAGATCAATACCCAAGAAACCATTCAACTTAACTAATCTCCAGTTAGTTTCTGATTTTCTTAACTCCATTGGGTCTAAGATCAGTATTATTAAAGATAAAATTCACGACAACCCAAAATCACATTCCATTAACGATGGAATCTTCGTGGAAAACAAATTGATATATATAATCGAAATAAACTACCATATCCGACTAATAATATAAATGGAATAACGACAAAGCCTTTTAGATTCCATATATATTAGCAATCCTCACCCACAGAAATTCACTTCGATTATTATCAAATCGAATTCCATTCCAATTTATTTTATTAAATTGGAAAACTTTACTTTGGAAAATCTCCTTCAAATCTTAACGAAAGATTTATAAATTCCAAATCACATTTGACTGTAAATCGAGTGAAAGAACGAATGTCGTTAAAAACACAGTTCACGATAAACCCAATTCACATTCCATTAATTATCGGGATAAAGAACAAATGTTATTTAAAACACCATTCACGATAAACCAAAATCTCAATTCCAATTAAATATTAATTAATGGGTATACTTCATTAAATCTAAATAAAAAGATATAATCTTTTCTCAACTGGGTTTAAGAACAGTGTTAATGAAGACACCATTCACGACAAACCCAAATCCCATTTGATATTAAATACAAGGCTCTGAAGATAAATTATATCGGCTTATATTAAATATCAAATACTACAACCAACAAATAATGTATTGGAAATAACAATATAAATATATCTTTCAAATTTCCATAACAATATCTGTATAATCTCAAAATCCAACATCGAAATATTCCAAAGATAATTTCGATTCAAATCCATTTCCAATTTATATATTGAAAATTCTGGTTAATTTTAAAACCCTTTCAAATCTAATTTATTTATTTTAAAAATAAATGGATTATAATTCTAGTTCAAAACAAGTTCATTTCGATAAAATTATATTTTTATCTTTTCAAATATGAAATTTTTCATCACAATTCTTTCCAAATCATTTCTTATGATTTTACACTAATTATTGATATTTTTAATAATTTTATCAAGGCCCGTACAGTTGATTTCCATAAACGGCCATCGAACTGCACTTACAACGACCTTTTCCAAATTTGATTTGGACATAATTCCAAATCCAACCGTTAGGTTTCAAATCTCCAATATTCTCTAGAAAGCTCTTTTCGGTACGAACCCAAGGATTCCAGTTTTAGGAGAATCCGACGGTCGGATCTCCCGTAATGTCCATTCAAAGTCAATGGTCGAAATTCGAGAACTGCCGCGGCGCGGCGCGTTCTTTTCAGGACATTATATATATAATATATATATATATTATATTTCGTTGATTTCCATTTAAAACGTATTTTAAAAATCGTTTTAAATTCATTTTCCAAAATGATTTCAACTTCATATTCAATTTCAAATCAAAATTGAATATTCCATATCATCGATATATAAATGATAATATTTTCAAAACACTAGATTTTGAAATCATTTCCTTTTCGATATTCATTATAAAAATGAATAAAATTGATATAAATATCGTTCCCGTCAAAATGGCGTTAATCTAATCGACACGGCTATATATATTTAAATATAATCGTGTCCATCCCAAATTGGACATCAAAATCCTATTTTGATTCTTTTCTAAATATTATTTGAAAATATTCGTTATTTTAAAATATTCGTTATTTTAAAATAATCGTTCCTTCTGAACTGGAATCAGACACAGTCGATTACCATATAATTTGATTATATGGATTTCTCGCAACAAATGTGTATAACAACAATCAAATACAATCAACCATCATCCAAAGTGCATTCTACACTGTATAAGCATCAAATATAAATATTTAACGCTTATAACAGTCTATCACCAAATCGATTGACATACAACTAATTATTGGAATTAGTGTATGTCCAATATCATCCCAATACCTGTTTGGGGTTTCAATCAATCAAACACAGATTCTATTTGTGAAGTTGGGCGATGTGTAAAATTTATCGTCCCAATCCATATTAGTCCAAAGTGTTACATAAACAAATCATTCGATTTATAAATATTTATTTTATATTTTATATACACGTTAAAAATTATATTTTTAACGATAAAATATTTTATTTCCATTTATGAATATTTTATTTATCCGTCCCACATCACAAACAATTTTCACAACAACATCAAACAAACAAACAATTCGTCCATGGTCTGTGGACGACGGGTGTCAGGTGCTGCTAAGCACCGTCTGCATCTAAGTATATTTTTCAACTAGAAAATAAAATAAAAGTGAGAAGTTCTCACCTTTGGGATCTACTTCGCCATTTTATTTCTGAATGGCTTGGATTTGCCCGAAATTCAACGCAGTCTTTTCCACGCTGTTCATATATAAAAATCATATTTTTATCGCTTCATTCCAATAAATAAAAATCATATTTTTATTTCTACTTCATATATTTACAACGCTTCTTTCTATATAAAAATTATATTTTCATTTTCTACTTCTTATATAAAGATCGAAATTTTATTTTCGCTACTTCAAAGTGGAAATCTACTTTTTCTACTATTAAAAATCGAATCTTTATACTTTAACCATACATGTAAAAATTAATTTTTTATCGTTACTATCCATATATAAAAATCACATTTTTATATCCTCACTTCATATATAAAAATTGTATATTTATCCTATCGCTACATATATAAAAATCCAATTTTTATTATCTATATAATATAAAAAATCATATTTTTATTATTCCTATAATATAAAAATCATATTTTTATTATTCCTATAATATAAAAATCATATTTCTATCATTCCTTTTATTATGCCTTTCATATAATAAAAATTGTGTTTTTATTCTTACATCATTTCGCTTGAAAATCTAAAGTTTAGACAACGTTATTACATATTAAAATCCGAATTTAAACTATGTTACATCTCATAAAGAAAATAAAATAAATAAAAACAAAGAAACTCACATCGCTGCGAAAAGGGAGGCTTAGAGGAAGGAGGTGCTTGCCGCGGTGGCGTAGGGATCAGGCGGAGGCGGCGACCTCGCGATGTGGGGTTTCAGGGGCTAGTGCGCGACTTTGGGGCTGGGGTGGTTCGATTTGGCCAGAGGAGCGGGGTGTGGGGCCATCCGTGGCATCGGGGGGGGGGGGGGGGGTTGAGATAGGGTGCGCGGCGGTGGTCCACCTGGCGGTGGAGATGGGGCGCGGGGGATCTTCCGCCGCGATTTCTTTTTTTTTTTGCTTTTTTTTCTTTTGGGTATCGGGCTTCTAATTTGGGGGGGAGGGAGGGAAAATATAGTGGGGGTTATATTATAATTTAATTATATTATTTAATTAATTTAATCCCCCAAAAGTTATCTTTCCATTCGAACTCCAATCGAGGCCCAACGACTGTCGCCCCTAACGTAATACTCCTATTTCAAACACAATGGGATATGTTTCGTAAGCCAATTCGGCCGTAACGATGAGTTTCCATTAAATTTAAAATATAAATCAATATATATTGAATTTGAACGCACATTTCAATTTACCGGGGCCACATACGGACTCTAAAAATTCCCGTAAAATATTTTCTAGCTTCGTATTGACGATACGGTTCTAACAAAACTAATTTCGTCAAATTCTGAGGCCGTTTGAAAAATGGTCATTTTCTGGTCGATCCAAATTGACTGAACTGACAAAACACGTTTTCTTTCGCCACGCACACATATTGATTCAAAAAATTATGAATTTCAGAATCTAGTAATAACTTGACATCCCAGATCCAACAAAAGTGGTTTTGTCGAAAACGGAGGTCGTTTGCAAAATTTCCATTTTTAAGGGCTGTATTTTCCATAGCGACTATTCTGAATTTTCAATTGGGCATAACTTTCTATCCCCAGTATGAAATTTCAATTTTTCAGATTCGTTGGAAAGATATTCCCAAATAGATTCTAATATTTTTGGTTTTGCTAAAATCCGGTTTATTTGAATCCTGTACATTCATTTGAAATTTGAAATCGAATTTTCAAACTACTGCACCATTTCCAATTCCTTTTATAATTAAAAATAAATAATTATATTCTAACGACGATTCAAATAAATATATACATTCTAATTCTATTCAAAATAAATTTCTCGTCGTAATTATTTAAAATAAATCATTTTAAATATTCAAAATTCACTAAAATTGCCAAAATAAAAAATTTAAATTGGCTCAGATTTTCCGAGTTATTACAGAACTAATGTCATTTAAAACAAAGCTCATGATAAACCCAAAACCCTCTTCCATTAAATAGAACTTTCACTCAATTTTAATATAATGTATTAAATTGGAAAACTTTACTTTGGAAAATTTCATAAATCTTAGTTAAAAGATTTATAAATTCCAAATCATATCTTCATTGTTAATTGGGTTTTAAGAACAAATGCTATTTAAAATATTGTTCACAATAAACCCAAAATCAACTTCCATTTAATTCCAATTATATGTATTAATTAGAAAACTTCATTAATCTTAATTAAAAGATTCCTTTTCTCAACTGGTTTTAAGAACAGTGGTATTGAAGACACCATTCACGACAAACCTAAAATCCAATTTGATATCAAATACAAGTCTCTGAATAGAAATTATATCGATTTATATTCAATATCAAATTCTAAAAATAACAAATATCGTATTGGGAATAACGATATATATATCTTCCAAATTTCTCAACAATATCTGTATAAATCACGGAATCTAATATCAAAATATTCCGAAGATTATTTCCATTCAAATCCTTTCCAATTCATGCGTTGGAAAAATTCTGATTATATTAAAACCATATCAATTCTTCATTCTAGTTGTTAACCCTTTCTTTTAGATTAAAATATATTTTATCTGTTCAAACTTGGAGTATTTCAATATTTTAGTGTCCATCCAAAATCGGACATCAAAATATATTTTGATTCTTCACTGAATATCATTTTAAAATATTCGTTATTTCTGAATTGGAATCAAACTCTATCAGTTACTATATAACTTTATTTATATGGATTCCGTACATCACATGTATTCAAAAATAGTAATTAACAATTGTTAAACATTCAATTCACATCCAGAGTGCAATTTGCAACTGCATAAGCATTAAACAGTTAAATAACGCTTATAACAGTCTGTCAATCAATCGGTTGACATACAATTAAATTCAAGGAAGACGTGAATTAATTATTGTAACACCCCACATCCATTAATGTCACTCACAAAGGGAATGCATTAACTTCCATGGAGGTTTTAAGTGAATATAGAACAGAAAAATTACAACAAGAAAGATAATAAGTAGTACTTGGAAATCTAAAACATCAATTTATTGCAGCGGAAATTAAACATGTTTGTTACATCATAAATCAGAGTCAAGTACAATATCCATCTTGATAAAACAAAATACATAATCCCATTACACAAATAGCCATTAAAGAAGATAACAAGCTAGACTTTACTTCAACGGTCCAAGCTTTCCAAAGAGAGATGAAGCAATCCAGTCAAACTCCACTAGAGCTGGGTCCAACCTGAGGACCTAGAGGGGGAAAAAGGATAGAAATGGAGGGGGTCAGACATAAAGTCTGGCGAGTATGATAATTCTAACAATACTATTATCAAAATAACTAGACTAAGGCATAAGCTGGAAAACAAGGAAATGTCTATGAACTATTGGGTATGGAAAAGCAGATAAAGATAACGTTAAAGATAACGTTAAAGGCACACCTAATTACTAACGAATAATTACTACACTGCACCGCACCAGTCACCCTAAAGGTTGATCCCACTTGCTTCACACAGAAACTATATAAATAGCCTTGCGTACCCCTAGCTGACTACATAGGTGTCATCTGCCCCTATCTCCACTAGGTGTACCCCACTACCCGCTTTCGATCGGCTCCCTACTCGTAGATACCCGTGCTGGCCCCACAGTAAGGTGTATCACTCCCCTAAAGTGGCAACCCGATACAACTTGAGAATGCACGACTTATACCTACACGATGCAACAACGTCTTACCTACCAGCCCAGGTCCACACACGCATATGAAACCCGTTGGACTTGCGTTGCCACCGCTCCCCGTTTTAGCCTCTTATAGTCAAACCCAGCATGCGTGTCCCGTCCTCGACTTGGGTTGAGTCCACAAAGATACGTTTAGGATACTGGTTGAAATGGGCCCCCACAAGTTACCCTCCTAAGCTTGTCCACTAGTACATCCCACTTAACCCTCTTAGTCATGTTCATTTACATGTGTGTTTGGTTAAGTCTTACTAATCGTATTTCACATGCCACTAAGGGCACCCACTAGATTCCTCATGCCACCCAAGGCACCTACTTAACCCCCATGTCCCACCTTACATGTTTATCTGGTTAAGTATTTCTTAATTCATTCAGGCCATAACCTCATAAAGACCTCTCACATTAGATTGGCATTTATGGCAACTGGATTTGCCGGGCGGGTCCGGGCAGTCTTACACCATAAAAGAGTCTAACCTCGTGTCTTTACAACTGTTATGCTTTAGTTTAGGCCTAGGACCTCTCACATTGGGCTGACATTTGTGACCACTGGATTTGTCGGGCGGGTCCGGGCAGGTTTACGTCACAAACGAGTCCAACCTCGTGTCCTAAGCATTGATTATCACTTATAATCTTTTACCCCAGTTTTAATAATTACCTATTCAAATTAATAATTAAGGCCAATTTTTAATGATGTCCATAATTGACTCAATTATGGCCATCCATTCATGGTATGCAAAATTATATCAATTGCACCCCAACTTCTTAATATTAAATCCTTAATATTACCCCTACCCCACGTTATACGTTCGCTTATTCGACGCAAAATATACATTAGACCCGAATGGTCTAACTCATAGCACAAAGATAAATTATCACAACATATAGACAAACAAAATACTAATAGGGGTGAAACTTGCATAAACTACACATGTTAAGGATCTAAAGGTGTCAACTTGTTAAATGTCACAATTTACATGATATGATCATAACCCAAATTTATGTGTTAATTTGCATATGGGGTTTTAGGCAACATAATGATGGTGTGAACAAGCATAGAATTCCCATATGTCATAGCATAATTCTAGATGTCATAATCCTAGATCAAAATAGATGTCATGGCATATGTTCATAATCTTTACTAATCAATCTAAACTTGCATATGTGATTTGTCATATAGATCAATATAGCCCAAGTAATATCAACATCATGATTTGATTAACATGAACTAATTAGCATAGATAATAACATCATGGCTTTATAACATGTATGATTTATCACAATTTAGCATAGAAAGTTACAACCTATACAATATCATCATAGCATGATTTACAACATATAGGATATCATCATCACATAACATAGGATTTACAACATACATGATAGCATAAGGTTTACAACAACATATATGATAATCCACACCATTCACTTATAATCCATTCATGACTTAATCTAATTAGTTAAATAATAATCTTGATAAGATCATCATACTCACAATTAGAGAAGAAAAGAGAGTCTTGATTTGCTTTAGAGTTGAGTAGAATTAGGGTTTTGATTAGCTTCTTCCTTCTTAGTTGGCGGCGGCTCCACTGAGTTCCATGGCGACGATATGACGGTAGCTATTCTATTTTTCATGTGAATTAAAGTGAGAGACTACCTAGGTATTTATAGAGTTTAGGGTTTATTTAGACTGTCAGATCAACTCAGAACTAAACTGAACCGTTTAATTTGCCAACTCAGCCCTAAAGACACATCAGCAGCTCAAGATTGGGCTCAGTCAAAACCCTAGCCGACTGACCAGGTCGACACTATAGTCGACCGGGGGGGGGGAGGTCGACACTAGTGTCAACTCCCTAGTCGACCTGCCTGGGCAGGAATTTTCCCGCCCAACCCGCTTCTGCACTTTCTGTTTGAATTTTTAATTTTTCCTGCGAGCTGTTTTGAATTTTCTGAAACTTCCGATGGCCATAACTTCTTCATACGAAGTCCAATTCACGCAAACTCGGACTCTATCTCAACCAGAATTCCGAGACGAACACAATGGCGCAACCCGTTTCCCACAATTCTCACGTCTGAGATTAGTTATTCTTTAGTTTGTGAATATTAATATTAATAGAATTACGGGGTGTTACATTCTCCCCTCCTTAAAGGATTTCGACCCCGAAATCTTCAAGTTAAGAAGAATGTATATCCTAACATTCAATCGTCCATCTACTCAACCATCAAACACAGGCATCCATTGTCCTTATAGACTTCTAATGCTTCCATGTTTAAATGCATAGTGTGTGTATATGTCCTATCTAATGCAAAATCAGGCGGTCCACTGATTCAGTTGACCTCCTTAATGCAAATCATGATAGTGCCATGCGTCCATTATGTATGCAAAAGTTCCCTAATGCTACATATCATCTCTATATGCGTGCACAATCATCATCTGAATGCAGCATCCATATGATAATATAATCGTCATATATCCATTTTACTAAATACATCCATTTATATGCAATATGCAATATGAAGTGACTAAGTCGATCTAGTGCCTAATAGTGTGTGTATATGCGTCCACGAGCAACCACTAGCGAACACTTGCATCCACTTTGCATCCATCATACATAACATGTCTCAAACACATGTTTCAACCATAGGATTATCCTAACTAAAGGTCAAAGATACTAGCGAGAGGACATACTAAAGATAAGATAAGTACAAGCTAAACGATAAAGGAGAAATTAAAAGACATACCCTCAAAAAGAAAAGGGTACAACGAACGCATCTTCTCTTCCGTCTCCCTAGTAGCATTGCTCTCATCATCTCCCCATTGCACTTTGACTAGTCTGACCTCTCGATTCCTTAACTTCTTGATCTCCGACCCAAGAATGCGCGTAGGAGCTCGTCAAATCGTCGCATCACGCTCTATCTCCACCTCTCTAAGCAAGTTCGGCTCTACCACTTCCGCGGTCTCGTGCAAGCACTTCCTCAAATGTGATACATGGAATACGTCGTGTACACCACTAAGTCTCTCAGGCAACTCCACTCTATACGCCATCTGTCCAATCTTCTCCTTAATAGGAAACGGCCCTACAAACCTTGGTGCTAACTTTCCAACGGACCCAAACCGAACAACGTTTCCTAATGGAGACACTTTGACAAAGACCATGTCCCCAACCTCAAACTCAAGGTCTGTCCTCCTCTTATCCGCATAAGATTTCTGCCTATCTTGCACCGCTTTCATCCTCCTTTGAATCAAGTCGATCTTCTCCGAAGTCTACCTAATCATATCGGGCCCAAGTAAGATCTTATCTGTAGACTCCCACCAACATGTAGGTGAACGACAAGGTCGTCCATATAGAGCTTAGAAAGGTGTCATGCCAATGCTAGACTGAAAGCTGTTATTATATGCGAACTCCACCAATGGAAGATGTTCTTCCCACGTACCCCCAAAGTCTAGGATACATAGCCTCAAAAGATCCTCTAGAATGCGATTCACCCTCTCGGTCTGGCCGTCCGTTTGAGGATGATATGCGGTGCTCAAACATAATTGAGTCCCTACCGCCTCTTGTAAGCTTCTCCAAAATTCGCTAGTGAAAATAGGATCGCGGTCGCTCACTATGCTAGAAGGAACACCGTGCAAACGAACTATTTCTCGGACATATACAAAAGCTAACCATGGAGCAGTCCTCTTGCTTTTCACGGGAATGAAATGGGCGCTTTTAGTAAGTCTATCTACTATAACCCAAATCCCCGTATTACCCTTCCTTGATCTTGGTAATCCATCCACAAAGTCCATCGAGACACTTTCCCATTTCCATAGTGGAACCTCTAATGGGTGAAGCAACCCACCGAGTTTCCTTTGCTCCGCTTTTACTTGTTGGCACACCAAGCATCTAGCGACATACTCGGCCACATCCCTCTTCATACCGGCCAAAAAGAAAACTCGCTTCATGTCCTTGTACATCTTGTCCCCGCCGGGATGAATGGTCATCTTCGAATGATGTGCTTCGTCAAGAATAGCCTTCCTCAAACCTTCGTTTTGAGGTACACAAAGTCTACTATCCCTACATAACCAACCCTTATCATCTAGGGTATACCTACGGAGATGGCTTGATGACTCCCCTCTTTTGAGCTTTTCTACTAACTCAACCAACTGTGGGTCGTCTCGTTGTGCCTCGCTAATCCGTCCCAAAAGCGTAGGTCTGACCTCCAAGGATGCTAGCAAACTGGGTACAAAGTCAACGGAAGGTCGAAAATCAAACATCGAAATGAATTCTAAGTTTCACCGCTTAACAAACAACGGACTCAAGGACAGCCTTTTCCTACTTAAGGCATCTGCCACTACGTTACCCTTGCCAGGGGAATATGCTATTTCGAAGTCGTAGGACGCTAAGAACTCCATCCACCTTTGCTGCCTTAAATTCAAGTCCTTCTGAGAGAATAAGTATTTTAAAGATTTGTGATCAGTGAATAATTCGAATTTCTCGCCAAGAAGATAATGACGCCAAGACTTAAGCGCGAAAACAATAGCGGCCAACTCTAGGTCATGCGTGGGGTAGTTTTTCTCATGCGCCCTCAACTGCCTTCCACCATAGGCTATTACCCTACCCTCTTGCATTAAGACTGCGCCTAGTCCTGTCCCACAAGCATCGGTATAAACAGTAAACGGCTTACTCCCGTCTGGCAGCACTAAGACTGGAGCTGAGGTCAAAGCTCTCTTCAAACGTTGGAACGCATCATCACAATCTACGTCCTATGTTAAAACTAGGTTCTTCTTCGTCAGGCGTGTTAATGGAGCTGATATCTTTGCGAAGTCTTTGATAAACTTCCTATAGTAGCCAGCCAACCCCAAGAAACTTCTTACTTCGGTAGCATTTTTAGGGACCTTCCAATCTTGGATGGCCACCACCTTCGCGGGATCCACGGCTATCCCTTCTTTGGAAACCACGTGCCCTAAGAACCGTACTTCCTTCCTCCAGAAGTGACACTTAGAAAATTTAGCTTTAAGATTATGCGCTCGTAGGGTCTCCAACACTTCCCTAAGATGTAGGGCATTCTCTTCTTCATCCTTAGAAAAGATCAGGATGTCGTCTACAAAGACCACCATGAATTTATTAAGGTACTCCCTAAACACCCTACTCATCAAATCAACAAAGTATGCGGGGGCGTTTGTCAAACCGAAGGGCATCACTAGCCATTCATAGAAACCGTCTGGAGTCCTAAAGGAAGTCTTGTCAATGCTATCCTCAGCCACTCTCAACTGATGGAAACCAGTGGCTAAGTCCAACTACGAAAACACTGAGGCGCCAACTAACTGATCGAAGAGATCGTCAATCCTCGGCAGTGGGTGTCTGTTCTTAGTGAGTTTGTTAAGTTCTCTATAGTCCACACAAAGTCTAAGGGACCCATCCGCCTTCGTGTCAAATACTACTGGAGCACCCCACTCCGATATACTTCGTCTTATGAACCCCTTCTCAAGCAACTCCTTCACTTGCTTATCGAGTTCCCTCCTTTCACGAGGAGCCATGTGGCGTACTGGCAAAGATACTGGTTTCGCATTATCCACAAGATATATTCGAAAATCTATCTCCCGCTTCGGAAGCAAGCCCTTCACCTCCTCAAACACATCCGAGTATTCTCGGACCACTCTAACAGATCGTAGATTTTCCTCAGACGCGTCAAGCGATTCTAAATAACTTAGCATAATAGAATTTATGGGATTACAAAAGATTTCGAGAGTGTTGCCAAGGCGAGTCACGAGCCTAACTACTCTCCTTTCACAATCAAGAACGACCCCATTTCTGGATAACCAATCCATTCCTAAAATTAGCCCATAGCCAGTGAAGCCCAAAACATAAGCATCACATCTAAACTCAATTCTAAGTATAGAAATTTTCAAGTCCAAACACATCATGGACAAATGAGCTGAGCCCCCAATTGGATTCGAAACAACTAAGGGATCCTCTACTAAACTGGTGTTTAAGTGCAGTGATTCAACTAATGATGTAGAGATAAACGAATGTGATGCCCCCGAATCGAATAAGGTACGGACAGGATGATCAAACAGAAAAACTAAGCTTTCAACAGAAATGGTTCTACCTCGTTCTTGAAGCGGTGGGACCGCGAGAGTCTGAACTTGTCCCCTTGCCTGCCCTGGTGCCATAAGAGCCTGCACCTGTCCTCTCGAGGTAGACCCTGCCCTCTGTCCCTTCCAAGGTTTTAAATCTCGGATATCGGTCACGTTTCATCTCGGTGATTTTATAGACTCGGTCTCGTATTGGGGGAGATCTTGGATGAGATGAGTCTATCTTGGGAGTTCGTCTCGGATTTTCATCTCGGGTCTGAAAGTTCATATCGGAACAATCTCGGGGTACATGATTTGTTAAAAATGATATTTTAACAAAATGATTTTTATGAATGCTATTAAAAACATAGTAACTTAAACTTAAAATGCAAAATAACTTTATTATTCTTTATTTTGCAAGAGATCATTCATACTCTAAATCGTAATATGCTTAAAACAGAAATATTGTTAGATAGGAAATATTAAAAGGATCCAAAACATTAAAAAATTCAGCACAATTAGACCATAAAATACATAAAACATGTATGTAAAAAGATGAACATGAAAATCATAAGCATTGTAAAACATATACGAACATACAATATAGTCATTTAACATGCAAAATGTAAAATAACAAAAGACTGTTATGGCCAGATTTGAGTTTTATAATTATTGTTCTAGTTCAGGCACAGATTTAAATTTTAACCAAAAAAACTAAGATCTCTGAAGATATTCCAGTATTTCGTCTCGGTCGATATATCGTTTGATATTGCAATATCTCGGGCCATATATTCGAAAGGAGATTTAGAGTGATATTTGCTGTTTCATTTCGGAAGGAGCCCAAAACGAGATCTCAGAGTAGATCTCGGGCGATATTTGTGATATTTGAAACAGTGGTCCCTTCTTTGGGCAGTCCTTCACTAGATGTCCCGCTTCACCACAGTGAAAACAACCAGTCTTTTTTTTCTTTTGGCAATCCTTGCTGAGATGGCCTGGTGTCCCACAGTTAAAGCTTCTTCTTTCCCTTGCCATTATTGTCTTTTCCACCCTTCTTGTTTTGCTGTTGTGGTTTCTTTTGATCCCCTTTCTTCTCGGGTGCCTTATTAGCATTAGCGCTTTTCTCCTCGTGCATGAGCGCCATTTCTACTAGCTTCTCAAAGGTGGCCCCCATAGAGATGTGGGTCATAGCTAACCCTTGCAATGGCTCATTCAAACCATTAACGAACCTCAGAGCCTTCTTCTCCGGCGTGTTCACTAAGTCTAAGCCTGTAATGACCCGGATCCTTATGGTTTAATTTTAAATATTTAATATGGATTTAAATATTGGGAGGGAATAATATAAATGGAATTTTATATTATGTTATTAGTTTAATAATCAATTTCAATTTAAAATCGAATATATTAAATAACAGAATACGAAAATGGATTTAGACTGAATTCAAAATTTTGATTTGAATTGAAAACAGTTCAAAAGATTAATTGGAAAATTTATTTTTATAACGATAATAATATTAATTTATTATCGAGGAAATAAATTGTTTCGAATTAAATTCATATTGATTTAAATAAATATCGTCTCAAGACGATCAAACTGGACTTCGTAACCTATCCCAGTGTGTCTGAAATAGAGGTATTACCCTAGGAAGGACTGTTGTTGGGTTCAGAAAGGAGTTCGGCATCATGGGTATTTTAAATTAAAGGATACCAATTCAAATTAAATTTAAAATAAAATAAAATAACATGGTTTTGTGGACATCAACCAAACACCTTCAGTTCTCTCTCTCCACAAAATTTTGGCCTTGCTGATCATTTCAAAACCGCAAGAACAAGAAGAATTGGTGGCCTCTTCCTCTCCATCAGTCGTACCTACCTCTTCTCTATAAAATCGGATGAAATCTCTCTCTTTCATTTTTTCTGAATGTCCAGTAAGGTTTTAAGCTAAAGGCAAGATAGTGCTCCACTAAACATGTTTAAATCATACAGCAGAATTAAAAATCAAAGCCACCTATCCCATTTCATTTTCCTTAAATTGAAATCGCAAATTCCTCTTTTAAACAAAATCAATTCGCACCGCTGGTTCATATCGAGTTCGACTTCAAGTTCGAGAGTCGTCACGAGCTGGGATACCATTATCATTAACGCAGTTCGAGTTCGATAACAATTTCGAGTTCGACATTAAAGTCTATTTGGGTTTGGGTACTATCGCAATGTTAGGGGTCGATCAGTATTCCTGGAGCGCAACTTTGGGGGTGACAGATTAGGGTTAAGACTCGGCGCACTGATTTGGGGGATTTGGCTCAAAGTTGACTGCGTAACAAAGGCTGTAAACAACCGTGAGCGAGAAGAAAGTAGTTAGAGCGGTTAGTAGTGCGAGTAAGGGAAGAGGGCGATGGTCTGAATCTTGACAGCAGCGTTTTGAGTGAAGTATTAGGTGAACTCAAGCTTGACTGTGAGCAATGACAGAGGTTTGTAAGAGTTATAGTGGAGATGGTGTTCGGCAGTGAGGATTTTGGGGAGCCGGATCAGTATTTTTGGAAGGGGACTTAACAAAAGAGAAAAAATGGTTAAGCTAATTTATTTAAATAAATTCTTGCTTAAATTCATTTAAATAAAATTTGTATATACATGTATAAGATCTTGGTAACTAATTAATGTTATATTGAATATATGCATAGATTTGTTTAATTACTTGTTAAGATAAAATTTAATTTAGCAACCGAAGAGAAAAAAAATATAGGAAAGTAATTTATTCGTTTAAATGGTTATTTAATAAAATAAATGCTTAATCAGAAAATTTAAATAAAATTATCGTAGGTGCAAATTCATTCGAGAAGACTCATAGCCGATGATTTGGAAATAAAACAGGATATTCGACGACTGCAAAATTAGGTGAGTAAATCTCACCTTTTATTTAGAAATTATTTTTATATAGTTAAAAATAATTGTCCGTGCTTGTTTGAATGCTGTCTGATTGTTTCAAAAATATATATTAGTTATTTAGGATATATATATATGTATTGGGTTGATGATTGGTTGGATTCCCGCAGTTTCATTAGCGGATGCCCGCGGTACCATAGCGGATGATTACCCTATACGCCCCACGCTATGATTAGTGGATGACCTTTATACCGCGATATTCTGCCACGAAGCAGAATGGGTATTACAATGTTGACTAACGTCTGTGGATGCAGGAAAACAGGTTGGAGGAATCCAACTGGATTCCTCAAAAATATATATTATCTGCTGTTTGTTTGATTTCATATATATTCATATATGATGTGTTAAAAATCAAATGATTGAAAATGGGTTGATTTGATTGTTTAAAATATCCCTGGGGATTGAATATGGATTTATAAAAAAATATCGGAAAGGGTATTTGATATTTAAAAAGGGAATTCTATTTTTATAAATAGAATTTGAATTTTTAATAAAATTATAGAAAATATTAACTTGTTTTGAAGGTATATAAAACAAGTGATCGAATTTATAAACGTTGTTTATAAATGGAAAGGTGGGTTTTGAATCGAATTTATAAACTTTGTTTATAAATGAAAATATGGGATTTGAATTGAAGTTATAAACGTTGTTTATAAATAATGCAGAGAATTCAAATGGACTTTGAATATAAGGAATTGAAATAGAATTTGAATAATAGAACTCAAATGTAGTTTAACTATAGAATTTGAACATAGTATTTCAAATGGAATTTGAATATAGAAATTCAAATGGGATTTATAATAAATAGATTTGGATAAGTAGAAGTGGATTAGACTAAGAAGTTAATTAACAGATTTAATTAACAAATTGAGTTAAAACGATTGGTATAGTTAATTTAGACTGGGCAGGTATAAATATACAGGAGACAGGTATGGAATAAAGTATAGAAGTGAAATAAATAGAATGTCCGACAAAAAGGTACGTATTTAATTCATATATGAGATTTTATGCGCCGTATCGGCAAGCCGCTTGGCTTTTTCTTTTTCTTTTTGAGATGAGAAGGACCGGGAAAGCTATTTGAAATTTCCCGATGCTCCCGGTGCAAAGGAGGTTATGGCGAATTTTTCCGGGAATTTAAGGAGATAGAATATTTTTAAGATAATTTGATAGTTAGAAATCAACGTATCAAATTTTATAGAAGTCGATAAGAAGACGAACTTAGAAATAGAATAGTATAATCAAAAAGGAAGTATAAGAATAAAATCCAGTAAGAATAGAAAGAGGAAGAATATACGTGTTTAAAAGTGAATCAGTAGTTGTATGGTATTGATTATTCGAGTAAGTAGTCTTGTCTGTTTTGACGTTAAATGTTATTCAGGCAAGGTCTGAGAGGTAATTATACCCCAACTTGGTTGATTTCATGATATACCGATAAGTAGCAAGATTCAGGCTCGAAGATCAATGTGGAATAAGAATTAGTTAAATACTGTATTTGGGTTGTCGTAACGATGTTTTACACAACATCTGTTTTAACCCAAATATGTGCAAAGCTTGGAAATAGAATAATGAATATTTCCTAGTATAGAAAATAAAGGAAGGCGACATATGGAAATGTTTTCCAAAGAACGTATAAGGCCAATATGGTTATTGAAAATATTTGGTTAACAAATATTGATAAAGAAATAGAGAAGAGATTTAATTAATGGAATATTAATTAAAGGCTCACTGATTGTTGGATGTTTGGATGAACACTTGTTTTATTCGATAGTTAAATCATCGACTATCGAAACACTTGTTTTTATTCGATAGTTAAATCACAGACTATCGATGTTTTGACCATCGTTGTCAATATGGAGAGACCGGTTGGATTACTATCCGAAGAACCACTCCATATCGGCAGTAGCGTGCGAATCAGATTATATAAAGATAATCGAAGACGGAGTAAAGTGTAAGGACTTTTTCTATTAATAGAAATAGTGCCTTCAGTTCATCCTGTTCCTGGGTGACTTGTATGGATGAATGTCTGACAGAATATTTCCAGACGTTCACGTATATTGATTTCTCCAACCGTACCAAGAGTGGAGGCGGAGAAGGAAACTTCTTTAGCTAACACGTAATGTACTGTTGAGGACGTCAATCGGTGATTTGATGGATTTGATGATGTGGCATTCAAAGTGAATCTGGTATGATGATAAAGCGTAGCTTCTAGCCTCATCATCCGGTAAATGACAGAAATCGGGCAGGCAGCATGGCTAAGTCGGTCGCACTGAAGTAGGGTGTATAATCACCTGATCTAGAGTTTCATTTACTTCTAAAAATCTATTGTTGATGCTGTCCCATTCGGGAAACTGTTGCTGATCCCAACTGTTGGTGATATACATTCGATACACTCAAGCGAAATGAGTGGTCGGTCATGTGTGGCCGGGTTGCAAGATGTTCTTGTTGAACCCAGTGTATTCCTCTCTAGAGGTACATTAGCGAAAGGTGGTTCCATACCTTGTCATAGTTGGAAACCCATTACCCAATACGTGCTTGCGGTTTTGATTGTATACTATATATGTAGAACGTGAGATGAAAGCGTTTCTACTAGATGATTATTATAGTTGTGATTGATAGACATTATTATAATATCAAAAGGTTTTTGATATAAAGATAATTTGGATTCTCATAAGGGAAAAACCCGTTCCGTTATGCGGCATGGTCTTATGAGATATCGTTTACTTGTTCGAACTGTTTTTAAACTGTTTTACTCATACCAGTCCCATGACTGACCCGGAGTTTACTTTGTTGTTTTCCCTAAACTCTTGGGTGCCTAAATTTGTACGGGCAGTCAAGTAGTCGGGTATTTACAGATATACTGGAAGAGCTTGGAGCAGGAGGCTTCAGGATCTTATAGCTATAGTTATTTCTGCTGTGTTGTAAGTGATGTACTTTGATATTGATGTATATTCAAGTATAGATGTATATTTCAAGTTATGTTATATATATTATATGTTATTCGTTCCGCTGTGAGATTCATGTTACTCTGATGTTGTGTTCTTCTTCTTCTTCTATTCTAAGTTTCTATCTCATCTTTCCTCACCCTCTAATTTCTTTCACTAATTACCAGGATTTTTCGATGTTTTGGTTATCGACATCGAGCTTATGTCGATAACCAAAGTCGCTAAAAATCCGGGTCGTTACAGTTGGTATCAGAGCTTAAGTTAAGAATTACTTGGCTCTGTGGCGTGACTCGGTAGAGATAGGGTTAGTAATACCCTAGATTGAGTTTGAGTGTATATATATATACGAGAGAGCGTATTTTTTATTTGATATAAAAACCGTTTTATATTGTGTTGACTAGTCTGTTGAGTGGATTATGAATTTTGGTCGAATCGTGGGACGCCACGATGTCGATAGGAGTATATAAACACTGAAACAGAAGATTGGACACAATATTGTTTTTAAATAGTTTAGTTGATTGTTAGGATTATAATCGAATTAGATTATAAAACAGAAATAGTAATATATATAACCAATGGAATTTGTATATGAAATCAAGTATACAAATGTGATAAACTGAAATTGAATTCCAACCAGAATTCAGAATTTAAAATCCTGGGAGTTTGGAAAATATTTTTCTAAATGGGTTTTGAAAAAAATAAAGCACTGAACTCATTCAGTAGCTGGGAAATAATTTTGATGATGGTCACAACATCATTAGTGTTCATTTTCGAGTTTCTAAGTGATGAATTGGTGCCTTAGAAAAGTTTTGATGGAAATTTGTTTGAAAGGAAAACAAGTTGTTTGAAAATTCAAATGTTTTGAATTTGAGATAGATATAAATATATGTATATATTTATATGACTTCAAAGGAATTTTGAAATGGGAATTGGAATATAGATTTCAAATAGAAGTAAAATAAAGGAATTTGAATATATATATATAATTCAAATAGAAGTGAAATAGAATTTGAATTCAAAGGAATTCAAATGAGTTTGAATAAAGAAATTCAAATGGAATTTGAATATTTCAAATATAAGGGAATTCAAATATAGAATTTGAACATAGAAATTGAAATAGAATTTGAATTCAAAGGAATTCAAATGAGTTTGAATAAAGAAAATTCAAATAGAAATTGTATAAGAAAAATTGAAATGGAGTTTGAATTCAAATGGATCTGAATAAAGAAAAGTCAAATAGAGATTTGAATATTAGAATTCAAATGGAATTTGGTTAAATAGAATTTCAAAGAGAATATAAAGTGGAGGTTGAATATTAGAATTCAAAGAAAATATAAAGTTTGAAATAGAATTTTAGAATAAAAGGGAGTTTAAATAGAATTTGAATTCAAAGTGAAATTTAATAGGATTTGAATTCAAAGGAGTTAAAATAGAATTTAAATTCAAAGGTTTTAAATAGAAATTGAACAAAGGAATTTAAATAGAAATGGAAAAAAGGATTTCAAACGGAATTTGAATAAGGGATTTGAAATGGGTTTTTGAATAGAAGAAATTCAAATAGAATTTGAATAGAAGGAAATTCAAATATAGAGTTTGAATAAAGAGATTCAAATGGAATTTGAATATTTTAAGTTAAAATATAGGATTTGAATATTAGAAGTGAAATAGATCGGGAATATTATGTGAAATGGATTTGATATATATTAAAAATATATCAGAATGGAGTTGAATTTATTATAAACAAAGTTAAAACGTTTATATTTATAAATATAATTAAAACGAGCTCGCCGTAGCGCGGTAGTTCGTAAATTGGCGATTCGAACTTCAATTTAGTATACAGAACTCGATTGAAATCGGAATTCTTTGAAACAAGAATCATCAGGACCGGTTGAACGATAGTTTTCTAATGAAAGAGAAAAATCTGGATTTCGTCATATAGATTTTGAGTTATGTCAAAATCAAATTTTTTGAAAAGCAGCGCCAGAACCATTAGAAAACCATAACGGTTTAATTAAATAAATAAAAGGATTGTTAGGAAATAAAATCCGAATTGGCACTAGAAAAATCCAGGCTGGAGATATAAAATAAATATGAACCCCAGTGAAGTAAGTGAAATGATTTTTAAGACAAAAATCATATTTTAAATGGTTAAATAGAATTAACTAAATTGGAGAATAATTAGTTAAAGGAAATTTGAATCGAAATTGGTTTTTTTTTTTGGATAAGTGAAAGAGACTGAGAATTTATATTCGAAATCGAATATATAACTCAAGTTGAAAATATAATTAGATTAGTTATAATTAAGTTGACATATATTTGCACAAGTTATATTCAAATATGAAGGTGAAATCGGCAAAACGGTTAATTAGCAACTAGTTAATGGGAATTTGAATGGTTGAAATTAAATTTAACTTAAGTAAGTTAAATGGATCGAAACGAATAAATTGAGAAAAATCAATGTGAATGAATATGAATTGGGTGTGAATAAAGGGAAAAAACCAAAAGAGTTAAAAAAAGAAATTATATTTGTAAAACAAATATAAAGGGAATATATTTGTAAAACAAATACAAAGGAAGTTATGTGCAAACAAATAGAAGGAGAGATATTTGTAAAAACATTTACAAATAGAATTTAGAAAGGGAATATTTGTAAAACATTTACAAATAGATTCAATGGAAATATTTATTTATAGAAAATAAATAGAATGTTATAAGTAAGATATTTATTTGTCAAATAAATAGAAATAAATCAAAGGAATATTCAGAAGATGAATAGAAAATGGGAATCTGTTTTTAATAGATAAATAGAAAAGATTAATTTATAAATAACAGTTTATAAATTAAATTAAATATTTATCATTCGATAAATGGAATATATAAGTCTGAACTTATATAGAGAAGAGATACTGGTTTTTAACACCGATAGTTTTAAATAGGAAGGGTACGCAACACTTGTATAAGTGAAGTAACGTTATTAAAGAGAACATTTATAAAGTAAAGAACCGTTACTAAAAGTAAATCTTTATAAATAAATAAACGTTATCAAATAGGAGTTATTCGAATAAGAGAAGTCGATTAGAGTTAGAATTAATCGATTAGAGTTAGAATAAATCAATTAGAGTAAGAATTAACCAGTTAGAGTTAATCAGTTAAGGTTAATCCGTAGAGTTAATTGAATATTAGTTATTCAATTAAAGTTGATCGAATAAAGTTATTGAGATAGAGTTAGTCAAACATAGTTACTCAGGATAAGTTGCCATTTCGTACGACTGCTAGCGTAATTCGTAGGGCTGCAGATAGCCTAGGGCGGTCGGATGTTTCCTGAGGGAATCAGGCGTAACCATTGTGATCGCTGCAATCTAGAGTCAAGCAAAAGGAGTTAATCGAATATAGTTTATTCGAATAGAGTTAAAGGAGTTATCGAATATAGTTTATTCGAAATGAGTTATCGATTATTTGTTAATCGAAATGAGTTATCGATTATAATTTAATCGAAAAGAGTTATCGATTAGTTTAATCGAAGTGAGTTACAGAATATTGGTTATTCGAAGGAATTATCGAATTTAGTTATTCGATGGAGTTAATCAAAAAGAGTAAAATCCAATAAAGTTAATTAATAAGAGTAAATTGAATAGAGTAAATCGAATATAGTTTATTCGAAGACGGTTTTCGAATCTAGTTATTCGAAAGAGAGATTATCGAATATAGTTATTCGAAGGGAGGAGTTATCGAATAGGGATTTATTCGAAAGAGAGTTACGTAAGGAAGTTGGAAATGTTGAGTATCAACATAAATAAGTTTTGAAAAGATAAATGAGTTTGTAGCACTTTTTCTACCTTAGCAATTTCGAGGACGAAATTATTTTAAGTGGGGAAGATTGTAATGACCCGGATCCTTATGGTTTAATTTTAAATATTTAATATGGATTTAAATATTGGGAGGGAATAATATAAATGGAATTTTATATTATGTTATTAGTTTAATAATCAATTTTGATTTAAAATCGAATATATTAAATAACAGAATACGAAAATGGATTTAGACTGAATTCAAAATTTTGATTTGAATTGAAAACAGTTCAAAAGATTAATTGGAAAATTTATTTTTATAACGATAATAATATTAATTTATTATCGAGGAAATAAATTGTTTCGAATTAAATTCAAATTGATTTAAATAAATATCGTCTCAAGACGATCAAACTGGACTTCGTAACCTATCCCAGTGTGTCCGAAATAGAGGTATTACCCTAGGAAGGACTGTTGTTGGGTTCAGAAAGGAGTTCGGCATCATGGGTATTTTAAATTAAAGGATACCAATTCAAATTAAATTTAAAATAAAATAAAATAACATGGTTTTGTGGACATCAACCAAACACCTTCAGTTCTCTCTCTCCACAAAATTTTGGCCTTGCTGATCATTTCAAAACCGCAAGAACAAGAAGAATTGGTGGCCTCTTCCTCTCCATCAGTCGTACCTACCTCTTCTCTATAAAATCGGATGAAATCTCTCTCTTTCATTTTTTCTGAATGTCCAGTAAGGTTTTAAGCTAAAGGCAAGATAGCACTCCACTAAACATGTTTAAATCATACAGCAGAAATAAAAATCAAAGCCACCTATCCCATTTCATTTTCCTCAAATTGAAATCGCAAATTCCTCTTTTAAACAAAATCGATTCGCACCGCTGGTTCATATCGAGTTCGACTTCAAGTTCGAGAGTCGTCACGAGCTGGGATACCATTATCATTAACGCAGTTCGAGTTCGATAACAATTTCGAGTTCAACATTAAAGTCGATTTGGGTTTGGGTACTATCGCAATGTTAGGGGTAGATCAGTATTCCTGGAGCGCAACTTTGGGGGTGACAGATTAGGGTTAAGACTCAGCGCACTGATTTGGGGGATTTGGATCAAAGTTGACTGCGTAACAAAGGCTGTAAACAACCGTGAGCGAGAAGAAAGTAGTTAGAGCGGTTAGCAGTGCGAGTAAGGGAAGAGGGCGATGGTCTGAATCTTGACAGCAGCGTTTTGAGTGGAGTATTGGGTGAACTCAAGCTTGACTGTGAGCAATGACAGAGGTTTGTAAGAGTTATAGTGGAGATGGTGTTCGGCAGTGAGGATTTTGGGGAGCCGGATCAGTATTTTTGGAAGGGGACTTAACAAAAGAGAAAAAAATGGTTAAGGTAATTTATTTAAATATATTCTTGCTTAAATTCATTTAAATAAAATTTGTATATACATGTATAAGATCTTGGTAACTAATTAATGTTATATTGAATATATGCATAGATTTGTTTAATTACTTGTTAAGATAAAATTTAATTTAGGAACCGAAGAGAAAAAAAATATAGGAAAGTAATTTATTCGTTTAAATGGTTATTTAATAAAATAAATGCTTAATCAGAAAATTTAAATAAAATTATCGTAGGTGCAAATTCATTCGAGAAGACTCATAGCCGATGATTTGGAAATAAAACAGGATATTCGACAACTGCAAAATTAGGTGAGTCAATCTCACCTTTTATTTAGAAATTATTTTTATATAGTTAAAAATAATTGTCTGTGCTTGTTTGAATGCTGTCTGATTGTTTCAAAAATATATATTATTTATTTAGGATATATATATATATGTATTGGGTTGATGATTGGTTGGATTCCCGCAGTTTCATTAGCGGATGCCCGCGGTACCATAGTGGATGATTACCCTATACGCCCCACACTATGATTAGTGGATGACCTTTATACCGTGATATTCTGCCACGAAGCAGAATGGGTATTACTATATTGACTAACGTCTGTGGATGCAGGAAAACAGGTTGGAGGAATCCAACTGGATTCCTCAAAAATATATATTATCTGCTGTTTGTTTGATTTCATATATATTCATATATGATGTGTTAAAAATCAAATGATTGAAAATGGGTTGATTTGATTGTTTAAAATATCCCTGGGCTTGAATATGGATTTATAAAAAATATCGGAAAGGGTATTTGATATTTAAAAAGGGAATTCTATTTTTATAAATAGAATTTGAATTTTTAATAAAATTATAGAAAATATTAACTTGTTTTGAAGGTATATAAAACAAGTGATCGAATTTATAAACGTTGTTTATAAATGGAATGGTGGGTTTTGAATCGAATTTATAAACTTTGTTTATAAATGAAAATATGGGATTTGAATTGAAGTTATAAATGTTGTTTATAAATAATGAAGAGAATTCAAATGGACTTTGAATATAAGGAATTGAAATAGAATTTGAATAATAGAATTCAAATGTAGTTTAACTATAGAATTTGAACATAGTATTTCAAATGGAATTTGAATATAGAAATTCAAATGGGATTTATAATAAATAGATTTGGATAAGTAGAAGTGGATTAGACTAAGAAGTTAATTAACAGATTTAATTAACAAATTGAGTTAAAACGATTGGTATAGTTAATTTAGACTGGGCAGGTATAAATATACAGGAGACAGGTATGGAATAAAGTATAGAAGTGAAATAAATAGAATGCCCGACAAAAAGGTACGTATTTAATTCATATATGAGATTTTATGCGCCGTATCGGCAAGCCGCTTGGCTTTTTCTTTTTCTTTTTGAGATGAGAAGGACCGGGAAAGCTATTTGAAATTTCCCGATGCTCCCGGTGCAAAGGAGGTTATGGCGAATTTTTCCGGGAATTTAAGGAGATAGAATATTTTTAAGATAATTTGATAGTTAGAAATCAACGTATCAAATTTTATAGAAGTCGATAAGAAGACGAACTTAGAAATAGAATAGTATAATCAAAAAGGAAGTATAAGAATAAAATCTAGTAAGAATAGAAAGAGGAAGAATATACGTGTTTAAAAGTGAATCAGTAGTTGTATGGTATTGATTATTCGAGTAAGTAGTCTTGTCTGTTTTGACGTTAAATGTTATTCAGGCAAGGTCTGAGAGGTAATTATACCCCTACTTGGTTGATTTCATGATATACCGATAAGTAGCAAGATTCAGGCTCGAAGATCAATGTGGAATAAGAATTAGTTAAATACTGTATTTGGGTTGTCGTAACGATGTTTTACACAACATCTGTTTTAACCCAAATATGTGCAAAGCTTGGAAATAGAATAATGAATATTTCCTAGTATAGAAAATAAAGGAAGGCGACATATGGAAATGTTTTCCAAAGAACGTATAAGGCCAATATGGTTATTGAAAATATTTGGTTAACAAATATTGATAAAGAAATAGAGAAGAGATTTAATTAATGGAATATTAATTAAAGGCTCACTGATTGTTGGATGTTTGGATGAACACTTGTTTTATTCGATAGTTAAATCATCGACTATCGAAACACTTGTTTTTATTCGATAGTTAAATCACAGACTATCGAAGTTTTGGCCATCGTTGTCAATATGGAGAGACCGGTTGGATTATTATCCGAAGAACCACTCCATATCGGCAGTAGCGTGCGAATCAGATTATATAAAGATAATCGAAGATGGAGTAGAGTGCAAGGACTTTTTCTATTAATAGAAATAGTGCCTTCAGTTCATCCTGTTGCTGGGTGACTTGTATGGATGAATGTCTGACAGAATATTTCCAGACGTTCACGTATATTGATTTCTCCAACCGTACCAAGAGTGGAGGCGGAGAAGGAAACTTCTTTAGCTAACACGTAATGTACTGTTGAGGACGTCAATCGGTGATTTGATGGATTTTACGATGTGGCATTCAAAGTGAATCTGGTATGACGATAAAGCGTAGCTTCTAGCCTCATCATCCGGTAAATGACAGAAATCGGGCAGGCAGCATGGCTAAGTCGGTCGCATCGAAGTAGGGTGTATAATCACCTGATCTAGAGTTTCATTTACTTCTAAAAATCTATTGTTGATGCTGTCCCATTCGGGAAACGGTTGCTGATCCCAACTGTTGGTGATATACATTCGATACACTCAAGCGAAATGAGTGATCGGTCATGTGTGGCCGGGTTGCAAGATGTTCTTGTTGAACCCAGTGTATTCCTCTCTAGAGGTACATTAGCGAAAGGTGGTTCCATACCTTGTCATAGTTGGAAACCCATTACCCAATACGTGCTTGCGGTTTTGATTGTATACTATATATGTAGAACGTGAGATGAAAGCGTTTCTACTAGATGATTATTATAGTTGTGGTTGATAGACATTATTATAATATCAAAAGGTTTTTGATATAAAGATAATTTGGATTCTCATAAGGGAAAAACCCGTTCCGTTATGCGGCGTGGTCTTATGAGATATCGTTTACTTGTTCGAACTGTTTTTAAACTGTTTTACTCATACCAGTCCCATGACTGACCCGGAGTTTACTTTTTGTTTTCCCTAAACTCTTGGGTGCCTAAATTTGTACGGGCAGTCAAGTAGTCGGGAATTTACAGATATACTGGAAGAGCTTGGAGCAGGAGCCTTCAGGATCATATAGCTATAGTTATTTCTGCTGTGTTGTAAGTGATGTACTTTGATATTGATGTATATTCAAGTACAGATGTATATTTCAAGTTATGTTATATATATTATATGTTATTCGTTCCGCTGTGAGATTCGTGTTTCTCTGATGTTGTGTTCTGCTTCTTCTTCTATTCTAAGTTTCTATCTTATCTTTCCTCACCCTCTAATTTCTTTCACTAATTACCAGGATTTTTCGATGTTTTGGTTGTCGACATCGAGCTTATGTCGATAACCAAAGTCGCTAAAAATCCGGGTCGTTACAAAGCCAAACCTTGCTAACTGATTAAATTTGTTAACATATTCTTTCACTGATGAGCTTCCTTGCTTCAATGTCAAGAACCTTTCCATATATAGATTCTCTTCTACCCTTAAGAGAAACTTTGCCTCGAACCTACATCTGAAATCCGCCCAAGAGTCAACAGGACGCTCCCCATTAGTGACCTCCCACCAAAACGAGGCCTCTCCCTTCATTAACAATGCTGCTAAACGAACTTTCCTCCCTTCTTCTACTTCAACGATTTCTAGCAATTCTTCCACCTCCTTAAGCCAATCTCTAGCTTCCACAAACGTTTCTGACCCTTGAAAAGGTTTTCCACCCATAGCCTTAAATTCCTTGCACGTCTTTGCAAAAGGATCAGCGCGAGGAGGAGGAGGAGCGGGTGCAACTGGTGGTGGAGGAACATTGGCTGGACCTGCAGCGGCCCTAGCCTCTAATAACCTCCTATACCATCCTGGTATCGTTACACCATCCGGAAGGTTAAAATCTTCAGCCATGCTGAAATGAAAAAGGAAAGATTCAAAATGGAGAATTCGAAAGATAAAGATATTTGGCTATTGGGGATTATGTTTTTCTTAAAAAAAACTTTCCTCTTTAAATTACTCATCAATACATGTTTTTGAAAACACTTCTTCCAAAAATACTTTAGAAAAATAGTTTTTCTAAAAAAATTATCTGTTCTGGTAACCTTAAGCTCTGATACCACGTGTAACACCCCACGTCCATTAATGTCACTCACAAAGGGAATGCATTAACTTCCATAGAGGTTTTAAGTGAATATAGAACAGAAAAATTACAACAAGACAGATAATAAGTAGTACTTGGAAATCTAAAACATCATTTTATTGCAGCGGAAATTAAACATGTTTGTTACATCATAAATCAGAGTCAAGTACAATATCCATCTTGATAAAACAAAATACATAATCCCATTACACAAATAGCCATTAAAGAAGATAACAAGCTGGACTTTACTTCAACGGTCCAAGCTTTCCAAAGAGAGATGAAGCAATCCAATCAAACTCCACTTGAGCTGGGTCCAACCTGAGGACCTGGAGGGGGAAAAAGGATAGAGATGGAGGGGGTCAGACATAAAGTCTGGCGAGTATGATAATTCTAACAATACTATTATCAAAATAACTAGACTAAGGCATAAGCTAGAAAACAAGGAAATGTCTATGAACTATTGGGTATGGAAAAGCAGATAAAGATAACGTTAAAGGCACACCTAATTACTAACGAATAATTACTACACTGCACCGCACCGCACCAGTCACCCTAAAGGTTGATCCCACTTGCTTCACACAGAAACTATATAAATAGCCTTGCGTACCCCTAGCTGACTACATAGGTGTCGTCTGCCCCTATCTCCACTAGGTGTACCCCACTACCCACTTTCGATTGGCTCCCTACTCGTAGATACCCGTGCTGGCCCCATAGTGGGGTGTATCACTCCCCTAAAGTGGCAACCCGATACAATTTGAGAATGCACGGCTTATACCTACACGATGCAACAACGTCTTACCTACCAGCCCGGGTCCACACACGCATATGAAACTCGTTGGACTTGCGTTGCCACCGCTCCCCGTTTTGGCCTCTTATAGTCAAATCCAGCATGCGTGTCCCGTCCTCGACTCGGGTCGAGCCCACAAAGATACGTTTGGGATAATGGTTGAAATGGGCCCCCACAAGCTACCCTCCTAAGCTTGTCCACTAGTACATCCCACTTAACCCTCTTAGTCATGTTCATTTACATGTGTGTTTGGTTAAGTCTTACTAATCGTATTTCACATGCCACTAAGGGCACCCACTAGATTCCTCATGCCACCCAAGGCACCTACTTAACCCCCATGTCCCACCTTACATGTTTATCTGGTTAAGTATTTCTTAATTCATTCAGGCCATAACCTCATAAAGACCTCTCACATTAGACTGGCATTGATGGCAGCTGGATTTGCCGGGCGGGTCCGGGCAGTCTTACACCATAAAAGATTCTAACCTCGTGTCATTACAACTGTTATGCTTTAGTTTAGGCCTAGGACCTATCACATTGGACTGACATTTGTGACCACTGGATTTGCCAGGCGGGTCCGGGCTGGTTTACGTCACAAACGAGTCCAACCTCGTGTCCTAAGCATTGATTATCACTTATAATCTTTTACCCCAGTTTAAATAATTCCCTATTCAAATTATTAATTAAGTCCAATTTTTAATGATGTCCATAATTGACTCAATTATGGCCATCCATTCATGGCATGCAAAATTATTTCAATTGCACCCCAACTTCTTAATATTAAATCCTTAATATTACCCCTGCGCCACATTATACGTTCGCTTATTCGACGCAAAATATACATTAGACCCGAATGGTCTAACTCATAGCACAAAGATAAATTATACAACATATAGACAAACAAAATACTAATAGGGGTGAAACTTGCATAAACTACACATGTTAAGGATCTAAAGGTGTCAACTTGTTAAATGTCACAATTTACATGATATGATCATAACCCAAATTTATGTATAAACTTGCATATGGGGTTTTAGGCAACATAATGATGGTGTGAACTAGCATAGAATTCCCATATGTCGTAGCATAATTCTAGATGTCATAATCCTAGATCAAAATAGATGTCATGGCATATGTTCATAATCTTTACAAATCAATCTAAACTTGCATATGTGATTTGTCATATAGATCAATATAGCCCAAGTAATATCAACATCATGATTTGATTAAAATGAACTAATTAGCATAGATAATAACATCATGGCTTTATAACATGTATGATTTATCACAATTTAGCATAGAAAGTTAGAACCTATACAATATCATCATATCATGATTTACAACATATAGGATATCATCATCACATAACATAGGATTTACAACATACATGATAGCATAAGGTTTACAACAACATATATGATAATCCACACCATTCACTTATAATCCATTCATGACTTAATCTAATTAGTTAAATAATAATCTTGTTAAGATCATCATACTCACAATTAGAGAAGAAAAGAGAGTCTTGATTTGCTTTAGAGTTGAGTAGAATTAGGGTTTTGATTAGCTTCTTCCTTCTTAGTTGGCGGCGGCCCCACTGAGTTCCATGGCGACGGTATGACGGTAGCTATTCTATTTTTCATGTGAATTGAAGTGAGAGACTACCTAGGTAAGAGTTTAGGGTTTATTTAGACCGCCAGATCAACTCAGAACTAAACTGAACCGTTTAATTTGCCAACTCAGCCCTAAAGACACATCAGCAGCTCAAGATTGGGCTCAGTCAAAACCCTAGCCGACTGACCAGGTCGACACCCAGGTCGACACTATAGTCGACCTGGGGGGGGGGGGGGGGGGAGGTCGACACTAGAGTCGACTCCCCAGTCGACCTGCTTGGGCGGGAATTTTCCCGCCCTGCCCGCTTCTGCACTTTCTGTTTGAATTTTTAAATTTTCCTGCGAGCTGTTTTGAATTTTCTGAAACTTCCGATGGCCATAACTTCTTCATACGAAGTCCAGTTCACGCAAACTCAGACTCTATCTCAACCAGAATTCCAAGACGAACACAATGGCGCAACCCATTTCCCACAATTCTCACGTTTGAGATTAGTTATTCTTTAGTTTGTGAATATTAATATTAATAGAATTACGGGGTGTTACAATTATCATCTCCAGACCCGTGTGGGGTTTTCAACTATCAAACAAATATTATTATTTGTACACTTGGGCGAGACGTAAAATTATCGTCTCAATACCCATATGGGGTTTACATACAATCCATGTGAGTTTATTCGTTATTTAGGAGACAGGTGGGTAAATTTTCATCGCAGAATAATTCATAATATAAACGCTTTATTTGGCAACGTATATATAAACAATTTATTAATAATAACACTAAATCAGTAAACATCCATCAATCACCAAACAAATATTGCAATCGCAGGAAATCAATACATATTCAGTTATAAAAACAAATAACTACACAAAAGATTTGAGCGAGAGTGTTCTCATATTGATCGGTTCTGAAATCGTTAAATAACGATAAACATTCGATTGTTCACATCGCACATTTTTCTCCGCCAAAAATTGCCACATGCTCCAAATCGCTCCAATCAGTTTCATTGCAAAGCTCTCATCGATGCGGTTCCAACGGATCATGTTTTACTGAATTCCGACAACGTATGAAAAAGTTATTATCGTTTGAATTTTTTTAATTATTTTTCCTTTTGACAAACGTCTGTTGCTTCGGTCCAGATGTCTGACTGAAGCAATTGATTATTTCCATAGAGCTTTAATAGACATCTATTGCTTTGGTTCAAACGTCTGAGCTGAAGCAAATAATTATTATTTTTCAGAGAGCTTTGACAGACGTCTGTTGCTTCGATTTAGACATCTGAACTGAAGCATATAATTATTTTCTTTGTCGTGAGCTTTGACAGACGTCTGTTGCGTTGGTTCAGACGTCTGACTGAAGCAAAATGCAATATTTTTCCTAGGTAATGATTTGCAATTGGTTCTCGGACGAGCTCGGATCAATGGTAATGGCTTATAACGTTTTCTAAATGAAAATGAAGCCTCTTTAGCTCACCGAAACCGCTTAAGAACACATGCACATATGCATGAACATACATACACGATATTGCAATTATTTTTGATTTGTAACTCATAAACGGACAGATTTTCTAACCATAGCAACCAAATACGATTCAAGCGAATTGTGAAGTCTTATAACTTAGTGGTGCGACAACGTAGCTTCACAATATCGCCAAATCAACTGTAGCCTATGAATCAGATTGTGTGGACAATTCTAATCATAATTTTTAATTCAATGAAACATAAGCACATGAAATCGGCTAAGTTACATTGACATATCCATTTCACTAGCATATGCAAAATCAAATGAATTCTAAACTACTCTTTTACAACCTATAAACTTATGGCATAAATGTAGGTTCATGAATAAATCACAAAGCTCTCACCTATGATCTTAATATGGAAGAAGTGTTAGAGTTTGTGCCCTAGAGGCAATTTATTTGATGAGACTGATAACACTGTTGATGTTATTATTTTATTTGGAATAAAATATTATTCTATTATATTGTATTTACTGCGTAATATAAATAATGATATAATAGAAGTCCTTAGAATAATAATACGGAATTATATAGTTCGAGTAAGACTGAACTTGAGATTATATAATGTGATAAGTATTATTATTCTTAAATGCCACTAGTCGAGTTTTATTATTAATATAGGACAACAATAAAGCATTAAGACTAGTATGTTGATTGACAGATGATCACATCTCATTGATCATTAATATAAGTGATATTAATGTCAAAACATAAATACGTATTAGAGAATATCGTATTGGGCTGACCCGCCATGAGATAACTCCATGGAATGTAATTAACAGTATCATAAGTTATTCTCATAGTGACAGTGATGTAATGGTCCTCAGACCTGAAATCATTATAATTTTATTCGAGGATATTTGTGTTTTGATATCATCTAAAGTTATTTCATAAAAGAGCAACGATAACGGTGATTATTGGATACATCTCGAGTCGAATGAAAATTATGAATGATCTAGATCGAATTTAACCCTACGATATATTCGTAGTGATATCCATGGGCCTCTTGATTGAGTGTGACTGTGAAATACATGGCCGTGCTCAAATACTGATTTGTTTTAAACAGTCTACTCATCGATCAAGAAAAATGGATTAAATTATAATGAGGATGATACGATCCATGCCTCTAGTTTGATCCTGGATATATTGGTTAAAAGGATTATATTACATTGATACACTGGTCACAGAAAGGTAGTATCGAATCATTGATCTTATTATAACTTGGGTAGCAGCGACGTATTGCTAGATGCCAATCACTGTTTATGATTTTAAATACGATTTAAAATCATTGCCAACATTGTAATAACCTATAGGGTCACACACTTAGAACAATGTAAGGGGAATACTGGTTTTGTTTTTAGGGTAAAATGAAATATAAACCATTGATATTTCATTTGAAATGGTACAAGGAATTGTTCCTTGTTTTATGGTACACACGTTTATTAAAAGGGTAATTCCACCTCTTTTATTAATATACGCGTATACTATTCTTTGACCTAATTTTTCGAGAAAACCCTAGATCCAAAATCACGAATGGCGGCTAGCACCCCTGATTCCTCCTCCTCTTCCATCGTGCGGCGATTGAAGAAAATTGTTCGTGTGGATACTTGTAGTGGCAAGGCGACTTTGTTTTGCTTGAATTCGATGCTCCAATTCCTTTCGATCTCGATATTAATTCGGTTTTCTTGGATACTCCATGGCAGGTATATAATTTGAACTCAATTTAATTGATTTTGTCTGAATCCTGTTCAAGGGTTTAATTATTTCCGCTGCGCTTTAATTCACAAAACCCTACAGTGGTATCAGAGCAACTTTCAAAATCGTATTTTGAGTTAATTTAGATCTGTGTTAGATGTTAATATTTTGGATCTGCTCTTCAAAACAATCGTTGGTTTTGAAAACGGTCCAGATTCTTTAAACTGTTTAGGATCAATTCATCAATATTTTCTGAAATTGAACGCAAATCTATTGTTTCAACATTGTTTGTATTCGAGATGGCTGATTGTATGGATTAAAATTTTCGATCTAGTATCACATGATTTTAATCCTGTATCTCATATGACCTACAGTCATGTATAAAAGCCAGTCATTATATTCACCTTTAAGTCGTCACGAACTTATTTGGATACGATTTCCTTTTATATAGATCTGGGAATTAAAAATGTAGTAATCAGAATTGGGACTGTAATAATAATTTGTTTATGAAACAAATGCGTTGATAAATCAGAGTATGGCTCTGTTGTATATATTTGATTTTGATCAAAGAATAAAGTTTATTATTGAATAAAATAAACTTACCTTCGATCAGACTGTTTGAAATAAGCTTGCGATATTTAGTATTTTGAACCATGTTTGTGGTTTCTGCATGCTTGTAATCCTAGATAATTATGTATTGTATCCACTGATTTTAGGATATGAAGTAATTTCATTTATAAAATCAAATTGTTCAACTGGAATCAAAATAGTATTTGATACTAAAGCAAAATTGTTTGCTGCAGTAAAATTTTGTTATTTAATTACAAAAGGGGATTCTTCATTAGTACTGAACACTAATTCAGTTTCATGTAGCTGTTACTCTGTCTTAATTATGGGAATTGGATTTTACTGAACAACGATTTTAAATGTTAAAATGTTGTTCATTTAAGTCGTTTAAATTGAGTTTAGTTGATTAATTTTGCTTCTATGTTATTTGATTACATAATGATGTGATTTTACTTTTCAAGACAATAGTTTTTAAAAAAAAATTGATATTTCAAAGCCAGGTTTAAGAGCATAGTTCTTTAATTATTGAAATTGGTTTATGCTTAATTGAATTGTCACAAATTAAATCCTTGTGAATTTTGATGTGAGTTTTATGAAAAATTCATGAATGAAGTGAAATTGTTTCACTGCTTATAAAACTTGTATTTGATACAAATTTCTAAATGAAATTATGAATTTGCATAAAATAGTATCCTGATCTGCTTGTACAGATAAATAATGATAAGCACATTATCAAAATGTCTGATTAATAAGTATACTTGACCGGTCTTAATCGTAATTTTGTTCTCACCATCAAAACTAGTTTTGCCGATTGATAAATCAGAAAGAAAGTCTTCTGATTAATTTTGATTTACTGAAATCAATATATATAAATTTGTTAAGACAAATTTTGGTTTTGATCTTTATACTTGGATGTAAGATCAGAACTCATGACTGGTTTTGTTTTCAAATCAATACAAGTTTATAAGATTATAGAATCGGAAATAGATGCATATGGATTTTGATCAACTAAACCAATAATTTTGAAATCTGATTTTAAACAATACAGAGAATCTGATTCTCTGTTCTGGTTTTAAGGACACTTAAAGTATTAATGCATATGTAACATGAGTATAACAGTCTATAAACTGGCCACTTTTGGTTATTCTATGTTACCATATTGCACACAGAATGATTAGTAGAATATGATATACTGATATCATAATATACTGATATATTGATGTGAACCTGGGTAATAAATTCAGTTTATTAATATAAATCAGGTATTAAATGATTCACATCACTGACCCATCTAGTGATATGTATGTATGTAAATGTTAATTTTGAGTTTTGTAAATCTTAAAGTATGTCCATATATTCTGATCAAATTTTATATGTTATACCCTTAAGGTCCTTATACCGATCACTGTTTATAATATTGAATTGATTCTGGTATAATATTGTGTAAATATACATATATGTTTATAGATGTGCATTTAGTCATGCAACAACAGTATGTGTATTGTTTATATTGAGATATAATATATGCATATTACATCTGTTACACTGTTTACAGAATTTCCTTGTGTACTGATATTCATGTATGATCAACTATCCTGTTGACATTCTATTGTGATCTGAATATAAGCTATATTAATGAACATAGCTTACTGAATTATCAAGATAAAATTTAAGTTTGTTACCTGAACACTTGGTTGTAATGCCAATTAAGAATTATGTGAAGATCCTCTATATGGTATTGATATTTGATATTATACTGTATGTATTAAGCTTATATTTATACATATAAATATGTATGTTATAAAACTGGGCAATTAAACATATAGGATTTGACCCTAAAACTGAATATAAATCTAAAATTGTTTTAGTATACAGCTATGAAAATACACATCTTATATCAAGATATATAGATGTATGTGCACCTAATATATACAGGGTCTCTGTATTTACAATATGGCATAATCGTTATGCTAGTAAAACTGTTGCTCGTTTTGATTTTTCTTTGTACTCAGTTGCTAAATTTATTTCACATCTGGGTTAGAGTTATAATTAAATCTGTATAGGTTCAATCTGGGTTGTTTAATGATCATATATATATGAGAATATGCTTCATATACCACTCACATGGTCTGGTTTCAAACATATATACGTCATAAACATGTGTGAGCATCTAATTAGAATAAGAATATATGTTTTCTGGTTTTATAAAATATGAGAATACATGTATCCTTGAAAGGTCATAAGCATGTTTGTGATCAAATTGATCTGAGCTGTATATACTGATATACTATTCCAGAAAATTTCAGAATGAATATTTATGAAATATTAGCATAGTATATAATGATATGCTATGATCTGGAAACATGAAAGTATACATGTTCTCTTATGATATTGATATGTAAACATGCTGTTTTATGCTATCTGACTAAGCTATACATCTGTGATAAGTATTAAAATCTGTTTCTGTTACAATGCAATAAAATGTAAATAGTTTAGCTTAGAATTGCCTTTTCTGTAAAGTTGTATTTATATCTGATATGTTGCCGATCATCTATTTGATTATTTGTGTGTGACAGTTGACAGTTTTATATTTATCTCTATTATGTTGTATTTCATTAAACACACATGTGTAAGTGTTACATGAGATTATAATTATGTATGAATCTGAATTAAGTTATAGGCACCTGCATTGTTATGGAACTTAATTTTGAAAGGCTTAATGTGATATGATCATATTGTAGCGTGCTGACCTGTTCATGTAAGCTGAAATTGTTTCAGCCGATGATGCTCAGCATGGATCAATTAAAATGAAACTAATGCTAGCATTTGATGGATATGCCGGAGCAAAGGTGATGCCGCTTGTGAAGCAAATGTAATTGAGAATTACTGAATCTCTTTTAGTCTGTAATTTTCATGTATTGTAAAGCATATGTAACATTTGTACCTTTTTCATATAAGAATGTATATATAAAATGTTATGTGTATCCATATCTATTTATATAAACCATATGACCTGTTTTATATACATCTGTGACTTCACATTCATGATGAAATGTTAAGATAGATTAGATCGGAATGTTCAAAACCTACATTGAAATGTTCAATGCTGTTTAAATTAAAATCTCCAAATCTGATTAGATTGAGATGATAAGATCCACACCATCTATATTGAATTGTTCAAAAGGAAAAGGTATGCGACCTATATTACATGCGACTTATATTACATTGGATTTAAAACGCTTATATTATTTAAATTCAATTAATATTACGAATATAAAATACATATAATTGATATATGTAGATAACTCTAATATTGTTCGCTATTACGAATTATAAAATTCCCTTTAAAGCAGATTCATTCTGATATATTGAGTCATGGTGATGTCTTCCAATAATGCACTCATCAATGTCCAAAATCACTGGGTGTAGGTAATGCCAAAGCATTGTGCATCCTTTTATTTTGGTTATATGCGACGGAGTAAAAGTGATACTTGAACTGTATTATTGGGTTTGGCTTAACTGAGCTGCATAATAAGATTATGGCTTAGAGACAACAGCGTGAATTATTCTATGTTTCGAGCAAAAGAATAATACTGAACAAAATGTTCATCATGCGATCCAAGAGTTATATACACGATATAATTGACATAAGATGTCTACCTAAAAGGTTGTGTTTTGGGGATTTGCCAAAGCAGAGTCAAAACATGATTAGATATGGATCTTGGAACACCATTATATATATATATATATATATATATACTGATATATGTATATATATAAAGGGATGTTAATTCAAGTGGGAGCATATTTTAGTTTAAATTACACGTTTATGTTAGTATGCAATTTTGATTGTCAAAATTTATATTAAATAAATATTAAAGAATCAGTTATTATTTATTATCTACTGTAGATATTAAATAATAAATAATTCTGATTTTTTAAATTAATCCTTAAGAAGGATAAATTGAATTGAATCAAATTTCTTGACTAACATTGAAATTTGGGGATTGTCCTCAAACAAATTAAAATGTAATTGTTCTAACAAATGCAGAGGATCTAGAATAAAAGTTAAAGTATGACTTTAACCAATTAAGATATAAATGTTATAAAATCTACTTATATATATTTCTGGTATTAGATACTAGATATAAATCACATAAGTGTATGTTGATTTATAAAAAAAAATTACAAAATAAGTAGAAATGAGATAAAAGGACAAGTGGACTTACGATTGAAAATGAAGCAAATGTTGCTGAATTATCCATAGGAAGGCAATTCTTTTATTATATTGGCTTAATTAAATAAATAAATGTTATAATGAAATTCCACTTAAAATAAATGTTATAATATATCTTGTTCAGACAAGTTTGAATTTCATTTGTAATAAAAGAATAATTGTTATTCATTTTATTTAAATGAAATATCGTATGGAATTTCACAAATAGTTAATGAATTTTATAAATCTTTAACTATAATGTACCAGATATAAATACCAAATGGATTAAATTTAGTGATTTAAATCCAACATACTTTTAGCATTACCAGTTAGCCAATATAAACAAGAAAGTATATCAAAATCCATAATGATGGATCTTTGAGATCATTTGATTTTGAATTATATGATTAATATAAATCTTTTTTATTAGGCAAAATAACTGAATCACCTTTTCACTTGACACAGTGATTGAGTGACAAGTATTGGGTCTCGAACATAATGATGTATATGGAGCAACGAATACATAAGTTAGAGGTAGGTTTTATTACTTCATTATAGTTACTGATGATATCAGTAGATATAGATATGTATATCTTATGAAATACGTATCAGAATACTTTGAAAAGTTCAAAGAATTTGAAGTGAAGTTAGAAACCAATTTTAATAGAAAATAAATTTTTTCGAATGGTTCGAAAGAGAACATTTAAGCCAACAAAATTTAATGACTATCTGAATGAGTTTGGAATTGTTTCACAACTCTGTCCACCTAGAACACCATAATAGAATGGTATGTTTGAAAGGAGATATCGAACCTTATAAGATATAGTACGGTTAATGATAAGTCATATAGATCTTCCTATAAGTTAAATTTAGAACAATTATATTAAATCCCACTAAAACGATTTAAAGACGTCATATAAGATATGAACTAGGAAATGTCCTAGTGTGTCTAATACGAAGATTTGGGATGTAAGGCATTTGTTAAACGTCCTTTCTCTGATAAGATCAGAACTAAATCAGATGACTATTTTGTGGAATATCCAAAGGAAGTAAATGGATGTCATATCTGTAAATCCTCTAATAATAAAATGTTTATTACTCGAATTGGTATCCATTTAAAGGCGAGGCAATCTCTAAGATACCGATAGGAATGAATCAGAATTCGAAATATCTCGAAACCACAAAATGTCATTGAATCTTGTATAGACAAGAAATTGAGTGGGAGTGATACAATAATTCAAATGTTATTTGATAACACATTAATTATTGCAAATAATGTTAGTTTAAAAACAAGAAATAAATACTGATTCTGAGAAAGAAAATGTTTGGATTAATAAGTTCATGATTGAACTTAATTCATTGTTGATCCAATGATATACATTGTGATAACAATATGGCTGTTGCTCAGGCCTAAAACATTAAACTCATCATCAATCCAAACATATATTTTAAGAAATATAATTCTTATGTGAAGTTGTTCACAGAAGAAATAAACATATCTACAAAGTTACAAAAGTTGTAATGTTGCATACCTATAGAATTAAACTCTATCGCAACAGAAGTTTAATAGTCACACTAGTTTCATAAGTATACGATACATAAATGATTGACTCTAGTGCAAGTGGGAGATTGTTAGAGTTTGTGCCCTAGAGGCAATTTATTTGATGAGACTGATAACACTGTTGATGTTATTATTTTATTTGGAATAAAATATTATTCTATTATATTGTATTTACTGCGTAATATAAATAATGATATAATAGAAGTCCTTAGAATAATAATACGGAATTATATAGTTCGAGTAAGACTGAACTTGAGATTATATAATGTGATAAGTATTATTATTCTTAAATGTCACTAGTCGAGTTTTATTATTAATATAGGACAACAATAAAGCATTAAGACTAGTATGTTGATTGACAGATGATCACATCTCATTGATCATTAATATAAGTGATATTAATGTCAAAACATAAATACGTATTAGAGAATATCGTATTGGGCTGACCCGCCGTGAGATAACTCCATGGAATGTAATTAACAGTATCATAAGTTATTCTCATAGTGACAGTGATGTAATGGTCCTCAGACCTGAAATCATTATAATTTTATTCAAGGATATTTGTGTTTTGATATCATGTAAAGTTATTTCGTAACAGAGTAACGATAACGGTGATTATTGGATACATCTCGAGTCGAATGAAAATTATGAATGATCTAGATGGAATTTAACCCTACGATATATTCATAGTGATATCCATGGGCCTCTTGATTGAGTGAGACTGTGAAATGCATGGCCGTGCTCAAATAATGATTTGTTTTAAACAGTCTACTCATCGATCAAGAAAAATGGATTAAATTATAATGAGGACGATACGATCCATGCCTCCAGTTTGATCCTGGATATATTGGTTAAAAGGATTATATTACATTGATACACTGGTCACAGAAAGGTAGTATCGAATCATTGATCTTATTATAACTTGGGTAGCAGCGACGTATTCCTAGATGCCAATCACTGTTTATGATTTTAAATACGATTTAAAATCATTGCCAACGTTGTGATAACCTATAGGGTCACACACTTAGAACAATGTAAGGGGAATACTGGTTTTGTTTTTAGGGTAAAATGAAATATAAACCATTGATATTTCATTTGAAATGGTACAAGGAATTGTTCCTTGTTTTATGGTACACACGTTTATTAAAAGGGTAATTCCACCTCTTTTATTAATATACGTGTATACTATTCTTTGACCTAATTTTTCGAGAAAACCCTAGATCCAAAATCACGAATGGCGGCTAGCACCCCTGATTCCTCCTCCTCTTCCATCGTGCGACGATTGAAGAAAATTGTTCGTGTGGATACTTGTAGTGGCAAGGCGACTTTGTTTTGCTTGAATTCGATGCTCCAATTCCTTTTGATCTCGATATTAATTCGGTTTTCTTGGATACTCCATGGCAGGTATATAATTTGAACTCAATTTAATTGATTTTGTCTGGATCCTGTTCAAGGGTTTAATTATTTCTGCTGCGCTTTAATTCACAAAACCCTACAAGAAGGAGGCGCATAAGCAAGCTAGAACACTCTCTCTTCCAATATAGCACACAAATCTTCAATCTGTACACGAATATACAATATTTCCTAAGGATTAGGTTTAGAAAATCTCACAAATTAAAGAGGAAACAGGATGGAGAAGATGGAGGAGCTTACCCTAGTTTCTATGCTTGATTTCCTCTTGATTCGAGCTCCAAATTGCAAAACTTAGCTTATGAATTTTAATTTCCCTTTCCTTTCCCCATTTTCTATTTTGCTTTGTTGAAGGAGTATGAATGAAGAGGAGGAGGCTGATTTAGGGTTATATGATGGGTTAGGTTTAACCAACCAAGACCTAACCAAGGTGCTAAAACTCTGAAGCTCGGAATATATCGAAGTTTATAGTTTCCAACATGCAAACGACATTTTGAACTCAATGAAAGTGATTTCGAGTCCAAATTCGTCCATATGTAAAAAGTGATATTTTTGTCATACATCCAATGAAAGAGACCAAATTTCTCCAACTCTAAAAGTATAGATGTTTATAGTATTAAAAGTCACAAATGACATTTTGAACCCAACGGAAGCGGTTCCATTGAAAATGAAGGTCATTTGCAAGATGGCTATTTTTAAGGGCTATAATATATATATATATATATCATAATGACTATTATAAATTTTAATTTAGACATAACTTACAATTTATAAGGTGAAATCTTAATTTTTTACATTCGTTAGAAAATCACGATTCAAAATATTCCAACGTTTCTTGTTTTATCAAATTCTGATTTATATTGAATTCTATACATTCATTCAAAGTTTAAAATCAAAATTTCAAACTACCGCGCCATTTTGAGTTCGTATTAATTAAACTTTAAATTTATACGTTCTAACTTCAATTAAAATAAATTTTAAGTCATTTATTCTCAAAATAATTCATTTAAAATATTTAATTTCTACAAAAATCAATTAAAAATAAATTTTAAATTGGTTCCAAAAATATGGGTTGTTACTGGCTATAGGAAGACAAAAGGATAAAGGAGAAACCTAAGTTTCTAATCAACTCGCAGCGTTAGATTCAAATCTAATGGATCAAAATATAAAACATATTAGTTTGCCAGTAATTTACCATTACCGAGGGAATACTTTTTTTTACCAATACTTTACCACTCATAACGGTAATATTACAGTACCGAATGCATCAGTATACCATTTAATTTTGTAACCAGTTACCGATTTATCGATTACAGTACGGTAATGGTGAATCAACCATTACCATAACAGGTGTAACAACTCGGATTTTCAGAACAAATTTAAATTGTTTTATTTTAGCAATTTTAATGGATTTTGAATATTTAAAATAATTTATTTTAAATAATAACAACTAAAAATTTATTTAAATCAAAGTTAGAACGAATTTTTTTAATTTAATTATAAAAAGAGTTTAAAATGGCGCGGTAGTTTGAAATTTGGACTTCAAATTTCAATTGAATGTACAGAATTCAAAATAAATCAGATTTCAGTAAAACCAGAAATATTAGAATTTGTTTAGAAATATCTTTCCAGCAAATGTGAAAAATCCAAATTTCATAGCGGGAATAAAAAGTTATGGCCAGTTAAATATTCAGAATAGTCATTATGGAATTTACACACACACACATATATATATATATATAATATAGCCATTTTACAAATGACCTCCGTTTTCGACGAAACCACTTTGGTTGGATCCGGAAGGTAAAATTACTACAAGATTCCAATTTTCATAATTTTTGGAACTAATATGTGAGCGTGGCAAAAGAAAACGTTTTTTTTTTCAATTTCAGTCAAATTAGATCGACTAGAAAATGGCCAACTTTCAAACGGTCTCCAAATTCGACAAAATTAATTTTATTAGGACCGTATCGTCAAAACATAGCTAGATTTATTTTTCGGGAATTTTTGGATTCCATATGTGGCCTCGGTAAATTTAAATGTACGATCAAATTAAATAATTAAATGTTTTATATTTTAAATTAAAGAAAAATGGGCTGAAACGATCGAATGGGCTGATGAGACCTAGTCCATTGGGTCCGGAGTAGGGGTATTTGGCTATAGGCAACATTCACTGGGCTGGATTTGGAGCTAGTAGAAATTAACGGTTTTTTTGTGAATTAATGAATTAAATAATAAAATATTATAAATACCCTTTAAGAAAACAAACCCTAACCCTCGTTCTAAAACAACAGCCGCCGCAGGCCCAAATCAATGGCCATTATCATTCAATATTCGATTCTTAATCATGCCCTAATTAAATCGAATTAAATTCCAGCTTCCACACGAAAATGAAAGAGATTTCTCTGGTCTTCGAATTGGTATGGTCGAGATCGATTTTAAGGACCTAGATTTCTCGGTTCGTGGGCCTGAATTCGGCGGCTTTGGGGGTGAATTCGTGGTCTATGGGGAGTTTGAACTCGGCACTATGGTGGGTTGTGATAGGCGACGCAAGGGGCTCTTGGGTGGTGATAACAGATCGGCTTGAAGAGGTGTCTGGTAGCGGGGGTTAGTGGCTAGGTTTCTTCGATGACAGGGTTCGTTCCTGGAGCAATGAACAGAAAGAAGACGGTGGAAAATAGAAGGGGGATTAAGAAATTTGGGGTGATTAATTAATTTTAATTATCTTAGATTATTCATATTGTGTAATAAAAATCTAAAATCCCATAACTTGCTCAAATGATATCAGAATCACACGAACCAAAGTCCGTTGGAATCGTCTTTCCGAGATGTACAACATAGAACCAATCAGAACTGAAAACAGTGAGTTTTTTTACATTATTTTATTTTTATATTTTAAATAAGTTGACATTGTCTTTAAAGATCTGAATTTTTAATTAAAATAAAATATAAAAGGTGTAATTAATATTGTTTTAAAATACATAAATATCATTACTTTTAAAATATATGAAATAGCATTACCTTTAAAATGAAATCAGCATTATTTTAAAAAATATAAATATGATTTATAGAAATAAAAATAAGATTTTTATATAAATACCCTGTTTTAACAATGTAATTCTTATACGAAATAACTTTGTGTTAAAAATGTAAATTTTCAAATGTGAATTTATATATGTAAGCATTGTTTTAAAAATAGGATTTTTAATAGTAAAAACATTGTTTTCAAAATATGGTTTTCATAAAAATAAAAATGATTTTATTAAATAAAAATAGCAATGATTTTGTTAAATAATAATAGCAATGATTTTGTTAAATAAAAATAGCATTGGTTTTGTTAAATAAAATAGACTTGTTAAAAATGAGATTTTTTTTAATATATATATATATAATATTATAGAAATGTGATTTTTATTTATAAATACTTTATTTCAAAATATGGATTTCTATAGAAATAACTTTGAAATTAAAATTAATTTTTTTGAAAGTATATAGAATAGTTTAAAAATGTAATCTTTATATATATAGCTTAAAGAAAAGTATAATTTTTCATTATATAGAAAAATATGATTTTTCACCGTACAGAAAAACATTACTTTTCATTGTATAGAAAAACATTACTTTTCACTATATAGAAAAACCTTACTTTTCATTGTATAGAAAAACATTATTTTTCACTGTATAGAAAAGCATTATTTTTCATTGTATAGGAAAACATGATTTTTATTTATAAATATCGTTGTTTAAAAAAGATATTTTCAAAATATATAAACATCATATTAAGAATATGATTTTTATTGTGAACAGTGTGAAGAAGACTGCGTTGGAATTTTGGGAAAATCCAAACTATTCAGAAATAAAACTGGCGGAGTGGAAACCAAAGGTGAGAACTCCTTTTCACTTTATTTATTTTACAATTAAATATATATTAGGATGTAGACGATGCTTAGTAGCACCTGACACCTTTGATTGAAACCATGATTATTTGGACTGTATTGTGATGTGATTGTTGAATAAAATGTGTGAATAATAAAATTATCATTTTCATTGTATAAATGTACTAAATAAATGTTCTTATGTAGAATAAAATATTTTATCATTAAAAATATAATTTTTAACGTATATATATGAACGACATAAAATTATCTTGAAAAGAAATAAATATTCATTTACAAATCGGACGATTTGTTTATGTACACCCATTTATCTGATAAGATTGGGACAATAAATTTTACACATCGCCCAACTGCAAAAATAAATAAACTGTTGTTGTTTGAAAATTCCACACGGGTATTGGGATGATATTTGACATACAATATTCCCAATATTTAGTTGTTTGTCAATCGATGGATTGACAGTCTGTGATGAGCGTTATTTATTTATTTAACCGCTCAAGCAGTTGTAAATTGCACTCTGGATGTCATATGAATTTTTATTGATTATTTATTTTTATTGTTGTATATATGCGATGTATGAAATCCATATAAATAACATTATATAGTAATTGTTTGGATCTCATTCCAATTTGGAAAATAAAGAATATTTTAAAATAATATTCATGTGTTGAATAAAAATAAACAATAAAAATATCGTTTTTATTGAATGTATGAACCAATAAAATATTCATTGTTTTGAAAAGAAATTGTTTATACAATAAAAATCACATTCTTATTATATGTATGAATAAACAAAATATTCATTTTTGAAATAGAATATGTTAATAATAAAAATATACATTTTTATTGCGTATGTAGGAATGATTGAAAATATTCAATGTTTTAAAATAAAATGTTTAAATAATGGAAATTACATTTTATTTGTATTATAAAATTATTAAAAAGAACCATGTTAAGTAAAATGTTTAAACAATGGAAATTACATTTTGTTTGTATTATAAAATCATTAAAAAGAATCATGATTCAATAGAAATATTAGACAATAAGAATTATATTTTTATTGTACGTTTGATTTATTAAAGAGATTTTGTTTATTAAATGTAAATCATTTACATGATAGTAAAGTAGAAAAAAATGATCATTTATTCATACATGTTATGTTTATTAAAATGTGAATCATTTACATGATAGTAAAATATGAAAAATGACCATTGATTGAAATAGGAAATTTAAACAATAAAAACTCACATTTTTATTGAATATAGAAATAATGAAAAAATTTCATTGATTGAAATAAAAAGTTTTAACAATAAAAATTTACATTTTCATTGTATATAAGAATTGGTGAAAAAGATTCAAGTTGGAATAAAAATATTTCAATATTAAATATTACATTTTTTATGTAAGTATGATTCATTAAAATATTCACGGTTTGAATAAAAATGTTGTAACATTAAAAATTACATTTTTAATGTAAGTATGATTCATCAAAATATTCATTGTTTGGATAAGAATATTCAATTTTGATATAAAATTGAAAATGAAGTTGAAATTGTTTTAAAATGAAATTATAAATATGTTATAAAATACGTTTTAAATGGAAATCGACGAAGTATATATAATATATATATTTAATGGCTTGAATAGAACGCGCCGCACAGCGATTGTTCGTGAATTTCGACCATTAAATTCAAATTGGCGTAACGGGAGATCCGACCGTCGGATTCTCCTAAAACCGGAACCGTTGGGTTCGCATCGAAAAGAGCTTTCCAATGAATATAAGAGTTTTGAAATCTAACGGTTAGATTTGGAGACATGTCCAAATCAATTTCAGAAAAGGTCTTCATGGATGCAGTTCGGTGGCCATTATTGGAAACCGACTGTACGGGCGATAATAAAAATATTAAAAATATGGAAAAATTATGTAAAATCATAATAAATGATTTGGAAAGATTTTTAACGAAAAATTCTAGTTTTGAAAAGATAAAAATATATTTTTATCGAAATGAACTATTTAATGAACTAGTTATTAACTAGAATAATAATTTAATTATTTTTAGAAATAAATAAATTGGATTTTAAAATGTTTTAAAATAACCAGAATTTTCCAATATACATACATATATATATATATATATATTGGAATGGATTTGAGTGGAAATTATCTTCGGAATATTTCGATATTGGATTCCGTTATTATACGAATATTGTGAGGAATTTGGAAGGTACACACACACACATATATATATCGTTATTCCCAATACAATATTTGTTGGTTTCAGAATTTGATATTGAATATAAGCCGATATAATTTCTATTCAGAACCTTATGTTTAATGTCATATTGGATTTTGGATTTGTCATGAATGGTGCCTTTAATAACACTGTTCTTAAACCCAGTTTAGAAAAGAATAAATATTTTAATTAAGATTTAGGAAATTTTACCAATTAATTAGTATTTGATTAGAATTGAATTGAAATTAGATTTTGGGTTTACCATGAACAATGTTTTAAATAACATTTGTTCTTTAATCCAATTAACAATTGTAATAACCCGGAAATTATGGGCCAGTTTAAAATTTTTATTTTGGCTATTTTAGCGAATTTTGATTATTTAAAATGAATTATTTTAAATAATATCGACGAAAATCTATTTTGAATAGAATTCGAACGTATATATTATACGCGTCGTCGTTAGAATATAAATATTTATATATAATTATAAATAGAATTGAAAATGGCGCGGTAGTTCGATAATTCGATTTCAAACTTCAATTGAACATACCGGGTGCAAAACAATCCGGATTTTAGTGAAACCAAAAACATTAGGATCTAATTGATAATATCTTTCCAACGAATCCGAAATATCAAAATTTCGTAGCGAGAATCAAAAGATATGTCCAGTTAAAAATTCTGAATAGTCGCTATGGAATTCAGGCCCTTAAAAATAGACATTTTGCAAATGACCTCGGATTTCGACGAAACCAGTTTTGTTGGATCCGCAGTGTCAAGTTATTGCTAGATTCCAAATTTCATAATTTTTCGAATCAATATGTGAGCGTGGCAAAGGAAAACGCGTTTGACCAGTTTCAGTTGATTTTAATCGACTGGAAAATGGCCATTTTTCTAACGGTCTCAGAATTCGACGAAACTAGTTTTGTTAGGACCGTATCGTCAATGCGAAGCTAGAAAATATTTTTCTGGAATTTTTCTAGTTAGTATGTGACCCCAGTAATTTGAAATGTACGTTTAAAATTCAATATATAGATTTAAATGTAAGTTCAATGGAAACTGATTGTAACTATCGAATCAGCTTGCGATACATATCCCATTGTGTTCGAAATATGGGTAAAACGCTAGGGACGACAGGCGGTGGGCCTCGTTTTGAAGTCGGAAATGAAAGTTGCTTTTTGTGGAAAATTAAAAAAAAAAACCTTCTTCTATAACTTCTGCCCCCCCCTCGTTCTAAAATAAATTCAGAATTCAAAAAAGAAAAAAAAAACCCGAGTCTCCCCGTCGCTCAGCCACCGAGCTCCGCCACTGGCGTCGTCGCCCTCCCCAAGACCGGCGCCACCTCCTCCCTCGCCCCCACGTCAGCTCCAGCCCCTCCTCTCTCCCGATTTGAAGCCCAAACCCTAGCTCCAGCCCTGATTTGACCGACGCCGCCTGTTGTGGAAGACCCCAACGCCAGTGACCTGCTCCGACGCCCTCTGACCTCCGGCGGTTGCCACAACACCCCCCTCTCTCGATCCAGGATCTTTTTTTTTTTTTTTGCTGTAAGTTTAGTTTTCATTTGCTTTTAATTTAATTATGAACATTGTTCTATTTGCTGATTTTAATATGAAATAAACAATTGTTAAAGATTAGATTTTTATATAAGCAAAGATTCGATTTTTAACACGATAAAAGATATGATTTTTATAATTATAAAGGCGAGATTGTTATTAGAAAAATGAGATTTTTATAGTTAAAAAGGATATGATTTGTCATAACGATAAAGATTTGGTTTTTATATAGAAGTTAGCAAGATAAAAATTCGATTTTTATATGATAGAGAAAATAAAAATACGATTTTTATTAATGTAGAGTATTAAAAATATAATCTTTATTATGTAGAAGAGGTAAAAATATGATTTTTGGTTAGGTAGAGAATTAAAAATATAATTTTTACATGATAGGAAAAGTAAAGATTTTTAAATAGGAAAAGTAAAGATCTTTTAAAGGAAAAAGATTAAGATTTTAAAAAGAAAATATTTAGATTTTAAATAGAAAAGTTTAGATTTTAAATAGAAAAGATTTAAACTTTAGAATAGGAAAAGATTAGAACTTTAGAAAAAATAAAGATCATATTTTTAAATAGAAAAAAAACGGAATTTTTATTAAGTAAAAGAGGTAAGATATGATTTTTATATTTTTAAAGTAATAAAAATATAATTTTTACATCGTAGGAATATTAAAGATATAATCTTTATTTTTGAAAAGGTGGAATCTATATCTTTGAAAATTTGATTTTTATATATTGAATAGCATAGAAGTGAAAATGCGATTTTTAAATATATGAAGTAATTATAAAAAATTCGATTTTTATATATTGAACTTTGAAATAAAAATTCGATTTTTATATATTGAACTTTGAAATAAAAATTCGATTTTTATATATATAGTGGCCTTGGGCAACGAAGGTGACAAAAAGGCGAAACGACGAAGACTTCTGCAAATGAAGTGCCGTGGAGCTAGGATAGCTATATGTGAGAATTTCTCACCTTTCTATTTCTTTTCTAGTTATATATATATACTAGGATGCAGACGGTGCTTAGTAGCACCCGACACAATCGTCCACAGACCATGGACTTGTTTGTTTGGCTGTGTTGTTAGTTAGATTGTTTGGGTTGATTTGAATAGTTTGGTGAAATGAAATTGATATGATTGATGTGTGAATGGCGTGGGCCTTCACTAGACCGGGGATAAGGCTAGGCCTTGTCCCGTTTCTAGTATCGTGCCGTTATGCCGCCGAAATTTTCTAAAATATGTTAGAAAAATAAAAATATCATTTTATTGAATAAATGAATTGAATAGAAATTCATAGGTTGAAATAAAATGTTTTATCGTTAAAAATATAATTTTTAACGTGAATATGAAAATAGTGAAGTGAATAAATAAATATTCATTTACAAACCAGATGGTTTGTTTATGTACACTTATTTGAATGACATTGATTGGGACGATAAATTTTACACATCGCCCAACTACACAACTAAAATCTGTGTTTGATTGTTTGAAACCCCACACGGGTGTTGGGATGAAATTTGAAGTTCACTCATCCTGATTGATTAAATATGTCGATCGATTGATTGACAGGCTGTTATAAGCGTTAGATATCTTTATTTGATGCTTATACAGTGTAGTGCACTTTGGTTGATGGTTGATCATTTTTCAATGTTATTATATACATGTGTTGTGTGAAAATCCATATAATTAATTTTATATGGTAATTGATTGGGCCTCATTCCAGTTTAGAAATGGAAATATTTAAAATAGAAATATTTGAAATAGAATATTTGAGAATAGAAATTTATGAAGTCGTGTTGATTAGTTTGACGCCATTTTGACGTGAACGATATTTATATCGATTTGAAAACGATTTCGAAATGAATTGAATTGAAAACGATTTCGAAATGAATTGAATTGAAAACGATTTCGAAATGAATTGAATTGAAAACGATTTCGAAATGAATTGAATTGAAAACGATTTCGAAATGAATTGAAATGAAAACGATTTCGAAATGAATTGAAAACGATTTCGAAATGAATTGAAAACGAATTCGAATTGAATTGAAAGTGAATTGAAATGAATTCAAATTGAATTGAAATTTGAATTGAATAGAAATGAATTTTAAAACGAATTTATAAAGAAGAATTCAATTTTGATTTGAATTGAAAAGGAAGTTGGAATTGTTTTTGAAACGAATTCAAAACTATTTATATAATTCGTTTTAAATAGAAATCGACGAAGTATATATTATATATATAATATAATGGCCTGAATAGAACGCGCCGCGCCGCGGCAGTTCGTGAATTTCGACCATTTATTTCAAACGGACATTACGGGAGATCCGACCGTCGGATTCTCCTAAAACCGGAACCATTGGGTTCGTATCGAAAAGAGCTTTCTAACGAATGTTAGAAATTTGAAATCTAACAGTTGGATTTGGAGATACGTCCAAATCAAATTCTAAAAAGGTCGCTGTAAGTGCAGTTCGATGGCCATTGATGGAAATCGACTGTACGGGCCTTGATAAAATTATTAAAAATAGTAATAATTTGTGTAAAATCATAAGAAATGATTTAGAAAGAATTGGGATGAAAAACTCCCTATTTGAAAAGATAAAAATAGATTTTTATCGAAATGAACTAATTTTGAACTAGAATTATAATTCTATTTATTTTTAAATAAATAAATTGAATTTGAAATGGTTTTGAAAATAACCAAAATTTCTAATGATTGCATTGGAATGGACTTGAATCGAAATTGTCTTCGGAATATTTCGATGTTGGATTTCGTGATTATACAAATGTTGTTATGGAAATTTGAAAGATATAGATATATATATATCGTTATTTCCCATACGATATTTGTTAGTCGTAGAATTTGATATTGAATATAAGCCGGTATATTTTCTATTCAGAGCCTTGTGTTTAATATCAAATGTGATTTGGGTTTGTCGTGAATGGTGTCTTCATTAACACTGTTCTTGGACCCAGTTGAGAAAAGATTAAATCTTTTTATTTAGATTTAATGAAGTGTACCAATTAAATAACATTTAATTGGAATTGAATCGATATTGATTTTTGGGTTTATCGTGGACAGTGTTTTTAAATAACACTCGTTCTTTAACCCGATGATTAATGAATGTGATTTTGGGTTTATCGTGAACTGTGTTTTTAAATGACACGGATTCTTTAACCCAGTTAACGATTAAAACTAAGTTGAGTTTTAATGAATCTTTAATTAGATTGAAATGGTCGAGAATGGAGTATCACCAGTTTTGCTCCAGGCGATAGTTGAATCTTTAATTAGATTTAAACGTGAAATGGTAATTGAATTTACCGATAACACCGTGGTGTTAGATATGAAGTATAACCAGTTTTACTTCATGGGATGAATAGGTTGGGATTGGGGAAATTAAAACAAATGATTACTTCGGTAAGTTTCGTTAATCCCGACTAGTTTGAATTGATATTCAAAAATAGATTAAAGAATAAATTCAAGGAATTTATCTTGGATAAATTTAATGGGAACCTTTCCCTATGAATGTGAAATTTAGAAACTAACTGTCGGTTAGCCAAGCAGAATGGTTTTCTGGATATTGATCTGATGTTGGTTTCGGCCTTCGGGGTTAATATTTGGGAAATTATTCTCTTGATTAATTTACGGTTAGTGACTAATGAATTGGAATGAGGCGTATGTTGTGTTTGTGTAACACTTATTTAAAATATACGCGAGTTATTCGGAAAGACCGGGTTTATCCCATTCTGAATAACTGATGCGACGATAAGTCGAAGATGAAGACGATGGTCGAAGACCGGAAGTCTTCACGTCGTTTGGGTGCTTACTGATGATCTTGATTGGGCTGTACACCCAAGAAGATGGAAACAGTTGGTGATCGTCCAGACGTACTTGGAGATCGATGGATATGCGGGGTACTAGGTGCCTCCGGTTTCGTTCAGACCCAGAACGGACTTGTAAATGGACTGTGTGTCTGACATCGGATTTCATTCTGTGTGACTGATATCGGTTGCATAGGATGGTTTGCCTGTGTGGCATGCTAAGATGCAAATGATCAAGGCTTCTGTTGAAAAGCAAAGTCTTGTGGTTGGTGATCAAAGCACGGCCTTTGTGGCGTAGCTTTGTGTAGCGTTGACTCGCGAGCCTCACACCCCGGTATGAACCAGAAACGGGAGAAAGGACCTCAGGGAGGGCCTACGTTTCCTCCTAGCTAGAAGTGGCGTCAGTGGTTTTACACGCCCTGACGAGTTTGACTTATGTGGTTGTTGCTGTTGCGAGGCGCCTCGGTTAGATCGGACGATCCGGGTCCGATGGAGTCATTCGTTGGCTCGCTTACGCCCCAAAGGGCGGCGAAACGTAGTGCTCAGGCATTTTAATCCACATCGGTGGACCGGCCCTGACGATCCAAGGGTCGATGCGTTCTGATCCTGAGACTCGGGCTAGGCAGTCTCGAATCGGTTGAGGACTATCTTTTGCCTTGGTTCATAGATGGAAAACCAATTTCCAAATACGTGACATTTGCGGTTTTATTTGTAAACCTATATATGGCGACATAGTGGCATGGGACGCTCATGTCGCCTATGATTGATACTTATGATTTGAAGTTGTTTTATACACTATGCACTTATAATAGTATCAAATGATTTGTTTTAAACGTATCAAGCATTCTTTGGCTGTTATAAGGGAAAACCCTATCCTCGACTGCGTTGCATTGTGTGATGGGACCTGGGTCTTATAACAGTTTCATTTTTCTTTATTTAGCATTGCGCTGTTTGTTTTATGCACTGGTATTCTTGGGAGAAACCCGTTCCGTGTTATACGGTATGGTCCCTTGATTTACCTAATGATTTAAAATAAAGATTAATAACTGTTTTAGTTCTCACACCAGTCACATGACTGACCTGGAGTTTATTGTTTTGACCTAAACTCTGGGTGCCCTTATTTTGACACGGGCAGCTAGTAGTTTTGGTTTTGCAGATTTATATTCACAGGATCCTGGTTTACAGCTGGAATGATATCCGGAAAGCTTTGTATCCGTATATCTCTTCTAGTTGTGTATTGTATTATTTTCCGCTGCTATGTATTTAAATGTAATTTAAATCTCTGATATTTCTGTGTAATATTCATTTATACTCTGTATATTCTTGTAATCTGATGCATTGTTGTAATATACAGTGAAATGTTCTTCTGTATGTGTTCTACTTTGTCCTGTTCTCAAACGATAGGGCGTTTCCAACGGTCTGAGTCGGTTTAGCGACTGGTTCGGATCGAGCGAAATTCCTTCTCGTCACAGTTGGTATCAGAGCTTTGGTTTACAAAGCTCAGAGAACAAGGCACGTTAGAACCATACGAAAGAATTCATCAGATATTGGATTAGTAATATCCAATGAGAATGACTCGTTAGAGATGGGATCAGTAGTATCCTAGAACGAGTGTGAAGAGTATATTTTTCAAATGAAAACAAATTTTGTTTTGAAAATTTAAATCAATTATTCGTATTTGATTATTTATTTATATAGATGTGGACAATCCAGTATATATAGATTTTGCGTATACGTCTGATCCGCGTGTATTCGAAATTTTAATATACTGGACAGATATAGAATCACACTCTAGTCGCCCGGGGATGATGCTGATAATTGTGATCACATTATCAGTATTTATATTCGAGTGACGAAAGTGAGATTTCTATATATTTCCTATAGACTGGTGTGAGAACCAAAACTAGATAGGGCCTATTGTTGTGATTTGGCATCAAAAATCTGATTTTTGACTATATATCAAAATTATGAATTTGAAACTCTAATCAACTAATTGATTGATGTTTGTGTTGTTTGTTTATTTGTTTGCTAGTTTTGTCCATTTAGCCTAATAGAATCGAATATTGAATTGTATTGAAAATTGGTCGCATTTTCTTGCATATACATGTATATCATTGAACAGGTCATAGCAAGGAGGCTAGAGCCGAAGAATAAAATTTGTTTGCCCGACAAATAGGTACATGTTTACTACATAATTTACTGTTTTGTTTGGGTGATGATGATTTTATGAGCCTATTGGCTAGCCGCTTGGCTTTTTCTTTTTCTTTTTGAGATCTGAAGGACCGGGGAAGCTATTTGAAATTCCCCGATGCTCCCGGTGCAGGGGAGGTTATGGCGAAATTTTTCGAAAATTTAGGGTGTTAGCCAAATTTTTGAAATTTTGGAAATTCTCAGAAACTGAAAAGTTGGAGAATGAAAGCCAGATCGAACGTAGAGTTGAATAATCAAACCACTTTCGACTTTGTTCCTTTTCGGGGACGAAAAGTTTTAAGTGGGGGAGATTGTAATAACCCGGAAATTCTGGGCCAGTTTAAAATTTTTATTTTGGCTATTTTAGCGAATTTTGATTATTTAAAATGAATTATTTTAAATAATATCGACGAAAATCTATTTTGAATAGAATTCGAACGTATATATTATACGCGTCGTCGTTAGAATATAAATATTTATATATAATTATAAATAGAATTGAAAATGGCGCGGTAGTTCGATAATTCGATTTCAAACTTCAATTGAACATACCGGGTGCAAAACAATCCGGATTTTAGTGAAACCAAAAACATTAGGATCTAATTGATAATATCTTTCCAACGAATCCGAAATATCAAAATTTCGTAGCGAGAATCAAAAGATATGTCCAGTTAAAAATTCTGAATAGTCGCTATGGAATTCAGGCCCTTAAAAATGGACATTTTGCAAATGACCTCGGATTTCGACGAAACCGGTTTTGTTGGATCCGCAGTGTCAAGTTATTGCTAGATTCCAAATTTCATAATTTTTCGAATCAATATGTGAGCGTGGCAAAGGAAAACGCGTTTGACCAGTTTCAGTTGATTTTAATCGACTGGAAAATGGCCATTTTTCTAACGGTCTCAGAATTCGACGAAACTAGTTTTGTTAGGACCGTATCGTCAATGCGAAGCTAGAAAATATTTTTTTGGAATTTTTCTAGTTAGTATGTGACCCCGGTAATTTGAAATGTACGTTTAAAATTCAATATATAGATTTAAATGTAAGTTCAATGGAAACTGATTGTAACTATCGAATCAGCTTGCGATACATATCCCATTGTGTTCGGAATAGGGGTAAAACGCTAGGGACGACAGGCGGTGGGCCTCGTTTTGAAGTCGGAAATGAAAGTTGCTTTTTGTGGAAAATTAAATAAAAAAAAAACCTTCTTCTATAACTTCTGGCCCCCCCGTTCTAAAATAAATTCAGAATTCAAAAAAGAAAAAAAAACCCGAGTCTCCCCGTCGCTCAGCCACCGAGCTCCGCCACTGGCGTCGTCGCCCTCCCCAAGACCGGCGCCACCTCCTCCCTCGCCCCCACGTCAGCTCCAGCCCCTCCTCTCTCCCGATTTGAAGCCCAAACCCTAGCTCCAGCCCTGATTTGACCGACGCCGCCTGTTGTGGAAGACCCCAACGCCAGTGACCTGCTCCGACGCCCTCTGACCTCCGGCGGTTGCCACAGCACACCCCTCTCTCGATCCAGGATCTTTTTTTTTTGCTGTAAGTTTAGTTTTCATTTGCTTTTAATTTAATTATGAACATTGTTCTATTTGCTGATTTTAATATGAAATAAACAATTGTTAAAGATTAGATTTTTATATAAGCAAAGATTCGATTTTTAACACGATAAAAGATATGATTTTTATAATTATAAAGGCGAGATTGTTATTAGAAAAATGAGATTTTTATAGTTAAAAAGGATATGATTTGTCATAACGATAAAGATTTGGTTTTTATATAGAAGTTAGCAAGATAAAAATTCGATTTTTATATGATAGAGAAAATAAAAATACGATTTTTATTAATGTAGAGTATTAAAAATATAATCTTTATTATGTAGAAGAGGTAAAAATATGATTTTTGGTTAGGTAGAGAATTAAAAATATAATTTTTACATGATAGGAAAAGTAAAGATTTTTAAATAGGAAAAGTAAAGATCTTTTAAAGGAAAAAGATTAAGATTTTAAAAAGAAAATATTTAGATTTTAAATAGAAAAGTTTAGATTTTAAATAGAAAAGATTTAAACTTTAGAATAGGAAAAGATTAGAACTTTAGAAAAAATAAAGATCATATTTTTAAATAGAAAAAAAACGGAATTTTTATTAAGTAAAAGAGGTAAGATATGATTTTTATATTTTTAAAGTAATAAAAATATAATTTTTACATCGTAGGAATATTAAAGATATAATCTTTATTTTTGAAAAGGTGGAATCTATATCTTTGAAAATTTGATTTTTATATATTGAATAGCATAGAAGTGAAAATGCGATTTTTAAATATATGAAGTAATTATAAAAAATTCGATTTTTATATATTGAACTTTGAAATAAAAATTCGATTTTTATATATTGAACTTTGAAATAAAAATTCGATTTTTATATATATAGTGGCCTTGGGCAACGAAGGTGACAAAAAGGCGAAACGACGAAGACTTCTGCAAATGAAGTGCCGTGGAGCTAGGATAGCTATATGTGAGAATTTCTCACCTTTCTATTTCTTTTCTAGTTATATATATATACTAGGATGCAGACGGTGCTTAGTAGCACCCGACACAATCGTCCACAGACCATGGACTTGTTTGTTTGGCTGTGTTGTTAGTTAGATTGTTTGGGTTGATTTGAATAGTTTGGTGAAATGAAATTGATATGATTGATGTGTGAATGGCGTGGGCCTTCACTAGACCGGGGATAAGGCTAGGCCTTGTCCCGTTTCTAGTATCGTGCCGTTATGCCGCCGAAATTTTCTAAAATATGTTAGAAAAATAAAAATATCATTTTATTGAATAAATGAATTGAATAGAAATTCATAGGTTGAAATAAAATGTTTTATCGTTAAAAATATAATTTTTAACGTGAATATGAAAATAGTGAAGTGAATAAATAAATATTCATTTACAAACCAGATGGTTTGTTTATGTACACTTATTTGAATGACATTGATTGGGACGATAAATTTTACACATCGCCCAACTGCACAACTAAAATCTGTGTTTGATTGTTTGAAACCCCACACGGGTGTTGGGATGAAATTTGAAGTTCACTCATCCTGATTGATTAAATATGTCGATCGATTGATTGACAGGCTGTTATAAGCGTTAGATATCTTTATTTGATGCTTATACAGTGTAGTGCACTTTGGTTGATGGTTGATCATTTTTCAATGTTATTATATACATGTGTTGTGTGAAAATCCATATAATTAATTTTATATGGTAATTGATTGGGCCTCATTCCAGTTTAGAAATGGAAATATTTAAAATAGAAATATTTGAAATAGAATATTTGAGAATAGAAATTTATGAAGTCGTGTTGATTAGTTTGACGCCATTTTGACGTGAACGATATTTATATCGATTTGAAAACGATTTCGAAATGAATTGAATTTAAAACGATTTCGAAATGAATTGAATTGAAAACGATTTCGAAATGAATTGAATTGAAAACGATTTCGAAATGAATTGAATTGAAAACGATTTCGAAATGAATTGAAATGAAAACGATTTCGAAATGAATTGAAAACGATTTCGAAATGAATTGAAAACGAATTCGAATTGAATTGAAAGTGAATTGAAATGAATTCAAATTGAATTGAAATTTGAATTGAATAGAAATGAATTTTAAAACGAATTTATAAAGAAGAATTCAATTTTGATTTGAATTGAAAAGGAAGTTGGAATTGTTTTTGAAACGAATTCAAAACTATTTATATAATTCGTTTTAAATAGAAATCGACGAAGTATATATTATATATATAATATAATGGCCTGAATAGAACGCGCCGCGCCGCGGCAGTTCGTGAATTTCGACCATTTATTTCAAACGGACATTACGGGAGATCCGACCGTCGGATTCTCCTAAAACCGGAACCATTGGGTTCGTATCGAAAAGAGCTTTCTAACGAATGTTAGAAATTTGAAATCTAACAGTTGGATTTGGAGATACGTCCAAATCAAATTCTAAAAAGGTCGCTGTAAGTGCAGTTCGATGGCCATTGATGGAAATCGACTGTACGGGCCTTGATAAAATTATTAAAAATAGTAATAATTTGTGTAAAATCATAAGAAATGATTTAGAAAGAATTGGGATGAAAAACTCCCTATTTGAAAAGATAAAAATAGATTTTTATCGAAATGAACTAATTTTGAACTAGAATTATAATTCTATTTATTTTTAAATAAATAAATTGAATTTGAAATGGTTTTGAAAATAACCAAAATTTCTAATGATTGCATTGGAATGGACTTGAATCGAAATTGTCTTCGGAATATTTCGATGTTGGATTTCGTGATTATACAAATGTTGTTATGGAAATTTGAAAGATATAGATATATATATATCGTTATTTCCCATACGATATTTGTTAGTCGTAGAATTTGATATTGAATATAAGCCGGTATATTTTCTATTCAGAGCCTTGTGTTTAATATCAAATGTGATTTGGGTTTGTCGTGAATGGTGTCTTCATTAACACTGTTCTTGGACCCAGTTGAGAAAAGATTAAATCTTTTTATTTAGATTTAATGAAGTGTACCAATTAAATAACATTTAATTGGAATTGAATCGATATTGATTTTTGGGTTTATCGTGGACAGTGTTTTTAAATAACACTCGTTCTTTAACCCGATGATTAATGAATGTGATTTTGGGTTTATCGTGAACTGTGTTTTTAAATGACACGGATTCTTTAACCCAGTTAACGATTAAAACTAAGTTGAGTTTTAATGAATCTTTAATTAGATTGAAATGGTCGAGAATGGAGTATCACCAGTTTTGCTCCAGGCGATAGTTGAATCTTTAATTAGATTTAAACGTGAAATGGTAATTGAATTTACCGATAACACCGTGGTGTTAGATATGAAGTATAACCAGTTTTACTTCATGGGATGAATAGGTTGGGATTGGGGAAATTAAAACAAATGATTACTTCGGTAAGTTTCGTTAATCCCGACTAGTTTGAATTGATATTCAAAAATAGATTAAAGAATAAATTCAAGGAATTTATCTTGGATAAATTTAATGGGAACCTTTCCCTATGAATGTGAAATTTAGAAACTAACTGTCGGTTAGCCAAGCAGAATGGTTTTCTGGATATTGATCTGATGTTGGTTTCGGCCTTCGGGGTTAATATTTGGGAAATTATTCTCTTGATTAATTTACGGTTAGTGACTAATGAATTGGAATGAGGCGTATGTTGTGTTTGTGTAACACTTATTTAAAATATACGCGAGTTATTCGGAAAGACCGGGTTTATCCCATTCTGAATAACTGATGCGACGATAAGTCGAAGATGAAGACGATGGTCGAAGACCGGAAGTCTTCACGTCGTTTGGGTGCTTACTGATGATCTTGATTGGGCTGTACACCCAAGAAGATGGAAACAGTTGGTGATCGTCCAGACGTACTTGGAGATCGATGGATATGCGGGGTACTAGGTGCCTCCGGTTTCGTTCAGACCCAGAACGGACTTGTAAATGGACTGTGTGTCTGACATCGGATTTCATTCTGTGTGACTGATATCGGTTGCATAGGATGGTTTGCCTGTGTGGCATGCTAAGATGCAAATGATCAAGGCTTCTGTTGAAAAGCAAAGTCTTGTGGTTGGTGATCAAAGCACGGCCTTTGTGGCGTAGCTTTGTGTAGCGTTGACTCGCGAGCCTCACACCCCGGTATGAACCAGAAACGGGAGAAAGGACCTCAGGGAGGGCCTACGTTTCCTCCTAGCTAGAAGTGGCGTCAGTGGTTTTACACGCCCTGACGAGTTTGACTTATGTGGTTGTTGCTGTTGCGAGGCGCCTCGGTTAGATCGGACGATCCGGGTCCGATGGAGTCATTCGTTGGCTCGCTTACGCCCCAAAGGGCGGCGAAACGTAGTGCTCAGGCATTTTAATCCACATCGGTGGACCGGCCCTGACGATCCAAGGGTCGATGCGTTCTGATCCTGAGACTCGGGCTAGGCAGTCTCGAATCGGTTGAGGACTATCTTTTGCCTTGGTTCATAGATGGAAAACCAATTTCCAAATACGTGACATTTGCGGTTTTATTTGTAAACCTATATATGGCGACATAGTGGCATGGGACGCTCATGTCGCCTATGATTGATACTTATGATTTGAAGTTGTTTTATACACTATGCACTTATAATAGTATCAAATGATTTGTTTTAAACGTATCAAGCATTCTTTGGCTGTTATAAGGGAAAACCCTATCCTCGACTGCGTTGCATTGTGTGATGGGACCTGGGTCTTATAACAGTTTCATTTTTCTTTATTTAGCATTGCGCTGTTTGTTTTATGCACTGGTATTCTTGGGAGAAACCCGTTCCGTGTTATACGGTATGGTCCCTTGATTTACCTAATGATTTAAAATAAAGATTAATAACTGTTTTAGTTCTCACACCAGTCACATGACTGACCTGGAGTTTATTGTTTTGACCTAAACTCTGGGTGCCCTTATTTTGACACGGGCAGCTAGTAGTTTTGGTTTTGCAGATTTATATTCACAGGATCCTGGTTTACAGCTGGAATGATATCCGGAAAGCTTTGTATCCGTATATCTCTTCTAGTTGTGTATTGTATTATTTTCCGCTGCTATGTATTTAAATGTAATTTAAATCTCTGATATTTCTGTGTAATATTCATTTATACTCTGTATATTCTTGTAATCTGATGCATTGTTGTAATATACAGTGAAATGTTCTTCTGTATGTGTTCTACTTTGTCCTGTTCTCAAACGATAGGGCGTTTCCAACGGTCTGAGTCGGTTTAGCGACTGGTTCGGATCGAGCGAAATTCCTTCTCGTCACAGTTGGTATCAGAGCTTTGGTTTACAAAGCTCAGAGAACAAGGCACGTTAGAACCATACGAAAGAATTCATCAGATATTGGATTAGTAATATCCAATGAGAATGACTCGTTAGAGATGGGATCAGTAGTATCCTAGAACGAGTGTGAAGAGTATATTTTTCAAATGAAAACAAATTTTGTTTTGAAAATTTAAATCAATTATTCGTATTTGATTATTTATTTATATAGATGTGGACAATCCAGTATATATAGATTTTGCGTATACGTCTGATCCGCGTGTATTCGAAATTTTAATATACTGGACAGATATAGAATCACACTCTAGTCGCCCGGGGATGATGCTGATAATTGTGATCACATTATCAGTATTTATATTCGAGTGACGAAAGTGAGATTTCTATATATTTCCTATAGACTGGTGTGAGAACCAAAACTAGATAGGGCCTATTGTTGTGATTTGGCATCAAAAATCTGATTTTTGACTATATATCAAAATTATGAATTTGAAACTCTAATCAACTAATTGATTGATGTTTGTGTTGTTTGTTTATTTGTTTGCTAGTTTTGTCCATTTAGCCTAATAGAATCGAATATTGAATTGTATTGAAAATTGGTCGCATTTTCTTGCATATACATGTATATCATTGAACAGGTCATAGCAAGGAGGCTAGAGCCGAAGAATAAAATTTGTTTGCCCGACAAATAGGTACATGTTTACTACATAATTTACTGTTTTGTTTGGGTGATGATGATTTTATGAGCCTATTGGCTAGCCGCTTGGCTTTTTCTTTTTCTTTTTGAGATCTGAAGGACCGGGGAAGCTATTTGAAATTCCCCGATGCTCCCGGTGCAGGGGAGGTTATGGCGAAATTTTTCGAAAATTTAGGGTGTTAGCCAAATTTTTGAAATTTTGGAAATTCTCAGAAACTGAAAAGTTGGAGAATGAAAGCCAGATCGAACGTAGAGTTGAATAATCAAACCACTTTCGACTTTGTTCCTTTTCGGGGACGAAAAGTTTTAAGTGGGGGAGATTGTAATAACCCGGAAATTCTGGGCCAGTTTAAAATTTTTATTTTGGCTATTTTAGCGAATTTTGATTATTTAAAATGAATTATTTTAAATAATATCGACGAAAATCTATTTTGAATAGAATTCGAACGTATATATTATACGCGTCGTCGTTAGAATATAAATATTTATATATAATTATAAATAGAATTGAAAATGGCGCGGTAGTTCGATAATTCGATTTCAAACTTCAATTGAACATACCGGGTGCAAAACAATCCGGATTTTAGTGAAACCAAAAACATTAGGATCTAATTGATAATATCTTTCCAACGAATCCGAAATATCAAAATTTCGTAGCGAGAATCAAAAGATATGTCCAGTTAAAAATTCTGAATAGTCGCTATGGAATTCAGGCCCTTAAAAATGGACATTTTGCAAATGACCTCGGATTTCGACGAAACCGGTTTTGTTGGATCCGCAGTGTCAAGTTATTGCTAGATTCCAAATTTCATAATTTTTCGAATCAATATGTGAGCGTGGCAAAGGAAAACGCGTTTGACCAGTTTCAGTTGATTTTAATCGACTGGAAAATGGCCATTTTTCTAACGGTCTCAGAATTCGACGAAACTAGTTTTGTTAGGACCGTATCGTCAATGCGAAGCTAGAAAATATTTTTTTGGAATTTTTCTAGTTAGTATGTGACCCCGGTAATTTGAAATGTACGTTTAAAATTCAATATATAGATTTAAATGTAAGTTCAATGGAAACTGATTGTAACTATCGAATCAGCTTGCGATACATATCCCATTGTGTTCGGAATAGGGGTAAAACGCTAGGGACGACAGGCGGTGGGCCTCGTTTTGAAGTCGGAAATGAAAGTTGCTTTTTGTGGAAAATTAAATAAAAAAAAAACCTTCTTCTATAACTTCTGGCCCCCCCGTTCTAAAATAAATTCAGAATTCAAAAAAGAAAAAAAAACCCGAGTCTCCCCGTCGCTCAGCCACCGAGCTCCGCCACTGGCGTCGTCGCCCTCCCCAAGACCGGCGCCACCTCCTCCCTCGCCCCCACGTCAGCTCCAGCCCCTCCTCTCTCCCGATTTGAAGCCCAAACCCTAGCTCCAGCCCTGATTTGACCGACGCCGCCTGTTGTGGAAGACCCCAACGCCAGTGACCTGCTCCGACGCCCTCTGACCTCCGGCGGTTGCCACAGCACACCCCTCTCTCGATCCAGGATCTTTTTTTTTTTGCTGTAAGTTTAGTTTTCATTTGCTTTTAATTTAATTATGAACATTGTTCTATTTGCTGATTTTAATATGAAATAAACAATTGTTAAAGATTAGATTTTTATATAAGCAAAGATTCGATTTTTAACACGATAAAAGATATGATTTTTATAATTATAAAGGCGAGATTGTTATTAGAAAAATGAGATTTTTATAGTTAAAAAGGATATGATTTGTCATAACGATAAAGATTTGGTTTTTATATAGAAGTTAGCAAGATAAAAATTCGATTTTTATATGATAGAGAAAATAAAAATACGATTTTTATTAATGTAGAGTATTAAAAATATAATCTTTATTATGTAGAAGAGGTAAAAATATGATTTTTGGTTAGGTAGAGAATTAAAAATATAATTTTTACATGATAGGAAAAGTAAAGATTTTTAAATAGGAAAAGTAAAGATCTTTTAAAGGAAAAAGATTAAGATTTTAAAAAGAAAATATTTAGATTTTAAATAGAAAAGTTTAGATTTTAAATAGAAAAGATTTAAACTTTAGAATAGGAAAAGATTAGAACTTTAGAAAAAATAAAGATCATATTTTTAAATAGAAAAAAAACGGAATTTTTATTAAGTAAAAGAGGTAAGATATGATTTTTATATTTTTAAAGTAATAAAAATATAATTTTTACATCGTAGGAATATTAAAGATATAATCTTTATTTTTGAAAAGGTGGAATCTATATCTTTGAAAATTTGATTTTTATATATTGAATAGCATAGAAGTGAAAATGCGATTTTTAAATATATGAAGTAATTATAAAAAATTCGATTTTTATATATTGAACTTTGAAATAAAAATTCGATTTTTATATATTGAACTTTGAAATAAAAATTCGATTTTTATATATATAGTGGCCTTGGGCAACGAAGGTGACAAAAAGGCGAAACGACGAAGACTTCTGCAAATGAAGTGCCGTGGAGCTAGGATAGCTATATGTGAGAATTTCTCACCTTTCTATTTCTTTTCTAGTTATATATATATACTAGGATGCAGACGGTGCTTAGTAGCACCCGACACAATCGTCCACAGACCATGGACTTGTTTGTTTGGCTGTGTTGTTAGTTAGATTGTTTGGGTTGATTTGAATAGTTTGGTGAAATGAAATTGATATGATTGATGTGTGAATGGCGTGGGCCTTCACTAGACCGGGGATAAGGCTAGGCCTTGTCCCGTTTCTAGTATCGTGCCGTTATGCCGCCGAAATTTTCTAAAATATGTTAGAAAAATAAAAATATCATTTTATTGAATAAATGAATTGAATAGAAATTCATAGGTTGAAATAAAATGTTTTATCGTTAAAAATATAATTTTTAACGTGAATATGAAAATAGTGAAGTGAATAAATAAATATTCATTTACAAACCAGATGGTTTGTTTATGTACACTTATTTGAATGACATTGATTGGGACGATAAATTTTACACATCGCCCAACTGCACAACTAAAATCTGTGTTTGATTGTTTGAAACCCCACACGGGTGTTGGGATGAAATTTGAAGTTCACTCATCCTGATTGATTAAATATGTCGATCGATTGATTGACAGGCTGTTATAAGCGTTAGATATCTTTATTTGATGCTTATACAGTGTAGTGCACTTTGGTTGATGGTTGATCATTTTTCAATGTTATTATATACATGTGTTGTGTGAAAATCCATATAATTAATTTTATATGGTAATTGATTGGGCCTCATTCCAGTTTAGAAATGGAAATATTTAAAATAGAAATATTTGAAATAGAATATTTGAGAATAGAAATTTATGAAGTCGTGTTGATTAGTTTGACGCCATTTTGACGTGAACGATATTTATATCGATTTGAAAACGATTTCGAAATGAATTGAATTGAAAACGATTTCGAAATGAATTGAATTGAAAACGATTTCGAAATGAATTGAATTGAAAACGATTTCGAAATGAATTGAATTGAAAACGATTTCGAAATGAATTGAATTGAAAACGATTTCGAAATGAACTGAATTGAAAACGATTTCGAAATGAATTGAATTGAAAACGATTTCGTAATGAATTTAATTGAAAACGATTTCGAAATGAATTGAATTGAAAACGATTTCGAAATGAATTGAAAACGATTTCGAAATGAATTGAAAACGAATTCGAATTGAATTGAAAGTGAATTGAAATGAATTCAAATTGAATTGAAATTTGAATTGAATAGAAATGAATTTTAAAACGAATTTATAAAGAAGAATTCAATTTTGATTTGAATTGAAAAGGAAGTTGGAATTGTTTTTGAAACGAAGTCAAAACTATTTATATAATTCGTTTTAAATAGAAATCGACGAAGTATATATTATATATATAATATAATGGCCTGAATAGAACGCGCCGCGCCGCGGCAGTTCGTGAATTTCGACCATTTATTTCAAACGGACATTACGGGAGATCCGACCGTCGGATTCTCCTAAAACCGGAACCATTGGGTTCGTATCGAAAAGAGCTTTCTAACGAATGTTAGAAATTTGAAATCTAACGGTTGGATTTGGAGATACGTCCAAATCAAATTCGAAAAAGGTCGCTGTAAGTGCAGTTCGATGGCCATTGATGGAAATCGACTGTACGGGCCTTGATAAAATTATTAAAAATAGTAATAATTTGTGTAAAATCATAAGAAATGATTTAGAAAGAATTGGGATGAAAAACTCCCTATTTGAAAAGATAAAAATAGATTTTTATCGAAATGAACTAGTTTTGAACTAGAATTATAATTCTATTTATTTTTAAATAAATAAATTGAATTTGAAATGGTTTTGAAAATAACCAAAATTTCTAATGATTGCATTGGAATGGACTTGAATCGAAATTGTCTTCGGAATATTTCGATGTTGGATTTCGTGATTATACAAATGTTGTTATGGAAATTTGAAAGATATAGATATATATATATATCGTTATTTCCCATACGATATTTGTTAGTCGTAGAATTTGATATTGAATATAAGCCGGTATATTTTCTATTCAGAGCCTTGTGTTTAATATCAAATGTGATTTGGGTTTGTCGTGAATGGTGTCTTCATTAACACTGTTCTTGGACCCAGTTGAGAAAAGATTAAATCTTTTTATTTAGATTTAATGAAGTGTACCAATTAAATAACATTTAATTGGAATTGAATCGATATTGATTTTTGGGTTTATCGTGGACAGTGTTTTTAAATAACACTCATTCTTTAACCCGATGATTAATGAATGTGATTTTGGGTTTATCGTGAACTGTGTTTTTAAATGACACGGATTCTTTAACCCAGTTAACGATTAAAACTAAGTTGAGTTTTAATGAATCTTTAATTAGATTGAAATGGTCGAGAATGGAGTATCACCAGTTTTGCTCCAGGCGATAGTTGAATCTTTAATTAGATTTAAACGTGAAATGGTAATTGAATTTACCGATAACACCGTGGTGTTAGATATGAAGTATAACCAGTTTTACTTCATGGGATGAATAGGTTGGGATTGGGGAAATTAAAACAAATGATTACTTCGGTAAGTTTCGTTAATCCCGACTAGTTTGAATTGATATTCAAAAATAGATTAAAGAATAAATTCAAGGAATTTATCTTGGATAAATTTAATGGGAACCTTTCCCTATGAATGTGAAATTTAGAAACTAACTGTCGGTTAGCCAAGCAGAATGGTTTTCTGGATATTGATCTGATGTTGGTTTCGGCCTTCGGGGTTAATATTTGGGAAATTATTCTCTTGATTAATTTACGGTTAGTGACTAATGAATTGGAATGAGGCGTATGTTGTGTTTGTGTAACACTTATTTAAAATATACGCGAGTTATTCGGAAAGACCGGGTTTATCCCATTCTGAATAACTGATGCGACGATAAGTCGAAGATGAAGACGATGGTCGAAGACCGGAAGTCTTCACGTCGTTTGGGTGCTTACTGATGATCTTGATTGGGCTGTACACCCAAGAAGATGGAAACAGTTGGTGATCGTCCAGACGTACTTGGAGATCGATGGATATGCGGGGTACTAGGTGCCTCCGGTTTCGTTCAGACCCAGAACGGACTTGTAAATGGACTGTGTGTCTGACATCGGATTTCATTCTGTGTGACTGATATCGGTTGCATAGGATGGTTTGCCTGTGTGGCATGCTAAGATGCAAATGATCAAGGCTTCTGTTGAAAAGCAAAGTCTTGTGGTTGGTGATCAAAGCACGGCCTTTGTGGCGTAGCTTTGAGTAGCGTTGACTCGCGAGCCTCACACCCCGGTATGAACCAGAAACGGGAGAAAGGACCTCAGGGAGGGCCTACGTTTCCTCCTAGCTAGAAGTGGCGTCAGTGGTTTTACACGCCCTGACGAGTTTGACTTATGTGGTTGTTGCTGTTGCGAGGCGCCTCGGTTAGATCGGACGATCCGGGTCCGATGGAGTCATTCGTTGGCTCGCTTACGCCCCAAAGGGCGGCGAAACGTAGTGCTCAGGCATTTTAATCCACATCGGTGGACCGGCCCTGACGATCCAAGGGTCGATGCGTTCTGATCCTGAGACTCGGGCTAGGCAGTCTCGAATCGGTTGAGGACTATCTTTTGCCTCGGTTCATAGATGGAAAACCAATTTCCAAATACGTGACATTTGCGGTTTTATTTGTAAACCTATATATGGCGACATAGTGGCATGGGACGCTCATGTCGCCTATGATTGATACTTATGATTTGAAGTTGTTTTATACATTATGCACTTATAATAGTATCAAATGATTTGTTTTAAACGTATCAAGCATTCTTTGGCTGTTATAAGGGAAAACCCTATCCTCGACTGCGTTGCATTGTGTGATGGGACCTGGGTCTTATAACAGTTTCATTTTTCTTTATTTAGCATTGCGCTGTTTGTTTTATGCACTGGTATTCTTGGGAGGAAACCCGTTCCGTGTTATACGGTATGGTCCCTTGATTTACCTAATGATTTAAAATAAAGATTAATAACTGTTTTAGTTCTTACACCAGTCACATGACTGACCTGGAGTTTATTGTTTTGACCTAAACTCTGGGTGCCCTTATTTTGACACGGGCAGCTAGTAGTTTTGGTTTTGCAGATTTATATTCACAGGATCCTGGTTTACAGCTGGAATGATATCCGGAAAGCTTTGTATCCGTATATCTCTTCTAGTTGTGTATTGTATTATTTTCCGCTGCTATGTATTTAAATGTAATTTAAATCTCTGATATTTCTGTGTAATATTCATTTATACTCTGTATATTCTTGTAATCTGATGCATTGTTGTAATATACAGTGAAATGTTCTTCTGTATGTGTTCTACTTTGTCCTGTTCTCAAACGATAGGGCGTTTCCAACGGTCTGAGTCGGTTTAGCGACTGGTTCGGATCGAGCGAAATTCCTTCTCGTCACAACAGTGAAGAAATAATTTGGAATTTATAAATCTTTTATTAAGATTTAAATGGGAATTTTCCAAAGTAAAGTTTTCCAATTTAATATATTAAATTGGAATTGAATTCGATTCGGTGATAATCGAGACGAACTTCTGTGAATGAAGGCTGTTACTATATATGGAATTTAAAAGGCTTTGCCGTTATTCCATTTATATTATTAGTCTGATACAGGAATTTATTTCGATTATATACTGTTATGATTTCCGTGTAGATTCCATTTCTATGGAAGATGATTTTGGGTTTATCGTGAACTATGTTTTTAAATGACATTAGTTCTTTAACCCAGTTAAAGATAAGATTAATTTCTTAAATTCTAATAATCATTAAGTAATGATTTTTGAGATTAAAAAGTATAAATTTAAAAGAATTTATCTTTGGTAAAATCAATGGGAACCTTTCCCTAAAAATAAATATGAATATTTTATTAAAAGAATATTCTGAATTGGAATGAGGCGTTGGATGTGTTTTTATAGCACCTGATTATAAATTACGCGAGTTATTCGGAAAGACCGGGTTTAACCCATTCTGAATAATGAATACGATGACTAACAGTCGAAGAGATTAAAGACAGTGCAAGACCGACGATCTTCACATAGAACGGATGAGTTGCTACTAATGCCCGTGATTGGTGTAGCTACCTTGAAGGGTCTACAGTTGTCGTCGTCCGGACGTACTTGTTGATTGTTCAGATATGTAAGGGCCTCTCTTCCGTATTAGACATACGAGACGAGGAATAAGGTGCCTCCGGTTTCTTTCAGACCCAGAACAGACTTGTAAATGGATTGTAACGTCCCGCATTTTTTATCGGTTTGTATTTGAATATTTAACTCAGTTTAAATATTGAATTCGTAATATAAGTGGATTTATATATTAATTAAAACGAAGTTGAATGTATAAAAATATATATTAAATATAATCGAGCCCGTAATGTCGTGGCAGTTCGTAATTTAACATTCTGAACTTCAACTGAGTATACAGGACTTGTTATAAACCGGATTTCTTCGAAACAAGAAATGTTGGAATCTGTTGAACTGTATTTTTCTAACAGATGTGAAAAACCAAGATTTCGTGTTACAGATTGTGAGTTATGTCCAAATCATAGATTCAGAAAAAACAGCGGTATATTCGTTTGTGGTCATAACGGTTATTTGAATATATTTAAATGTCGGTTTCAAATTTAGATAAGGTTCTTTTGAGACATAGCTATAATTTAATTTTTAGAATTTTACTGTAATTTTTAATTAATTAAATATGCAACTTTTTATTTGGAGTATTTCGCACCCTATATCAATATTTTGGGGTTTCAAAATATGAGTTAATCTACCGGTATTATTATATTTTTGGGATCGTGGCACCTCGCTGGACACGACCGAAATCTTACTTCTGTCTGTAACAACTCGGACATAAACAAAATGTTACGTAATGGGGTACATTATTTTCTTACCCATGAAGTAAAGTAAAGTAAAGTTAATTTCATAAATTATGCTAACGTATCCAGTACCTACCTAGTTGAACATATTGAAGTGAAACGTTATATAAAAAAGGTCAATAACACAATAATTGGTAGTTGTTCAGCAAAAGTATAACCAAATACAAAATACATTCTTCTATGTTGACATGGGCTCAATTTTGTTCTCCTTAAAAATCTGCTATGATGACTATTTATATTTTATAATACGGACAAATAGTAAAACAGTGGATCGACGTTTTCCTCTTTAATGTGAGTAAACCATACCACACCCCTAAACTATCATCTACTCTAGTTTCCATCACGAACCAGCTATGTAAATTCATATCGTAGCCTTAACATAAAACCAAGAAAAACCGCTCTATACCATACTTACTGAAATTACACAGTCCCTATCCAATAGCTCTCTAGCATAGAATACAAATCCTTTTTCTGTATTTAACAAATCTAACCTTCCCTGCTAAGGAAGGGTACCGCTTCATATTTTAAATCGTAGAAGAAAAATAAAGTCGTAGGTCTATATATATAAGAGAAGACATTACAACCTATGTTATAAAATAATCAACCTTCACTTCGAATTTAATGAACGAAGATACTGGCACATGCCTACCGCCTTGTTTGAAACCCATACACTACAGTACCAAGAAAAGAAATGAAGAAGAAAGTTGCGGTCTATCCTACTAGTTATCTAAATATCTATGCATAGACATACCAACGTGATGTCTGCAAGCACTTAAAAAGACACGCTAAGTTCACATCAAAACAATAGCCTATGATTGAAAGAACACGTCCTACCTATTCTCTATGTTACTTGACTTCCAAAACATTAAAATCCTTGCCTGCCAAGGCAACAAATACTATAAAAATGGATGCTGTCTCCTATCTATCATTCAGCTAAACTCCAGCTTAAGTTTAATGGCGATCTAAAATTTTAAGAAAAAGAATTTAAGTAATACGAAGTCTCTATAGCAGTAGCCACGGTCTGAAGCTGTTGAACGCAGCATGCATTGTGGTGGCGAAAAGCTTGATGTGGGGTTACAAGGAAACGGTGAAGTCACTGTTCTCTGCAACGTCTTGTATAGGAGCCTGAAGCTTCATATGGAGTATTTGTGTATGTAGTGCGGAGGGAGTAAGATGCTACTCGTGCTAAGACAGATGACGTGAAGTATGTACTGTGTTTTTGGGCGAAAAAGCAAAAGAGAAATGGTTCGGCAGATGAACGCAGTTATTACTGGGGCATAGTGGAGAAGCAAGTCACGACTTGTTTAGTGAGGCAAAAGAGGATGGATTTTTGTTTAAGGGGGGGGGGGGTAACCACAATTGTGGATGTATAGGGCATGCGGAATTAAGAATTAAAGGAGGAGTATGGTACATTTTTGAGGAGGAGCAGTCTTTTCTGTTCGTAGTATAAAACAGGGTATGTTGTGTGTATGATGGACATGCTGAGGAGGTACGCGCTGTATTTTCTCTTCGCTAGAGGCATTGAGAAGGTGGCAAAGTGGAGGATTATAGCACAACATCGGGTAATGGGTGTAGCAGCAGAGCGACATGGTGGGCGGTGTTCGTCGAGAAGGGGCGAAAAATGTAAATGGATCAGATTGTGGTGATTTGGGATCAACCTTCATGTGGATGGCGCATGCATGAAGGTATGGACGTGGAGAGGTTAGATAGGGTTAAATGGTCGGCAAAAATACTGGAGTTGATCCGAAGCGGTCCAGAAGCTCATTAGGAATTTATGGCAGGATTGAACGCCTGGTTTAATCGGCTGACGCAAATCGTTATTTAATGGTTGATGCGCCAAGGTGAGTAAATTCACTCACTCTGTTTTATTTTAAAATATTTTAATTATATTTAATAGTGATAAATAATGGTTGAATGTTGTGTGGTGGTCGTTTAGGTAGATTACAATTAAATTGGTTTAATAATATATATCATTGCATATGTACACATCATTGGTTGGATACTGATTCCATCAATTATAATATTCCCTATTGTAGTGTTATTTGTGTTGACTAACATTGGTGGATGCAGGAAACCGGTTGGAGGAATCCAACCAGATTCCTCAATATTAATTTATATGTACTGTTTGTTTTATATTATTTATATATGCACTATTTGAACCCAAAATGACATTTAAACCCTGTATGGATATTGATTAAATCAATAGACGATATTGATTAAGAAAATGGCAGCAATCGACCATAAATCCATCGTTTGGTTAAGAAATTGATTTGCCGGTAGGCGAATCAATGAAGTTGGTTATAAAAATTACATTTTTAAAATTAACGCAAAGTTAAATTAAAATAAAGGTTCTATTATAAATTAGTGTTTTATAGTTTGTTTGTTAAAGTAAATATAAACGATTGTTTGATATTTAAATAAGTTATAAAGCTGTAACCATCCTGCGTGTAAATATTTGAAGACAAACAGTTAAGTAATCTAATGGTAAGAAGTAATTAAAATCAGTTAATGAATTAACTGATGGTTTGAAGCTGGTTAAATCAATTGTTTGTTGGAAATTGATTTGTCTTCAATTAATCTAATGAAGATAGTTAGAAATAAATTAATCAAAATTAATAAGATTTAATTACCTTTTTAATTAATGAAGTTTAAATAATTATTGAACTAGTATAGTTGTTATTGTTCATTAATAATGAAGTAAACTGTTTTACTTCAGCAAATGATCAATTTAATCACTATTTAATGAATTTCATGGTAGTGAGTTTATGATGAGATGTTTACTGGAATTGGGTATAATAATTCGAATAAAAAGGAAATGGTCAAAAGGCGAAGAACATTATTGATTTTTGATAAGAAAAGTTTTAAATGAATTTGTATATGGAAGATGAAGCGAAGAGTTAATAACTAATTTAAATAATTATAAACAACAGAGTTTTCAAAATAAGGATATGGCATTATAAAACCATATTTAAAATAAAGCAAGAAATACAGTTTAATTGATATTATTAGTAATAAGGAGTTTAGAGTTACAGACTTATATCTGTTCTAAGATAAGAACGTTGTCTATCTAGGTCTGAGAGGTAAATAAAATACCCTAACTTGAACGACTTCACTATTATCGAGGGATGGTATTAGTTTGTAACTGACAGAGACGTCGAGATTTGTTAGAAAAGAGGAATATGGCAACGTATTGCATTAGTCATAAAAAAGAGAATATGACAGCGTATTGCATTAGTCATAAAAAGGGGAATATGACAGCGTATTGCATTAGTTATAAAAGGGGAATATGACAACGTATTGCATTAGTTATAAAAAGGGGAATATGGAAGCGTATTGCATAGCTATAAAAGGGGGAATATTACAGCTTATTGCATTAGTTATAAAAGGAGGAATATTACAGCGTATTTCAAGTTAAAACTATAACGATAAATTAACGTTGTTAACCAAGCTTAAGCGTGATTTTTATATATATAACTATTCCCTAGGAAATGGGAACAATTTAGTTTGAAATCCATTTATTCTAAAGTAATAAGTAACGATGTTTGTCAAAAGAAATATAGGAGTGTTATGTTGGGTTGGAAACAAAGACGAATAATTGAGATTTAATGTATTCCCCGTATTAAATGGAAATCTTTAAAGTTTGGAAATTTATAAAAACAACATTAATGATAAATTATGTCGTTCGACATTGGTTTTCAATCAAATAAGGAATGTGGGAAAGAGGGGAATGTTTTCGATAGTTAATTATATATATTTTGAAATAGGGGAAAACAAGAGTTAAAATAACTAGAAATGTTTTCAAGAAGTGTGAAATGGCTAAAACGGGGTTTGAGAAATGTCTGGAAAGATATGGGAATTTGAATAATAAAAACGAATGTTAAATAAAAAGTGCCCGTACTTGTGTAATATTTAGTTGTACATTTGAATGAATGTTGTTTTTTTTACTTCGATAGTTAAATAACCGACTATCGAAGTGTTTTGACCATCGTTGTCAATACAGAGAGACCGGTTGGATATATTATCTGAAAACCACTCCGTATTGGTATAAGCGCTGCGAATTATATTATGCTGAAGACAATTGAAGATGGGGTGAAATGCAAGGGTCGTTCTGTTCCAGAATGGTGCTTTCTGTTTGTCCAGTCCCAGGACAACTTGTATGGACGAGTGTCTGACAGAGTATACCTAACCAATCATGTATGATTGATCTCTTAAAGGTATTACGTCTGGTGGCGGAGGAATTCGTTCCTCTTAGCTTTTTATACCCGTGATACTTTTGGAAATCGATTAGTGATTTGATGGGTTTGACGATGTGACATTCAAAGTGAATGGTGACCAAATGTTCTGAAGATAGACGTAGCCTATAGCCTCAATAACCAAGAAATGACAGAAATCAGGCGGGCAGCATGGCTAGTTGGGTCATTTCCAAGCAGGGTGTATTGTCACCGATCTAGAGAAAATTCATATTTGTTCTTCTTTCGTTGCTGTATCTTCGGATTACGGTTGGTGGCCAACAACCGTAGGTGGCAATATATTCGATACACTCAAGAGAAATGAGTGGTCGGTCATGTGTGGGTCGGGTTGCAAGATGTTCTTGTTGAACCCCAGTGTATCCCCTCTAGAGTACACTGATCGGGAGGTGGTCGCATACCTTGTCATAGTTGGAACCCAATCTCCAATAACCACCTTGCGGTTTTTGATTTTATACTATATACGTGGAGCGTGAGATGCAAGCGTTCTGCTATTTGGTTATTTATTTGATTATATATTATTATAATACCACTGGGTATTGATATCAAAATATTTTGGGTTATAGTAAGGTAAAACCGTCCATGTTTATGTGTGGGCTGGTCTTACTTTTATCCTTTTCTTTTAAAAGGATTTTCAAAGTTAAACTATATGGTTGGAATTTACTCACACCGGTCCCAAGACTGACCCAGAGTTTATTTTGTTTGTTTTCCTTAAACTCTTGGGTGCCCAAATTTATATGGGCAATCAAGTGTTCAAGCTTTGCAGATTCACTTAGAGGAGCTCAAAGCAGGAAGCTTCACCGCTAGTTATTAGAGATTATCTCCGCTGTGATATATATGAGTTATATTCTGATATGATATGTAAGTACAAATTCAAATTTGTAATTTCAAAGTTATGTTATATAATACATTTTATTCGTTCCACTGTGAGATTCGTGTCTACTCTAATACTGATGTTCTTCTTCTTCTATTCTATTAGTTCTATCTTTTCTATCTCATCCTCTAATTTCTTTCTATTAATGATCTGAATTTTCGTGCACTTTGAGTTGAATGTGTAGGATATTAGTCAGCTCAAATTGGTACGGATTTTCGGGCCACTACATGGATGGTATGTCTGACGTTTCATTCCTTTACGCTGTATTCATTGATCTCTGCTAATATATATCTGTTTGGTGGCGGATAATTTATTCTCTTGCTTAACACCCTTCTCTGAGACGTATGAGCTCAGAGGTTATATATTGGCAGAAATCAATGGTATGGTATGGATTTACAATGTGGCATGCTAAGATGCATGGATCAAGGCTATTGTTGAAAAGTAGAGCCTTGTGGATGATGATCAAAGCATAGCTTTAATTAGCATAGCTTTATGCAGTGTGACTTCACGAGCCTCACCCCCCGTTTTGATGGTGAACTTATGGTCAGATCAGTATGCTTTCGATATTAGTATGGATTCGGTCGACCGAGATGAGCTGGGTGTGGTCACTCCACGCTCAGAGGGATAGGGCGTATACCCCCGATTCCCATATGGATAGAGTAAGTGGCGTTTTCTCATGTACAGGACGTAAGTCGCGGAGATACTCGATATCCTAGATATAGTGTGGATGTGCATTAGGGTGTTTTCTCTAGCTGGGACATAAGCCATTGAGTATTGCACTACGCGATAGATCTTTCGAATCAGGAGCCATCATGATGGAAATCCAACTTTCCAATACGAGCTTTGTGGTTTTAATTCTAAACCTATATATGGAGAAATAGTGGGATGGGGCACTCATGCCATCTATGATTGATACATTTACTTTTGAAATTGATTTCTACACTATACACTTGTAGTAATAATAAAAGAGAAATTTCACGTACCAAGAATATTTGGCTATTATAAAGTAAAACTCTATCATCCGGCTTGCATTGCATTATGTGATGGGACTTGAGTCTTATAATAACTTCATTTTTCTTTAATTAGCATTGCGCTGTTTATTTATGCACTGGTACTCTTGGGGGTAAACCCATTCCGTGTTATACAGCATGGTCCCTTGATTTACCTAACTTTAAAATCAAATTAATAACTGTTTTGAGTTCTCATACCAGTCCCATGACTGACCTGGAGTTTATTGTTCCTTCCTAAACTCTGGGTGCCCATATTTTCCACACGGGCAGTCAGTAGTTTTGGTTTTGCTGATTTCTATTTAACAGGATCCTGGATTACAGCTGGGGCTATATTCAGAAAGCTTTTCCGCTACGCATTATACTGATGTCTTATTTTTCGCTGCTTGTACTCTGATGTAAATTGTTGTAATAAGCAATGAAATGTTCTTCTGTTTGTGTTCTAATTTGTCGTGTTCTCAACTCAATCCGGGTTTTCCCGTAAGGGGAAGTTTGGGTCATTTCAACAGCCCTAGGGTTGGGCACGGGATAATTTTGGAATGAGGTGTTCTACCTGAGAAGTAACGGTTGTATATTGTGGAAGCAAGGGTTAAAAAAATGAGGATAATTTTAAAACGGTCTATGGCCTATACAAAATTGCTATGGCCCTGGGCGATGATTATTTATTGGCTAATTCTATTTAGTCCCAAAGAAATGTTGAGTTCACCTATAAAGAATAATGATCAAACTACCTTTTTTTTAAGCATGCCTCATAGAGCCTGTACGAGTTGCATTTAGGGTATCCCTACTAGGTGCCTTTAAGGCACCTCGCCGAGCCCCGACGAGGAAGGTAAATATTACACTGGTGAACTCAGCGAAACACCGGATTCATCCCCTTTTTTAGTTTTGCTGGGTGAACTCAGCAAAACCATGGGTTTAAATAGAATTACCCTTATTTATTTTATCCCAGCCCATAACCATGGTGAAATTGTCACGGTTCGAGATCATGACAAATTTTCTACAATGGCATGTCGCTAAATGGCCAGTATGGTGTGGTGACCAACCAAAATCGTATTATAATCAAACAACCAAGGAATATATATAAATTATCGACATTGATGAGAAAATTATATTTTCTCTTCAATGTATGAGATTACTTGTTAGACATTCCAATGTGATACATTTGTTTAGTTTGGTTGTTTTTAGTTCGTTTATAGTGGTCAATTTAATCCTTGGATTGCATCTAATTCAATTTAACTGCCGACTCCATGAAATTCCTTCTAACAACCTATATTCTTCTAGACCTAAATTTTGATAAAAACTAAAATTCATGTCCATTGGAATACTGGTCGTTTGGTTTGGTACATACAAGAAATAGTATGAGCAATGCCATGTATAATGAATTTAAACTCGCAGCGGAAACAAGAAAAATAACAAATATCGAATGTGGTCGTTACTTTAGAATTAATAGCCAAAGCACCACACTGATACTGTGCCTGACAGAAACAAGACTTCAACAGTGTCCAACCACCTCCAACTTTGGAAGACCAATTCCTTCGATCTATCATATAGGTTGTGATAATGAAGGGTCATAACAAACGTTTTGGTTAGAACACAAAAATGTTACTCATTATACAAATTTATACCATTTAGCTTCCATACAATGGTTATGTCTATTTTCCAGGTTTTTAGGCATAGTACTCATCAAGAATAATTAATTGTTTTTTATCCCAAGGTATAGTATTCGAATTAATCCTAATAACCATCTACTATTTCCAAATATATTAGACACTTAACACTTTAATAGAAGCTGACTCTATTCAGTTATCCAAGATAAATAGACATCGGCCATTTGCGACCCATCAATCTGGTTTCCAAATAACATTATCATTTGTTAGAAGGTACTAGCCATTGGGACCTCTAGCTGCTAGTTTAGGCTTTTAGCGTTAATATTGCATCCCAACCCCATAACAGAAAATTAGCCAAAAAATGAGAGAGAGAAAGTTAACAACCACTTATTACTTACTTGATAGGTAGATGATATCTCGCCATTTAAAAATTTCCTATGATGGACCCCTGTGTTACTATCTAACTGAAACAATCAGCAAAATGCTTACCTTTCGGCCCACAGACTGAAGGGTAAATGCCTGGCGAAGATGCTTGAGAATGATATTAGATGGTGAGAAAAAGAAAGAGGAAGGTTTAGAATATAAGAAAGAAAAAGACAACAATATAAGAATTGGACTAGATATAGAATCTCACAACATAATGAGAAAATATAGTATAACAACACTCTTTCTTGTAAAAGGGAAATATATATATATATATATATATATGCCTATACATATATATAAAAATACAAAATTAGAGTACATCAGATAAATCAGTTTGGACAATCATAACAACCTGTCCTCACTTACGCCGATACATACAATACATAGAACAATGGAAATACAACATTAATCATCATAGCACAACGGAAATACAGTTAATACAAGAAATTCAAGAATATGTCTCAACTTGAGTTCCTCTCTTGAGCTCCAAGCAGCTCCAAGGCTAATCTGGAAAATATACTCAGTCCGACCTAAGAGGAAAACAAAATGCCCGGATTAGTCTGGAATACCATAGTGAGGTAACTCATATCACCAATATCACAAAAAACTTGCTTAATTTTAGAAGATCTTTTGAAATAATGGAACTCCCATAAGACATAATCACACATAAACATGGACATGTTTTTACCTTACGATAACCAAATCATTTATATCAAATCAAGTGATATTATTATAATATCTAACTTAGGATAAAACCCAATAAAGTAAATCAAATCAGAGGCCAAAATTGTTACTATTATTAAATTCTAACTCATAATGGAGTTCTACAATATAAACTGGTTGGTTCGTGTTGAGGATGGATTCAATATAATGGCAAACTAGGGACTATATTTCCGTATAGTACATCACTAGATGGGATGTGCCAATGACTACTCTCATCCGCTGAACTTGCAAGGACGGAACAGTTATACAGTCCTTTTCTCCAAGTGGTGCACTACCCAATTACCTCATAGGCCCGGTCGTAACTGAGTATCTCCCTGGGTACCCACATACTCCACCTCTCGACATATAATGATAAAAATCTAGAAAGGCGATGAATGTCTGCTAATGGACGCTACCCACTTGACCTCACTACGTTCCATGTTTCTGCCATCTCCGATTGATGAGGTTAAGAGGCTACGATTTTACGTCCAACAATTCTTCACTTCACTTTGGATGCCATATCGATATTCATTGATCACTAATTGACTTCTACAAAAATTACAAACAACGAGCTCATATGTCCAAGAGAAGGGTGTTAAACTAAGAGAAGTTGCCTTCTTCACCACCAGCAAATGTACATTTGTAAAAATTAACGTTCATGATCTAATAATACAATGTCAGACACCCATACATACAAGTTGTCCAGGAACAAGACAAACCAAAGGAAATCATTTACCACATCCTGTTAGGTATCACCTCTAGGATTAGTAACAAGAAATCTTTGCATCAGCAGATCTCTAAAATGCCAGGACCACTAATACAAATATGTAATATAAACCTTGAGTGTTAACCAGGACATCAACATAAAGTTCTTTCTGCCTAAAGATCCACACCTTCGCTTCAAAGATATAGGTATAGTCTTCAAGTCACCTGCATAACAGTTCGAATGCAACACTGGCTCAAAGTGATTTCGTGTCTATTCTGATCCTCGTTCCTCGAACCAACACATTATAATTAAAAAAGGGAATTCAGGTGACAGTCTGTTAACTACATCACACAGTCAAGTATATTAGCAGCTTCATCCCCTTTTAGTTAAAATCTTCATTAAAATCATTTCATTGACTCGATATACATATTTCAATTAATAAACATATTCACAAATATTTTCATTTTCATACTTGGAAATCGTATCCATACACTTATCTCAGTAGAATAAGCGTATTCTCAAATCATTGATTTCATACTTCAAAACACATGTATATACTTAACTCAAAGGTATATAAGTATAGTCAAAATCATACAGGGTCAGAAACAATTTCATGAAATACATCATTTCCTATAAAAACCCAAAATAACGGTATTGAGTACAAACAAAAAACAAAATGATAATACTCAATACCAATCTCCAAATTCCACCTATACTATTCGTCAACTAGTGGTGATAACACCTTCCAAATTCATACAAATAGTACAAGCTCTGTATTGAGAATTCAATATAATCAAATCAAAATATTACAAATATGCTATTCCAAAACGTATTATGTTTTGGAAGCTCCAAATCTTCATTTTATATCTTATAAAAATTTCATTGATTATAAATCAAATCATTTAGAATTTAGCTTATAAGTCAAATTCATGTCATTCATAAGTTGTCTAGATTACTAAACTTCATAAATCTACATTTCTAAATTCTAATATCATTTCTAAGCTTCTTATAGGTTCTTATGTCGTTTTATAAAACTTAGTTCAAACACTTAGAAATCAATTATAAAACTCATTCTTTAATAATTCTTGGTTTTATTACCTCAGATTCTTCTTTTCTGAAAACTTACTAAAGTATAAACACTTATAAATCAATTATCAAACTTAGTCATTTATTTAAATCTTCATTTATAACTTCTAAAAGCTCAATCTTAAAACTTAAATACGTTTCAACACTTGAAAACATTATTTAAAAAATTGATTATAAAACAAAAATTCATTCTAAAATCATTTATAAAATCCTTTATAAAATGTGATTATAAATCTTGATTATTTATAAAAGTCCATGTTACATAATTTTATATAAAATTGATTCAAAATCTTACTTTGTTATAAGATAGTTTATAGCTTCAAAAGTTCTTTAATTCTTCCTTACAACAAATCTTCACATTCAAAGTGTTGAATTTAGATCATTTACTACCAATCGCTTAACTAATATTTTTGATTGATTAGTAACATAGCAATGTTGAACTTAATTCATCAAACATCATCCAAATCAGGTTTTAGTGATATTTAGGTTAGGTTGTTCATGGGTGTATGAATAACATCCAAAACATTGAGGAATCCTGTTGAATCCCTCCAACCTGACCACCTGCATCACAGCTCATATATTAGCACATATACGCACAATTCTCTGATAATAAAATCTAATTCATATAAGGTGAATGTTCCACTTACAAGCAGGTTGTAAAGACCCAAGGATTTTCGACCCCGAAAATCGACATAAAATCACCATGTCGACTATTCAAGTATCGAAAACAATGGATTGTAAATAAGAAGAAATTAGAAGGTGAGAATAGAAAGAAAGAATATTAGAATAGAAGAAAGAAGAAGAACACATCAGAATCTCACAGCGGAACGAATAAAATACAATATCAAATTTTTTTATACAAAAGAATTGTATATACATACCAATCATCATAGTACAACATATATCAGTCACAGTGGAAAATAATATTTATATAACTAGCGGTGAAGCCTCCTGCTTCTAGCTCCTGAAACTCCAAGCGAACCTAACCTGGAAATACATTCGGTCTAGCCCGAGCACATTTGAAGCAAAGCAAAATACACCGGGTCAGTCTGGAATACTATTAGTGATAAATTCACAGCACACACACAACTTGCTTAACTTTGGAAAATCCTTTTGAAATCAAAGGATAATAGCAAGACCCGCCCACACATAAACATGGATGGTTTTTACCTTACTATAACCCAAAACGTTTTTGAAATCATAGCTTGCTCTGATATTATCATAATGTCTAAATACAAATAATTAACAATCTAGCGGAACGCTTGCATCTCACGCTCCACATATATAATATACAATTAAAAACCGCGGGCGCTTATTGGATATTGGATTCCAACCTTGAAAAGGTATGGGACCACCTTCCGAATGTGTATCTCTAGAGGCGAATACATTGGGTTCAACAAGAACATCTTGCAACCCGGCCCCCACATGACCGACCACTCATTTCGCTTGAGTGTATCGAATGTATATCACCGACGGTTGGGATCAGCAACCGCCTCCCGAAAAGGGACAACATCGAGTATAGATTAAAGAAGCAAATGGAATTTCTCTAGATAGGTGAGCATACACCCTAATGGGAGCGACCCACATAGCCATGCTGCCTGCCCGATTTTTGTCATTTCCCGGTTGATGAGGCTTGAGGCTAGAATTTACTTTAAAACATCTGGTCGTCATTCACTTTGAATGCCACATCGTCAGATCCGTCAAATCACTAATTGACGTCCACAAATATACTCTGGGTATTAAAGAAGTGCCCCTCTTTGCCACCAACTCGATATATTTGTAAAAATCAACGTACGTTGTTCTAAGGAAACACTCTGTCTGACATTCGTCCATACAAGTCATCCAGGAACAGGATGAACCGAAGGTACCCTCCTACCACATCCAATATGGGAATCACCCCAAGGATCAGTAGCGAGAAGTCCTTGCAATCCGTAGTTTTCAACCACGAAAGAATCACAAATCAAATAACTCTGGTTGCAAGCCAGAGAAATTTGACCAGTAGTCCTTCCGCTTATGAAGATCCACGGTCTTCACTTGCTCCGTCTTCAACCGTCGTCTTCACGTATTTGATGGTCGGAATGGTTTTCGAATATAAATTTGATCCCGGTCTTTCCATACCAACAATCGTATTTGGTCAGGTTTGATAGTCGGTGATTTAACCATCAACTAACAAATGTGTGAATAAATTGAGTTTGCTGGTTCAATACTTGGCATTACTTGGCCTATTTAAAGTATATTTAACGAATTGGTAAATAAACTTTTAATTCTTCTTATATATTCAAAACATTATTTTTATTCTAATTTTATTTTAACCAAACTATTTTCTATGGTTTAGAACATGTGTATATATTCAACTTCCTATTTCCATTTCCATTGGCAATATCATTTTATTTTATAAAAACCTTTTTCCCACATTTCTTTAAAAGATGGCATCACGATGTATATTTATATAAATGTAATACTTAATGGTATAAACCAAATTACCGAATCTAATCTAACAAATCAAATGTCAAATTTATCAAATATTCTTATTTACCTTGTAATTAACATTTATATTAAAAACTTCGTACTCATGTTTAATATTCCTCATATGGAATAATTTACCAATTACAACACCTTGCACTCACCACAAACGAATATTATTCCTCGATAATAGTGAAGCCATTCAAGTTGGGGTATTCTACTTACCTCTCAGACCTTGATCGACAACATTTTCATCTCAGAATAATAATAGTTTGTCACTTAACCATTGGTATTAAAATCTCCTCTATCACTTTGGTTTCAAAATCTGGTTTTATAAACCTTTTCTTATATTTGGAATCTTCGTTCGAAAGCCTTTTACTTAATTCCTATAATTAAGTAAATATTCACTAAAACATCACTCTTTAATCTAACCCATAATTCATATTATCACATTTGGATAAAAACCACATGTCGAATAATCTACTTTCATCCATCGGCATTCCTATAATAAATTCTATCTTGGATTTCCAACTAAAATCCTCTTAATACCTTCCTTACAATAAGACCTTTTTAACTTGGGTTTAAAATTCCAAAATCCTCTTACCAATATTTCATACAAACCATTGTATGTAATTTATTTTGCAATGTTTCGCTCAATCCAATTCTTAAACATTCAAAGTCATCACTTTGTTTTAAAGACCCTTTTTATCTTGATTAAAATACCATTTACCCTTTTTCACAACTTCTTAGTTTTTAATTTAAAACCATTACTATATTTCAGTATATTTTTAATCTATTTATCATCTCCTTAATCGTTTCATTCCAACTGAATTTTCTTTTACTTAATTTAACAATTAAGAAAATCCTATTTAAATCTCCACATTTACTTGCCCATTCTATTTGCAATTCTCGTTTAAACCTTGAATTACAAATCTCCTTTATAAAACTCTTATCGCCCTTTTGATCAAACTATAAGGCCACTTAATCATCCCTTAATTGAAATTCCAATTTAAAGTCATTGCTTTAAGTATTATTAATCGAAATAACCATCAACATTAAAATTAACTATGTAAAAATAGTTAACTTGGGTATTAATTGAAAATAGGATAATTATCATTTTGAAAAGCCTATCATATAAAAATTAATGTTATTAACACTAATAAATTCAATAATTATAGTTATTCAAAGATTAACTGATAATTTACACTATTCGTTGAATTTAACGAATATCTAGTTTAATCAAATTAATTCCATTCTGGATTGCAATTAAACAAGGTTGGTTTTGCCAACCGTACATATCAGTTAACTATTAACTGAATTTTCTTTTGTCATTTCCCTTTTTAAATTAATTAAATAACTTAATTAATTCAAAACACTTATTTAATTGTATTAAAATACAATTATTCCTCTTTACCAACACGTAGGTAATTTCTCTGGGTTTCTACTTTTGGTACTTGTACAAACCACAAATCTTATTATGTACCCCATTTTAAATCATTTCTTTTATGAACTTGGTTTAAAATATTTATTTAAAATTTTCTAATTTAGTTACTAATATAAATGACTGAAAAACTTCAAGTCAGTTATAAAATAAATTTAAAACTGTGTCAGTTCACCAAACGGTAGAACGACTTTTAAAACAACACGTTTATGGCCATTCACTGCCAATTACTCAATCAACACCGTCGATTGATTTTAAACACAACATAGGTGAACAGTTATTCAAACTTCATGCTCAGACAGGTTTTTCTACCGTATGGGATTCAATCAATTCAAATAACAACAAAGTAGAACAAACAAACAACATATATAATATTTTGAGGAATCCGATCGGATCCCTCCAACCTGTTCTTCCCTGCATCATAGCTCGTTATACATTTCATAATGGTATATGAAATAAATTTCAATCATTTATAAATTTAAAACGATGTAGTAAAATAACAGCAACCAATCAAACAATACAGCCAATAGCAACCAATCAATCAATTTATACTTTTAAATGGTAAATTATATTTTAATATGAATTTACCACATTACAGGATTCCAGAGGGTGTGAGAATTAACTCACCAGATTATTCGGTTGACGGTGGTCGCATTTGTTGCTTTTAATTTGAGTTGAACGTCCAAAATTAGCTGAATTTCAACTGCGTCAGATCAGAGCCTAGTCAGTGCCATCGTCTAGGTCTCGTCCCTACGATCCCAACGGATCCTGTTTCGCGAGATTTCATTAACGAACGAACGAGATATGCTTGTTCAAAGTTTGATATATTTATACGATTATACTAACTAATTATATTAATTAATTAATTAAACTTAACTAATAATTACCTTTTAATTATTACCTGGTCATTAACGTTCTGGTCCACGTCATCCAAATGGAAGGCGTTTTCTCCATTCCTTCTCACTGAAACCCGTCTCTCCCTGTTACTTCCTTCGCCACCAACAAGCTCGCCCTTAACTATGACCCACTGCCATCTCCACACTTCACCAGAGTCTAGCCCGACACCCCCATCGGATCCGCCACTCTGTCCAGCAGCCACGCCTGAACCGCCGGTCGCCACAAACCCTTCGACCGCCGTGAATTGCAGTCTGAACGGAAAAAAAACTCCGACCAAATTCTCCGACCCCACGCCATGCCAGGCACCGCCACCACCACCGTTCGACGCCCCTTGCCACCACGCTTCATCGAACCCCCAGCCCCTGGCCCTTCGACAAACAGAATCACCGGAAACACCCAAAACCCGAACTTTGGTTTCAAAATTAAACCCAAACTGACCAACTCCGATCATCTCGACCTCCACGCCACCACGGACCACCAGAGACCCCAAGACCACAGCCAAATGAAAGCCTGATCTCCCCTATACAAAAGCCCTAAGGTCCCGGCCTCCCAAATCAAACCAATCCTTGTAATTTGGGCCAAAAACGAAAACTGTTCTTTGCTGTTCATCGCGAATTCCGGCCACCACAGTCGCCCGATCACCCCCAACTTTTCTCAGTAGCTAGACAACACCCCGATCTACCACTTTCACTTTGGAACCCCCCTCGAATTCATCACGGATTGGAAGAAATAAATGATTTTGTGTTTGAGGACTTTTATGTAAAATTGCAAAATGGAAATAGGTGTTTGGCTGGAAATGTTGATGGAGGGGGTTTACATAAGGTGGGAAAAATATATTTTAAGTCGACGTGATGAGCGACGTTGACTAACGATATTTTATTTCGTACCTATCGCGTTTTCGAACGTTGTTTATTCGCTGCTGCGCTCACATACGAACCCCGTTCGAGACGCGAATGGACGGCATAGTATAATTTGACGATATGGTCCTAATGGAACTTGTTTCGTCGAATTCTGAGTTTGTTTGCTCGAATGGCCCTCGTTCACGTCTAAATGGTCGTTTTTATTTGTATTTTATTTTGCCATGCTCACAGAATAACACCGTTTTGCGTGCAGTTTGAAAATCTAGCAATAATTTACTGTTACGGTCCCAACAAAATTTGTTTCGTCGAAAACTGAGGTCGTTTGAATAAAGGCCCTTTTATAACTGGCCAATTCAAATAAAATAAACCAATTTTAAAATACCTAAATATAATAATATTTAAATATTGAAACTGGCCATACACGACCAGAATTTCATACATTTTCAAGATAAAATAACTCGAATTGTGTTTGAAGCCAAATCGATATTATAAAAATTTAAAAACCCCTTTATTTAATATAATAACGATATAATATATAAAGGAAATTCCACAGCGACCTTTTCAAAATTTGATTTGGACATAAAACAAAATCTACAACATGAAAACTCGATTTTTCTCTTCCATTAGAAAGATATTATCCAACAGATTCACACGTTTGTTGTTTCGAGAAAATTCGACTCATTTTGGGCCCTGTACAGCCGTTTAAAGTTCAAAACGCCAATTTACGAACTGCCGCGCTGCTGCAGCTTGTTTTATAATTAAATTATAAATTATATATATTCCATCGTCATTTTCTAAATGAATCGTCACTATAATTTCAACATAAACAATATTTGACCACTTTAAACTGCCTGATCACAATATATTTCAAATTCCACATTTTCCAATATTCTGGAAATTAACATAATATTTTATTATTTATTTAAATAATATATTCCAAATAAAATCGTTAAATTCAATTATTTAAATCCAAACCCATATTTTAAATAATTAAAATAATCCAAATAAATAGGCAGAAAATACGGGTCGTTACATTCCTTCCCCCTTAAAATAATTTGTCCTCGAAATTGCTAAGGTAGAAGAACGTTAAACCCCATTATCTTTTCAAAAATAACTAATTTTAAAATTCGAATTTATTTTCAAACCGACCCAACTGGTTTTAAAACCAATCTACTCCAAATAAAAGAATTTTCCAAAAATCTCCAAAAATTCTAACACTTTATATTCTGGAAAAATTTCGGCAGAGTCTCCCCTGTACGAAGGGACATCTGCAATATCGCAGGATCAAGAAATATGTATACATCGACTCTCATGGTCGGAAAATCCAAAATCCAAACTCAAAACCCAAATCAAAATCCAAAAAATTATATTTGCTTAAGCGTTCCTTTTTGCGAGCGTTATTATGCGATAAGCGATAATTTATATTCGAGCTTGCTTAATTATTGTGCAGCTCTGGATTCGATTAACTCCAGAATTTCTCCTTTGAACTAATTTAAAGCTGAACTGGCTCATCTACACCTGTTCTTAACTCAAACCAATTCATTAGTTCCTAAAACCAATGCGAAATATGTTCAAAACATCCATGTCATTCACATCAACCAGTTATACTCCCAGTTGAATTCATATGGGGTTACAAATATAATTATAGCCAAGGTTATCCATTCAAATTTATTTATCTTGATTGATTTATTCGACTTATCTATTCATATTGGTTTTAACCAAGTCGATTCAGGTTCAGGTTTATATCCCTGAGATCGAGCACACCATCCAAACATACCACACAATCAACATCAACAAATCCAATAATTTACCCATAGTATAATAATTTGTGAAAATCCATACTTCTATTGTTTTACAAAATAAATTGGGCAAAAATAAATTTCAAAAATAATTTTATCTCAAATTACAAATACACGCTCTCATATATATATATAGCCAAACTCAATCTAGGGTATTGCTAACCCCATCTCTATCGAGTCACGCCACAGAGCCAAGGTTATCTCTAAACCAATAGCTCTGATACCACTGTAACGACCCAAGGATTTTCGACCCCGAAAATCGACATAAAATCACCATGTCGACTATTCAAGTACTGAAAACACTCGGTTGTCAATAGGAAGAAATTAGAAGGTGAGAATGGAAAGAAAGAATATTAGAATAAAAGAAAGAAGAAGAACACATCAGAATCTCACAGCGGAACGAATAAAATATAATATCAAATTTCTTTATACAAAAGAATTGTATATACATATCAATCATCAGAGTACAACATATATCAGTCACAACGGAAAATAATCTTTATATAACTAGCAGTGAAGCCTCCTGCTTCTAGCTCCTGAAACTCCAAGCGAACCTAACCTGGAAATACACTCGGTCTGACCCGAGCACATTTGAAGTAAAGCAAAATACACCGGGTCAGTCTGGAATACTATCAGTGATAAATTCACAGCACACACACACACAACTTGCTTAACTTTGGAAAATCCTTTTGAAATCAAAGGATAATAGTAAGACCAACCTACACATAAACACGTACGGTTTTTACCTTACTATAACCGAAAACGTTTTTGAAATCATAGCTTGCTCTGATATTATCATAATGCCTAAATACAAATAATTAACAATCTAGCGGAACGCTTGCATCTCACGCTCCACATACATAGTATACAATTAAAAACCGCGGGCGCTTATTGGATATTGGATTCCAACCTTGACAAGGTATGGGATCACCTTCCAAATGTGTTTCTCTAGAGGCGAATACACTGGGTTCAACAAGAACGTCTTGCAATCCGGCCCTCACATGACCAACCACTCATTTCGCATCCAACTCCAGACCCGTGTAGGTTTTTTATTAATCTGGCAATTTTATCGTTACAATTTAAATAGTCCATATCAGTCATCAGTTCAACCTGTAAAATATAGTCATCGCCATACAAGCCTCTCGCTCGTATGGTAAATCTTCCACCTCGTCACACAAGCTCCAAATGCTTATGTGGTATATGATGAAGTATGCCATGTAACGTAGTTCAAAATTAATTGTTAGTATCCTATGGCGATATTTATTATTTCACACAGAAAAACCAGCACTCCGCATCCAATGGCATTCACAGGAGTTGATATAATAATATTTCGCATCCAACTCATTAAGGTTTACCTACTTGTCGGGCACACAAATAAAATCTTTACTCAACAGCTAATCCATTTACCTGTTCAAACATATATAATGCACATGTATATATTTCTATCTATTTTCTAATCAGTTCAATGTGTGATTTAAATGAATAAATTCTACCATTATTCTATTGTTGATTAAATTAACCATCGTTTTAATAATTTTAATTAATCTAATCTACTATCACACAACACAAACAACAATCAAATTGTTTTTAACCTTTCAAAATCATGCAAATCAATTTCTATATTCTTTTAAAACCATTCAGACTATAGAATAAAAAGTGCACATTCATGGAAAGAAAATAACAACAGAGTAGAGAACTAATTGGTAATGCAAAGTATGGTAAATGTACCTTGCACCGGAGTCAATCAGATATATCCACTCGGCATCTAGGATAGGCTTTCTGAATGCTCTCCTCAGTTTCCTAAGTACAATCTCACGGATCTCCACTCCATTGCACTTTGACTAAGTGAACCTTCTTGTTCCTCAGCTCTTTGGTTTCTTTGCCGATAATCTTTAGCGGCTCTCTTCTCACAGCCAATTCTGGAGTAATTTCAATATCCTGTTGAGCTGCTTCTTCCACGATCAAGTCTGGATCATGAACATGCTTTCGGAGTTGAGATATGTGAAATATATCATGAACTCCAGGCAACCAATCTGGCAATTTGATCCTATAAGCGAGAGTTCCGATCCGTTCCAAAATAGGAAACGGACCAATGAATTTGGGCGCCAACTTTCCAGTTTTACCGAACCGGATAACTCCTCTCATCGGCGATACTTTCAAATATACATAGTCGCCAACAACAGAGGATATATCTCTTCTTCTCCTATCGGCATAGCTCTTTTGTCGGCTTTGAGCGGCGAGTAATCGCTTCTTAATAAAATCGACTTTGTCGGCAGCTTCTCGGATCATATCAGGACCCAACACAAGTCTATTACCGGGTTCGACCCAACAAGCAGGAGATCGGCATGGTTTACCATACAACGCTTCGAATGGCGACATTGTCAGGCTCTCCTGGTAGCTGTTGTTATATGAGAATTTAGCCAAATGTAGATGGTCTTCCCATGATCCACCGAAATCTAGAACACAAGCCCGCAATAGATCTTCTAAAATACGATTCACCCTCTCAGTCTGACCGTCTGTCTGAGGATGATAAGTGGTGCTCAAGTTCAACTTTGTTCCCAGCTCGACTTGAAATGCCTCCCAGAATTTGCTAGTGAATATTGTGTCTCTATCACTGACTATACTGAGCGGCACTCCATGTAGTCTAACTATTTCCTTGAAATATATCTGCGCCAGACTATGAGCAGTTCTGTTTGATCTGACAGGTATGAAATGGGCGGTCTTCGTGAAGCGATCTACGATCACCCAAATACTGTCATTTCCTTTTCTGGTTCTGGGCAAACCATCAATGAAGTCCATGGAAATATGTTCCCACTTCCAACCAGGAACGTCTAGCGGTTGTAACAATCCAGCCAGTTTCTGTTGGTCGCTCTTGACTAGCTGGCAAGTAGGGCATCGGCTAACATATATTGAAACGTCCCTTTTCATAGCCTTCCACCAGAATGTTCGCTTGAGATCGTTGTACATTTCGGCCACACCAGGATGGATACTCAGCTTGGACTTGTGACCCTCATCTAACACTTCCCTTTTGAGCTCGGGGATGCCAGGAACACAAATCCTTCCTTTCAATCTCAAGATCCCGTCGTCATCTACTTGAAAACATGAGGGTTCGCCTTTCTGAATCCTTTTGATCATATCCTTAGTAAAGTTATCCTCCTTCTGAAGCATAGATATTTTTTCAATTAAGGAAGTCGTAATAATAAAGTTGGCGATCATTACATTCTTTCGGCTCATTGCATCGGCCATGACATTGGCTTTCCCTGGAGTGTATAGAATTTCAAAATCGTATGCTGCAAGAAATTCCAGCCAACGTTGCTGCCTCAGATTCAAGTCTTTTTGGGTGAACAGATATTTTAACGACTGATGGTCTGTATACAGCTCGAATTTCTCCCCTAGAAGATAGTGTCTCCAGCTTTTCAAGGCGAATACTATAGCTAATAACTCAAGATCATGAGTTACGTAGTTTTTCTCGTGCGGCTTTAACTAACGGGTAGCATAAGCAATCACTTGACCCCTTTGCATTAACAATGCGCTAAGGCCTTCTCTAGAAGCGTCAATCCAGACTTTCAAATCCTGATTACCATCGATAATGGTTAACAATGGAGCAGTTGTTAAACTTAACTTTAGCTCTTCAAAAGCCTCTTCACTTTCTAGAGTCCATTTGAACTTAGAGTGCTTCTTTGTAAGCTTTGTTAAGTGACCAGATATCTTCGAAAAGTTTTTAACGAACTTCCGGTAATAACTAGCCAATCCGAGAAAACTACGGACTTCTGTAGGGGTACTGGGCTGTTTCCAATTTTGAATAGCTGTGATTTTACTTGGATCCACAGCAATTCCTTCTTTCGATACAACGTGGCCCAGAAATTTGACTTCTTCTTGCCAGAATATGCATTTGTAAAACTTTTCTTTTAATACATTCCTTCTGAGGATTTCTAACACTTGTTCCAATTGTTTTTCGTGCTCGCTTTCTGACTTGGAGAAGATAAGGATATCATCAATGAAAACCAGAACAAATTTATTCAATACTCCTCTGAATACTCTGTTCATTAGATCGACGAAATAGGCTGAAGCATTACATAAGCCGAACGGCATTACTAACCACTCGTAGAATAAGTCCGGGCCTCTGAATGCTGTCATTGGAACACACTCCTCGGCGATACGAAGCTGATGGAAACCGGTAGCTAGGTCCATTCATGAAAATACTTGTGCTCCATTCAGACAATCCAATAAATCATCAATCCGCGGCAATGGATATTTATTCTTTATTGTTTGTTTGTTCAAATCACGATAATCCACACATAGCCATAGAGTACCGTCAGATTTTGGGACAAACACCACTGCTGCTCCCTAATCAGAGAAACTAGGCCTGATCAGACCCTTCCATACGAGCTGTCGTGTTTGATTGTCTAATTCCTCTTTCTCTTTCAAGGACATTCTTCGAATAGCGTGAACTACCGGCCTTGCATTCGGAATCAAAGCAATCTTGAAATCTATTTCTCTATGTGGAGGTAAGCGAACAACTTCCTCGAACACATCCGCATAGTTCTTGACGACAAGAATATCTTTGATGAGGTCAGTAATATTCTCTGTGACTTCAGGGATATTTTCTATTTGAGCTGGAGAAACATTCAAAGCTGCCCAGAAGTCTTTTCTATTAGCATTCTGACGTTCACACGGTATCGTTATATAATTCCCTGATTTAATCTTAGCCCTAACAACTCTCTCGGCACATCTAACCTTTGCTTCATATTTGGTTAGCCAATCCAATCCCAGAATAAGATCGAATTCATTAAAATTCATGACGATAGAGATAGTAGGGAATTTATAGCAGGAAAAAGAGACAGGCACCCCACAAACCCAACTGAGATCGATGGAACCCCCAACTGGATTTCAGACAGTCATTGGTTCTTTGAGCTTCTTCAATTTCAAATCCAACTTCTTGACTGCACTCTTTGCAATAAAGCTTCGTGACACGCCAGTATCAAACAGTACTTTAACTGGAATGTTCTTGACATTGAGCGTGCCTTCTAAAACATCAGACCTTTCCTGAGAAGACAAAGATGCAGGCACTTCTGCCACTTCATTCACTTGCACTGCTTCAGATTTCTGAGATAGCGGGCAGTTTTTCGCAATATGACTGGCCTGGTGACACTTATGGCATCCTCTTTTCTCTTGTGACCTCTTACCGGATTTAGACCCATCCTTTACTTATTTCTTTAGAGATCTGCAACTGATCGAGAGATGTCCTTGCCTATTGCAGTTACTGCATACAGCTGTCGTTACAGGTTCTTTCCCAGATTCAGCCCTTTTTCTCTTGGCACTGGGCTTCTTACTGACCTCAGACACCATACTGGCTTCAGGAATATCAGTTTCCGACTCTTCTTTGTTACTCGAACTGACTTCTTATTCATCGCACAACATTCCATTCTTATGGAGATCTTCATATTGATAAGCCAAATAAATCATTTCTGAAAAAGGAAGCTTCACATTTCTCATCACACTATTGTGATATCTCCTTTGCATGCCATGAATAAATCTCAGATTCTTCCTCTTTGGATCTTGAATCAGATGAGGAGCAAAGTGAGCAAGTTCGTTGAATTTCTTATGATATTCTGGGATGGTCATATCACCTTGTATCAGATAAGAAAATTCATCACATAATTGCTCCGTCGCTTCAGGAGGAGTAAATCTTTCTAGGAAAATCTCTTTGAATCTGTCCCAGGTGATATCACCTTCTTGATTATCTTTGATGATTGTTTCCCACCAGATCAAAGCTTCTTCTTTGAGCGCCTAAGAGGCTACTAATCTTTTCCGGTCGTCTCTCAACTGGATACGCTCAAATATTCTTTCTGTAGAGCTCACCCAAGCTTGAGTTTGAATAATAGATTCATTGCCCGAGAACTGTGCTCCGTTTAAATTTTGATATCTCTTTAATAGGGCCTCTATATCGTGTTCTGCATTTCTCCTGTTTCTGACACTCATTTTTCTAGTACTTCTGCAAATGGCAGATCAAGTGTCAGGTCACAGAAAAGATATTTTAAAATATAGAAACACATACTTCAAATGAAAATGTGTCTATCGAGGTGTAATTCCATTCTGCTTTACTCATACTAGGATATTACTGATCCTATCTGTATAGAGTTACCCGTCCTAGAACACTACTGGTTCTATTTCTGACGAGTTCGTTAATATGTTATATTCCAGCACTAAGCTTAACCAAAGCTCTGATACCACGATGTGACGACCCCAAATCCCGTACAGACGGAGACAAGGGTAATCTTTGGAATATAACACAGAAACAGATAATAGCAGAACATAATTAAATAAATACACCAGATAATGAACAAAAGAATATACTGGATAAAAGTAATCATCAGAGTTGCACAGTATACAGGATCATACTTAGTACAAATACAGTTCAGCTATACATAAATGTCTACAGCGGAAAACAAACATAATGTACAATAGGAGCTGAACAGCATAAAAAGAGATAAATAATAGAATCCATCTTCAGCTCCAGCTTTCCAGAAAGAGCCAGCTAAACCTGAATACAAGGCTGCTCGTGTAGAAAAAGGGGCACCCGAGTTTGAAAGTGAAACAAACTACGAGTCAGTCATGGGACTAGTATGAGAAATCTATTCAACACATTTAAAATATGGCTAATCACAGGACCACGCCACTTTCGTGGAACGGGTTTACTCCATTGGATTGCCAGTGCTTTAAAAACAAATCTTTCTTTTAAAACATCGCAATGCTATTTATAAAAATGAAGCCATTATAAGACTCAGTTCCCATCACACAATGCAACGCAAACCAGATGATAGAGTTTTACCTTATAATGGCCAAAATATGCTTGATATGAATAAAACAAAAGCATTTGATATTATTACAAGTGTTTGTATATTTCAAAAGCAATTTCAAATCATAAGTATCAATCATAGACAGCATTAATGCCCCATACCACTATGTCGCCATATATAGGTATACAATCAAAACCGCACAGTCACGTATTTGGAAATTGGATTTCCGTCATGAACCAAAGCAAAAGATAGTCCTTACCGACTTCGAGACTCTCTAGCCCGAGCCTCAGGACCCAGACTCGGGTGGGCCCTTGGATCGTCAGGGCCGGTCCACCGATGTGGATTAAAATTCCTGAACACTGTGTTTTCCCACCCTTTGGGGTGTAAATGAGCCAACGAATGACTCCATCGGACCCGGATCGTCTGATCTAACCGAGGCGCCTCGCAACAGTAATAGCCACATAAGTCAAACTCATCAGGGCGTGTAAAACCACTGACGCCACTTCTAACTAGAAAGAAACGCAGGCCCTCCCTGATGTCCTCTCTCGTTTCTAGTTCATACCGGGGTGTGAGGCTCGCGAATTCACGTTCTACACAAAGCTACGCCACACAGGCGGTGCTTTGATCATCACCACAAGACTTTGCTTTTCAACAGAAGCCCTGATCACTGCATCTTAGCATGCCACACAGACAATTCACACCGTGCAACTGATAGATATCAATCACACAGAACAAATTCCAATGTCAGACACATTGTCCATTTGCAAGTCCGTTCTGGGTCTGAACGAAACCGGAGGCACTATATACCTCGCAAACCCATCGATCACCACGTACGTCTGGACGATCACCACTCATTATCCATATTTCGGGATGCCTCCCAATCAGGACCTCGGTTACCATCCAAACGAGGTGAAGATCTCCGGTCTTCGACCATCGTCTTCATCTTCGATTTCTTATCGTCGATTCAGTTATTCAGAATGGGATAAACCCAATCTTTCTGAGCAACTCATGTATATAATAAACAAGTGCAACACTAACATACACACGCATCATTTCAATTCATTAGTCACTAACCGTCAATCAGTAAGAGAACGATTTCCCAAATATTAACCCCGAAGGCCGAAACCAACATCAGATTAATACCCAAGAAACCATTCGACTTAGCCAACCTTCAGTTAATTTCTAAATTTCACATCCATATCGTTTATAATATTTTATAATGATTTATCGCTATTTTTATTTATTTTTAAATAGCCAATTCATTCAAAACGACGCTTCGGGCCATAACACGACCGTGTCGCTGTTTTTCTTCAGATTTGATTTACACATATCTGAAAATCTAACCGTTGGATCTTCACAAAATTTACATCATTAGAAAGATCTTTACAAAATGAATCCAATGGTTCCAGTTTCGGGAAATTCCGACGGTCGGATCTCCTGGTATAATCGTTTGAAGTTTCGATTTCAAATTACGAACTGCAGCGTCGTTATTCGATTAAATATAATTATATTTATATATATATAATCAATTCTGGCGCTGTTTTTCTTCAGATTTGAATTAAACATTCCAGACAATCCAACCGTTGGATTTTTACAAAGTTGGTGCCGTTGGAAAGATTTTTCCAAAGCGAACCCAACGGTTGCGATTTTAGGAAAATCCGATGGTTGGATCTCCCATACCAATCGTTTGAAATCATGATTTCAATATACGAACTACAACGTCGTTATTCGATATATTTCAATTCTATTTCTATATATATATATATATATATATATATATATATATCGATTCTTCGATTTCAAAGCTATATTCTTTTTATACATTTGATAAAAATGATATTTTTATCTAACTGTCTTCTATTTCAACACTTCACTATATTTAACAGTTCATGTATATAATAAAAATGTGATTTTTATTGTAAAACAGTTCATTTCAAAACACTATTATTTTATATAGTTCATATAGGTAAAAAAAATAGGATTTTTATTTTAAAATAATTTCTTTCAAAACAAGATTATTTTATACAGTTCATATAGATGATAAAAATGTGATTTTTATTATAAAACAATTTATTTCAAAATATGAATACCATTCAACACATGAATTTCAATTCAACGAATGAATTTCGATACAACACTTGAAGGTTTTCTATAGTTTGTATATGTCGATAAAAAGGTGATTTTTATATTTAAAACACGAATACCATTCAACACATGAATTTCAATTCAACGAATGAATTTCGATTCAACACATGAAGGTTTTCTATAATTTATATATATAGATAAAAATGTGATTTTTATATTTAAAACACGAATACCATTCAACACATGAATTTCAATTCAACGAATAAATATAGTTTCAACAAATGAAAATAATTCAAACACATGAATATTATTCAAAATTTCGGCAGCATAACGGCAGGGTAGTTAAAACCGGGACCGTCCCTAGTACGACTCCTCGCTCTACCTTAAAACCTCGCGGTTTTTGACAATGGGGATCATGCATCTAGTTCGCACGCAGGCGGCATGTATATTTATTTTATTTCCACAAACTAATCCTATGTGGTTTCAACCAAATATTTCTCAACCACAAACGGGTATTTTTCAACCACAATCAATCGATTCCAATCACAAACAATTTCAATCAACCATTCACTATCAATCATTTTTCACACCAATCACAATCAATAAATATCGTCCATGGTTTGTGGACGAGGGGCGTGTATATATATATATATATATATATATTTATATAGTAATTCACTTCTATTTCAACACATATATAATTTTTACAACGCATATACAACTTATACATCGAACGTACAACTTATACAATGCTTATACAAGAGGTGTACAACACTTATATAACTCATACATTAACTATATAATTTATACATCGTCGTTTTCCATATCGTTTATAAATTAGAAATCTCACTTTGGGTTCCACTCCACCAAAAATAGCAGAAGGCTCAGAAAAATATGCGGTCTCTTCTAGAATGTAGAAGACGTCCACATGAGTCCACTATCTCTTGTTTCACTGGATTTCGACAAGAAACGAAAAAGATATGATTTTTCAAAGTTTGCAACGGTTTAAAGGTGTTAAAACTGTTGAAAATTAATATAGCCGATACCTTTCTGAATTCTTCAAAACTAGGTTTTGAATTTTCTTCAAATCCGTTGATTGTTGCTTTGATCGGCCAGCGCCACCTTGTCGGGCTAGGAGAGGCGCACGTGCGCCAGGGAGGGGGTCGAACTCGGTGGTCCCTGGGCGGCGGAATCGAGGCGCGAACGGCCGAACTTCTCGAGGGTGATTCTCCTCCTACAGGCCACGAAAAAATCCAATACTTATATGGATTTGAAGATCATGAGAAGTACTACAAAAACCATAACTGTGGTGTTGGATTTCATTGAGCGGATCAAAAGAAAATGAGGAGAGAAGGCGGGATCGGGTTTCTGTCGTTCGATTTGGGTTGGGGAGAGAGAAAAGCGGGTGGGGGTGTTCTGACGTGGACCAATATTTTATATATTTATTTATAAAGTTTTAAAAATCCGAAAATACCTTGTCACACACGAACACCAATCCAAGCCCAATGACTGTCGTCCCTAGTGTTTTACCCCCATTCCGAACACAATGGGATATGTTTCGAAGGCCCATTCGAATGTTTCAGTCAATTTTCATTCAAATTAAAATATAGAATATTCAATATTTGATTTGAACGTACATTTCAATTTTCCAGGTCCACAAACTAATTCGAAAAATTTCAGAAAAATAATTATGGCTATGTTTTGACGATACGGTCCCAACAAAACTAGTTTCGTCGAATTCTGAGACTGTTTGCAAAAAGGCTCATTTCTGGTCGATCCAATTTAACTGTACTTGACCAAAACACATTTTCCCTTGCCATGCTCACATACTAGCTTCAAAAATTATGAAATTTGAAACCTAGCAATAACTTCACATCCCGGATCCAACAAAAGTGGTTTCGTCGAATTCCGAGGTCTTATGCAAAATGGCCAATTTCACGGGCTATATAAATTCCATAGCGACCTTTCTGAAAATTCATTTGGCCATAACTTTTGTTTTCCGCTATGAAACTTCGATTTATCAGATTCGTTAGAAAGGTATTCACTAACAAATTTAAATATTTTTGGTTTCACTCAAATCCGTTTTGTTTTGCACCCGGTACAGTCCGACAAAGTTTGTATTCAATTTTTGAAACTACAGCGCCCTTTCAGGCCTTGTTTATAATTAGAATGAATTATATTCGTTTTCAATTATCAATTCAAACTCAGTTTTAATCGCTATTATTTAAAATATTTATTTTAAATATTTAAAATCCATTATTCTAGCCAATTTAAAATTTTTAAATTGGTTCAGATTTTCCGGGTCGTTACATTAACTGATAGTTTACACTATTCGTTGAATTTAACGAATATCCAGTTTAATCAAATTAATTCCATTCTCGACTGCAATTAAACACGGTTGGTTTTGCCAACCGTACATATCAGTTAACTGAATTTCCTTTTGTCATTTCCCTTTTTAAATTAATTAAATAACTTAATTAATTTAAAACACTTATTTAATTATATTAATTTACAAATATTCCTCTTTACCAACACGTAGGTAATTTCTCTGGGTTTCTACTTTTGGTACTTATACAAACCACAAATCTTATTACGTACCCCAGTTTAAATCATTTCTTTTATGAACTTGGTTTAAAATATTTATTTAAAATTTTCTAATTTAATTACTAATATAAATGACTGAAAAACTTCAAGTCAATTATAAAATAAATTTAAAACTGCGTTAGTTCACCGAACGGTAGAACGACTTTTAAAACAACACATTTATGGCCATTCACTGCCGATTACTCAATCAACACTGTCGATTGATTTTAAACACAACACGGGTGAACATTTATTCAAACTTCACGCTCAGACAGGTTTTTCTACCGTATGGGATTCAATCAATTCAAATAACAACAATGTAGAACAAACAAACAACATATATAATATTTTGAGGAATCCGGTCGGATCCCTCCAACCTGTTCTTCCCTGCATCACAGCTCGTTATACAATTCATAATGATATATGAAATAAATTTCAATCATTTATAAATTTAAAACAATGCCGTAAAATAACAGCAACCAATCAAACAATACAGCCAATAGCAACCAATCAATCAATTTATACTTTTAAATGGTAAATTATATTTTAATATGAATTTACCACATCACAGGATTTCAGAGTCCGGCCGAATTATATTTTAGTCTAAATTATATTTTAATCTAAATTTTATCGAAGCATTTTTAGTGTTTAAAACAAATCGTTGTAGAACCAGAGGAAACAGAAATGTGAGATGGGCCTGTCGGATGGGCTTTACGTTGGGTCTATATAAATAAATAGAATAAATATTGTGGTAAAACCCTAAGGACTAAAATAAAACCATTTAATTGAGAAATATATAAATTAAGAAGAAATAAAGGGGGACTTGTTGGGGAAGTCATCGGTGCAATGTTGGTTATGTGAGTTTGGCTTCTTCGAGTCTATTAAACTATCTTATTCAAATTTAATTTGATTTAATTCAAATCGGAGAATATATATGTATATATAATGAATAAGAAGAAATATTGAGAAACTATTGAGTTAATTCGGAATTGAAAAATAAACGTTCTTGGATAAACTTAAGTTCGAATTATATATAGAACAAAGGTTGTTAAACAAATAAACTTGATTTATTTCCAAGGAATTGGGATTAATATGATGTGGAATAAGTCATCATCCAAGTTAAATACTTTCAAACTATTATCAGTTTGAAATTTAAAACCATTGTTGTTTGATAATGTGTAATGAATGATGATTGTTAATTATTTGTCATGCTGTAAAGTGATAAATCGACTCCGAATTAGTTAGACATGTTTTATTATATTTAAAATCGTCTTATGACTTAGAAACCGGATAGTATAAGTTAATTAAATTAAACCGACATGTTATGAGGACTTTATATGAAATAGATCTAAATAAATGGTTTATCACACTATTTAAATTTGATAGTTAGAACACCAACTATCAAATAAATATTCCTTACGTGTTAGTTCGAAGAGATCGGGATGGGAACTGGACCCAAAACCACTTCAAACTAACTTTATGATTCTCAAACTAACCTATAGAGACGAATATATGATCTAAAGAATTTGAAGACCAGAGATCTTCATGACCGGAAGAATTACTCGTATAAATTTCTCTGGTTTGGCCACTGGAGTTGTTATGACTTGTGATTCTGTCGTAATTGAAATCTTCGGATTTGCAAGTGCTACTCGCTACTAATCTATAGGGTGATTGTAACGACCAAGAAAATCTGAACCAATTTAAAAATTTTAAATTGGCTAAAATAATGGATTTTAAATATTTAAAATAAATATTTTAAATAATAGCAATGAAAACTGAGTTTGAATCGACGATTGAAAACGAATATAATTAATTCTAATTATAAACAAGGCCCGAAATGGTGCTGCAGTTTCAATAATTGAATTCAAACTTTGTCGGACTGTACCGGGTGCAAAACAAAACGGATTTGAGTGAAACCAAAAATATTTAAATATGTTAGTGAATACCTTTCTAACGAATCTGAAAAATCGAATTTTCATAGCGGAAAGCAAAAGTTATGGCCAAATGAATTTTCAGAAAGGTCGCTATGGAATTTATATAGCCCGTGAAATTGGCCATTTTGCAAATGACCTCGGAATTCGACGAAACCACTTTTGTTGGATCCGGGATGGGAAGTTATTGCTAGGTTTCAAATTTCATAATTTTTGAAGCTAGTATGTGAGCGTGGCAAGGGAAAATGTGTTTTGGTCAGTTATAGTTAAATTGGATCGACCAGAAATGGGCCTTTTTGCAAACGATCTCAGAATTCGACGAAACTAGTTTTGTTGGGACCGTATCGTCAAAACATAGCCAGATTTATTTTTTTGGAATTTTTCGAATCAGTTTGTGGCCCTGGCAAATTGAAATGTACGTTCAAATTAAATATTGAATGTTATATATTTTAAATTGAAGTAAAACTGATTGAAACAGTCGAATGGGCCTACGAAACATATCCCATTGTGTTCGGAATGGGGGTAAAACGCTAGGGACGATAGTCGTTGGGTTTGGATTGGTGGTCGTGTCAGAAAACCTCTTATAAAACCTCCCGGCCAATCATAATAAAAAAAAATAGAATTTCTCTCCCCTCCCCCCCCCGATTAAAAATCACGAACGGCGGCTACCCTTTCTCCCTTTCCCTCTTGATTTCTGACCGATTCCTTCATCGTTGATCCTCGCCACAGTTTAAGATTTCGAAGACCTCTCCGAGAGCTTCAAATCAACGCAAGCCTCACCCTCCACCGTGCCCTGTGCGACAAGATCCGCCAGCTCGAAGTTCGAAGCTTAGAGGAGCCGCCGCCGTCGACTGACACAGTCGAACAGGGCCCTACCTACCTCTTCGGGTGCACGCCTCCTAGCTCTCTAACGCGGCGAGGTCTGATTGTCACCACGCTACACGCTTTGGCCAGAAAATCCAACCCTAGTTTTGAATCAAAACGCTGAGGTACGGGTTTTATTTTCTGAATTGATTTTGACACTTTAAAGTGTTGCAAAACTTTGAAAAATCATATCTTTTTCGTTTCTTGACGAAATTCAGTGAAACAAGAGACAGTGGACTCGTGTGGGCGTCTTCTACATTCTAGAAGAGACCGCATATTTTTCTGAGCCTTCTGCTATTTTTGGTGGAGTGGAACCCAATGTAAGATTTCTAATTTATAAACGATATGGAAAACGACGATGTATAAATTATATAGTCGGTGTATGGGTTATATAAGCGTTGTACACCTCATGTATAAGCGTTGTATAAGTTGTACGTTCGATGTATAAGTTATATATGCGTTGTAAAAATTATATATGTGTTGAAATAGAAGTGAATTGCTATATATATATATATATATATATATATATATATATATATATATATATATATATATACATGCCCCTCGTCCACAAACCATGGACGATATTTATTGGTTGTGATTGGTGTGAAAATTGATTGATAGCGAATGGTTGATTGGAATTGTTTGTGGTTGATATTGATTGATTGTGGTTGAAAAATACCCATTTGTGGTTGAGAAATATTTGGTTGAAACCACATAGGATTAGTTTGTGGAAATGAAATAAATATATACATGCCGCCTGCGTGCGAACTAGATGCATGATCCCCATTGTCAAAAACCGCGAGGTTTTAAGGTAGAGCGAGGAGCCGTACTAGGGACGGTCCCAGTTTTAACCACCCTGCCATTATGCTGCCGAAATTTTGAATAATATTCATGTGTTTGAATTATTTTCATTTGCTGAAACTATATTTATTCGTTGAATAGAAAACCTTCATGTGTTGAATTGAAATTCATTCGTTGATTAGAAATTCATGTGTTGAATGGTATTCATGTTTTAAATATAAAAATCACATTTTTATCTATTTATTCGTTGAATAGAAAACCTTCATGTGTTGAATTGAAATTCATTCGTTGATTAGAAATTCATATGTTGAATGGTATTCGTGTTTTAAATATAAAAATCACATTTTTATCCATATATGTAAACTATAGGAAACCTTCATGTGTTGAATCGATATTCATTCGTTGAATTGAAATTCATATGTTGAATGGTATTCATATTTTGAAATAAATTGTTTTATAATAAAAATCACATTTTTATCATCGATATGAACTATATAAAACAATCTCGTTTTGAAATAAATTGGTTTATAATAAAAACCATACTTTTATTACCTATATGAACTATACAAAATAATAGTGTTTTGAAATGAATTGTTTTACAATAAAAATCACATTTTTATTATATAAATGAATTGTTAAAAATAGTGAAGTGTTGAAATAGAAGACAGTTAGATAAAAATATCATTTTTATCAAATGTATGAAAAGAATATAGTTTTTGAAATCGAAGAATCGATATATATATATATATATATATATATATATATTTAAATAGAATTGAAATATATCGAAAAACGAAGCTGCAGATCGTATTTTGAAACCGTGATTTCAAACGATTATACTGGGAGATCCGACCATCGGATTTTCCTGAAATCGCAACCGTTGGGTTCGCTTTGGAAAAATCTTTCCAACGGCACCAACTTTGTAAAAATCCAACGGTTGGATTGTCTGGAATGTTTAATTCAAATCTGAAGAAAAACAGCGCCAAAACGATTATATATATATATATATATAAATATATATAAATATAATTAAATTTAATCGAATAACGACGCTGCAATTTGTATTTTGAAATCGAAACTTCAAACGATTATACCGGGAGATCCGACCGTCGGATTTTCCCGAAACTGGAACCGTTGGATTCGTTTTGAAAAGATCTTTCTAATGACATAAATTTTGTGAAGATCCAACGGTTAGATTTTCAGATATGTGTAAATCAAATCTGAAGAAAAACAGCGCCACGGCCGCGTTATGGCCCGAAGCGTCGTTTTGAATAAATTGGCTATTTAAAATAAATAAAAATAGCGATAAATCGTTATAAAATATTATAAACGATATGGATGTGAAATTTAGAAATTAACTGAAGGTTGGCTAAGCCAAATGGTTTCCTGGGTGTTGATCTGATGTTGGTTTCGGCCTTCGGGGTTAATATTTGGGAAATCGTTCTCTTACTGATTGACGGTTAGTGGCTAATGAATTGAAATGGTGCGTATGTATGTTAGTGTTGCACTTTTTTATTATATACGCGAGTTGCTCAGAAAGACCGGGCTTATCCCATTCTGAATAACTGAATCGACGATAAGGAGACGAAGATGAAGACTGGGGTTGAAGACCGATCTTCACCTTGTTCTGGTTTTCATTGACGATATTCTAATCTTCTCTAAATCAAAGGCCGAACACGAAAAGCATTTGGAACAGGTTCTGGAAATCTTTAGAAGGAATGTTTTAAAAGACAAACTATCCAAATGTATATTCTGGCAAGATGAAGTGAAATTTCTGGGCCATGTCGTATCGAAAGAAGGAATTGCTGTGGATCCAAGTAAAATCATAGCTATTCAGAATTGGAAACAACCCAGTACCCCCACTGAAGTCTGCAGTTTTCTCGGATTGGCTAGCTATTACCGGAAGTTCGTTAAAAACTTTTCGAAGATATCTGGTCATTTAACGAAGCTTACAAAGAAGCACACTAAATTCAAATGGACTCCAGAAAGTGAGGAGGCTTTTGAAGAGCTAAAGTTAAGACTAACGACTGCTTCAGTGTTAACCATCATCGATGGTAATCAGGATTTGAAAGTCTGAACTGATGCTTCTAGAGAAGGCCTAGGCGCAGTGTTAATGCAAAGAGGTCAAGTGATTGCTTATGCTAGCCGTCAGCTGAAGCCGCACGAGAAAAACTACGTCACTCATGATCTTGAGTTATTGGCGATATTATTCGCTTTGAAAATCTGGAGGCACTATCTTCTGGGTAAGAGATTTGAACTGTTTACAGACCACCATTCGTTAAAGTATCTGTTCACCCAGAAGGACTTGAATCTGAGGCAGCAACGTTGGCTGGAGTTTCTTGCAGCATATTGTAACAACCCGAATTTTTATAACATGTTAAAACAAGAAATCTGGGCAGAATTAAATCATAAGAATCAATGGGAACGGGTTACGCCATTGCGTTCGTCTCGAAATTCTGCTTGAAAACGAGTCCGAAATTTCGTAAATCGGAGTCCGTATGACCAAGATATGGCCCATAGAAGATTTCAGAAAAATTCAAAATTCAGCCCGAAATTCAAATTCAACCAGAAGCAGATTGGGCGGGAAAATTTCCCGCCCAGCCCCAGGTCGACTGGGGGGTCGACTGGGGAGTCGACCTGCCCCCCTCCCCCCCAGGTCGACTGAGGAGTCGACCTGGGTGTCGACCTCCCTGGTCGGCCATATTTTCCCTGGTGCTCCTGTTTGCTCCTTTGGGTCTGCTCAACTAGCCTGTGACGGGATTTGATGGTTCAGATCTAAACTAGGGTTAATCCTATGGCCTAAACTAGTCTCTACACCTATAAAAACACCCTAATACCTAGCCTAAACCATCACAAATCATCCTAACAAATAAATTCTGCCAAAATGCTCCCTAATCATGGCCTCCATCTTCATCTTGAGAGCTTCTAAGGCAAAAAGGAGTCATCTTTCTTCATCAAATCAAAGGAGCTACTTATTCTCAAGGCTTCTAGTGTTGCTACATCATTCCTAGAGCTTCTACAACGTCTCTATCTTGTTCTATTTGGTTCTAGTTCTCATAGCCACGCTTTGTAAGCCCCACTCTACTCTTAGATTTAAACTATGAAATTAATATGAACATGTAGCAAGTTGAAATGAGATTTTTGGTGTAATACTTGTCTTGGGGCTATATTTGTATGCATAGATCCATTTATGACTCTTTTGATTTATGATTGTGGAACTATCATGAACCTAGTACCGATCATCTTGATTTTTGGGTAGAAAGCTATGAGCTTTATTTGGGGATTATGCATAATGCGACATAGAACCCCTCATAACCTTGATGTTAACTTGCCTATGATGTTGAACTACATGCTACCCACAATTTTATCACTCTATGTCAACTATTATCATGTTATCACCTTTGCCTATGATGTTGAACTACATGCTACCCACAAGCTTATTTGCTAAGTTTGATGTCATACATGTTTTGAGGCCAATAATCCTATATGCTAGTTGTGATGAACACCTTTGCCTCAAATATCATCATGTTTAACTTATGACCAACTTCAACTCCTTATGCCCATCTTGGTCATATTTTTATGTTCCTTGATTCACTTGTGTTGATGCGAATTTACGTGCGAATGGGAATACGTTATGGGTAGTTAGGCAAACTTGAAATGACATGAAAAACATGACTTGAAATGTGACATGAAACTTGATTATGCTTGGAAACATGAATGTGGTCATGACATGTAGAAAACCATAAAGTGGCCAACTCGAGGTTGGGTTGAGTTTGTAGCGTAAATCTGCCCGGAACTGCCCTGCAAATCCAGTGGCTACAAACAATAGGACCTAATGTGAGAAGTTGGTCACATCGCGCTTGAAACCCGAGGTTAGACTAGGTTGTGGTGTAAAGCTGCCCGGACCCGCCCGGCATATCCAGTAACCACAACAAAGTCTAACGTGAGAGGTTGGGTGCATTAAATTAATTAATGCCACATGTTAGGGTTAAGTCATGAACCACTTGGATACACTTAACCAACTTGATACATGATTGGATAGGGTTAACCACACTTAACCGGTTAGAAACCCTAGTCACATCTTCCTTTTCAGCAGTAACCCTCTTGGATGTATCACGATACCCTAGGGACTAGGCTAGGGTGGGGCACGATTACTGGGCTGATTGTAAGCGACCATAACGACGGCTGAGTAGGTGCGCCGGTGTAGGTTCAAGCGGACTATGGTCGTGCACATAGTCCAGAGTTGAAAAAGCAGACACGGGCACTAGTAGGTTCAGACTGTGCGTGCTTGATTCGTGTCAGTGGTTGGCACCCTAGGACTTGATACACCCTAGTGTGGACCTAGCACAGTTTGACTACATTCTGTGATTGGGCCGTATGACACAAACACTTGACGAGTTAGGCTTATAGGGAGCCAATCGACTAGACCGTGTAGTTGGACCCCGACTTGGGTCACCTCATGATATTGGGCCAAGGGATCATTTCTTGTTTATACTTGACATGGGTTAGAATACTAGTACTATTGGTGCAAGACTAAACCTTGTATATGCGATGCCACACTTGATCTACCTTGTTATCTATTTATCATGCCAGTTAGTTGCCATCTTTATGTTTCATCTCAGTTTCTCATGTTTAGTTAACTTCATTAGTTTTTATACTAATAGTGGGTAGGACTTACCAGTCTTTATGACTGACCCTTTTTCTTTCGCCTCTTTTCTTCCGTTTCCCGCCTAGGTTCTCAGGGAGGGAACACTAGTGCTTAGCTTGGACATTTGGCTTGCTTTCTTGACTGCTCATGTACGGTTTGGACTTGAGCTTGCTATGGCTTCATCACATCTATCTTGGGGATAGTTTACTTTATGTTATTTTCAGTTTATGTTTTTCTAGACTTGTGGTAGTTGGAAAAATAATGACTAAGTACTTTGATGTAAGTTGACTATTTGGTTTTGAAATGGTTAACTATGGTTTTTAAATTTCTACCGCTGCTTTACTTATTTATTTATCTATGTTCTGTCTTGTGATATCTCTGTACATGTTTACCTAGACAACACCCCTCCAAAGCTAGTGCATCACTCGTGAGTGGCCCTGGTGGAGGTGGGGTGTTACATTTGGTATCAGAGCATGAGGTTTACTAGACCGGACAAAGGTTTTAAAACCCTTTTGAAAAACTATTTTCAAAACCAATTAAGTATTTTTCCAAGGAAAGTCTAGTTTATTTTAAAAGGCTATTCCCCAAAAGCCATTAGCACTATCCTTCGTTTCCTCATTCTAAATCTATCTTTTCCTTTTTCAGCATGGCCGATCTTAACCTTCCCGAGGGAGTAACCATACCCGGATGGTTCCGAAGGTACTTGGAAGCTAGGGCCAACGATGCCGGCCCAGCAAACACTCCCACTCCTCCTCCCGTACCTGAGGTTCCTCCTCCTCTTCAGCGTCCACAAGCGGATTTCGCGAAGATTTGCAAAGACTTTAAGGCGATGGGTGGCAAGAATTTTGTAGGGACAGAGACTTATGTTGAGGCAAGAAACTAGTTAAAGGAAACTGAAGATCTTTTTGCTATCTTTGAAGTAGAAGACCGTAGGAAAGTTCTGTTGGCAGTATGGCTATTGAAAGAGGAAGTTGCTTACTGGTGGGAAGTCACCAACGCTACTAGGCCTATAGAGACTTGGGCCGACTTTAGGATGAGGTTTGGGCTTAAGTTTCTATCATCCGCTGAGGAGAATCTACAAATGGAGAAGTTTATATCTTTGAAGCAAGGGGACATGACCGTGAGGGAGTATGTGAATAAGTTTAACCAGCTTGCTCGATTCGGTTTAGACATGGTTAACACACCTCAGAAGAAGGCTCTACGCTTTGCTCGAGGATTGAATGAGCCATTGCAAGGATTGGCCATGTCTCATATACCCATGGGGTCCACTTTTGAGAGCTTAGTGGATGTGGCCTTACTTCAAGGAGATGATAAGAATGGCAAGAAAGAAGTTAAGCTTAATGAGACTCAAACCAAGAAGGCAGACTCCAAGTGGGGAGGCAACCAGAACAACCAGAGCAACCAGAACAATAAGAACAACAAGAACAACAAGGCCAACAGCAACAAGGCAAGGGAGACAAGGAAGTGCAACTTCTATGGGATCACTGGACACATAGCCAAAGATTGTAGGAAGAAGAGGAAGTTGGGAGAATGCTTTCATTTCGGAGAGTCTGGACACTTCAGTAAGGATTGCCCAAAGAAGCAAGGACAAGGGCAAGGACAGACTCAGCGGGTAGGACCTTCTGGAGGGAAGATGCATGCTCTCAACACTAATCCAGCTCCGGACCGAGGTAGTATTTCTGTAGAAAGCCTTGTTTACATTTCTGGTTTTCCTGTTCGAACTTTATTTGATTCTGGCGCATCGCATACCTTCATTTCTTCTGACATTGTTGAAAGTTTGCACCTAAGTACTAGTCTAGTTGAGGATCCTGTTAGTGTTTCAAATCCAATTGGGGGTTCCGCCCATCTATCTATGATTTGTATGGATTTGAGGATTTCTATCTTGACCGTAGAATTCGCATGTAATGCTTATGTTCTTGGGTTTATGGGATACGGGTTGATTTTGGGCATGGATTGGTTGTCCAGTTATGAAGCCATTCTCGATTGTGAGCATAGGGTAGCGAGGCTTATGACTCGCCTTGGCAATACCCTAGAGATTTCTTGTAACCCTCTAGATCCCGTCATGTTATGTTATCTTGAATCCCTCGACTCGTCTATTGACAATCTTCAATCTGTAAGGGTGGTCCGAGAATATCCTGATGTTTTTGATGAGGTGAAGGGGTTACCCCCTAAACGCAAGATAGACTTCCGTATTTATCTTATTGATAATGCTAAGCCAGTTTCATTTCCTGTTAGGCACATGGCCCCGCGAGAAAGAAGAGAGCTTAGCAAGCAAATCAAGGAGTTGCTTGAGAAAAATTTCATTAGGCGAAGCATTTCTGAATGGGGTGCTCCTATGGTATTCGCTACTAAGGCGGATGGTTCGCTTCGTCTATGTGTTGATTATCGTGAGTTAAACAAGCTGACAAAGAAGAATAGGCACCCGTTACCGAGGATTGATGATCTCTTTGACCATCTTGTAGGTGCTTCTGTTTTCTCTCAACTCGATCTAGCCACCGGATTCCATCAGCTTAGAGTGGCTGAGGATAGTATTGACAAGACTGCGTTTAGGACTCCAGATGGATTCTTTGAATGGCTTGTCATGCCGTTCGGTTTGACTAATGCACCCGCATACTTCGTTGATTTGATGAGTAGGGTGTTTAGGGAGTTCCTTAACAAGTTTGTGGTTGTCTTCGTGGATGATATTCTGATCTTCTCTTAGGATGAGGAAGAGCATGCTATACATCTCAAGGAGGTTAGGGATACGCTTAGCTCATCAGTTAAAAGCCAAGTTCTCCAAATGCCATTTCTGGAGAAGGGAAGTTTGGTTCCTTGGGCATATAGTTTCTAAGCAGGGCATAGCTATGGATCCCGCTAAAGTAGTGGCGGTACAAGACTGGAAGGTCCCGAAGAATGCAACTGAAGTGAGAAGCTTTCTTGGTCTGGCAGGATTTTATAGGAAGTTCATTAAGGACTTCGCTAAGATTTCAGCCTCTCTTACTAAGTTAACGAAGAAGAACATAGTCTTTGCATGGGACTTAGAGTGTGAGCTTGCTTTTCAAAGGCTCAAGAAAGCCCTCACCATAGCTCCAGTTCTAGCATTACCCGATGGAGGGAAGTTGTTTACCGTGTACACCGATGCATGTGGCACGGGATTAGGCGCTGTCCTGATGCAAGAAGGGAGAGTGATATGCTTTGGGAGTAGTCAACTCAAGGTTCATGAGAAGAACTATCCCACTCATGATTTGGAGTTGGCGGCGATCGTCTTTGCACTCAAATCTTGGCGCCATTATCTTTTAGGTGGAAGGTTTGAGTTATATACTGATCACAAGTCACTCAAGTACCTCTTCTCGCAGAAAGATTTGAATCTAAGGTAGCAGAGGTGGATGGAATTCTTGGCATCATATGACTTCGATATAGCTTATACCCCTGGCAAGGGTAATGTTGTGGCAGATGCGCTAAGTAGAAAAAGGTTGACTTTGAGTCCCTTTTTTGTTGAGATGAAGAGCCTAGAGTTCTTGGCAACCTTTGATTTTACACCTGCTGTTGAGTCGATGACTGGTTCTTTAGCATCCCTTGAGCTTAGACCTACACTTCTTGATCAAGTTGGGGCTTCACAGAGGGAAGACCCGCAGATAGTCGAGATCATGGACAAGTTGATTCGTGGTGAGATGTCAAGTCACCTCGCTAGATATACTATTGATGACAAGGGATGGCTAAGGCGAGATGGAAGACTGTGTGTCCCACAAGTGGGAGACATAGTAAATAAAGTTCTTGAGGAGGCGCATCACTCGAGGACGACCATACATCCCGGAGGGGATAAGATGTACCGGGATATGAAGCACATTTTCTTTTGGGATGGGATGAAAAAGGATGTTGCAGAGTTTGTTTCTAGATGCATTGTTTGCCAATAAGTAAAGGCCGAGTCGAAGAAGCCCGGTGGGCTACTGCATCCATTGGAGGTCCCGCAATGGAAGTGGGAAAGTATCTCTATGGATTTTGTGGATGGATTGCCGAGATCAAGGAATGGGAATACTAGCATATGGGTCATAGTGGATAGACTCACGAAGAGCGCTCATTTCATTCCAGTAAAGAGCAAGAGGACCGCATCATGGCTAGCATCTGTTTATCTTCGGGAGATAGTGCGATTGCATGGAGTTCCTTCTAGCATAGTGAGCGATCGTGACCCAATCTTCACTAGCCAATTTTGGAGTAGTTTGCAAGAAGCGATGGGTACACGATTGAATCTAAGTACTGCCTATCACCCACAGACGGATGGTCAGACCGAAAGGGTGAATAGGGTACTAGAAGATCTATTGAGGCTATGCATTCTTGACTTTGGTGGCACTTGGGAAGACCACCTTCCTCTCGTAGAGTTTGCTTATAATAATAGCTACCAAGAAAGCATAGGGATGGCACCATTCGAAGCTTTGTGTGGGAGGCCGTGCAAGTCACCAACATGTTGGTGGGAGACGACAGATAAGCTTATACTTGGGCCCGACATGATAAGGGACACATCCGAGAAGGTTGAGTTGATTCAAAGGCGGATGAAAGCGGCCCAAGACAGACAGAAATCCTATGCAGACAAGCGAAGGACAGACTTAGAGTTTGAAGTTGGAGATATGGTCTTTGTGAAGGTTTCTCCTTTGCGAAATGTGGTTCGTTTTGGAGCAGTTGGAAAGCTAGCACCAAGGTTCGTAGGACCCTTCCCTATCATCGAGAAGATTGGGCAAATGGCTTATAGGGTGGAATTGCTCGAGAAGCTGGATGGAGTGCACAATGTTTTTCATGTCTCGCATCTCCGAAAATGCCTACATGAATCAGCCGAAGTAGTTGAGCCTAGCATTCTTGAAGACGTGGAGGTAGAGAAAGAGGCAACCCTGAGGCGAGCTCCAATTCGTATCTTGGGAACGGAGACCAAGAAGCTGAGGAATCGAGAGGTCAAGTTAGTAAAGGTTCAGTGGAGTGAAGCCGATGAAGATGCAACTTGGGAAACCGAGGAGAAGATGCATGGGCTTTATCCATTTCTTTTTTAAGGTACATTCTCAATCTCCTTTCCTAGTTAGCATATCTTTCTTTTGCTATCCACGTTTATCTTGTTATTTCGTTAATCTTGTCATGAGAACCTTAGGTAGAAACCCTTTGGATGAAAACATGTATTTCAAACATGTTATGCTTGATGGTTGCAAATGGTTGCAAGTGTTTGCAAGTGGTTACTCGTGGATGCATGATACACATTAGGCACTAAGATCGGCTTACACACTTTCATATCGCATATGCATGAGTGTTTATGCTTATTCATGGATGAAACTTGTTATGCTATCACGTGGATGTTGCATATGGATGAATGTTATGTGCACTCATGTAGAGATTATAAATTATGTTAGGAATTTACATACATTTGGACTCATTGCACTAACATATTCTGCATTAAGGAGGTTTACTGAGTCAGTAACCGCCTGATTTTTGCATTAGATAGGTGCATATACACACACTTTTGCATATGTTCATACAGCATTAGACATCTTTTAAGGACAATGATTACTTGTGGATGATGTTTGAGTAGATGGATGATGGATGGTAGGATACGTTCTTCCTAACTTGGAGATTTCTGGGGCGAAATCCTTTAAGATGGGGGGAATGTAACAACCCGAATTTTTATAACAAGTTAAAACAAGAAATCTGGGCAGAATTAAATCATAAGAATCAATGGGAACGGGTTACGCCATTGCGTTCGTCTCGAAATTCTGCTTGAAAGCGAGTCCGAAATTTCGTAAATCGGAGTCCATATGACCAAGATATGGCCCATAGAAGATTTCAGAAAAATTCAAAATTCAGCCCGAAATTCAAATTCAGCCAGAAGCAGATTGGGCGGGAAAATTTCCCGCCTAGCCCCAGGTCGACTGGGGGGACGACAGGGGAGTCGACCTGCCCCCCCAGGTCGACTGGGGAGTCAACCTGGGTGTCAACCTGGGGGTCGACCTCCCTGGTCGGCCATGTTTTCCCTAGTGCACCTGTTTGCTCCTTTGGGTCTGCTCAGTAAGCCTGTGACGGGATTTGATGGTTCAGATCTAAACTAGGGTTAATCCTATGGCCTAAACTAGTCTCTACACCTATAAAGACACCCTAATACCCAGCCTAAACCATCACAAATCATCCTAACAACTAAATTCTGCCAAAATGCTCCCTAATCATGGCCTCCATCTTCATCTTGAGAGCTTCTAAGGCAAAAAGGAGACATCTTTCTTCATCAAATCAAAGGAGCTACTTATTCTCAAGGCTTCTAGTGTTGCTACATCATTCCTAGAGCTTCTACAACGTCTCTATCTTGTTCTATTTGGTTCTAGTTCTCATAGTCACGCTTTGTAAGACCCACTCTACTCTTAGATTTAAACTATGAAATTAATATGAACATGTAGCAAGTTGAAATGAGATTTTTGGTGTAATACTTGTCTTGGGGATATATTTGTATGCATAGATCCATTTACGACTCTTTTGATCTATGATTGTGGAACTATCATGAACCTAGTACCGATCATCTTGATTTTTGGGTAGAAAGCTATGAGCTTTATTTGGGGATTATGCATAATGCGACATAGAACCCCTCATAACCTTGATGTTAACTTGCCTATGATGTTGAACTACATGCTACCCACAAGTTTATCACTCTATGTCAACTATTATCATGTTATCACCTTTGCCTATGATGTTGAACTACATGCTACCCACAAGTTTATTTGCTAAGTTTGATGTCATACATGTTTTGAGGCCAATAATCCTATATGCTAGTTGTGATGAACACCTTTGCCTCAAATATCATCATGTTTAACTTATGACCAACTTTACCACCTTATGCCCATCTTGGTCATATTTTATGTTCCTTGATTCACTTGTGTTGATGCGAATTTACGTGCGAATGGGAATACATTATGGGTAGTTAGGCAAACTTGAAATGACATGAAAAACATGACTTGAAATGTGACATGAAACTTGATTATGCTTGGAAACATGATTGTGGTCATGACATGTAGAAAACCATAAAGTGGCCAACTCGAGGTTGGGTTGAGTTTGTAGCGTAAATCTGCCCGGAACCGCCCGGCAAATCCAGTGGCTACAAACAATAGGACCCAATGTAAGAAGTTGGTCACATCGCCCTTGAAACCCGAGGTTAGACTAGGTTGTGGTGTAAAGCTGCCCGGACCCGCCCGGCATATCCAGTAACCGCAACAAAGTCTAACGTGAGAGGTTGGGTGCATTAAATTAATTAATGCCACATGTTAGGGTTAAGTCATGAACCACTTGGATACACTTAACCAACTTGATACATGATTAGATAGGGTTAACCACACTTAACCCGTTAGAAACCCTAGTCACGTGGTCCTTTTCAGTAGTAACCCTCTTGGATGTATCACGATACCCTAGGGACTAGGCTAGGGTGGGGCACGATTACTGGGCTAATTGTAAGCGACCATAACGACGGCTGAGTAGGTGCGCCGGTGTAGGTTCAGGCGGACTATGGTCGTGCACATAGTCCGGAGTTGAAAAAGCAGACACGGGCACCAGTAGGTTCAGACTGTGCGTGCTTGATTCGTGTCAGTGGTTGGCACCCTAGGACTTGATACACCCTAGTGTGGACCTAGCACAGTTTGACTATATTCCGTGATTGGGCCGTATGACACAAACACTTGACGAGTTAGGCTTATAGGGAGCCGATCGACTATACCGTGTAGTTGGACCCCGGCTTGGGTCACCTCATGATATTGGGCCAAGGGATCATTTCTTGTTAATACTTGACATGGGTTAGAATACTAGTACTATTGGTGCAAGACTAAACCTTGTATATGTGATGCCACACTTGATCTACCTTGTTATCTATTTATCATGCCAGTTAGTTACCATCTTTATGTTTCATCTCAGTTTCTCATGTTTAGTTAACTTCATTAGTTTTTATACTAATAGTAGGTAGGGCTTACCAGTCTTTATGACTGACCCTTTTTCTTTCGCCTCTTTTCTTCCGTTCCCCCCCTCAGGTTCTCGGGGAATGAACACTAGTGCTTAGCTTGGACATTTGGCTTGCTTTCTTGACAGCTCATGTACGGTTTGGACTTAAGCTTGCTATGGCTTCATCACATCTATCTTGGGGATAGTTTACTTTATGTTATTTTCAGTTTATGTTTTTCTAGACTTGTGGTAGTTGGAAAAATAATGACTAAGTACTTTGATGTAAGTTGACTATTTGGTTTTGAAATGGTTAACTATGGTTTTTAAATTTCTACCGCTGCTTTACTTATTTATTTTTCTATGTTCTGTCTTGTGATATCTCTGTGCATGTTTACCTAGACAACACCCCTCCAAACCTAGTGCATCACTCGTGAGTGGCCCTGGCGGAGGTGGGGTGTTACACATATGATTTTGAAATTCTATACACTCTAGGGAAAGCCAATGTCGTGGCCGATGCGTTAAGCCGAAAGAATGAAATGATCGCCAGTTTTATCATTGCGACTTCGTTGATTGACAGGACATCGACTCTCCAAAAAGTGGACCAATTTATCAAAGGAATGAGTCAGCGAGTTCGTGAAGGCAATGCTTCAGATTTCCAGGTCGACAGCGAAGGGATTCTGAGGTTAGAAGGACGAATTTGTGTTCCAGAAATTCCTGAACTCAGAAGAGATGTACTTGATGAATGCCACAAATATAACTCAGTATCCATCCGGGTGTGAGTAAAATGTATAACGATATCAAGCGAACATTTTGGTGGAAGTCGTTAAAAAGAGACATCTCGATATATGTTAGTCGATGCCCTACTTGACAGCTAGTCAAGAGCGACCAACAGAATCTGGCTGGATTGTTACAACCGCTAGACGTTCCAGGGTGGAAGTGGGAACATATTTCCATGGACTTCATAGATGGTTTTCCCAGAACCAGAAAAGGAAATGACAGTATTTGGGTGATCGTAGATCGCTTCACGAAGACCGCCCATTTCATACCTGTCAGATCAAACAGAACTGCTCAGAGTCTGGCGCAGATATACTTCAGGGAAATAGTTAGACTACATGGCGTGCCACTCAGTATAGTCAGTGATAGAGATACAATATTTACTAGTAAATTCTTTGAGTCATTTCAAGTAGAATTGGGAACAAAGTTGAACTTGAGCACCGCTTATCATCCTCAGACAGACGGTCAGACTGAGAGGGTGAATCGTATTTTAGAGGATCTATTGCGGGCGTGTGTTCTAGATTGCGGTGGATCATGGGAAGACCATCTACATTTGGCTGAATTCTCATATAACAACAGCTACCAGGCAAGCCTGACAATGTCGCCATTCGAAGCGTTGTATGGTAGGCCGTGCCGATCTCCTGCTTGTTGGGTCGAATCCGGTAATAGACTTGTATTGGGACCTGATATGATCCGAGAAGCTGCCGACAAAGTTGATTTTATTAAGAAGCGATTACTCGCCGCTCAAAGCCGACAAAAGAGCTATGCCGATAGGAGAAGAAGAGATATATCCTTCACTGTTGGCGACTATGTATATTTGAAAGTATCGCCGATGAGAGGAGTAATCCGGTTCGGTAAAACAGGGAAATTGGCACCCAAATTCATTGGTCCGTTTCCTATTCTGGAACGGATCGGGACTCTTGCATATAGGGTTAAATTGCAAGATTGGTTGCCTGGAGTTCATGATGTATTTCACATATCTCAACTTCGAAAGCACGTCCATGATCCAGACTTGATCGTGGAAGAAGTAGCTCAACAGGATATTAAAATTACTCCAGAACTAGCTGTGAGAAGAGAGCCGCTAAAGATCATCGGAAAAGAAACCAAAGAGATGAGGAACAAGAAGGTTCACTTAGTCAAAGTGCAATGGAGTGGAGATCCGCGAGATTGTACTTAGGAAACTGAGGAGAGCATTCAGAAAGCCTATCCTAGATGCCGAGTAGATATCTCTGATTGATTCCGGTGCAAGGTACATTTACCGTACTTTGCATTACCAATTAGTTCTCTACTCTGTTATTATTTTCTTTTCATGGATGTGCACTTTTAACTCTATAGTCTGAATGATTTTAAAAGAATATAGGAATTGATTAGTATATTTTTGAAAAGTTAAAAACAATTTGATTGTTGTCTGTGTTGTGTGATAGTAAATTAGATTAATTAAATTATTGAAACGATAGTTAATTTAATTAATAAGAGGTTGAATGGTAGAATTTATTCATTTAAATCACATATTGAACTGAGTTAAAAGTAGATAGAAATATATATACTTGTGCATTATATATGTTTGAACAGGTAAATGGATTAGCTGTTGAGTAAAGATTTTATTTGCGTGCCCGACAAATAGGTAAACCTTAATGAGTTAGATGCGAAATATTATTATATCAACTCCTGTGAATGTCATTGGATGCGGAGTGCTGGTTATTCTGTGTGAAATAATAAATATCGCCATAGGATAGTAACAATTAATTTTGAACTACACTGCATGACATACTTCTGATGATAGGCATACTTCATCATATACCACATAAGCATTTGGAGCTTGTGTGATGAGATGGAAGATTTACCATACGAGCGAGAGGCTTGTATGGCGATGACTATATTTTACAAGTTGAACTGATGACTGATATGGACTATTTAAATTGTAACGATAAAATTGCCAGATTAATAAAAACCCCACACAGGTCTGGAGTTGACAATAATCACGTCTCTCTAGTTATTAGATACGGCACATGGACTATTTATTTCCCATACGGGACGAGGTGACGAGGATTTATCCTCTAGAGCATTTAAAATACACACTCCCTCAGGCTTTGACAGGGTGACGAGAATTTATTCTCTGGAGTTATTATCAATACACGATCCCCTGTAAACACCAGAATATATCACTATAAATATGTGCATGCTTATTAGGATTTATTGGGTACCTAATACGGCCCAATAAATTTCCAAACCTCTCCCCGTACAAAGGAGGTTATGGCGAAATTTTTCGAAAATTCCGGGTGTTAGCCAAATTTTTGAAGAATTTGAAAATTCTCAGAAACTGAAAAGTTGGAGAATGGAATCCAGATCGAACGTAGAGTTGATTAATCAAACCACTTTCGACTTTGTTCCTTTTCGGGGACGAAAAGTTTTAAGTGGGGGAGATTGTAACGACCCAGAAAATCTGAACCAATTTAAAAATTTTAAATTGGCTAAAATAATGGATTTTAAATATTTAAAATAAATATTTTAAATAATAGCAATGAAAACTGAGTTTGAATCGACGATTGAAAACGAATATAATTAATTCTAATTATAAACAAGGCCTGAAATGGCGCTGCAGTTTCAAAAATTGAATTCAAACTTTGTCGGACTGTACCAGGTGCAAAACAAAACGGATTTGAGTGAAACCAAAAATATTTAAATTTGTTAGTGAATACCTTTCTAACGAATCTGAAAAATTGAATTTTCATAGCGGAAAGCAAAAGTTATGGCCAATTGAATTTTCAGAAAGGTCGTTATGAAATTTATATAGCCCGTGAAATTGGCCATTTTGCAAACGACCTCGGAATTCGACGAAACTACTTTTGTTAGATACGGGATGAGAAGTCATTGCTAGGTTTCAAATTTCATAATTTTTGAAGCTAGTATGTGAGCATGGCAAAAGAAAATGTGTTTTGGTCAATTACAGTTAAATTGGATCGACCAGAAATGGGCCTTTTTGCAAACGGTCTCAGAATTCGACGAAACTAGTTTTGTTGGGACCGTATTGTCAAAACATAGCCAGATTTATTTTTCTGGAATTTTTCGAATCAGTTTATGGCCCTGGCAAATTGAAATGTACGTTCAAATTAAATATTGAATGTTATATATTTTAAATTGAAGGAAAACTGATTGAAACAGTCGAATGGGCCTATGAAACATATCCCATTGTGTTCGAAATGGGGGTAAAACGCAAGGGACAACAGTCGTTGGGTTTGGATTGGTGGTCGTGTCAGAAAACCCCTTATAAAACCTCTCAGCCAATCAGAATAAAAAAAATAGAATTTCTCTCTCTTCCCCCTCCCCCCCCCCCCCCGATTAAAAATCACGAACGACGGCTACCCTTTCTCCCTTTCCCACTTGATTTCCGACCGATTCCTTCATCGTTGACCCTTGCCGCAGTTGAAGATTTCGAAGACCTCTCCGAAAGCTTCAAATCAACGCAAGCCTCACCCTCCACCGTGCCCTGTGCGACGAGATCCACCAGCTCGAAGTTCGGAGCTTCGAGGAGCCGCCGCCGTCGACTGACACAGTAGAACAGGGCCCAACCTACCTCTTCGGGTGCGTGCCTCCTAGCTCTCCAACGCGACGAGGTCTGATCGTCACCACGCTACACGCTTTGGCCAAAAAATCCAACCCTAGTTTTGAATCAAAACGTTGATGTACGGGTTTTATTTTCTGAAATGATTTTGACGCTTTAAAGTGTTGCAAAACTTTGAAAAATCATATCTTTTTCGTTTCTTGACGAAATTCAGTGAAACAAGAGACAGTGGACTCTTGTGGGCGTCTTCTACATTCTAGAAGAGACCGTATATTTTTCTGAGCCTTCTGCTATTTTTGGTGGAGTGGAACCCAATGTGAGATTTCTAATTTATAAACGATATGGAAAACGACGATGTATAAATTATATAGTCGATGTATGGGTTATATAAGCGTTGTACACCTCATGTATAAGCGTTGTATAAGTTGTACGTTCGATGTATAAGTTATATATGCGTTGTAAAAATTATATATGTGTTGAAATAGAAGTGAATTGCTATATATATATACGCCCCTCGTCCACAAACCATGGACGATATTTATTGGTTGTGATTGGTGTGAAAATTGATTGATAGCGAATGGCTGATTGGAATTGTTTGTGGTTGATATTGATTGATTGTGGTTGAAAAATACCCATTTGTGGTTGAGAAATATTTGGTTGAAACCACATAGGATTAGTTTGTGGAAATGAAATAAATATATACATGCCGCCTGCGTGCGAACTAGATGCATGATTACCCATTGGCAAAAACCGCGAGGTTTTAAGGTAGAGCGAGGAGCCGTACTAGGGACGGTCCCGGTTTTAACTACCCTGCCGTTATGCTGCCGAAATTTTGAATAATATTCATGTGTTTTAATTATTTTCATTTGCTGAAACTATATTTATTCGTTGAATAGAAAACCTTCATGTGTTGAATTGAAATTCATTCGTTGATTAGAAATTCATGTGTTGAATGGTATTCGTGTTTTAAATATAAAAATAACATTTTTATCTATTTATTCATTGAATAGAAAACCTTCATGTGTTGAATTGAAATTCATTCGTTGATTAGAAATTCATGTGTTCAATGGTATTCGTGTTTCAAATATAAAAATCACATTTTTATCTATATATATAAACTATAGGAAACCTTCATGTGTTGAATCGATATTCATTCGTTGAATTGAAATTCATGTGTTGAATGGTATTCATATTTTGAAATAAATTGTTTTATAATAAAAATCACATTTTTATCATCAACATGAACTATATAAAACAATCTCGTTTTGAAATAAATTGGTTTATAATAAAAACCATACTTTAATTACCTATATGAACTATACAAAATAATAGTGTTTTGAAATGAATTGTTTTACAATAAAAATCACATTTTTATTATATAAATGAATTGTTAAAAATAGTGAAGTGTTGAAATAGAAGACAGTTAGATAAAAATATCATTTTTACCAAATGTATGAAAAGAATATAGTTTTTGAAATCGAAGAATCGATATATATATATATATATATATATATATTTAAATAGAATTGAAATATATCGAAAAACGAAGCTGTAGTTCATATTTTGAAACCGTGATTTCAAACGATTATACCGGGGGATCCCACCATCGGATTTTCCTGAAATCGCAACCGTTGGGTTCGCTTTGGAAAAATCTTTCCAACGGCACCAACTTTGTAAAAATCCAACGGCACCAACTTCAAACGATTATACCGGGAGATCCGACCGTCGGATTTTCCCGAAACTGGAACCGTTGGATTCGTTTTGAAAAGATCTTTCTAATGATGTAAATTTTGTGAAGATCCAACGGTTAGATTTTCAGGTATGTGTAAATCAAATTTGAAGAAAAACAGCGCCACGGCCGCATTATGGCCCTAAGCGTCATTTTGAATAAATTGGCTATTTTAAAATAAATAAAAATAGCGATAAATCGTTATAAAATATTATAAACGATATGGATGTGAAATTTAGAAATTAACTGAAGGTTGGCTAAGCCGAATGGTTTCCTGGGTGTTGATCTGATGTTGGTTTTGGCCTACGGGGTTAATATTTGGGAAATCGTTCTCTTACTGATTGACGGTTGGTGACTAATGAATTGAAATGGTGCGTATGTATGTTAGTGTTGCACTTGTTTATTATATACGCGAGTTGCTTAGAAAGACCGGGTTTATCCCATTCTGAATAACTGAATCGACGATAAGGAAACGAAGATGAAGACTGGGGTTGAAGACCGATCTTCACCTCGTTTGGATGGTAACTGAGGTCCTGATTGGGAGGCATCCCGAAATATGGATAATGAGTGGTGATCGTCCAGACGTACGTGGGAATCGATGAATATGCGAGGTATTTAGTGCCTCCGGTTTCGTTCAGACCCAGAACGGACTTTCAAATGGATTGTGTGTCTGACATTGGAATTCATTCTGTTCGATTGATAACCATCAGTTGCGTGGTGTGAATTGCCTTTGTGGCATGCTAAGATGCAGTGAACATGGCTTCTGTTGAAAAGCAACGTCTTGTGATTGATGATCAAAGCACCGCCGGTGTGGCGTAGCTTTGTGTATAACATGAATTCGCGAGCCTCACACCCCGGTATGGACCAGCAACGGGAGAGGACATCAGGGAGGGCCTGCGTTTCTTTCTAGCTAGGAGTTGTGTCGGTGTTTTTACACGGCCTGACATTTTACTTATGTGGTTGTTGCTGTTGTGAGGCGCCTCAGATATACCGGTGACTATCTGAAGCCGAAGTAGCCATTCGTTGGCTTGTCTACGCCCCCATAAGGCGGGGAGACGCAGTGTTCAGGCATAATAATCCACATCGGTGGACCGGCCCTGACGATCCAAGGGGCAATTGTGGCTGCTCCTGAGGGGCGGGCTAGAGCGTCTTGAATTCGGTGAGGACGATCCCTTGCCTCGGTTCATGATGGAAATCCAATTTCCAAATACGTGACTGTGCGGTTTTGATTGTATACCTATATTTGGCGACATAGTGGCATGGGACGCTCATGTCGTCTATGATTGATAGTTATGATTTGAAATTGTTTGTGAAAAATATAAACACTAGTAGTAATATCAAATGCTTTTGTTTTATTCGTATCAAGCATATTTTGGCCATTATAAGGTAAAACTCTATCCTCCGGTTTGTGTTGCATTGTGTGATGGGAACTGAGTCTTATAATGGATTCATTTTTATAAAAAGCATTGCGATGTTTAAAAGAAAGATTTGTTTTTAAAGCACTGGCAATCCAATGGAGTAAACCCGTTCCACGAAAGTGGCGTGGTCCTGTGATTATCCATATTATAAATGTATTGAGTAGATTTCTCATACCAGTCCCATGACTGACTCGTAGTTTGTTTCACTTTCAAACTCGGGTGCCCCTTTTTCTACACAGGCATCCTTGTATTCAGGTTTAGCTGGTTCTTTCTGGATAGCTGGAGTTGAAGATGGATTCTATTATTTATCTCTTTTTATGCTGTTCAGGTCCTATTGTACATTATGTTTATTTCCGCTGTAGATATTTATGTATTGCTGAACTGTATTTGTACTAAGTATGATCCTGTGTACTGTGTAACTCTGATGATTACGTTTATCCAGTATATTCTATTGTTCATTATCTGGTGTACTTATTTAATTCTGTTCTGCTATTATCTGTTTCTGTGTTATATTCCAAAGATAACCCTTGTCTCCATCAGTACGGGAAATGGGGTCGTCATAGTGATTCCTTGGATGTGGGAGGAGAGTGCCTTCGGTTCATCCTGTTCCTGGATGACTTGTATGGACAGATGTCTGACGGAGTATTTCCAAAGGAGTTACGTATGTTGATTTCTTCAAATGTACCATAGTTGATGGCGGAGAAATGGTTTTCTCTAGCCAAATAACTAGAGTATTTTTGTTGAAATCAATTAGTGATTTCCGATGGATTTGACGATGTGGCATTCAAAGGAATTTAATAGTGGTGATGAAAAAAGTAAGTCTAGCCTCAAGCCTCACACCCAGGAAATGACAAAAATCGGGCAGGCAGCATGGCTATGTGGGTCGCTCCCATTAGGGTGTATAATCACCTATCTAGAGAAATTCCTTTTGTTTCTTACTCTATCGATTGTACCCATTTGGGAAACGGTGGTTTGAGTCCAAGACCATGATTAGATAGTATTGAATATTTAATTAAAATAAATAATATAATAATATATTTGATTTTTGAAATAGTCAGAAACAGTGGAGTTCACAATATAGTGTGAATTAGATCAACTTTGATATTTAATTCAGTTTAAAACTGAATTAGAATAACAAATATATTATTTTAACGACAGTTGAACGTATAATTTATATTATAATTATAATCGAGCTCAAAATGGCACAGCAGTTCGCTATTTGGCGATTTGAACTTCAACTGAATGTACAGGATTCGTTTTAAATCGGATTTCTGTGAAACAAGAAACGTATGGAGCTGGTGAAGTATATTTTTCTAATGAAAGAGAAAAATCAGGATTTCGTCGTGCATATTTTTAGTTATGTCCAAACCAAATTTTAGAAAAGTCACTATGGAATTCCTTTGAAATTTATAAATATATATTTATATTATAAAAGGGATTTTTAATATAAAATGAATATCGATATAACTAGGAATTTTGAAATATCGAGTTGTAAACCCAATTGGAATTGTATGATATCCTAGAGTGGATATATACGATAAAATTTATTTTTAGATATTAAATTTAATTGTTTTTAAATATATTTGTATATTTAAAAGGGTTATTTAGGGCTTTAATAATAGTCAGTTTTGCAAACGAAGTCGGAATTCAACGAAACTAATTTTGTTGGATCCACAATATTAAATTATTGCTAGCTTTCGGTTTTCATGATTTTGAAGTCAGTATGTGGCCGTATGGGATTTTAATGCGAAAAAGAGTCAATATTTTGAAGATTAAAAATACGCTGTGTGAGCAAACGAAGTTGGAATTCGACGAAACCAGTTTCGTTGGGTCCGCAATGTCGAACTGTAGCTGCATGTCCAGTTTCGTAATTTTTGGATGTCGTAAGTGATCACAGGAATTTTAGAGGACGAATACAAACAGCGATTGCTTAAAAATAAATATAATAATCGAATAAAAAAAATAAAAAAATCTACCTATATAATACTATCATCCTTCCTAACCCTGAATCCACTTTTCTCTGGTCAAGGAAATCACGCCACCACAATTTCTCTTCACAACAAACAAAAATCCACTTTCAAAATTCCAAATAAAATTTAATAAAACCCCATAAATTTCCAAACAAGTTTATTTGGATTCAGGGAGTAATTCTCTACCTTCTGTGTGAAGCTTGGGAGTTCGACGAGGATTTTGGGGTATGTAACAACCCGAAAATCTGGGCCAGTTTAAAATTTTTATTTTGGCAATTTTAGCGAATTTTGATTATTTAAAATGAATTATTTTAAATAAGATTGACGAAAAATTTATTTTGAATATAATTCGAACGTATATATTATATACGTCGTCGTTAGAATATAAATATTTATATATAATTATAAATAGAATTGAAAATGGCGCGGTAGTTCGATAATTCGATTTCAAACTTCAATTGAACATATCGGGTGCAAAACAATCCGGATTTTAGTGAAACTAAAAACATTAGGATCTAATTGATAATATCTTTCCAACGAATCCGAAAAATCAAGATTCCATAGCGGGAATCAAAAGATATGTCCAGTTGAAAATTCTGAATAGTCGCTATGGAATTCAGGCCCTTAAAAATAGCCATTTTGCAAACGACCTCGGATTTCGACGAAACCACTTTTGTTGGAACCATGATGTCAAGTTATTGCTAGGTTTCAAATTTCATAATTTTTCGAATCAATATGTGAGTGTGGCAAAAGAAAACGCGTTTGACCAGTTTCAGTTGATTTTGATCGACTGGAAAATGGCCATTTTTCCAACGGCCTCAGAATTCGATGAAACTAGTTTTGTTAGGACCGTATCGTCAATACGAAGCTAGAAAATATTTTTTTGAAATTTTTTGAGTTTGCATGTGGCCTCGGTAATTGGAAATGCGCGTTCAAATTCAATATATAGAGTTATATGTTGATTTTGATGAAAACTGATCGAAACAGTCGAATTAGCTAACGGGACATATCCCATTGCGTTCGGAATAGGGGTAATTAGCTAGGGACATCAGTTGTTGGGTTCAGTTTAGAGTTCGTATTGGTAAACAAGTTAAATTCACGAATTAAATATATATTATTTAATTTATTATAAATAACCCTTGCCCAATTAAAACCCTAGTCAACCCATCCCTTGGTCAATCAGAACCCCGCCTCCCTTTCTTCATTCAGAACGAAAAAAAAACAACAAAAAAATGTCCCTAAAACCAAATCGAAATTAAATCAACTCTAAAACAAAAATTGTGCGTCCTTGTTTGCTCTTCAAATGGATATCAGCAAGGCGAGATTTCGTCGTTTGATTTGTTCGATTTTCATGGTCAATCGCCGGACATTCAAGCGCCGTTTCAGGTGGTAACGGGGATTCAAGCTCTTCAAGGTTCATGGCAATGGAGGAGTTCGGTTGGCGTCTCAATCTAGCAGAGGCCGATCCACCTCCGATGTTGGTATAGCTGCGGGAGTTGATGAAGTTCGATGCGTGTTTTCTTGAGCAGGCGGTCCAGTCAATGTACAGTGAGTTTTTTTTTGTTTTCTCTAATTAATTTAATTAAATTAGCATAGTTTAAAAATCCGAAATTATGAATGAAAGGGGAAAAAAACATTGTTTATGTAAATAAAAATAGGTTTGTTTTAAAAATATAAAAATATATACTTTGTAAAGGAAAACATATACTTTGGTTTGATATATATATATATATATATATATGTTGGTTTTAAAAGTATAGATAGAATCGTTTTAAAATAAAATAAAAATATGGTTTCGGGAATATAAATACAATTGTTTAAAAAAAAAAATAACATTATAAAAAATATATAAATAGTTTTAAAGTAAAAATATGATTTTTTTTATCATATGTTTAAAACTGAAGAGATTAGATTTGTAAAACTTAAAAGATAGGATTTTATGAAAAAAAATAAGATTTTTTATCTATATTTTAGCGAAATAAAAATATGATTTTTATTATGAAGATAACAAAATAAAATTGTGATTTTTACTATGAACAGCATGAAAAAGAATAGCATAGTAAAAATTCAATTTTTATATATTGAATAGCGAAGTAAAAATTCGATTTTTATATATTGAATAGCGAAGTAAATATTCGATTTTTCTATATTGAATAGCGAAGTAAAAATTCGATTTTTATATATTGAATAGCAAAGTAAAAATTCGATTTTTATATATTGAATAGCAAAGTAAAAATTCGATTTTTATATATATGTAGTGAATACGGTCAACGAAAGTGATGAAAGAAGACACGACGTAGATTTCTGCATATGAAGAGGCGTGGAGTTTGGATTAGCTATCGATGAGAACTTCTCACTCTTCAATTTCTTTTTCTAGTTATATATATATATACTAGGATGCAGACGGTGTTTAGTAGCACCCGACACCCGTCATCCACAGACCATGGATGGCTTGTTTGTTAAATTGTTTGGTTGTGTAGTTGGTTAGTTTATTTGGTTAGAATTGGATTGTTTGGTGAAATGGAATGGATTTGATTGATGTGTGAATGGCGTGGGCCTTCACTAGACCGGGGATAAGGCCAGGCCTCGTCCCGTTTCTAGTATCGTGCCGTTATGCCGCCGAAATTTTCTAAAATAAATTAGAAAAATAAAGAAATCATTTTATTTAATAAATGAACTGAATAGATATTTCATAGGTTGAATAAAATGTTTTATCGTTAAAAATATAATTTTTAACATGAAAGTGAATAAATAAATATTTATAAACAAATCGGCCGATTTGTTTATATACACTGATTTGACTGGTATTGATTGGGTCGATAAATTTTACACATCGCCCAACTGCACAACTAAAATCTGTGTTTGATTGTTTGAAACCCCACACGGGTGTTGGGATGAAATTTGAAGTTCACTCATCCTGATTGATTAAATATGTCGATCGATCGATTGACAGGCTGTTATAAGCGTTAGATATCTATATTTGATGCTTATACAGTGTAGTGCACTTTGGTTGATGGTTGATTATTTTTCAATGCTATTATATACGTGTGATGTATGAAAATCCATATAATTAACATTATATGGTGATTGATTGGGCCTCCTTCCAGTTTAGAAAATAAAGAATAATATAAAATAAAGGTTCACGTGTTGACAGTACTCATCCGTTGAGATTAGTCATGTGTTGAACGAAATATTTTAATAATAAAATTTACATCTTTATAATATAAAATAAAGGTTCATGTGTTGACAGTACTCATCCGTTGAGATTAGTCATGTGTTGAACGAAATATTTTAATAATAGAAATATTTGAAATAGAAATATTTGAAAAGGAAATATTTGAAAAGGAAATATTTGAAAAAGAAATATTTGAAATAGAATATTTGAAAATAGAAATATACAAAGCCGTGTTGATTAGATTGACGCCATTTTGACGTGAACGATATTTATATCGATTTTATTCATTTTAAAATGAATATTGAAAAGTGATTTCGAAATCGAATATTTTGAAATGAAATTTGAATTAAATTGAAAAGAAAACGAATTCGAATTGAATATATAACAAATTTGATTTCAATTGAATATATAACGAATTTGATTTCAATTGAATATATAACGAATTTGATTTCAATTGAATTATAACGAATTTGATTTCAATTGAATATATAACGAATTTGATTTCAATTGAATATATAACGAATTTGATTTCAATTAAATATATAACGAATTTGATCTCAATTGAATATATAACGAATTTGAATTGAATAGAAAATGAATTGAATTTGATTTGAATAGAAAATGAATTGAATTTGATTTGAATAGAAAATGAATTGAATTTGATTTGAATAGAAAATGAATTGAATTTGATTTGAATAGAAAATGAATCGAATTTGATTTGATTAGAAAATGAATTGAATTTGAATTGAATAGGAAAACGAATTCGAATTGAATTGAAAAGAAAACGAATTCGAATTGAATTGAATTGAATTGAAAAGAAAATGAATTCGAATCGAATTAAAATCGATTTGAATTAAAATCAAATAGAAATGAAAGTAAAAAGGATTTATAATAGAAAATTCAATTTCGATTTGAATTTGAAATAAAGGTTGAAATTGTTTTTGAAACGAATTCAAAACTATTTATAAAATTCGTTTTAAATTGTAATCGACGAAATATATATTTTATATATTATATATATAATATAATGGCCTGAATAGAACGCCCCGCGCCGCGGCAGTTCGCGAATTTCGACCATTAACTTCGAATGGATATTACGGGAGATCCGACCGTCGGATTCTCCTAAAACCGGAACCGTTGGGTTCGTATCGAAAAGAGCTTTCTAAAGAATATTAGAAATTTGAAATCTAACGGTTGGATTTGGAGATACGTCCAAATCAAATTTGGAAAAGGTCGTTGTAAGTGCAGTTCAATGGCCGTTAATGGAAATCGACAGTACGGGCCTTGATAAAATTAATAAAAATATCAATGATTAGTGTAAAATCATAAGAAATGATTTGGGAAAAAATTGGGATGAAAACTCCATATTTGAAAAGATAAAAATAGATTTTTATCAAAATGAACTGGTTTTGAACTGAAATTAAAACCCATTTATTTTTAAATAAATAAATTGGATTTGAAATGGGTTTAAATAGAATTGATTCATGGGTTTATCGTGAACTGTGTTTTAAATAACACTAGTTCTTTAACCCGATGATAAATAGAAAGTGATTTGGGTTTATCGTGAACTGTGTTTTAAATGACACTAGTTCTTTAACCCAGTAAAAAGAGTTTTAATGGATCTTCAATTAAATTGAAATGTGGATTGATAATTTAAATTATCAACTTTAGAAAATGAGCGAGAATGGAGTATCACCAGTTTTGCTCCAAAGCGATAGTTAAATCTTTAAATAGATTTGAACGTGATATGGTAATTAATTTTACCGAAAACACCATGGTATTAGATATGGAGTATTACCAGTTTTGCTTCAGGGGATGAATAGGTTGGGATTGGGAAATAAAATAAATAATTACTTCGGTGTGGTTCGCTAATCTCGACTAGTTTGGAAAACCATAATTTGGTTTGAAATGACATCCAAAGGAAGATTAAAGGATAAATTTTAAAGAATTTATCTTTGATAAAATTAATGGGAACCTTTGCCTAAGAATTGAAATTTAGAAACTAGCTTTAGGTTAGCTAAGAAGAATGATTTCCTGGGTATTGATCTGATGTTGGTTTTGGCCTTCGGGGTTAATATTTGGGAAATTGTTCTCTTGTTGATTTACGGTTAGTAGCTACTGAATTGGAATGAGGCGTATGTTGTGTTTGTGTAACATTCGTTTTTAATATACGCGGGTTGTTCGGAAAGGCCGGGTTTATACCCATTCTGAATAACCGATTCGACGATATGTCAAAGATGAAGACGGTGGTCGAAGACCGGAAGTCTCCACATCATTTGGGTGATTACTGATGATCTTGATTGGACTGTACACCCAAGATGAGGGAATCAGTTGGTGGTTGTCCAGACGTACTTGGAGATGGATGGATATGCGAGGAAAGTGCCTCCGGTTTCGTTCAGACCTAGAATGGACTTGTAAATGGATGGTGTGTCTGACATAGTATTCCTTTATATTGTATTTGTTGATCTCTGCTAAATATATATCTGTTTGGCGGCGGAGAATTTATTCTCTTGCTTAACGCCCTTCTCTGAGACATACGAGCTCAGAGGTTATATATTGGCAGAAATCAGTGGTACGATATGGATTGATAGTGTGGCATGCTGAGATGCACTGATCCAGACTTTTGTTGAAAAGAAAAGTTTGGTGGTTGATGATCAAAGCACAGATGATATAGCATGGCTTTGTGTATAGCGTTGATTCGCGAGCCTCACACCCCGGTATGGTGGTAAACTGGTGGTTTGATCAGTATGCTTTTTAGTGGATGGGCACCTTAGTGGTGTCGTGGATTCGGTCGACCGAGATGAGCCTAGTGCTCAGGGATATATAGAGTAGGCGGTGTTTTCTCTCGTTGGGACGTAAGCCGCGGTGGTACTCTGGTCCCAAATGTGCGGATGTGCAGACGGTGTTTTCTCTTGTTGGGACGTAAGCCGTGGTGAATTGCATTACGCGATCGATCTTTCGAATCAGGAGCCACCATGATGGAAATCCAATTTCCAATACGTGTATTTCGGTTTTATTTGTAGAGCCTAGTATGGCGACATAGTGGGATGGGGCACTTATGCCGTCTATGATTGATACTTATGATTTGAAGATATTTTATACAATATGAACTTATAATAGTATCAAATGATTTGATTTTTAAAACGTACCAAGCATGTTTGGCTATTATAAGGGAAAACCCTATCCTCCGGCTTGCGTTGCATTGTGTGATGGGACATGGGTCTTATAATAGCTTCATTTTTCTTTATTTAGCATTGCGCTGTTGTTTTATGCACTGGTGTTCTTGGGAGGAAACCCGTTCCGTGTTATACGGCGTGGTCCCTTGATTTACCTAACTTTAAAAATAAAGATAAATAACTGTTTTAGTTCTCACACCAGTCCCATAACTGACCTGGAGTTTATTGTTTTAACCTAAACTCTGGGTGCCCCTATTTTCGACATGGGCAGCTAGTAGTTTTGGTTTTGCAGATTTATATTCACAGGATCCTGGTTTACAGCTGGAATGATATCCGGAAAGCTTTGTATCCGTATATCTCTTCTAGTTGTGTATTGTATTATTTTCCGCTGCGATGTATTTAAATGTAATTTAAATCTCTGATATTTCTGTGTAATATTCATTTATACTCTGTATATTCTTGTATTCTGGTGCATTGTTGTAATATACAATGAAATGTTCTTCTGTATGTGTTCTGTTGTGGCTTGTTCTCGAACTATCCGCACTTTCCTCACCGGGGAAGTAACGGGTTTTCACAGGGTATCGACGTTTGAACAGTGAGGCTAGGGCTCGAGTATGATGAATTTCTGTGCGTTGTCGATCAAATTGGAGTTTTTTTGGTTTTTGTCGTTGGATTTGGCTTCGGTTGGGGGAATTTCTATAATTTCCGTCATATTTTTGTCGATGGTCTCACTGGTAGCGACGGGTTCAGATGGCGAAGTCGCGACAAGGGGGGGGGGTTTGCGAGTGGAGCGAGAGTAGTAGGAGATGGAAGAGGAGATTGAAAGAAGAATAACGGTGGTCTTTGTTTTGGTTTTAGTGAAGAAATGGTGGAGTTTGTCCTTGGAGAATTCATGGCTATGTTGTTGGGATAATACTGAAGACCGTTGGGGAAGAAAGTAGGAGCAGGGGGTTAGAAGCTTAAACTGGGATTGGTATGTATATTAAGGTTAAGTATATAATTACTCTATGTTAAATGATGGATAGAATGGTGGTGATTGAAATTAAAGAGTGGTGGAGTGTTTGAGGTATCAGTGCATTAAAATCTCTAAAGGAGGAGCAGGTGCGGTAGTATATAGGAGGAAGAAGGGTAGTAGGTGCGGGTCAGAAGTTTTGGGCCAGGTTTGTTTTGGTAAAGACCGTAATTTAATTTAAATCTAAGTAAATTCTTTTGTAAATAGTGTATTGAGTTATAACACCATAACTTTTGCATACAATGTCAGATTTGAGCAAAACAAGATCTGTTAGGATCGTATGGATGGTGGCTACACTATGGAACTGACCGGGAGTGAATTAGAGCTCGTTTGGATTTATGGTGAAATTAAACGCCTGAATCAAATCAATGACCAATTATCGTTATTTAACGATAACCGTCCAATGTGAGTAAAACTCACTAACTCTTCTCGGTTATATTTTTATTACGTATTTTTATAACTGATAAATAATGGTTGTTTGCTGTGTGTTGGCTGTTTGGTTGAACTGCTAGTCAGTTGATTGAAAATATAGATAACGATATAGATATAAATCGTTAATCAAATATTGATTATGTTTAGCAGAATATTTCATAATAAAATGAAATTGATGTTAATTTTATTGTTTAACATCTGTGGATGCAGGGAAACAGGTCGGAGGGACCCAACTGGGTTCCTTAACAATTATTTTACTGTTTTTCATATATTGTGTTATATGATGTGATATGAAATCTGTTGTTGATTTTATATGTTGGAATGAAACCGATCATTGTTATATGGTACGTTAAATACCATAAGGAATACTGGAATGTTAAAAAGGGAATTTTCAATGTTATATTGAAAAAGAAATATTTATAAAATCAAAGATTTTATAAAAAGAAAACCCTTTATTTAGAAAATAAATAGATTAAAAAGGAATATTTATTTGTTAATCAAATAGATAGAATTGAGGGGAAATATTTGTAAAACATTTACCGATAGAATTGAAAAGAAATATTTGTAAACCATTTACAAATAGAATTGAAAAGGGATATTTATTGGAAAAATAACTAGAATGGAAAGAGGAAATATGTGAAAGATTAATAGAAAGGGAATAGTTAGATTATCAAAGGAATTACTTATAAAATCAATGGATTTTATATAAGAAGAAAATATTTTATAGAATAAAAAGAATCATCAAAAAGGGATTTATTTTGTAAATAAATAGATTATAAAAAGGAATATTTGAAAGGTGACTAGAATTGTATAAAAGGAGAACTTTACATTTGAAAGATTTAGACCCGTGCTTCGCACACGGGTATAACATGCTATGAATTTAAAGCAAAGATTTTTAATAGAATATGTTTTAACAAATAAAGTAAGAAGATAAATTTATAAATAATATTTTATAAATTAAATAAAATGTTTATCATTGGATAAATAGAATATATAAGTCAGGACTTATATAGAGAGGTAAGAATCGATTTCAACATCGATATTTGAAACTGAATAAACGTAGAGTTAATCAAAGGAGTTAATCAGTTAGAGTTAATTAGATAGAGTTAATCAAATTAGAATTAATTTAAATATTAGTTATTCAATTAAATTTGATCAAATATAGTTAAATGAAATAGAGTTAGGCAAACATAGTTATTTAGGATGTGTTGCCATTTCGTACTTCTGCTAGCGTAATTCGCAGGGCTGCAGATAGCCTACGGCGGTCGGATGTTTCCTGAGGGAATCAGGCATAACCATTGTGATCGCTGCGATCTAGAGTCAAGTGAATGGAGTTAAATCGAATATTAGCCATTCGAAATAAAGTTAAAACAGACATAGTTATTCGAATATAAATTAATCGAATATTAGTTATTCGATAGGAGTTAAATAAGTAGAGTTAACCAAGTAAGTTAATCAAGTTGAGTAAATTGAGTTGAGTTAGTCAAGATAGTTAATAAAACCGAGTTAATCCAAATGAATTGATCCAAAGGAGTTATTCGAAATAATTTGTTCGAATAAAATTAAGGAAGTTAGTAGAATATAGTTTATTCGGAAGGAGATTAATCGAATGTAAATCATTCGTAGAAAGTTAATCGAATGTAAATCATTCATAGAAAGATAATCGAATGTAAATCAATCGAAGAGAGATGATCGGATATAGTTATTCGAAGAAGGAGTTATCGAATATAGTTTATTCGAAAAAGAGCTATCAAATAGAGATTATTCGAAAAAGAGAATTATACGCTGAATTCGATTATATCGAATTCACGAAAGTAATATTTACTTTCCGGTTTAATAAAAGATTACTTATTTATTAACAGATTAGTGGTTTAGTTATTTAATTAAATTAAGGAATAAAAGTTACATTTTGAAGTTGGATATTTAAGAAGAAAGGAATTATAACGCTATAGTTAAATCAATGTTTTAATATAAAGAAGGGGATTCATAAATAGAATCTGAGTTACGTAAGGAAGTGTTAAAGATTTGAAAGGTGAACTTTGTCTATTTCGAGGTTAGGAATGTTGTTCTGTTAAGGTCTGAGAGGTAATTATACCCCAACTTGATTGACTTCGTTTTTAACTAAGGAATGGTTAAGGTTCGATAGTGAGGATTGATTAAGTGAATTTAGTTAATGAGTATAATGTTTTGAATTGGCTTAGTGGTATTTTATTTAAACATCTGTTTAAATCAAGTGAATAAATTTTGGAAACATTTTCCAAATATAATCAGAGATATTTTCTAATCATAGAAAATGAAATGTTGATGAGAAAGAATTCTGGAATGACAGTGATACGTGAAACAGAGATGGAAATTGATGATGTATATTTTCTAAATTTAGAAAATAATAATTTACAAATATATAGAAATGGGGAAATGGATAAATTAAAGATAATTTTATAGAAAGAGATCAATGTGGATTGATGATTGATCGATAGAATTTCCATCTGGAAATAATATCGTTGGTTGCACACCTATTTTTCTTTAATAGTTAAATCACCGACCATCGAAGTTTCGACCATTTTATCGTCGTCAATATGGAGAGACCGAGATCAGATGCATTATCTGAAAACCACTCTGTATGGACGTTAGCGTTGCGATCAAATATTGAAGACGGAGTTATGCAAGGACTATCCTTTTACAGAATAGTGCCTTCGGTTTGTCCAATCCCAGGATAACGTGAATGGACGAATGTCTGACAAAGTATATCTAACGGGTCGCGTAAGTTGATCTCTTCAAACGTACTTATGTTTGGTAGCGGAGGAATTCGTTTCTCTTAGCTTTATACCCGTGGTATTTTTGAGGAAATCAATCTGTGATTTGACGGGTATGACGATGTGGCATTCGAAGTGAACGGTGGTCAAGTGTTTCAAAAGATACGTAATGACCTCAAGCCTCATCAACCGGGAAATGACAGAAATCGGGCAGACATCATGGCAAAGTGGGTCGCTCCCATTAGGGTGTATATCACCTATCTAGAGAAAGTCCATTTCATTCTTTTATCTGTTATCGATGCTGTCCCTTTTCGGGAAACGGTGGGTAGCTCTCAACCGTTGGTGATATACATTCGATACACTCAAGCGAAATGAGTGGTCAGTCATGTGTGGCCGGGTTGCAAGACGTTCTTGTCGATCCCAGTGTATTTGCCTCTAGAGATACACTATCGGCAGGTGGTCCCATACCTTGTCATAGTCGGAATCCAATCTCCAATAAGCACCCGCGATTTTGATTTGTATACTATATATGTGGAACGTGAGATGCAAGCGTTTTGCTAGATTGTTAATTACTTGTGATTAGACATTATTATAATATCAGAGAAGTATTGATTTCCAAAACTGTTTTGGGTTATCGTAAGATAAAAACCATCCGTGTTTATGTGTGGATCGGTCTTACGATTATCTTTTCTTTTGAAAAGGATTTTTGAAAAGTTAAACCAAATGCTTTGAGTTTACTCACACCAGTCCCATAACTGACCCAGAGTTTTATTTTGTTTTGTTTCTCCTAAACTATTGGGTGCCCAAATTTGTACGGGCAGTCAAGTAGTTCAGGTCTTTACAGATATACTTGGAGGAGCTTGAAGCAGGAGGCTTCAGGATTATATAGCTATTGTTATTTCCGCTGTGTGTAAGTGTTGTATTCTGATGATGTTATAGTGTATATATATTGTTTTATTGCAAAGTTATGTTATATATTTTATTTTATTCATTCCGCTGTGAGATTCGTGTTTACTCTGATTGTTTTCTTCTTCTTCTATTCTAATTTTCTATCTTATCTATTCCCACCCACTAACTTCTTTCTATTAATGATCAGGTATTTCCGATGTTCGAATAGTCAACATGGCAGTTTTGTGTTGATTTTCGGAGTCGAAAATCCCCGTTTGTTACAGTGGTATCAGAGCTGAAGGTTAAGTGATTACCTTGGCTCTGTGGTGTGACTCAGTAGAGATGGGGTTAGTAATACCCTAGATTGAGTTGAGTGTATATATACGAGTGAATGTATTTGTTATTTGATATAAAAATGATTTTATATTGTGGAGATTTATTGGTTGAGTAGTTTGTGAATTCTGGTCAATCAGTTTGACCCACTGTATCGAGAGGGGCTATCAAACATTTAAAAACGATAAACTGACACAATATGTTTTGAAAGAGGGTAAATGGGATAATTTTACCCAAAGTATATTTCGATATAAAGAAAATATTTATTTTCGAATGATGATAGTATGTTGGATGTGTTGGTTGATTATAATGAAAATGGTTATATAAATAACCAATTTGAGCTCGTATAATATAAAAGCAGATTAATTAAATCTGAATTAAATCAGGATTGGAATTAAAATTCTAAAAAAAACTGGGGAAAAAGTGATTGTAAGTGGATTTGAGTTAAGAAATTTTTAAAATTCTTGGAGATTTTAAAGTGTTTACAAGTGTCGTGAATGATATTTTGAAAAAGATTTCAAAATGAAAGTGTTTAAATATGGTTTTGATAAGTGATATAGTATTGAACTCACTTCGATAGCTGGGAAATAACTCTGATGATACGGGCCACATCATCGGTGTTCATTTTCGAGTTGTAAGTGACAGATTACTACCAAAGATTTTGTTTTTTTTGAATTGTTTTGAGAAAAGAAAGTTATTGAAAAAAAATATTTGATTTTTGTGAAAAGCAAAGTTAAACTGTTTAAAACTCCTAAGAAGGATTGTGTAAATAAAAACAAATTTAAATAAATTTGTGAAAGCAAATATGCATTGAATTGAAACTAGTTAACTGGAAATTTAATTGGAATATAATATATGAAGTAAAATCAGATTTTGAATTTGTGAGATAGAATCTGAAATGGTATTGGATTGGTGAGTTAGGAATTTGGAATCGAGAATGAAACTTGAGTTTGAAATGGTAATTGGCTTGTTTAAGCGAATAGTTGTGTTGAGGATAAATTGATCAGAGATTGATTGGGACGACTTTGGTATATGCTGAATTGGCAGCAGAATGTAAGGACATAATGATATGCCCGACAAAAAAGGTACACGTTTATTTTTATGGATTTGGTGATTTATGGGCCGATTTGGCAAGCCACTTGGCTGTTTGATTTTCTTTTGAATTGGGGAAGGCCTAGAAAGGCGAGTTGGGGTTTGAACTATTGACCGATACAAAGGAGGTGCTGGCGAAATTTTTCGGAAATTTCAGACGTTAGAAAATTTTCAGGATTTTAGAAAATTTTCGTTGATTAGAATTAATTAATATTTTAGTCGAAATTAAATTGGTTCAGTTGAAAACAAGGTTGGCAAGTAAACAAATAAATTTGTACTAGTCAATAGGGTTTGTTCTCTACCTTAGCAATTTCGAGGACGAAATTATTTTAAGGGGGGAAGAATGTAACGACCTGTATTTTTACGGTATATAAATAATTTATTTAATTATATAAATAATGGTTTGGTTGTTTAAAATGACCAGGATTAGATAGTATTGAATATTTAATTAAAATAAATAATATAATAATATATTTGATTTTTGAAATAGTCAGAAATAGTGGAGTTCACAATATATTGTGAATTGGATCAAGTGTGATATTTAATTCAGTTTAGAACTGAATTAGAATAACGAATATATTATTTTAACGACAGTTGAATGTATAATTTATATTATAATTATAATCGAGCTCGAAATGGCGCGGCAATTCGCTATTTGGCGATTTGAACTTCAACTGAATGTACATGATTCGTTTTAAATCGGATTTCTGTGAAACAAGAAACGTATGGAGCTGGTGAAGTATATTTTTCTAATGAAAGAGAAAAATCAGGATTTCGTCGTGTATATTTTTAGTTATGTCCAAACCAAATTTTAGAAAAGTCGCCATGGAATTCCATTGAAATTTGTAAATATATATTTTAATATGAATTTGACTTTAACGATTATTCTAAAATAAAATCTCAATGTCCAATTACTTACTCTTAAATTATATTTTAATATGAATTTACCCCATAAATTTCCGAACAAGTTTATTTGTATTCAGGGAGTAATTCTCTACCTTCTGTGTGAAGCCTGGTGAGTTCGACGAGGGTTTTGGGGTATCGACGTTTGAACAGTGAGGCTAGGGCTCGAGCGTGATGGATTTCTATGCGTTGTTGATCAAATTGGAGTTTGTTTTTGTGTTTGTCGTTGGATTTGGCTTCGGTTGGGAGAATTTCCGTCATATTTTTGTCGATGGTCTCATTGGTAGCGACGGGTTCAGATGGCGAAGTCGCGACAAGGGAGGGGGGTTGCGAGTGGAGCGAGAGTAGTAGGAGATGGAAGAGGAGATTGAAAGAAGAATAACGGTGGTCTTTGTTTTGGTTTTAGTGAGGAAATGGTGGAGTTTGGCCTTGGAGAATTCACGGCTATGATGTTGGGATAATACTGAAGACCGTCGGGGAAGAAAGTAGGAGCAGGGGGTTAGAAGCTTGAATGGGGATTAGTATGTATATTAAGGTTAAGTATATAATTACTCTATGTTAAATGAGGGATAGAATGGTGGTGATTGAAATTGAAGAGTGGTGGAGTGTTTGAGGTACTAGTGCGTTACAATCTCTAAAGGAGGAGCAGGTGTGGTAGTATATAGGAGGAAGAAGGGAATAAGTGTGGGTCAGATGTTTTGGGTCGGGTTTGTTTTGGTAAAGACCGTAATTTAATTTAAATCTAAGTAAATTCTTTTGTAAATAGTGTATTGAGTTATAACACCATAACTTTTGCATACAATGTCAGATCTGTTGTTGATTTTGTATGGTTGAATGATACCGATCATTGTTATATGGTATGTTAAATAACATAAGGAATACTGGAATGTTAGAAAAGGAATTTTTCAATGTTATATTGAAAAGAAATATTTATAAAATCAAAAGATTTTATAAAAAGAAAACCATTTATTTAGAAAATAAATAGATTGAAAAGGGATATTTATTTGTTAATCAAATAGATAGAATTGAAGGGAAATATTTGTAAAACATTTACAGATATAATTGAAAAAGAAATATTTGTAAACTTTTCACAAATAGAATTGAAAAGGGATATTTATTTGAAAATAAATAGAATAGAAAGAGAAAATATGTGTAAAATAAATAGAAAGGGAATAGTTAGATTATCAAAGAAATTACTTGTAAAATCAATAGATTTTATAAATAGATTTTTTTTAAAAAAAAATAGAATTATCAAAAAGGGTTTTTGTAAATAATTAGATTATAAAAAGGAAATACTTGAAAAGTGAATAGAATAGTATAAAAGAGGATTTTATATTTGAAAGGTTTAGACCGTGCTTCACACACGGGTACGACATGATATGGATTTAATGCAAAGATTTTAAATAGAATCTATTCTGACCAATAGATTGAGAAGTTAAATTTATAAATAATACTTTATAAATCAAATAAAATATTTATCATTGGACAAATAGAATATATAAGTCAGGATTTATATAGAGGAGTAAGAATCGATTTCAACATCGATGACTGAAACTGAATATGGACGTAGAGTTAATCAAAATGAAGGGGAGTTAATCGAATTAGAATTAATCAATTTGAGTTAATCAAGTTAGAGTTAATTGATTAGAGTTAATCAATTAGAGTTAATCAGTTAGAGTTACCCAGATAGAGTTAACTGAACATAGTTAACCGAATTAGAATTTATTGAATATTAGTTATTCAATTAGAATTGATCGAATATAGTTATTTGAGATAGAGTTAGTCAAACATAGTATTTAGGATGTGTTGCCATTTCGTACGAATGCTAGCGTAATTCGCAGGGCTGCAGATAACCTGCGGCGGTCGGATGTTCCTGAGGGAATCAGGCGTAACCATTGTGATCGCTGTGATCTAGAGTCAGGCGAGTGGAGTTAAACCGAATATTAGCTATTCAAAATAAAGTTAAAACAGACATAGTTATTCGAATATAAGTTAAATCGAATATTAGTTATTCGATAGGAGTTAAATAAGTTGAGTTAAATAAGTTAAGTTAATCTAGTTGAGTTAGCCAAAATGAGTTAATCAAACCGAGTTAATCCAAATGAGTTAATTCAAAGGAGTTATTCAAAATAGTTTATTCGAATAAAATTAAAGGAGTTAATCGAATATAGTTTATTCAAAAGGAGATTAATCGAATGTAAATCATTCGTAGAAAGTTAATCGAATGTAAATCATTCGAAGAGAGATTTTTGAATATAGTTATTCGAAGAAAGAGTTATTGAATATTGTTTATTCGAAAAGGAGCTATCGAATAGAGATTATTCGAAAAAGAGAATTATACGTTGAATTCGATTATATCGAATTCGGGAAAGTAATATTTACTTTTCGTTTTAATCAAGATTTACTTATTTATCAATAAATTAGTGGTTTAGTTATTTAGTTAAATTAAGGAATTTAAGTTATATTGGGAAAGTAGATATTTAGGAAGAAGGGATTATAACGCTATAGTTATAATCAATGTTTTAAAATAAAGAAGTGGGTTCGTAAATAGAATCCGAGATTTACGTAAGGAAGTTTATTAAAGATTTAAAAGGTGAACTTTGTCTATTTCGAAGTTAGGAATGTTGTTCAGTTAAGGTCTGAGAGGTAATTATACCCCAACTTGATTGACTTCGTTTTTAACTAAGGAATGGTTAAGGTTCGATAGTGAGGAATGATTAAGTGAATTTAGTTAATGAGTATAATGTTTTGAATTGGCTTAGTGGTATTTTATTTAAACATTTGTTTAAATCAAGTGAATAAATTTTGGAAACATTTTTCCAAATATAATCAGAGATATTTTCTGATCATAGAAAATGAAATGTTGATGAGAAAGAATACTAGAATGACAGTGATACGTGAAACAGAGATGGAAATGTTTTCCAATGATTGATGATGTATATTTTCTAAATTTAGAAAATAAGAATTTACAAATATATAGAAATGGGGAAATGGATAAATTAAAGATAATTTAATAGAAAGAGATAAATGTGGATTGATGATTGATCGATAGAATTTCCATCTGGAAATAATATCGTTGTTTGCACACCTGTTTTTCTTTGATAGTTAAATCACAGACTATCGAAGTTTTTGACCATTTTCCGTAGTCAATACGAAGAGAGCGGGATCAGATTCATTATCTGAAAACCACTCTGTATCGACGTTAGCATTGCGATCAAATGTGATGAAGATAATGGAAGACGGAGTTAAGCAAGGGCTGTCCTGGCGATCCTAGGTAGAAATCACCTAAGATGGATCAACAGAATAGTGCCTACGGTTTGTCCAGACCCAGGACAACGTTAATGGGCGAATGTTTGACAAAGTATATCTAATGGATCGCGTAATTTGATCTCTTCAAACGTACTTACGTTTGGTGGTGGAGGAATTCGTTTCTCTTAGCTTTATACCCGTGGTATTTTTGGGGAAATCAATTTGTGATTTGGCGGGTATGACGATGTGGCATTCAAAGTGAATGGTGGTCAGTTGTATCAAAGATACGTTATGTCCTCAAGCCTCATCAACCGGGAAATGACAGAAATCGGGAAGGCAGCATGGCTAAGTGGGTCGCTCCCATTAGGGTGTATATCACCTATCTAGAGAAAATCCATTTCATTCTTTTAACTATTATCGATGTTGTCCCTTTTCGGGAAACGGTAGGGTAGCTCCCAACCGTTGGTGATATACATTAGATACACTCAAGCGAAATGAGTGGTCGGTCATGTGTGGGCTGGGTTGCAAGACGTTTGTAACGAACCGGGATTTTCGACCCCGAAAATCAACATCAAACTACCATGTTGACCATTCAGACATCGAACATTCCAGATCATTAATAGAAAGAAGTTAGAGGGTGAGATAAGAAAGAAAGAAATATTAGAATAGAAGAAAAAGAAGAAACACCACACAGAGTCTCACATCGCAGCGGAACAAAATATAATACATAAATAGTCTTTATTGAAAGCTTTAAAATACTTACAGTATCAGAGCACATCATACCATGGGACAGTTATAATAGCCTGTTCCCATATACTACACACAGCGGAATAGTAGTAATATCATACGTCTGGACTCTTCCAGCTCGTCTCTTCATACCAGTCGATAACCTGAACCTGTATACTCCGGGCTAACCCGAGCATTTACAAAACACCGGGTCAGTCTGGTGAACCAGAGTGAGATAAACTCGCACAGTAATAAGGGTGAACCATCCAATCATGATTTTAAAGTTCAAAATCTTTTCAAAAGAAAAGGGTAATCGTAAGACCAAATCCACACATAAATACGGACGGTTTTTACCTTACGATAACCCAAAAACAGCTTTGAAATCAATATCTTGCATGATATTATAATAATGTCTAAATACAAGTAAATATCAATCTAGTGGAACGCTTGCATCTCACGCTCCACATATATAGTATACAATCAAAACCGCAGGCGCTTATTGGAGATTGGATTCCAACTTGACAAGGTATGGGTCCACCTGCCGATAGTGTATCTCTAGAGACGAATACACGGGGTTCAACAAGAACTTCTTGCAACCCGGCCCTCACATGACCGACCACTCATTTCGCTTGAGTGTATCGAATGTATACCACCGACGGTTGGGATCAGCAACCGTCTCCCGACAAGGGACAGCATCGAAACATAGATTTAAGAACAAATAGGAATTTCTCTAGATAGGTGATCATACACCCTAATGGGAGCGACCCACATAGCCATGCTGCCTGCCCGATTTTTGTCATTTCCCGGTTGATGAGGCTTGAGGTTTAGATTTACCTTTGAACACCTGGTCATCATTCACTTTGAATGCCACATCGTCAGATCCGTCAGATATCACTAATTTATATCCACAAAAATACTCTAGCTGGAAGCTAAGAGAGCGGCAATTCTCCGCCAACAACCATAGCACGTTTGAAGAAATCAACGTACGTGATCCTTTGGAAATACTCTGTCAGACATTCGTCCATATACGTCATCCAGGAACAGGATGATCCGAAGGCGCTCTCCTACCGCATCCATATAGGAATCACCCCATGGATCAATAGCGAGAAGTCCTTGCAACCCGTTGATTCCAACCACGACAGAATCACAACTTTCCTCTGCTTGCCAGGCAGAGAATATTAGTGGTTCTTCCGTTTATGAAAACCCACGATCTTCAATGCTCCATCTCGATCATCTTCTGATATCTTCACGTATTTGTTGGACGGAATGGTTTTCGAATATAAATTCGATCCCGGACTTTCCATACCAACAATCGTATTGGACAAATTTGATAGTCGGTGTTTTAACTATCAAAATATATAGTGTTTCAATCATGACACTCCAATGAGTTCACTGGTTGAGTGTTCAGCATCTCTGGCCTTTAACAAACTGGTTTACTTTTGTTACATTAAAAACTCCAACTCTTTTAATATTCAAAAATACGATGTTTGAATAACTCTAATTCGATTTATCTCTAATCGATTAACTCCAATTCATTAACTGATATTCGACTTAATTCCATTCGCTTGACTTTAGATCGCAGCGATCACAATGGTTACGCCTGATTCCCTCAGGAAACATCCGACCGCCATAGGCTATCTGCAGCCCTGCGAATTACGCTAGCAGTCGTACGAAATGGCAACTTATCCTGAATAACTATGTTTGATTTACTCTATCTCGAATAACTATATTTTTATATACTAATGTCCTCAGAACCACTACGTTATAATACTTAGCAAAATACTTTATAACCATATACAATTTCCACTCCATTCCCCTTTCAAAACATTCGTTGTATTATCATGAACCTCTTTTACGATCGCCAACTAATATCATCTTCAGATAATCCCGATGTCGTTCAAGTTGGGATATTTTAATTACCTCTCAGACCTTGATCAAACAACGTTCTTATCCTCAGATGAATATCAGTTGTAATCACAAAATCAATATTCCTATTTCCATCTCGAAATACATTTCATTTTTAACTTGGGTTTAGTTATACAACCCTATAACCCACTTCTTTAACCAGATTCATTTATTTCCAATCTTCTTTCAAATCTGTTCGACCATTCCCCACTTTTGAAATCTTTTTTTTCAAATTTCCCTTTTACTTGATCTCATTTTCAAATAACGTTAATTCAATATTAACGATTTACACTTTGAAACTCATTTATATATTCTGGTTTATCTTAAACCCTTTTTAAAACCTTATCTAAATTTAAACGATATTTACCCCAAAAACACATTAATTTGATAATCAATCCAAATTCAAAATGGACGATTTAATTCACTCAAACTTGATTATCTCGTTAGCCGATTCCAAATAAATTTTCACTTTAAATTAATTAAATAATTAATTTAAATAATTCCATAAATTTCTTCTTCACAAAAACAATTACCAAAGTGTAACTATGAGACCTTATTTCTCATCTTGTACTTACAAATTAGTCTAACATCAGCATTAATTCTATAAGATAAATTTTTAACAAATCAAAATCTTAAATAAATACAATATTTATTTATTTCACTTTTATAACTTTTATTCAAAATAATGTATTCAAAAACCAACTCCAATTATAAAATAAATTTTATAACTTCCTCTTTTCAGTTCACCTGACTGTGAATCAATATTCATGACACGATTGATTTTATAGGCCATACGCTGCCAAATACCCAACCAATATCACCCATTGGTTTAAACCAAACAGATGTTGAATATTAAAAATCAAAAACCAATTCAAACAATACAAACAGGGCAGTTCATATATGAGAATATGAAAATAAATAATATATTTGAGGAATCCAGTTGGATCCCTCCAACCTGTTCTTCCCTGAAATCACAACGGTTTTCTCAAAACAAATCATTTAGTTTCAACCAATTCACACGCAATTCAAACAATTCAACCATTTTTAACACGTTTATAAATAAACGTGACCAACCAAGGTGAGTCTCCTTTATTGGAACCAATCGTTAAAATAACGATTTGGTATTTCATTGAAATTAAACACAGTTTAATTTCATCAGTTAAATCAACAAACAACTTTATAACTAGCAAACAGGAAACCATCAGCAAGCAGAGCACACAAAATAAAAACCCAATTTATATAAAATATAAATGGGAAAACTGAGTGAGTTTAACTCACCTTGATTTCTATTCGTCGTCAGAACGATTCTTTTCAGTTAAATTAAGCCAGTATTTTATTTAACTGAAATCTCAGTTGTTCCAACTCCATTCAGTCCATCTATTTCTGTTACGGCCGTTGATACGGTTCCAAAGCTCCTTGTTTGGCCCAATTCTGTGTACGAAAGATATCGTTATCGTACGCATATGACTTAATTTAAATGATTTTTTTATATATTTTTTCCCTAACCATAATCAACTAATCTAAGTCCTTAATTAAAACAAACTAAGATGCTAAGTGTTTAACCCTTTTCCGAACTAATTACCATTTTACTGTATAGGTTACGAATTACATATGTAATTAAGCATGCAGCAATCTTCCTGCTTGTTATGTTATTTTCAATCTCATAGGTTAAGTGTATATATAGTATACATTAGTTTAGTGATTAGATATACTTGCCTGATCAAAAATGCTTCTCAGTTCCCACTGCTACTAACCTTTGAACATGTCCAATTTCCTGAAGCTCAAATCTTACCACGTCCTGATTCACTTCTTTGTTGTCAACTAACCTATGCACCATACCCCTTTTTCGTAAGCCATCCCTTTTTTTCTCTCTTTTTTTTTCCGTATATATGAACCACATTACAACATGCTATTTCCAAACGCCTGCCACCTTTCCAAAACTCCACTGTGCTAGAACCTACGCCTTCACCATTCCCTTCCAATTTCTTTGTCACGTTCCAGGCCTTTGTCCCCATTATTATATATATATATATATGTATATATATATTTTTAAGGGCCGAGGCCCATATTTCCTTTTCTCAACCCACCACCGCAAATGAATTATCCCCATCCATGAAGAACAGAAACGCCAACCTTTCCATCTCTTCCTGCTTCGTTCTTTCCATTGTCTTTTTTTTTTATATATATAATAAGGCCGAAACCCATGCATTCATTCCCAGCCCGCCTCGTCCTATTTCCTCTCTGCTATACCTCGTTCGGCATGAAACCTGGCACTCAACTTCCCATCACGTTGATGCCTCTTCCCTCTCTTTTCATGTAATGGTGCTTACTACAGGGAACTTGACACCCCGCGCAACTACCACTCCCTCCACCATACTATTGTACCCGCAAGCTTCTAGCGACCAAAAAGGAACTCACGCCACACAACTCCGACCATCTGAGCAACCCCCTAGCACTGCCTCGCCTATACTCCACCCTGAACGGCGCCACCGCCGCCGAGCTGACCCACGGCCACCACCGTCGAGCTGACGCACTGCTTCGTTGTTGTTTTGATTTTAGTGAGGTCTGGGTTATAATCTAGGAGGGAGGTTTTGGGTTTGTCATAAAAGAAGAGGTTAGTTTACATAATTTACTAGGAGTGAAAAGTTGGGTTTTCCATTCGTTGCAGGAGAGAAACAAAAAGAGAAGATGAAATATGAGCTATTATTTATACTAGAAAAATTACTTGGCAGCCAAGGTGTCTTAGGGTGTAGCTATGCAGTAGAGTAGCTGTTCGCGTTGGGAACATAAGAAATTACTTGCCAATCACGGTTTTAAAAAGTTTGGCACCCAAGGCTTTTAAAGTTTGAGACGCAAGGAAAGATTTTGTTTGAGGCGCATGGAATTAGAAAGAAAAGAGGACGCAAGAATGGTGAATATGGGATTGATTATTCTAACATATCCACACTTACATGAAGCTTTTTTAAAAAAAAAAAAATCATTTTATACGACTTTCGTTTACTGATAAAAAAACTAATCTTGATGTAAAAAGGCATTCCGGTCCCAATGGAACAAGTTTCGTCGTAATCCGAGGTCGTATGAAAAAATTTCCTTTATAAAACCGGAAATAAACACACGTTAAATTTTTCCACGATCACCAGATAAATCAAATCAACTCGAAACTGCGAACACTGACAATAACTTTTCGATACGAACCCAACGGCACTAATTTCGTCGCATTCTGAGACTGTTGCCCCGGTAAGCTATTTTTACCCCGAACCGCCCTACCATTTTTGACGCCAAATTCCTCGATCTCTAAAAATAACAAACTATATACTTATTCTGACTCTAATTGACGATACGAACTCAACGGAACTGGTTTCGTGGCCTAATTCGATCGTCTTCTCAAGTTACACTCAAATACCCCTTTATTTATTTAAATACGCGCTATAGAAATTGAACGGGCGTTTACGGATACCGTGGTCACATACTATATCGGTTTTCCACGCAATTCACCACCATACAATAATTTAGCGATACGGTTCTAATGAAACTGATTTCGTCGAAATCTGAGTCCGTTTGCAAAACGGCTATTTTAAAGGTCGATATTTTAATAACGATTTCCATAGCGACTATTTCAAATTTTGATTTGGCCATAATTATCAGACTATAACACGAAATCTAGATTTTTCTCTTTCATATGAAAATTATCGTCAATACGGTCCCAACGTGTCTTGTTTTACAGAAATCCGACTTAAATCGAATTCTGTATGTCCAGTTGAAGTTCAAACTCGAATTTTCGAACTGCAGCGCTATATTTCAAGCTCTATTTATAATTATATAAATATATAACGTCGAACTTTGTTTTAAATAGCGAATTAGATATTAATTCCATTGATAATCCAAATATAATATTTAAATTAAATAAATTAAATTACATATTCGAGTGCCAAAAACACGGGTCGTTACATTCTTCCCCCCTTAAAATAATTTCGTCCTCGAAATTGCTAAGGTAAGAAAGAACATTATAAATTCATTAACTTCCAAATTCAATTTATTTTAAATCAAAATCAATTCAATATCATAAATAAATATTTTCAAAAATATTGAAAATTTACTAACACTTTAAATTTTCGAAAATTTTTGCCAGCACCTCCTCTGTACGGCTCAATCGGTACAACTCCAATTCGCCTTTCTAGGCCTTCTCCAATCCAAAAGGAAAATAAAACAGCCAAGCGGCTTGCCAAATCGGCTCATAAATCACCAAACCCATATAAAAATAAACGTGTACCTTTTTGTCGGGCATATCACTATATCTTTCCCGTCTGCCACCCTGTCAGCATATACAAATGCATTCTCAATCAAATTTCCAATTTTATCTTCAAAACCAGATCATTCACGCGTCCAAGCCAGATCCCATTCTTAATTCAATTTCCATCCATTATCAATTTCAACTCTTAACTTACCAGTCCCACACCCTTTCAGATTCCTGTCTCACAATACAAAATCTGATCCTACTTGATATATTATATCTCGATTCAATTTCCAGTAAATTGGTTTCAATTCCATTTCATATTTGCTTTCACAAATTTCTATTTAATTTTGTTTTTGTTCAAACAATTTCCCTGGGAGTTTTTAAACAGTTTATCGCTTTCAAAAATCAAATATTTCTTTTCAGGATTCAAAACAATTCAAAACAAAATCTTTGATAGTAATCCGTCACTTACCACTCGAAAATGAACACTGATGATGCGGCCGTCATCATCAGAATTATTTCCCAGCTATCGAAGTGAGTTCAATACTATATCATTTCAAAACTCCAATTTTAAACACTTCCATTTTGAAATCTATTTCAAAAGACTAAACACAATGCTTGTGAAACAAATTTAAAATCTCCCAGGATTTTAAAATTCTCATATATTCAATCCAAGTTCATTTGCAACACCTTTCCCACATTTTTGGGAATTTTAATTCTAGTTCTGATTTAATTCAGATTCAATTAATCTGCTTTTATATTATACGAATTTTCTAATTGGTTATCTATATAACCATTTCAATTATAATCAACCAACACATCCAATATACAATAATACTTCAAATATATATCATTCTTTTATATTAAAATATAATTTGGGTAAAATTATTTCATTTACCCTCTTTCAAAACATACTGTGTCGGTTTATCGTACTTGAGTGTTTAGAAACCCCTATCGATACAGTGGATCAAACTGATCGACCAGAACTCATAAACAACTCAACCAATAAATCTTCACAATATAAAACAATTTTTATAAAATCTACAAATACGTTCACTCGTATATTATACACTCAACTCAATCTAGGGTATTACTAACCCCATCTCTACTGAGTCACGCCACAGAGCCAAGGTAATAACTTAACCTGGCTCTGATACCACTGTAACGAACCGGGATTTTCGACCCCGAAAATCAACATCAAACTACCATGTTGACCATTCAGACATCGAACATTCCAGATCATTAATAGAAAGAAGTTAGAGGGTGAGATAAGAAAGAAAGAAATATTAAAATAGAAGAAAAAGAAGAAACACCACACAGAGTCTCACATCGCAGCGGAACAAAATATAATACATAAATAGTCGTTATTGAAAGCTTTAAAATACTTACAGTATCAGAGCACATCATACCATGGGACAGTTATAATAGCCTGTTCCCATATACTACACACAGCGGAATAGTAGTAATATCATACGTCTGGACTCTTCCAGCTCGTCTCTTCATAGCAGTCGATAACCTGAACCTGTATACTCCGGGCTAACCCGAGCATTTACAAAACACCGGGTCAGTCTGGTGAACCAGAGTGAGATAAACTCGCACAGTAATAAGGGTGAACCATCCAATCATGATTTTAAAGTTCAAAATCTTTTCAAAAGAAAAGGGTAATCGTAAGACCAAATCCACACATAAATACGGACGGTTTTTACCTTACGATAACCCAAAAACAGCTTTGAAATCAATATCTTGCATGATATTATAATAATGTCTAAATACAAGTAAATATCAATCTAGTGGAACGCTTGCATCTCACGCTCCACATATATAGTATACAATCAAAACCGCAGGCGCTTATTGGAGATTGGATTCCAACTTGACAAGGTATGGGTCCACCTGCCGATAGTGTATCTCTAGAGACGAATACACGGGGTTCAACAAGAACTTCTTGCAACCCGGCCCTCACATGACCGACCACTCATTTCGCTTGAGTGTATCGAATGTATACCACCGACGGTTGGGATCAGCAACCGTCTCCCGACAAGGGACAGCATCGAAACATAGATTTAAGAACAAATAGGAATTTCTCTAGATAGGTGATCATACACCCTAATGGGAGCGACCCACATAGCCATGCTGCCTGCCCGATTTTTGTCATTTCCCGGTTGATGAGGCTTGAGGTTTAGATTTACCTTTGAACACCTGGTCATCATTCACTTTGAATGCCACATCGTCAGATCCGTCAGATATCACTAATTTATATCCACAAAAATACTCTAGCTGGAAGCTAAGAGAGCGGCAATTCTCCGCCAACAACCATAGCACGTTTGAAGAAATCAACGTACGTGATCCTTTGGAAATACTCTGTCAGACATTCGTCCATATACGTCATCCAGGAACAGGATGATCCGAAGGCGCTCTCCTACCGCATCCATATAGGAATCACCCCATGGATCAATAGCGAGAAGTCCTTGCAACCCGTTGATTCCAACCACGACAGAATCACAACTTTCCTCTGCTTGCCAGGCAGAGAATATTAGTGGTTCTTCCGTTTATGAAAACCCACGGTCTTCAATGCTCCATCTCGATCATCTTCTGATATCTTCACGTATTTGTTGGACGGAATGGTTTTCGAATATAAATTCGATCCCGGACTTTCCATACCAACAATCGTATTGGACAAATTTGATAGTCGGTGTTTTAACTATCAAAATATATAGTGTTTCAATCATGACACTCCAATGAGTTCACTGGTTGAGTGTTCAGCATCTCTGGCCTTTAACAAACTGGTTTACTTTTGTTACATTAAAAACTCCAACTCTTTTAATATTCAAAAATACGATGTTTGAATAACTCTAATTCGATTTATCTCTAATCGATTAACTCCAATTCATTAACTGATATTCGACTTAATTCCATTCGCTTGACTTTAGATCGCAGCGATCACAATGGTTACGCCTGATTCCCTCAGGAAACATCCGACCGCCATAGGCTATCTGCAGCCCTGCGAATTACGCTAGCAGTCGTACGAAATGGCAACTTATCCTGAATAACTATGTTTGATTTACTCTATCTCGAATAACTATATTTTTATATACTAATGTCCTCAGAACCACTACGTTATAATACTTAGCAAAATACTTTATAACCATATACAATTTCCACTCCATTCCCCTTTCAAAACATTCGTTGTATTATCATGAACCTCTTTTACGATCGCCAACTAATATCATCTTCAGATAATCCCGATGTCGTTCAAGTTGGGATATTTTAATTACCTCTCAGACCTTGATCAAACAACGTTCTTATCCTCAGATGAATATCAGTTGTAATCACAAAATCAATATTCCTATTTCCATCTCGAAATACATTTCATTTTTAACTTGGGTTTAGTTATACAACCCTATAACCCACTTCTTTAACCAGATTCATTTATTTCCAATCTTCTTTCAAATCTGTTCGACCATTCCCCACTTTTGAAATCTTTTTTTTCAAATTTCCCTTTTACTTGATCTCATTTTCAAATAACGTTAATTCAATATTAACGATTTACACTTTGAAACTCATTTATATATTCTGGTTTATCTTAAACCCTTTTTAAAACCTTATCTAAATTTAAACGATATTTACCCCAAAAACACATTAATTTGATAATCAATCCAAATTCAAAATGGACGATTTAATTCACTCAAACTTGATTATCTCGTTAGCCGATTCCAAATAAATTTTCACTTTAAATTAATTAAATAATTAATTTAAATAATTCCATAAATTTCTTCTTCACAAAAACAATTACCAAAGTGTAACTATGAGACCTTATTTCTCATCTTGTACTTACAAATTAGTCTAACATCAGCATTAATTCTATAAGATAAATTTTTAACAAATCAAAATCTTAAATAAATACAATATTTATTTATTTCACTTTTATAACTTTTATTCAAAATAATGTATTCAAAAACCAACTCCAATTATAAAATAAATTTTATAACTTCCTCTTTTCAGTTCACCTGACTGTGAATCAATATTCATGACACGATTGATTTTATAGGCCATACGCTGCCAAATACCCAACCAATATCACCCATTGGTTTAAACCAAACAGATGTTGAATATTAAAAATCAAAAACCAATTCAAACAATACAAACAGGGCAGTTCATATATGAGAATATGAAAATAAATAATATATTTGAGGAATCCAGTTGGATCCCTCCAACCTGTTCTTCCCTGAAATCACAACGGTTTTCTCAAAACAAATCATTTAGTTTCAACCAATTCACACGCAATTCAAACAATTCAACCATTTTTAACACGTTTATAAATAAACGTGACCAACCAAGGTGAGTCTTCTTTATTGGAACCAATCGTTAAAATAACGATTTGGTATTTCATTGAAATTAAACACAGTTTAATTTCATCAGTTAAATCAACAAACAACTTTATAACTAGCAAACAGGAAACCATCAGCAAGCAGAGCACACAAAATAAAAACCCAATTTATATAAAATATAAATGGGAAAACTGAGTGAGTTTAACTCACCTTGATTTCTATTCGTCGTCAGAACGATTCTTTTCAGTTAAATTAAGCCAGTATTTTATTTAACTGAAATCTCAGTTGTTCCAACTCCATTCAGTCCATCTATTTCTGTTACGGCCGTTGATACGGTTCCAAAGCTCCTTGTTTGGCCCAATTCTGTGTACGAAAGATATCGTTATCGTACGCATATGACTTAATTTAAATGATTTTTTTATATATTTTTTCCCTAACCATAATCAACTAATCTAAGTCCTTAATTAAAACAAACTAAGATGCTAAGTGTTTAACCCTTTTCCGAACTAATTACCATTTTACTGTATAGGTTACGAATTACATATGTAATTAAGCATGCAGCAATCTTCCTGCTTGTTATGTTATTTTCAATCTCATAGGTTAAGTGTATATATAGTATACATTAGTTTAGTGATTAGATATACTTGCCTGATCAAAAATGCTTCTCAGTTCCCACTGCTACTAACCTTTGAACATGTCCAATTTCCTGAAGCTCAAATCTTACCACGTCCTGATTCACTTCTTTGTTGTCAACTAACCTATGCACCATACCCCTTTTTCGTAAGCCATCCCTTTTTTTCTCTCTTTTTTTTCCGTATATATGAACCACATTACAGCATGCTATTTCCAAACGCCTGCCACCTTTCCAAAACTCCACTGTGCTAGAACCTACGCCTTCACCATTCCCTTCCAATTTCTTTGTCACGTTCCAGGCCTTTGTCCCCATTATTATATATATATATATATATATATGTATATATATATTTTTAAGGGCCGAGGCCCATATTTCCTTTTCTCAACCCACCACCGCAAATGAATTATCCCCATCCATGAAGAACAGAAACGCCAACCTTTCCATCTCTTCCTGCTTCGTTCTTTCCATTGTCTTTTTTTATATATATATATAATAAGGCCGAAACCCATGCATTCATTCCCAGCCCGCCTCGTCCTATTTCCTCTCTGCTATACCTCGTTCGGCATGAAACCTGGCACTCAACTTCCCATCACGTTGATGCCTCTTCCCTCTCTTTTCATGTAATGGTGCTTACTACAGGGAACTTGACACCCCGCGCAACTACCACTCCCTCCACCATACTATTGTACCCGCAAGCTTCTAGCGACCAAAAAGGAACTCACGCCACACAACTCCGACCATCTGAGCAACCCCCTAGCACTGCCTCGCCTATACTCCACCCTGAACGGCGCCACCGCCGCCGAGCTGACCCACGGCCACCACCGTCGAGCTGACGCACTGCTTCGTTGTTGTTTTGATTTTAGTGAGGTCTGGGTTATAATCTAGGAGGGAGGTTTTGGGTTTGTCATAAAAGAAGAGGTTAGTTTACATAATTTACTAGGAGTGAAAAGTTGGGTTTTCCATTCGTTGCAGGAGAGAAACAAAAAGAGAAGATGAAATATGAGCTATTATTTATACTAGAAAAATTACTTGGCAGCCAAGGTGTCTTAGGGTGTAGCTATGCAGTAGAGTAGCTGTTCGCGTTGGGAACATAAGAAATTACTTGCCAATCACGGTTTTAAAAAGTTTGGCACCCAAGGCTTTTAAAGTTTGAGACGCAAGGAAAGATTTTGTTTGAGGCGCATGGAATTAGAAAGAAAAGTGGACGCAAGAATGGTGAATATGGGATTGATTATTCTAACATATCCACACTTACATGAAGCTTTTTTTTTAAAAAAAAAAATCATTTTATACGACTTTCGTTTACTGATAAAAAAACTAATCTTGATGTAAAAAGGCATTCCGGTCCCAATGGAACAAGTTTCGTCGTAATCCGAGGTCGTATGAAAAAATTTCCTTTATAAAACCGGAAATAAACACACGTTAAATTTTTCCACGATCACCAGATAAATCAAATCAACTCGAAACTGCGAACACTGACAATAACTTTTCGATACGAACCCAACGGCACTAATTTCGTCGCATTCTGAGACTGTTGCCCCGGTAAGCTATTTTTACCCCGAACCGCCCTACCATTTTTGACGCCAAGTTCCTCGATCTCTAAAAATAACAAACTATATACTTATTCTGACTCTAATCGACGATACGAACTCAACGGAACTGGTTTCGTGGCCTAATTCGATCGTCTTCTCAAGTTACACTCAAATACCCCTTTATTTATTTAAATACGGGCTATAGAAATTGAACGGGCGTTTACGGATACCGTGGTCACATACTATATCGGTTTTCCACGCAATTCACCACCATACAATAATTTAGCGATACGGTTCTAATGAAACTGATTTCGTCGAAATCTGAGTCCGTTTGCAAAACGGCTATTTTAAAGGTCGATATTTTAATAACGATTTCCATAGCGACTATTTCAAATTTTGATTTGGCCATAATTATCAGACTATAACACGAAATCTAGATTTTTCTCTTTCATATGAAAATTATCGTCAATACGGTCCCAACGTGTCTTGTTTTACAGAAATCCGACTTAAATCGAATTCTGTATGTCCAGTTGAAGTTCAAACTCGAATTTTCGAACTGCAGCGCTATATTTCAAGCTCTATTTATAATTATATAAATATATAACGTCGAACTTTGTTTTAAATAGCGAATTAGATATTAATTCCATTGATAATCCAAATATAATATTTAAATTAAATAAATTAAATTACATATTCGAGTGCCAAAAACACGGGTCGTTACAACGTTCTTGTTGTACCCAGTGTATTCGTCTCTAGAGATATACTATCGGCAGGTGGTCCCATACCTTGTCACAGTTGGAATCCGATCTCCAATAAGCGCCCGCGGTTTTGTTTGTATACTACATATGTGGAACGTGAGATGCAAGCGTTCTGCTAGATTGATAATTCTTGTGATTAGACATTATTATAATATCAGGGAAGTATTGATTTCCAAAACTGTTTTGGGTTATCGTAAGGTAAAAACCATCCGTGTTTATGTGTGGATTGGTCTTACGATTATCTTTTCTTTTGAAAAGGGTTTTGAAAAGCTAAACCAAATGATTTGAGTTTACTCACACCAGTCCCATGACTGACCCAAAGTTTATTTTTTTTGTTTTCCCCCTAAACTCTTGGGTGCCCAAATTTGTACGGGTAGTCAAGTAGTTCAGGTCTTTACAAATATGCTTGGAGGAGCTTGAAGCAGGAGGCTTCAGGATTATATAGCTATTGTTATTTCCACTGTGTGTAAGTGTTGTACTCTGATAATGGTATTGTACTGTTTTATTGCAAAGTTATGTTATGTATTATATTTTATTCGTTCCACTGTGAGATTCGTATTACTCTGATTCTGTTTTGTAGTGATCTTCTTCTTCTTCTATTCTAATTTTCTATCTTATCTATTCTCACCCTCTAACTTCTTTCTATTAATGATCAGGTATTTCCGATGTCTGAATAATCAACATGGTAGTTTTGTGTTGATTTTCGGAGTCGAAAATTCCAGTTCGTTACGGTAACGACCCGACGGAAATTCGACGCTCGAATTTCGATAGTAATACTTAAAACTATATTACTTGCCAAAACCTAAGTATCGAACAACAGCAGGTTGTTATTAGAAAGAAGTTAGAGGATGAGAAAAGAAAGAAAGAAATATTAGAATAGAAGAATAAGAAGAAGAACATCATAATCTCACAGCGGAACGAGTAAAATATAATATCTCAAATCTCTTATACAAAAATGAAATTGTATGTGTATATACCAATCATCAGAGTACATCATATATCTGATAGAGCGAAAGAAACTCTAAATATCTACTGGTGAAGCCTCCTACTTCCAGCTCCGGAAAACTCCAAGTGAAACCTAACCTGGAAATATACTCGGTCTGACCCGAGCACATTTGAAGCAAAGCAAAATTAACCCAGATCAGTCTGGAATACTTTCAGTGATAAATTCACAGCACAAACATCTTGTTTAACTTTTAAGAATCCTTTTTGAAAGAAAAAGATAATAGTAAGACTAGTCCACACATAAACACAGACGGTTTTTACCTTACCATATCCGAAAACATTTTTGAAATCAATATCTTTTCTGATATTATAATAATGTCTATCAAACCACAAATAAATAATAATCTAGCAGAACGCTTGCATCTCACGCTCTACGTATATAGTACACAATCAAAATCGCGGGCTCTTATTGGAGAATGGATTTCCTGGCAAGGTATGGGACCACCTTTCCGACAATGTACCTCTGGAGATGAATACATTGGGGTTCAACAAGAACATCTTGCAACCCGGCTACACATGACCGGTCCCTCATTTCTCTTGAGAGTACCGAATATATCATTACCACGATTGGGGGCCAGCCAACCAAACCGATAGCATTCATGTATAAATAAAAAGGGACAACCAAAGGCATTTGATTTCTCCAGATCAGGTAATGACATACCCTTTAATGGGTGCCACCCACATAGCCATGTTGCCTCCCCGATTTTGTGCCATTTCCCGGTTGATGAGGCTTGAGGTTACGTTTATCTTTTAGCACATCTCCATCCACTTTGAATGCCACATCGTCGGATATGTTAAACCACTAATTGACGTCCACAAATACACTCTGGGTGTTAAGCAAGAGAATTTCTCCGCCACCAAACTTGGTATATTTGTAAAAATCAACGTGAGTTTCGGGAAATACTCTGTCATACATTCGTCCATACAAGTCATCAAGAAACAGGATGAACCGAAGGCACTCTCCTACTGCATCCTAGGAATCACCCTATAGATCAGCAGCAAGAAGTCCTTGCAATCCGAAGATTTCAATCACGACGGTTTGTTAATTGTTGATTAGAGCTTAACAGTTGAGTAAGTAATTAAGGAAATAATGAAAAGAGTTTGGTAATTACATTTATTTTAAACCTTGATTATAGTTTCAAAGAAATCAAAACAAGAGAGATTGGGCCAGATAAATTATATAATCGACTCTTAATCAATAAAATGATTTGAAATGAAATGTTTTAATATAAAGGACCGAAGCTGTCGATGTACTTAGCTATACTATTGGGATTGATAGTTCAAGAACCGACTATCAAAAATCGATATTCCTTATGACCTTTTGACGAGTTGTTTCGAAGAGACCGGGATGGGGACTAAATAAGGTATAAGAGAGTTAAACTTTAACCTGAGGTATTATTTCCTGGATTCTTATAAGTTGGTCGATGTATATGTATGTTTTCAAATTAAATTCACATGTATGTTAGTAACGAACTAGGATTTTCGATTCCGAAAATCAACACAAAACTACCATGTTGACTATTCAGACATCGGAAATACTTGACCATTAATAGAAAGAAGTTAGAGGGTGAGAATAGATAAGATAGAAAATTAGAATAGAAGAAGAAAAAAGATCGCTACAGAACAGAATTAGAGTAATACGAATCTCACAGTGGAACGAATGAAATATAATATATATGCATAACTTTGAAATAAACAGTATATATATACAATAACATTATCAGAGTACAACACTTACACACAACGGGAATAACAATAGCTATATAATCCTGAAGCCTCCTGCTTCAAGCTCCTCTAAGTATGTCTGCAAAGGCCTGAACTACTTGGCTGCCCGTATAAATTTAGGCACCCAAGAGTTTAGGGAAAAACAAAACAAAATAAACTCTGGGTCAGTCATGGGACTGGTGTGAATAAACTCAAATCATTTTTGTTTAACTTTTCAAAAATCCTTTTCAAACGAAAAGATAATCGTAAGACCGATCCATACATAAACACGGACGACTTTTACCTTACGATAATTCAAAACAGTTTTGGAAATCAATACTTTTCTGATATTATAATAATGTCTAATCACAAGTAATTAGCAATCTAGTAGAACGCTTGCATCTCGCGTTCCACATATATAGTGTACAGACAAAACTGCGGGCCCTTATTAGAGATTGGATTCGGACTATGACAAGGTATGGGACCACCTGCCGATAGTGTATCTCTAGAGGCAAATACACTGGGTTCAAAAAGAACGTCTTGCAACCCGGCCCACACATGACCGACCACTCATTTCACTTGAATGCATCGAATGTATATCACAACCGGTTGGGAGCTACCCTACCGTTTCCCGAAAAGTAATAGCATCGAATAGATAAAAGAATGAAATAGATTTTCTCTAGATAGGTGATATACACCCTAACGGGAGCGTCCCACTTAGCCACGTTGCCTGCCCGATTTCTGTCATTTCCCGGTTGATGAGGCTTGAGGTCATTACGTATCTTTTGAGACACTTGACCACCATTCACTTTGAATGCCACATAGTCATACCCGTCAAATCACAAATTGATTTCCCCAAAAATACCACGAGTATAAAGCTAAGAGAAACGAATTCCTCCGCCACCAAACGTAAGTACGTTTGAAGAGATCAACTTACGCGATCCGTCAGATATACTCTGTCAGGCCTTCACCCATTCACGTTGTCCTGGGACTGGACAAACCCGAAGGCACTATTCTGTAAACAGGATAGCCCTTGTATAACTCCGTCTTCAATATTTGATTGCAACGCTAACATCCATACAGAGTGGTTTTCAGATAATGAATCTGATCCCGGTCTCTCCGTATTGACGACGTAAAAATGGTCAAAAAACTTCGATAGTCGATGATTTAACTATAAAAGAAAAACAGGTTTGCATACAACGATATTATTTCCAAATGGAAATCCTATCGATCAATCATCATCCAACACTTATCTCTTTATGTTAATTATCTTTAATTTATCCAATTTCCATTTCTATATATTCGTACGTTCTTATTTTCTAAATTTAGAAAACATACTTTATTTACTTTCGAAAACGTTTCCACATTTTCTCCCATTTCTTCTATTATAAAACATTTCTGATTCTTGTTTGGAAAGCATTTCCAAAACTCTTCCATTTGATTTAAATAGATGTTTAAATATAATGTCGCCATGCAACTCGAACTATTTCACTCATTAACTAGATTCACTTAACCCACTTTCACTACCGAACCTTAATCATCCCTTAGTTAAAAACGAAGTCAATCAAGTTGGGGTATAATTACCTCTCAGACCTTAACTGAACAACATTTCTAACCTCAAAATAGACAAATTCACCTTTCAAATCTTTTAACACACTTCCTTACGTTGCTCTCGGATTCTATTTACGAATCCACTTCTTTTACCAAAATCATCTGATTATAACCATAGTGCTATAATCTCATACTTTCGAAATATAATAACCTTTATTTCTTAATTTGAATCAAATAAACAAACAACTAATTTATAAATAAATAAATAAATCTCGATTTGGAAATGGAAAGTATAAAGTACTTTCTCAAATTCGATATAATCGAATTTCAACTTACAATTCTCTCTCGAATAATCTCTATTCAATAACTCCTCTCGAATAACTATATTAGATTTAACTCCCTTCGAATAACTTATTCGATTTAACTCACTTCGAATAACTTATATTCGATTACTCTTCTCGAATAAACTATATTCGATAACTTTACTTCGAATAAGTGCTATTCGATTAATTTCTTTTTACTAACTCTATTCAATTTTCTAATACTCGACTAACTCGAACCTGGTTAACTCCATTTGAATAACTCTAATTTGATTTAACTCCAATCGATTAACTCTAATTAATTAACCATAACTGGTTAACTCTAACTCGACTAATTTAACTCGACTTGACTAACTCGACTTATTTACTCAATTTGACTAACTCGACTTATAAGAATCCAAATTAACAAACTACCATGTTGACTATTAATTAACCATACGGGCAGCCAAGTAGTTCAGGTCTTTATAGATATGCTTGGACGAGCTTGAAGAAGGAGGCTTCAGGATTATATAGCTATTGTTATTTCCGCTGTGTGTAAGTGTTGTACACTGATAATGTTATTATATTGTTTTATTGCAAAGTTATGCTATGTATTATATTTCATTCGTTCCGCTATGAGATTCGTATTACTCTGATTCTGTTTTGTAGTGATCTTCTTCTTCTTCTTCTATTCTAATTTTCTATCTTATCTATTCTCACCCTCTAACTTCTTTCTATTAATGATCAGGTATTTCCAATGTCTGAAAAGTCAACATGGTAGTTTTGTGTTGATTTTTGGAGTCGAAAATTCCAGTTCGTTACAGTGGCTGTAACAGCCGCAAATCCGTACTATCTGAGTTGACTAATAACACCACACATCCAACCCAAATTGCACAAAAATATGAATCATTAGTAGAAAGAAGTTAGAGGATGAGAAATAGAAAGAAAGAAATGTTAGAATAGAAGAAAACAAAGAAGTCAAATCTCACAGCGGAACGAATAAAATATATTATATAACATAACTTTTGAAATACAAATCAGTAACTTTATATACATACCATCATCATAGCACAACAGTTATTCCTGGAATCAGAGCTGGTTGCTTAATTGGTACGGATGATAGTGGTTCTCGCTTTGCGTTAGGTGGCGAATGAGAGACTCTTACCCCTACATCTCCCGACAATGTGGGTTGGTCGAGTCGCGAGGCTGGCCGTAAAAGCAGTTCTGAGGTACCCCTGTAAGCCACGCTGGGAGGTTAGCCCAGTGACTGATGGTTGAAAAGGAAATTTTTTTGTGAATGTTGTAAAGAGGATTTTACCCAAGATGGTAACCTTAAAAATAGCGTTCACCTAAGAGCAGAATTAAGTGAAATACCTAAATTGAAACAAAGGAGGATTTTGATAATTAAACCATACCGTTGTTTAAATGGAAATATAACGATACTTCCAGTGACAAAGGAAATAAAGAGTGAAGTTTGGAATTCGTTATTCCAAAGAAAATATGGAAATGTTAATTGAAAGATTTTGAGTACAAATAAGAAAGAAGTTAACTTTAAAGTAAACGATGTATATTCTAACATCGTCGGACCCAAGTTGAAGAATGAATCTATTTAATACCTTTGAAATAAGAACATGTAGGGATTCTCCAAGTAAAAGAAATGGAAAGGATTTAGCGAATATATGCAGCGAGGTTTTGAAATAAAGGAATGAATAGAGTCTGGTAAATAAAGATACACTATTGTTTTCAATATAACGAGAACAATGGGATTTGAAGTAAGAATGTGAAATCAGTCATAAGAACAAATGGAATAATTGTAATGAAATATGTTAACATAAATGACCTGAGTTGCCAATGTACCAAACAACATCGTAATGATTTGATAGTTAAAACACCGACTATCAAACGAATTAGTTTTGTACCTTTTTGGCGTGTTGTTTCGAAGAGACCGGGATGGGAACTAGACCAAAAACCACTTCGAATCAACCGTGCGAATGCGGCTAACTTTAAAGAGATAGAGACGGAGTAAATTGAAGACCGTAGATATTTATGAAACGGAAGGGTTGCTTATAATCTCTGGTTTAGCGGCCAGAGGTATACTGTGACTCTGTCGTGGTTAAAATCTATGGATTTGCAAGGACTACTCACTATTGATCTATAGGGTGTTGCCTAGGATGCGGTAGGAGAGTGCCTTCGGTTCATCCTATTCCTGGATGACTTGTATGGATGAATGTCTGACATAGTATTTCCGAAGGGATCACGTACGTAGTTTTCTTCAAATGTACCAAGTTAATGGCATAGAAGGGAAACTTCTTTAGCCTAACAACTAGAGTATTTTTGTGGGAATCAATTAGTGATTTCTAGAGGATCTGACAATGTGGCATTCAAAGTTAATGGAGATGTACTGTGTTGAAGGATAAGCGTAACCTCTAGCCTCATCAACCGAGGAATGCACAAAATCGGGTAGGCAACATGGCTATGTGGGTCGCACCCATTAGGGTATATCATTACCTGATCTGGAGAAATCAAATGCCTTCGGTTGTCCCTTTTATTTTAATTGTATGCATGTTATCGGTTCGGTTGGCTGGCCCCCGACCGTGGTGATGATATATTCGGTACTCTCAAAAGAAATGAGAGACCGGTCATGTGTGAGCCGGGTTGCAAGACGTTCTTGTTGAACCCCAATATATTCATCTCTAGAGGTACATTGTCGGAAGGTGGTCCCATACCTTGCCATAGTTGGAAATCCATTCTCCAATACGAGCCCGCGATTTTGATTGTATACTATATATGTAGAGCGTGAGATGCAAGCGTTCTACTAGATTAAATATTTATTTGTGATTTGATAGACAATACTATAATATCAGAAAAGATATTGATTTCAAACTGGTTTGCGTTATAGTAAGGTAAAAACCGTCCGTTTTTATGTGTGGCTTGGTCTTACTATTTTCCTTTTATTTCAAAAAGGATTTTTCAAAAGTTAAACAAGTTGTTTGTTCTATGAATTTATCACTGAAAGTATTCCAGACTGACCTGGGTGAATTTTGCTTTGCTTCAAATGTGCTCGGGTCAGACCGAGTATATTTACAGGTTAGGTTTTCGTTGGAGTTCAGGAGCTAGAAGCAGGAGGCTTCACTGTTAGATATATAAAGTGTATTCCCGCTGTGACAGATATATGTTATACTCTGATGATTGGTATGTATATACAGGTTCTTTTGTATAAAGAGATTTGATATATTATAATTATTCGTTCCGCTATGAGATTCTGTTGTGTTCTTCTTCTTTCTTCTATTCTAAAATTTCTTTCTTTCTTTTCTCACCCTCTAATTTCTTTCTAATAACAATCCAGTGTTCTCGATGCTTGAATAGTCGACATGGTGATTTTATGTCGATTTTCGGGGTCAAAAATCCTTGGGTCACTGTAACGACCCAACGATTTTCGACCCCGAAAATCGACATAAAATCACCATGTCGACTATTCAAGTATCAAAAACACTGGATTGTCATGAGAAAGAAATTAGAGGGTGAGAAAAGAAAGAAATAATATTAGAATAGAAGAAAGAAGAAGAACACCACATCAGAATCTCACAGCGAAACGAATAAAATATAATATCAAATACCTTTATACAAAAGAACTGTATATACACACCAATCATCAGAGTACAACAGACATCAGACACAGCGGAAAAATAACTTTATATAACTAGCGGTGATTCCAATCACGACAGAATCACATGAGAACTGGATAAAGTGGTGATGATATATTCGGTACTCTCAAGAGAAATGAGGGACCGGTCATGTGTGAGCCGGGTTGCAAGACATTCAATGTATTCATCTCCAAAGGTACCTTGTCGGAAGGTGGTCCCATTCCTTTCCATAGTTGGAAATCCATTCTCCAATACGAGCCCGCGATTTTGATTGTATACTATATATGTAGAGCGTGAGAAGCAAGCGTTCTACTAGATTAAATATTTATTTGTGATTTGATAGACACTACTATAATATCAGAAAATATATTGATTTCAAACTGGTTTGCATTATAGTAAGGTAAAAACCGTCCGTGTTTATGTGTGGGCTGGTCTTACTATTATCCTTTTATTTCAAAAAGGATTTTTCAAAAGTTAAACAAGTTGTTTGTTCTATGAATTTATCACTGAAAGTTGTGACGGCCTGGAATTTCGCTTGATCTGAATCAGTCGTTAAACCGATCTAGACCGTTCGAAACCCCTGAACGTTGAGAACATGACAAATCAGAACACAAACAGAAGAACATTTCATTGTATATTACAACAATGCATCAGATTACAAGAATATACAGAGTATAAATGAATAAATATTACACAGAAATATCAGAGATTACAATAAATTACATAGCAGCGGAAAAATAATACAAAGCACAACTGAAGGTGATATACGGATACAGAGCTTTCCGGATATCATTCCAGCTGTAAACCAGGATCCTGTGAATATAAATCTGCAAAACCAAAACTACTAGCTGCCCGTGCGGAAAATAGGGGCACCCAGAGTTTAGGTTTAAAACAATAAACTCTAGGTCAGTCATGTGACTGGTGTGAGAACTAAAACAGTTATTTAAAGCTTTACTTTAAAAGAAAGTAATTCAAGGGACCACGCCGTATAACACGGAACGGGTTTCCTCCCAAGAATACCAGTGCATAGAATAAACAACGCAATGCTTTTTCGAAAAATGAAGCTGTTATAAGACCCAGGTCCCATCACACAATGCAACGCAAGCCGGAGGATAGGGTTTTACCTTATAACAGCCAAACATGCTTGATACGTTTAAAACAAATCATTTGATACTATAATAAGTGTCAAAACATTTCAATCATAAATATAAATCATAGACGGCATGAGTGCCCCATCCCACTATGTCGCCATACTAGGCTCTACAAATAAAGCCGAAATACACGTATTGGAAATTGGATTCCGTCATGAGTCGAGGCAAGGGGCAAGCTCCTCTCCGCGTTCGAGACACTCTAGCAAATGCCTCAGGATTACGCACACTGGGTAACCCCTGGATCTTCAGGGCCGGTCCTCACTTACGTTAGAGGATTAATTATGCCTGAACACGCGTTTCCCGGTCCTTACAGACCTATAATCGAGGCGCCTCATCCAACAACCACAAAGGTGAAAAGTATATATATGTCAGGGCTGGTAAGTCACTGACACCACCAAAGCTAGAAAGAAACGTCGTGCTCTCCCTGCAGTCCGTATCCCGTTTTTAACTCATACCGAGGTGTGAGGCTCGCGAATTCACGCTATACACAAAGCTGCCACGTAGGCTGTGCTTTGATCATCAACCACAAGACTTTGCTTTTCAACAGAAGCCTTGATCATTGCATCTTAGCGTGCCACACAGGCAATTCATGCCATGCGACTGATGTCCATCGATATACAACCTCTGAGCTCGTATGTCTCAGAGAAGGGCGTTAAGCAAAAGAATAAATTCTCCGCCGCCAAGCAGATGTATATTTAATAGAAATCAATCAACACAGAATAAAATCCAGTGTCAGACACACAATCCATTTACAAGTCCGTTCTGGGTCTGAACGAAACCGGAGGCACTTTCCTCGCATATCCATCCATCTCCAAGTACGTCTGGACGACCACCAACTATTTCCATCCTCTTGGGTGTACAGCCCAATCAGGATCGTCAGTAATTATCCAAACGATGTGAAGACTTCCGGTCTTCAACCACCGTCTTCATCTTCGACATATCGTCGAATCGGTTATTCAGAATGGGTGTAAACCCGGTCTTTCCGAACAATCCGCGTATATTGAAAACAAATGTTACACAAACACAACATACGCCTCATTCCAATTCATTACTCACTAACCGCAAATTAGCAAGAGAACAATTTCCCAAACATTAACCCCGAAGGCCGAAACCAACATCAGATCAATAACCAGGAAACCATTCTTCTTAGCCAACCTACAGCTAGTTTCTAAATTCCACATTCTTAGGGAAAAGTTCCCATTAATTTTATCCAAGATAAATTCTTTAAAATTTATCCTGTAATCTTCCTTTGGATGTCATTTAAAACCAAATTATGGTTTTTCCAACTGGTCGAGATTAGCGAACCGTAACGAAGTAATTATTTATTTTATTTCCCAATCCTAACCTATTCATCCCATGAAGCAAAACTGGTAATACTCCATATCTAACACCGGGGGTGTTATCGGTAAAATTAATTACCATTTCACGTTCAAATCTAATTAAAGATTTAACTATCGCTTTGGAGCAAAACTGGCGATACTCCATTCTCGCTCATTTCTAAATTTGATAATTTAGATTACAAATTCACTCTTCAATCTAATTGCAGATTCGTTAGAACTCCTTTTACTGGGTTAAAGAACTAGGTATTATTTAAAACACAGTTCACGACAAACCCAAATCACATTCTATTTGTTATCGGGTTAAAGAACTAGTGTTATTTAAAACACTGTTCACGATAAACCCATTTCAAATTTAATCAAATATATTAGAAATTCGATTATTTAAAACCCCTTTTTAAATCTAATTTATTTATTTAAAAATAATTGGGTTTTAAATTTAGTTCAAAACTAGTTCATTTCGATAAAAACTATTTTTATCTTTTCAAACGTGGAGTTTTTCATCCCAAATTTTCCCAAATCATTTCTTATGATTTTATACAAATTATTACTATTTTTAATAATTTTATCAAGGCCCGTACAGTCGATTTCCAACAATGGCCATCGAACTGCACTTATAGCGACCTTTTTCGAATTTGATTTGGACGTATCTCCAAATCCAACCGTTAGATTTTGAATTTCTAATATTCTTTAGAAAGCTCTTTTCGGTACGAACCCAACGGTTCCGGTTTTAGGAGAATCCGACGGTCGGATCTCCCGTAATGTCCGTTTGAAATAAATGGTCGAAATTTACGAACTGCCGCGGCGCGACGCGTTCTATTCAGGCCATTATATTATATATATAATATATATAATATATATTTCGTCGATTTCTATTTAAAACGAATTATATAAATAGTTTTAAATTCGTTTCAAAAGCAAATTCAACTTCCCTTTCAATTCAAGTCAAAATTGAATTCTTCTTTATAAATTCGTTTTAAAATTCATTTCTATTCAATTCAAATTTCAATTCAATTTAAATTCAATTCGAATTCGTTTTCAATTCAATTCAATTCAATTCAATTCAATTCAATTCAAATTTCAATTCAATTTAAATTCATTTTCGATTCAAATTAAATTCGTTTCGTTTTCTATTTGAATCAAGTTCATTATATATTCAATTTGAAATCAAATTGGTTTTCTATTCCATTCAATTCGAAATCGTTTTATATTCAATTCATTTCGAAATCGTTTTATATTCAATTCATTTCGAAATCGTTTTATATTCAATTCATTTCGAAATCGTTATATATTCAATTCATTTCGAAATCGTTATATATTCAATTCATTTCGAAATCGTTATATATTCAATTCATTTCGAAATCGTTATATATTCAATTCATTTCGAAATCGTTATATATTCAATTCATTTCGAAATCGTTATATATTCAATTCATATTGAAATCATTATATATTCAATTCATTTCGAAATCGTTATATATTCAATTCATTTCGAAATCGTTTTATATTCAATTCATTTCGAAATCGTTATATATTCAATTCATTTCGAAATCGTTCACGTCAAAATGGCGTCAATCTAATCAACACGGCTTTATATATTCTATTTCAAATATTTCTTTTTGTCAACACACGACTAATCTCAATGAATGAGTACCGTCCATGTGTGACTATTTTTGTTAAAATACTTCGTTCAACACATGACTAATCTCAACGGATGAGTACAGTCAATGCATGAACCTTTACTTTATATTGATAAAGATGTAAATTTTATTATAAAAATAATTCGTTCAACACATGACTAATCCCAACGGATGAGTATAGTCAACACATGAACCTTTATTTTATATTGATAAAGATGTAAATTTTATTATAAAAATATTTCGTTCAACACATGACTAATCTCAACGGATGAGTACAGTCAATGCATGAACCTTTACTTTATATTGATAAAGATGTAAATTTTATTATAAAAATAATTCGTTCAACACATGACTAATCCCAACGGATGAGTATAGTCAACACATGAACCTTTATTTTATATTGATAAAGATGTAAATTTTATTATAAAAATAATTCGTTCAACACATGACTAATCCCAACGGATGAGTATAGTCAACACATGAACCTTTATTTTATATTGATAAAGATGTAAATTTTATTATAAAAATATTTCGTTCAACACATGACTAATCCAACCGGATGAATATAGTCAACACATGAACCTTTTTTTTATATTGATAAAGATGTAAATTTTATTATAAAAATATTTCTTTCAACACATGACTAATCTCAACGGATGAGTACAGCCAATGCATGAACATTTACTTTATATTGATAAAGATGTAAATTTTATTATAAAAATAATTCGTTCAACACATGACTAATCCCAACGGATGAGTATAGTCAACACATGAACCTTTATTTTATATTGATAAAGATGTAAATTTTATTATAAAAATAATTCGTTCAACACATGACTAATCCCAACGGATGAGTATAGTCAACACATGAACCTTTATTTTATATTGATAAAGATGTAAATTTTATTATAAAAATATTTCGTTCAACACATGACTAATCCCAACGGATGAGTATAGTCAACACATGAACCTTTATTTTATATTGATAAAGAAGTAAATTTTATTATAAAAATATTTCGTTCAACACATGACTAATCTCAACGGATGAGTACAGTCAACACATGAACCTTTACTTTATATTGATAAAGATGTAAATTTTATTATAAAAATAATTCGTTCAACACATGACTAATCCCAACGGATGAGTATAGTCAACACATGAACCTTTATTTTAGTAATATTCTTTATTTTTCAAAATTGGAATGAGGCCCAATCAATCACCATATAATGTTAATTATATGGATTTTCATACAACACATGTATATAATAGCATTGAAAAATAATCAACCATCAACCAAAGTGCACTACACTGTATAAGCATCAAATATAGATATCTAACGCTTATAACAGCCTGTCAATCAATCGATCGACATATCTAATCAATCAGGATGAGTGAACTTCAAATTTCATCCCAACACCCGTGTAGGGTTTCAAACAATCAAACACAGATTTTATTCGTGCAGTTGGGCGATGTGTAAAATTTATCGACCCAATCAATGTCAGTCAAATCAGTGTACATAAACAAACCGTCTGGTTTGTAAATGAATATTTTATTTTATTCACTTTCACGTTAAAAATTATATTTTTAACGATCAAACTATTTTATTTTAACACTTGAATTTCTATTCAGTTCATTTATTCAATAAATGATTACTTCTATTTTTCTAACATATTTTAGAAAATTTCGGCGGCATAACGGCACGATACTAGAAACGGGACAAGGCCTAGCCTTATCCCCGGTCTAGTGAAGGCCCACGCCATTCACACATCAATCAAATCAATTTTTATTTCACCAAACAATTCAGTTCAAACCAAATAATCTAACTAACTACACAACCAAACAAACAAGTCCATGGTATGTGGACGGGTGTCGGGTGCTTCTAATAAGCACCGTCTGCATCCTAGTATATATATATAACTAGAAAAATAGAATTTGAGTGAGAAGTTCTCACCGAAAGCTATCCTAACTTCACGGCTCTTCACTGATAGAAATCTTTATTGCTATCGCATCTTCGCTATCTTCTTTGCCCGTAGCCACTACATATATAAAAATCACATTTTTATATTTTGATGTCTTTGAAATAAAAATCACATTTTTATTTGTTCGTTTTCAATTTAAAAATCATATTTTTATAATCACTTCAAATATTCAAAAATTGAATTTTTACTTTATTGTTATATAGATAAAAATTCTATTTTTATAACGCTATTCTCTATATAAAGATTTCGCCTTTTTACATAAAAAGATTTTAGCTTTTCAAATATAAAGATTGAACTTTTTCTAATTTAAAGATTTCACCTTTATAAAAATAAAGTTTTCGCCTTTATAAAAATATAGATTTCATCATTATAAAAATTACCACTTTATCTCAACGTATATAAAATAAAAATCAGATTTTTATTTCGCTACATATACAAAGATGATATTTTTATATTCTCTATCCTATAAAGATTATATTTTTAATACTTTAAAAATATAAAAATCATATTTTTATCATCTTAAAAATCCGATCTTTCCTCTATTAAAAATCGTATCTCTTCATGACTATTAATCATTCCTTTTTATATTTCAAATTCTAAACTTTTTATAAATTAAAAATTTAATCTTTTCCTAAAAAAAAAACTAATCTTTTGCAAATGTTCTTATAAGAAAAATCAAATCTTTTTCTTTGTAAAACAATGTATATTTTCGTTTATAAAAATCAGTTTTTAACCTACTCTAAAATCAAAACTTTACGTTATATATAAAAAAAACTAAACTTTATTCAAGGATAAACCAGAAGAAGACTTACAGTTAAAAGACGAGGGTGTAGGAAAGGATTTGCTGCTGTCTGCGCCGATTGGAGGGGAGTTTCCGAGGATCGAAATGAGGGACGGGAGTTTCTGGCTTCGTTCTAGGGGGGGTCCGCGGCGCTGGGTGCTCGGTGGAGGGCTCATGGGTAGTGCAGGCGGTGGCTGGCCAGTGGGGGTCGGAAAAAGGGGTGGCGGCGGTTATTCCTGGTACTAGGGTTTGGATCTTGCGTTTGGTAACAGGAGAGAGGAGAGAGGGCGTCGCGAGGGAAGGGGGCATATCGCCTGAGCGGCGTTCGACGAATGGAGGGGGAGCTCGCCAGCAAACGGCGGCGGTCGAGGCAACGGCGGGGGGGGGGGGGGGGGGGCGATCGCAATTTTCGTTTTCTTTTATTTTTTATTTTTTTCTGATTGAAAACGAGAAGAGGGGGGGTTATATGAAAAATATATATTTTTAATTATTTAATTTTAATTTATTTTATCCTAAGGAGTTGACTTTTTATTCGACTTCGAAACGAGGCCCACCGACTGTCGCCCATAGCGTTTCACCCCCATTCCGAACACAATGGGATATGTTTCGTAGTTTGATTTGATCGTTTGAATCAGTTTCCGTTGAATTTACATTTAAATCACTATATTGAATTTTAAACGTACATTTCAAATTACCGGGGTCACATACTAACTTCCCGAAAAATATTTTCTAGCTTCGTATTGACGATACGGTCCTAACAAAACTAGTTTCGTCGAATTCTGAGACCGTTAGAAAAATGGCCAATTTCCAGTCGATTAAAATCAACTGAAATGGGTCAAACGCGTTTTCCTTTGCCACGCTCACATATTGATTCAAAAAATTATGAAATTTGAAACTTAGCAACAACTTAACATCACGGACCCAACAAAAGTGGTTTCGTCGAAATCCGAGGTCATTTGCAAAATGTCCATTTTTAAGGGCCTGAATTCCATAGCGACTATTCAGAATTTTCAACTGGACATATCTTTAGATTCCCGCTATGAAATCTTGATTTTTCGAATTCGATAGAAAGATATTATCAATTAGATCCTATTATTTTTGGTTTCACTAAAATCCAGATTGTTTTGCACCCGGTACATTCAATTGAAGTTTGAAATCGAATTATCGAACTACCGCGCCATTTTCAATTCTATTTATAATTATATATAAATATTTATATTCTAACAACGACGTATATAAATATATACGTCGAATTATATTCAAAATAAATTTTCTCGTCGATATTATTTAAAATAATTCATTTTAAATATTCTAAAATTCGCTAAAATGGCCAAAATAAAAATTTTAAACTGGCCCAGATTTTCGGGTTATTACAATCTCCCCCACTTAAAACTTTTCGTCCCCGAAAAGGAACAAAGTCGAAAGCGGTTTGATTAATCAACTCTATGTTCGATCTGGCTTGCATTCTCCAACTTTTTAGTTTCTGAGAATTTTCAAAATTTCAAAAATTTGGCTAACACCCTAAATTTTCGAAAAATTTCGCCATAACCTCCCCTGCACCGGGAGCATCGGGGAATTTCAAATAGCTTCCCCGGTCCTTCAGATCTCAAAAAGAAAAAGAAAAAGCCAAGCGGCTAGCCAATAGGCTCACAAAATCATCATCACCCAAACAAAACAGGAAATTATGTAGTAAACATTTACCTATTTGTCGGGCAAACAAATTTTATTCTCTGGCTCTAGCCTCCTTGCTATGACCTGTTCAATGATATATATGTATATGCAAGCAAATGCGACCAATTTTCAATATAGTTCAATATTTGATTATATTAGGCATAAATGGTTAAAATTTAGCAAACAAATAAACAAACAACACAAACATCAATCAATTAGTGGATTAACGTTTCAAATTCATAAATTTGATACATATACAGAAAATCCTGTTTTTGATGCCAATTCACAACAATGTGTTCTAGCTATATGTAAGTTTTGGTTCTCACACCAGTCTAATGGAAATATATCGATATCACACCTTCGTTACTCGAACATGAATACTAATGCCGACTAGTCAATCATCAGAATCATCTTCGGGCCACTAGAGTGTGATTCTATATCTATCCAATATATTAAACTTCGAATATACGTTCATGACGCGTATATGCAAAATCTTTATATACTCGATTGTCCATATTCAAAATAAATAAATAGTCAAATACGTTTAAAATGGTTTAAATTTTCAAAACAAAATTGTTTTCAATTGAAAAATATACTCTTCACACTCGTTCTAGGATACTACTGATCCTATCTCTAACGAGTCATTCTAATTGGATATTACTAATCCAATATCTGATGAATTCTTTCGTATGGTTCTAATGTGCCTTGTTCTCGAGCTCTGTAAACCAAAGCTCTGATACCAAATGTGACGGCCTGGAATTTCGCTCGATCTGAATCAGTCGTTAAACCGATCTAGACCGTTCGAAACCCCTGAACGTTGAGAACATGACAAATCAGAACACAAACAGAAGAACATTTCATTGTATATTACAACAATGCATCAGATTACAAGAATATACAGAGTATAAATGAATAAATATTACACAGAAATATCAGAGATTACAATAAATTACATAGCAGCGGAAAAATAATACAAAGCACAACTGAAGGTGATATACGGATACAGAGCTTTCCGGATATCATTCCAGCTGTAAACCAGGATCCTGTGAATATAAATCTGCAAAACCAAAACTACTAGCTGCCCGTGCGGAAAATAGGGGCACCCAGAGTTTAGGTTTAAAACAATAAACTCCAGGTCAGTCATGTGACTGGTGTGAGAACTAAAACAGTTATTTAAAGCTTTACTTTAAAAGAAAGTAATTCAAGGGACCACGCCGTATAACACGGAACGGGTTTCCTCCCAAGAATACCAGTGCATAGAATAAACAACGCAATGCTTTTTCGAAAAATGAAGTTGTTATAAGACCCAGGTCCCATCACACAATGCAACGCAAGCCGGAGGATAGGGTTTTACCTTATAACAGCCAAACATGCTTGATACGTTTAAAACAAATCATTTGATACTATAATAAGTGTCAAAACATTTCAATCATAAATATAAATCATAGACGGCATGAGTGCCCCATCCCACTATGTCGCCATACTAGGCTCTACAAATAAAGCCGAAATACACGTATTGGAAATTGGATTCCGTCATGAGTCGAGGCAAGGGGCAAGCTCCTCTCCGCGTTCGAGACACTCTAGCAAATGCCTCAGGATTACGCACACTGGGTAACCCCTGGATCTTCAGGGCCGGTCCTCACTTACGTTAGAGGATTAATTATGCCTGAACACGCGTTTCCCGGTCCTTACAGACCTATAATCGAGGCGCCTCATCCAACAACCACAAAGGTGAAAAGTATATATATGTCAGGGCTGGTAAGTCACTGACACCACCAAAGCTAGAAAGAAACGTCGTGCTCTCCCTGCAGTCCGTATCCCGTTTTTAACTCATACCGAGGTGTGAGGCTCGCGAATTCACGCTATACACAAAGCTGCCACGTAGGCTGTGCTTTGATCATCAACCACAAGACTTTGCTTTTCAACAGAAGCCTTGATCATTGCATCTTAGCGTGCCACACAGGCAATTCATGCCATGCGACTGATGTCCATCGATATACAACCTCTGAGCTCGTACGTCTCAGAGAAGGGCGTTAAGCAAAAGAATAAATTCTCCGCCGCCAAGCAGATGTATATTTAATAGAAATCAATCAACACAGAATAAAATCCAGTGTCAGACACACAATCCATTTACAAGTCCGTTCTGGGTCTGAACGAAACCGGAGGCACTTTTTCTCGCATATCCATCCATCTCCAAGTACGTCTGGACGACCACCAACTATTTCCATCCTCTTGGGTGTACAGCCCAATCAGGATCGTCAGTAATTATCCAAACGATGTGAAGACTTCCGGTCTTCAACCACCGTCTTCATCTTCGACATATCGTCGAATCGGTTATTCAGAATGGGTGTAAACCCGGTCTTTCCGAACAACCCGCGTATATTGAAAACAAATGTTACACAAACACAACATACGCCTCATTCCAATTCATTAGTCACTAACCGCAAATTAGCAAGAGAACAATTTCCCAAACATTAACCCCGAAGGCCGAAACCAACATCAGATCAATAACCAGGAAACCATTCTTCTTAGCCAACCTACAGCTAGTTTCTAAATTCCACATTCTTAGGGAAAAGTTCCCATTAATTTTATCCAAGATAAATTCTTTAAAATTTATCCTGTAATCTTCCTTTGGATGTCATTTAAAACCAAATTATGGTTTTTCCAACTGGTCGAGATTAGCGAACCGTAACGAAGTAATTATTTATTTTATTTCCCAATCCCAACCTATTCATCCCATGAAGCAAAACTGGTAATACTCCATATCTAACACCGGGGTGTTATCGGTAAAATTAATTACCATTTCACGTTCAAATCTAATTAAAGATTTAACTATCGCTTTGGAGCAAAACTGGCGATACTCCATTCTCGCTCATTTCTAAATTTGATAATTTAGATTACAAATTCACTCTTCAATCTAATTGCAGATTCGTTAGAACTCCTTTTACTGGGTTAAAGAACTAGGTGTTATTTAAAACACAGTTCACGACAAACCCAAATCACATTCTATTTGTTATCGGGTTAAAGAACTAGTGTTATTTAAAACACTGTTCACGATAAACCCATTTCAAATTTAATCAAATATATTAGAAATTCGATTATTTAAAACCCCTTTTTAAATCTAATTTATTTATTTAAAAATAATTGGGTTTTAAATTTAGTTCAAAACTAGTTCATTTCGATAAAAACCATTTTTATCTTTTCAAATGTGGAGTTTTTCATCCCAAATTTTCCTAAATCATTTCTTATGATTTTATACAAATTATTACTATTTTTAATAATTTTATCAAGGACCGTACAGTCGATTTCCAACAATGACCATCGAACTGCACTTATAGCGACCTTTTTCGAATTTGATTTGGACGTATCTCCAAATCCAACCGTTAGATTTTGAATTTCTAATATTCTTTAGAAAGCTCTTTTCGATACGAACCCAACGGTTCCGGTTTTAGGAGAATCCGACGGTCGGATCTCCCGTAATGTCCGTTTGAAATAAATGGTCGAAATTTACGAACTGCCACGGCGCGGCGCGTTCTATTCAGGCCATTATATTATATATATAATATATATTTCGTCGATTTCTATTTAAAACGAATTATATAAATAGTTTTAAATTCGTTTCAAAAGCAAATTCAACTTCCCTTTTAATTCAAGTCAAAATTGAATTCTTCTTTATAAATTCGTTTTAAAATTCATTTCTATTCAATTCAAATTTCAATTCAATTTAAATTCAATTCGAATTCGTTTTCAATTCAATTCAATTCAATTCAAATTTCAATTCAATTTAAATTCATTTTCTATTCAAATTAAATTCGTTTCGTTTTCTATTTGAATCAAGTTCATTATATATTCAATTTGAAATCAAATTGGTTTTCTATTCCATTCAATTCGAAATCGTTTTATATTCAATTCATTTCGAAATCGTTTTATATTCAATTCATTTCGAAATCGTTTTATATTCAATTCATTTCGAAATCGTTATATATTCAATTCATTTCGAAATCGTTATATATTCAATTCATTTCGAAATCGTTATATATTCAATTCATTTCGAAATCGTTATATATTCAATTCATTTCAAAATCGTTATATATTCAATTCATTTCGAAATCGTTATATATTCAATTCATTTCGAAATCGTTATATATTCAATTCATTTCGAAATCGTTTTATATTCAATTCATTTCGAAATCGTTATATATTCAATTCATTTCGAAATCGTTCACGTCAAAATGGCGTCAATCTAATCAACACGGCTTTATATATTCTATTTCAAATATTTCTTTTTGTCAACACACGACTAATCTCAACGAATGAGTACCGTCCATGTGTGACTATTTTTGTTAAAATACTTCGTTCAACACATGACTAATCTCAACGGATGAGTACAGTCAATGCATGAACCTTTACTTTATATTGATAAAGATGTAAATTTTATTATAAAAATAATTCGTTCAACACATGACTAATCCCAACGGATGAGTATAGTCAACACATGAACCTTTATTTTATATTGATAAAGATGTAAATTTTATTATAAAAATATTTCGTTCAACACATGACTAATCTCAACGGATGAGTACAGTCAATGCATGAACCTTTACTTTATATTGATAAAGATGTAAATTTTATTATAAAAATAATTCGTTCAACACATGACTAATCCCAACGGATGAGTATAGTCAACACATGAACCTTTATTTTATATTGATAAAGATGTAAATTTTATTATAAAAATAATTCGTTCAACACATGACTAATCCCAACGGATGAGTATAGTCAACACATGAACCTTTATTTTATATTGATAAAGATGTAAATTTTATTATAAAAATATTTCGTTCAACACATGACTAATCCCAACGGATGAGTATAGTCAACACATGAACCTTTTTTTATATTGATAAAGATGTAAATTTTATTATAAAAATATTTCGTTCAACACATGACTAATCTCAACGGATGAGTACAGTCAATGCATGAACCTTTACTTTATATTGATAAAGATGTAAATTTTATTATAAAAATAATTCGTTCAACACATGACTAATCCCAACGGATGAGTATAGTCAACACATGAACCTTTATTTTATATTGATAAAGATGTAAATTTTATTATAAAAATAATTCGTTCAACACATGACTAATCCCAACGGATGAGTATAGTCAACACATGAACCTTTATTTTATATTGATAAAGATGTAAATTTTATTATAAAAATATTTCGTTCAACACATGACTAATCCCAACGGATGAGTATAGTCAACACATGAACCTTTATTTTATATTGATAAAGATGTAAATTTTATTATAAAAATATTTCGTTCAACACATGACTAATCTCAACGGATGAGTACAGTCAACACATGAACCTTTACTTTATATTGATAAAGATGTAAATTTTATTATAAAAATAATTCGTTCAACACATGACTAATCCCAACGGATGAGTATAGTCAACACATGAACCTTTATTTTAGTAATATTCTTTATTTTTCAAAATTGGAATGAGGCCCAATCAATCACCATATAATGTTAATTATATGGATTTTCATACAACACATGTATATAATAGCATTGAAAAATAATCAACCATCAACCAAAGTGCACTACACTGTATAAGCATCAAATATAGATATCTAACGCTTATAACAGCCTGTCAATCAATCGATCGACATATCTAATCAATCAGGATGAGTGAACTTCAAATTTCATCCCAACACCCGTGTAGGGTTTCAAACAATCAAACACAGATTTTATTCGTGCAGTTGGGCGATGTGTAAAATTTATCGACCCAATCAATGTCAGTCAAATCAGTGTACATAAACAAACCGTCTGGTTTGTAAATGAATATTTTATTTTATTCACTTTCACGTTAAAAATTATATTTTTAACGATCAAACTATTTTATTTTAACACTTGAATTTCTATTCAGTTCATTTATTCAATAAATGATTACTTCTATTTTTCTAACATATTTTAGAAAATTTCGGCGGCATAACGGCACGATACTAGAAACGGGACAAGGCCTAGCCTTATCCCCGGTCTAGTGAAGGCCCACGCCATTCACACATCAATCAAATCAATTTTTATTTCACCAAACAATTCAGTTCAAACCAAATAATCTAACTAACTACACAACCAAACAAACAAGTCCATGGTATGTGGACGGGTGTCGGGTGCTTCTAATAAGCACCGTCTGCATCCTAGTATATATATATAACTAGAAAAATAGAATTTGAGTGAGAAGTTCTCACCGAAAGCTATCCTAACTTCACGGCTCTTCACTGATAGAAATCTTTATTGCTATCGCATCTTCGCTATCTTCTTTGCCCGTAGCCACTACATATATAAAAATCACATTTTTATATTTTGATGTCTTTGAAATAAAAATCACATTTTTATTTGTTCGTTTTCAATTTAAAAATCATATTTTTATAATCACTTCAAATATTCAAAAATCGAATTTTTACTTTATTGTTATATAGATAAAAATTCTATTTTTATAACGCTATTCTCTATATAAAGATTTCGCCTTTTTACATAAAAAGATTTTAGCTTTTCAAATATAAAGATTGAACTTTTTCTAATTTAAAGATTTCACCTTTATAAAAATAAAGTTTTCGCCTTTATAAAAATATAGATTTCATCATTATAAAAATTACCACTTTATCTCAACGTATATAAAATAAAAATCAGATTTTTATTTCGCTACATATACAAAGATGATATTTTTATATTCTCTATCCTATAAAGATTATATTTTTAATACTTTAAAAATATAAAAATCATATTTTTATCATCTTAAAAATCCGATCTTTCCTCTATTAAAAATCGTATCTCTTCATGACTATTAATCATTCCTTTTTATATTTCAAATTCTAAACTTTTTATAAATTAAAAATCTAATCTTTTCCTAAAAAAAAAACTAATCTTTTGCAAATGTTCTTATAAGAAAAATCAAATCTTTTTCTTTGTAAAACAATGTATATTTTCGTTTATAAAAATCAGTTTTTAACCTACTCTAAAATCAAAACTTTACGTTATATATAAAAAAACTAAACTTTATTCAAGGATAAACCAGAAGAAGACTTACAGTTAAAAGACGAGGGTGTAGGAAAGGATTTGCTGCTGTCTGCGCCGATTGGAGGGGAGTTTCCGAGGATCGAAATGAGGGACGGGAGTTTCTGGCTTCGTTCTAGGGGGGGTCCGCGGCGCTGGGTGCTCGGTGGAGGGCTCATGGGTAGGGCAGGCGGTGGTTGGCCAGTGGGGGTCGGAAAAAGGGGTGGCGGCGGTTATTCCTGGTACTAGGGTTTGGATCTTGCGTTTGGTAACAGGAGAGAGGAGAGAGGGCGTCGCGAGGGAAGGGGGCATATCGCCTGAGCGGCGTTCGACGAATGGAGGGGGGGCTCGCCAGCAAACGGCGGCGGTCGAGGCAACGGCGGGGGGGGGGGGGGGGGGGATCGCGATTTTCGTTTTTTTTTTCTGATTGAAAACGAGAAGAGGGGGGGTTATATGAAAAATATATATATTTAATTATTTAATTTTAATTTATTTTATCCTAAGGAGTTGACTTTTTATTCGACTTCGAAACAAGGCCCACCGACTGTCGCCCATAGCGTTTCACCCCCATTCCGAACACAATGGGATATGTTTCGTAGTTTGATTTGATCGTTTGAATCAGTTTCCGTTGAATTTACATTTAAATCACTATATTGAATTTTAAACGTACATTTCAAATTACCGGGGTCACATACTAACTCTAAAAATTCCCGAAAAATATTTTCTAGCTTCGTATTGACGATATGGTCCTAACAAAACTAGTTTCGTCGAATTCTGAGACCATTAGAAAAATGGCCAATTTCCAGTCGATTAAAATCAACTGAAATGGGTCAAACGCGTTTTCCTTTGCCACGCTCACATATTGATTCGAAAAATTATGAAATTTGAAACTTAGCAACAACTTAACATCACAGACCCAACAAAAGTGGTTTCGTCGAAATCCGAGGTCATTTGCAAAATGTCCATTTTTAAGGGCCTGAATTCCATAGCGACTATTCAGAATTTTCAACTGGACATATCTTTAGATTCCCGCTATGAAATCTTGATTTTTCGAATTCGATAGAAAGATATTATCAATTAGATCCTATTATTTTTGGTTTCACTAAAATCCGGATTGTTTTGCACCCGGTACATTCAATTGAAGTTTGAAATCGAATTACCGAACTACCGCGCCATTTTCAATTCTATTTATAATTATATATAAATATTTATATTCTAACGACGATGTATATAAATATATACGTCGAATTATATTCAAAATAAATTTTCTCGTCGATATTATTTAAAATAATTCATTTTAAATATTCTAAAATTTGCTAAAATGGCCAAAATAAAATTTTTAAACTGGCCCAGATTTTCGGGTTATTACAAAAGTATTCCAGACTGACCTGGGTGAATTTTGCTTTGCTTCAAATGTGCTCGGGTCAGACCGAGTATATTTACAGGTTAGGTTTTCATTGGAGTTCAGGAGCTAGAAGCAGGAGGCTTCACCGTTAGATATATAAAGTGTATTAACCGCTGTGACAGATATATGTTGTACTCTGATGATTGGTACGTATATACAGTTTCTTTTGTATAAAGAGATTTGATATATTATATTTATTCGTTCCGCTGTGAGATTCTGATGTGTTCTTCTTCTTTCTTCTATTCTAAAATTCTTTCTTTCTTTTCTCACCCTCTAATTTCTTTCTAATAACAATCCAGTGTTTTCGATGCTTGAATAGTCGACATGGTGATTTTATGTCGATTTTCGGGGCTCCCGAAAAGGGACAACATCAAATATAGATTAAAGAAGTAAATAGGAATTTCTCTGGATAGGTGATTATACACCCTAATGGGAGCGACCCACATAGCCATGCTGCCTGGCCGATTTTTGCCATTTCCCAGTTGATGAGGCTTGAGGTCAGAGTTTACTTTTGAAACATCTGATCACTATTCACTTTGAATGCCACATCGTCAGATCTGTCAGATATCACTAATTGACGTCCACAAAAATACTCTAGTTAGAAGCTAAGAGAACGGCAATTCCCCGCCATCAACTATAGCACGTTTGAAGAAATCAACATACGTAACCCTTTGGAAATACTCTGTCAAACATCCGTCCATACAACCCGTAGATTCCAACCACGACAGAATCACATCTTATCTCTGCTTGCCAGGCAGAGAATATTAGCGGTTCTTCCGTTTTTGTAAATCCACGGTCTTCAATGCTCCAACCCGATCATCTTCTGATATCTTCACGTATTTGTTGGTCGGAATGGTTTTCGAATATAAATTCGATCCCGGTCTTTCCGTACCAACAATCGTATTGGACAGGTTTGATAGTCGGTGATTTAACTATCAAAATAAACAGTGTTTCAATCATGACAATCAAATGAGTTCACTGGTTCAGTATTCAGCATCACTTGGCCTTTAAATTAAACAAACTAGTTCACTTCTGCTTAATTAAAAACTTCTAACTCTTTTAATATTTTAAAAATACGATATTTGATCCTTAATAAATATACAAATGTTCTCAAACCATTTCTTTGTATTACGTAGTAAAATAACTTATAACCATATTCAATTTCCACTAAATTCTCCTTTCAAACATTTGTTATATCATTCTTTATTGTTTAAGATTGAGAAATCCTGAAAAAGGAGTTTGGGTTGGTAATTTCGGAAGTGCGTTACTGGGTGTTGGAGTTGTAATGTTTTGTGATAGACTGAGGAAGAAGTGCGAGGATGGGGGGGGGGGTACTGATGACTGGAGTAGTGAATTTGGAATGGTCGATGCTAGTGTTTTTGGCAACCAATGGAGTGGAGTTTGATTGTGGTGATACGGGTTTGACAGTAAGTATTTGGGGAGATGAAGCTTAACATGGCAGGAGGTGATGAAGAACTAAGTTGCTGTGGACATTTGTTTGGCTGTAGAGTTAGACGGGGGGTTCGATTTACTTAATTAAGCTAGGGTACACAGTGGAGAAAAATGGCATGAACATGAAGGATACTGAAGTGGTACTTGGAAGGTTAACAGTAGTGCGAATTGGATTAATAATGGACAGGAAGGACTGGAATGCAACAGTGGGGATTAAGGTGTTTCGGCAGATGGTCGAACTAGTTTGAAATGGAGAAGATTATGATTATAAGGTGTTTGACAAAATACCGTAGTAGAGCTGAATACCGTTTTGGAGCTGGTTGGGAATTGTTTCAGAATTGGTCGGTGTTCGCAAGCAAGATAAGGTATACGTTTTAAAATTTAAAATGCATATATATAATTTATTTAAGTAGTTCATTTAATAAAATAAACGATTAATCGATAAACAAAATAATCGTAGGCGATAAATTAATTCATGACAATTAAAGTGGATGCGGTGCTGAGTCGATGGAAATAAATTGGATATTCAGCACGAAAAATCGAGGTGAGTTAAACTCACTCAGTTAATTATTTGAACTGTTTTTAATAGTTCAAAATTCTGTTTTATTGCTTATTTGTTAAATTGATTGATATAAAGTGATAATATATAATAATAATAATATATAAAAATAATATTGGTGGTTGGTGATTGGATAATTCCCGCAGTATCATTAGCGGATGCCCGCAGTACCATTAGCGGATGATTTCCCTATGCGCCCCACAATATATATAGTGGATGGCCTTCTATACCGCGATATCCTGCCTCGAAGCAGGATGGGTATTATTATTGTTGACTAACATCTGTGGATGCAGGAAAAACAGGTTGGAGGGATCCAACAAGATTCCTCAACATTTATTTATTTATTTGTTTCCATATATATATATATATGCCGATTAATCACCTATGGTAGTGTATGACATGTGTGGGTATGTGATAACATTTGACCTTGATTTTTGATGTTCTTGAGTGTCAAAATATATACATGGGTTTCAAAATAGAATCGAAGTATGGGAAGAACTCAAAAGAAAATATTTATTTCCAAATAGAAATGTTTATTTAGAAACCAAATTTAATAGAATTGAAAAGTAAATGTTTGTTTTAACAAACAAGATGAGAACTCGATTTTATAAGTGACATTTATAAAAAAAATGAAAACCATTATTTTGATGTATTTGAGAAAGCTATAATTTGAGTGTGGATTTGGAAGTGGAAATGCGGTTTGAAAACTAACATTTGAAATGAATTAAAATTTCCAATTACAAGGAAAATATAAAGGGGATATTATGGAATAACTCAATAGAAGTTATAAATAAAATTTAAACTTGAAGTGCAAGTAAGAATTAAGGATGGCTAAATAAGTCATGTATGAGCTTATATTGATAAACATCATTCACGGGTGATGTAAAAAGGTGTTAAAGCAAATAAGTTGATTCGATAAGAAGGGTTTGAAGTTATAAACTCTAATTGAAATTGAATTAAACTAATTCAAATGATAAAAATATAAGATTTTGGATAATAAATATCAATGGTGAGGAATTTACAATGACATTGATATACAAATATTTTAAATATGGAATGTAGTTATTGGAATAAAGTTGGGATAAGGTGTAGTAAATCTATAAAGATGTTTTATGGAATCAAGACTTTATTCTTACGAAGTCTCAAATAAAATTGAATTGGTAAATAAAACATATCATATGAAAAGTACTTTGTTTCAGTTTTAGAAATAAATAAATATTAGCAAGTGTTTTACAAACCGTATCTTAAAAATGAATATTCCATTTATTGGAAAAAAAGGAGAAGTTTTGAATTAACGAATGATAAATCGAAAGGGGATAAAGTGATTGAGAATATTAGAACAGTGAATTCAATTTTCTTTTATGGATGAATGGATGTTTTATTTGATAGTTAAATAACCGACTATCAAATCTGGCCTATACGATGGTTAGTACGGAAAGACCGGGATCGAATTTATTCGAAAACCATTCCGAACTAACTAATACGTAAACGTAGAATATACGGATTGAAGATGGAGCAGTAAAGACCATAGATCTTCATAAGTGAAAGGACTACTGATCGAATTCTCTGGAGTCGCGCCCGGAGATATTTTGATGGTGATCCTGTCATGGTTGAAATCGACGGATGGCAAGGACTACTCGCTACTGATCCATAGGTTGATTCCTAGGATGCGATAGGAGAGTGCCTTCGGTTTGTCGAATCTCAGGACAACTTGTATGGACGAATGTTTGACAGAGTATTTCCAAAGGATCACGTACATTGATTTCTTCAAACGTACCATAGTTGATGGCGGAGAAAAGGTTTTCTCTAGCCTAATAATTAGAGTATTTTTGTGGACGTCAATTAGTGATATCTGATGGATTTGATGATGTGGCATTCAAAGTAATAGTGGCCAGATGATCTAGAAATGCGATTATAACCTCAAGCCTTACAACCGGGAAATGACGACCACTTATTTCGCTTGAGTGTATCGAAAGTATATCACCAACGGTTGGGATCAGCAACCGTTTCCCGTATATATATGGGACAACATTGATAGATTAAAGAAGCAAATGAATATTCTCTAGATAGGTGATTATACACCCTACTTCGGAGCGACCGACTTAGCCATGCTGCCTGCCCGATTTCTGTCATTTACCGGATGTGAGGCTAGAAGCTACGCATATCTTTTTACATATCATATCTTCATTTACTTGGAATACCACATCGTCATACCCGCCAAATCATTTTCGATTTCCCTAACGGTATCACAGGTATGAAGCTAAGAGAAACGAATTCCTCCACCACCAAACGTGATACGTTTGAAGAGATCAACATATATGATTCGTTAGGAATACTCTGTCAGACATTCGTCCATACAAGTTGTCCTGGGACTGGACAAACCGAAGGCACTATTCAGTACATACATCTTAGGCAAATTGTTATCTAAGATTTATACAACAGTCCTTGCACTTTACTCTGTCTTCACTATATTCAGCATACTTGATTCGCAATGCTTATGCCAATACGGAGTGGTTCTTCGGATAATAATCCAACCAGTCTCTCCATATTAACAACGTAAAATGGTCAAAACATTGATAGTCAGTGATTTAACTATCAACAAAAATTTGTGTACAAACAATGATATTATTTCCAGATGGAAATTATATCGATCAATCATCATTTAACATTTATCTCTTTAGTTCATTACTTTACTTATCTCCTGTTTCCATATATTCTAAATTCTTATTTTTTACTATCAGAAAACATTTCTGATTTCTTATTTGGAAAACATTTCCAAAACTCCTTCATTGGATTTAACTGATGTTTAAATCAATCATATCCATGCCAACTCAAACCATTTACTAAATTCACTTAACCATCTTTCACTATCAAACCTTACCATTCCTTAGTTAAGAAGGAAGTCAATCAAGTTGGGGTATAATTATCTCTCAGACCTTAACTGAACAAACGTTTTAACTTTGAAATAGTCAAAGTTTATCTTTTAAACCTTTAACAACTTCCTTACGTAACTCTCGGATTCTATTTACGTATCCACTTCTTTATTGAAAATATTGATCGTAACGATAACGTTACAATCCCTACTTTCGAAATATCTAACTTCAATTATAACTTTTATTCTTTAATGTGAATAAATAAATAAACACCTAATAAATAAATCTTGATTTAAACACCGGAAAGTATAAGTACTTTCCCCGAATTCGATATAATTGAATTCGACGTATAACTCTCTTTCGAGTAATCTCTATTTGATTAACTCTTCTTCGAATAACCTATATTCGATTATCTTTCTTCGAATAACTTATTCGATTAACTCACCTCGAATAACTTATATTCGATAACTCTTTCTTTTGAATACACGATATTCGATAATCTCTCTTTGAATAACTAATATTCGATTACTCCTTTTTGAATAACTAAATTTGATTAACTCCTTTCGATTTAACTAAAATCGATAACTCATTTCGATTAAACAAATCGATAACTCCTTTCCTTTAACCCTATTCGAATAAACTATATTCGATACTCCTTTAACTCTATTTGAATAACTAATATTCGACTAACTCCTTGGGATTAACTCATTTGGATTAACTCGGTTTGATTAACTCATCTTGACTAACTTAACTTAATTAACTCGACCTATTTAACTCAACTCCATTAACTCCTATCGAATAACTAATATTCGAATAACTATGCATGTTTTAACTTTATTTCGAATATCTAATATTCGTTTTAACTCCATTCTCTTGACTCTAGATCGCAGCGATCACAATGGTTACACCTGATTCCCTCAGGAAACGTCCGATCGCCTTAGGCTATTTACAGCCCTGCGAATTACGCTAGCAGTCGTACGAGATGGCAACTTATCCTGAATAACTATGTTTGACTAACTCTTTGGGTACCTAAATTTGTACAGGCAGTCAAGTAGTCGGGATTTTATAGAAACACTTGAAGAGCTAGAGCAGGAGGCTTCAGGATCATATAGCTATTGTTTATTTCCGCTGTGTTGTAAGTGCTGTACTTTGGAAATGATATGTATATTCAAGTGCAGATTTATATTTCAAAGTTATGTATATATAATATATGTTATTCGTTCTGCTGTGAGGTTCGTGTTACTCTGATGTTGTGTTCTTCTTCTTCTTCTTATATTCTAAGTTTCTATCTTATCTATTCTCGCCCTCTAATTTCTTTCATTAACTTTCCGGTTATTTTCGATCCTTGGATGTTCGATATGTGTTGTATATCGGATAATCAAGGTCGCAAAAATCCGGGTCGTTACAGATACCAACTGTAACGACCTGGGAATCCGTACTATTTGAGTCAACTAATAACACCACACGTCCAACCCAAATTGCACAGAAATACGAATCATTATTAGAAAGAAGTTAGAGGATGAGAAATAGAAAGAAAGAAATGTTAGAATAGAAGAAAACAAAGAAAAATAGATCTCACAGCGGAACGAATAAAATATATTATATAACATAACTTTTTGAAATACAAATCGGTAATTTTATATACATACCATCATCAGAGCACAACCGTTATTCCTTGAACAGTTATAACACCTGTTTCCAAATACAACATAGTACACAACGGAAATATGATAGTCTATAGCTAACTGGTGAAGCCTCCTGCTTCCAGCTTCTCCAAATGAATTTCTATATTCAAATCTATTTCAATTCTATTTGAATTTTATATTCAAATTCCATTTTAACTCTATTTGAATCCTATATTCAAATTCTATATTTAAATCACATTTGAATTTCTATATTCAAATTCTATATTTGAGTTTTCTTTATTCGAATTCCATTCCAATTCTCTTTGAATTTAATATTCAAATTATCTCTTGATAATTTATTCATTTTATTTATAAACACCAGTTTACAAATTTCCTTGTTTAATATTTAAACAAGTTCCCTTTTCAAATTTCTTTTTAAAACCAAAATCTCATTTTGGAAATTCTATTTATAATAACTTATAAATATAATACCCAATTTATTTTCATATTCAATTTAACTTCTACTTAAATAAATTCAAATTAATCAAATTCAAATCATAAATCCTTATCGATTTATTTTCGTTCAATTTATATTCTGAACATCAGAATAAATTCTATCGTTTATTTCTTTAAAATGATTTTCCCATTTCTATTTTTAAATTCACATTTGAATTTAAATATACGAATTATCCAAATGATGCTTGTATCTCCTTTTTAACATCGGGAATTAATTCGATATATTTCTAACTCTTATTTTCTATATTTAGTAAATATAAGTTATTAACATTAGAAGACATTTCAAATCTCCATTTCTAACTCTTAATTAATCAAATCAGATCTTCTATATTCAAACAATATCTTTGATTTTATTTGGGAAAATGTTTTCAAATCTTTTTATTGGATTAACCCGATGTTATAAAATCATCGTTACTATATTTAACTCATTTATCATTCATTTATCGTATCACTAACCAAGCTCTCTACCGAACCTTAACCATTCCCCAGTTAATCATGATGTTAATCAAGTTGGAGTATTATTACCTCTTAGACCTTAACTGAACAACATTCTCAACTTCGAAATAGTCAATGCTCAAAATTTTAAACAAAACATTACTTATGCGACTCTCAGATGTAATTCTATAACCCCCTTCCTTTTCGGAAAATATTGATTATAACGATAGCGTTATAATCCCTGTATTTAAAAATATTAAATTTCAAAATATAACTTTTATTTAAATAAATAAACAATCAATTAGTTAATTAGATAAATAAATAAATCTAAATCATAACCGGAAAGTAAATGGTACTTTCCTGAATTCGATGGAATCGGATCCCAATGTATAACTCTCTTCTGAAAAATCACTGTAGAAAGACCACCGTTATAGACCCAACTTAAAGTACGATGTGTACTCCATATTTCATATCAACCTTAAATTGAACATAACCTCCCTCAAATATGCCGCAGCTTGCATTTCCTTTCCATCAGTCGTCCTAAGTACACAGCTGGTCTGTCATAACCTTTCTTTTCTAACTAAATAAAGTGCACAACTATCTAATTTAAATACAACCCGAGCTCGTACCCCTCTAAGCAAAGCAGGGCCTTACAAATAAAAATATTCACGTGAAAATCCTTCCCTCCCCAGATGTACCCACTGCAAAAATCACTTCATCCAACCCATGCATAGTCGCCATCAAACTAAACTTCACACAGGCCTAAATTTTGCTCAGCTACCCCTTTCACTTGCAGTCTCCTATTTTCGCTTTCACACTTCACCATCACTCAGACAAAGAAGTGAAAACACACATAGCCTATAACTGCACATCCTACCCTAAATTTTCACATGCCTACCCCAATATACAGCCATCCTAACATCACACAGTTGTATTTTCTTTTCATCCGAAATGAAACATCCCCAGCTATCTACCAATATAGATGCCTAGCTTGTACGTTGATGATTAAACTTTGATCTTATCCCACTCCAAATATCCCTCTTGGGTGCCCAAATTTGTATGGGCAGTTAAGTAGTTCAGGCCTTTACAGACATACTTGGAGGAGCTTGAAGCAGGAGGCTTCAGGATTTTATAACTATTGTTATTCCCACTGTGTGTAAGTGTTGTACTCTGATAATGTTATTATATATATATACTGTTTATTTCAAAGTTATGTATATATATTATATTTCATTCGTTCCGCTGTGAGATTCGTATTACTCTGATTCTGTTCTGTAGCGATCTTCTTTCTTCTTCTATTCTAATTTTCTATCTTATCTATTCTCACCCTCTAACTTCTTTCTATTAATGATCAGGTATTTCCGATGTCTGAATGGTCAACATGGTAGTTTTGTGTTGATTTTCGGAATCGAAAATTCCAGTTCGTTACAGTGGTATATAAAGGAAATTCCACAGCGACCTTTTCAAATTTTGATTTTGACATAAAACAAAATCTACAACATGAAAACACGATTTTTCTCTTCCATTAGAAAGATATTATCCAACAGATTCGGACGTTTCTTGTTTCAAGAAAACCCGACTCATTTTGGGCCCTATGCAGTCGTTTAAAGTTCAAAACGCCAATTTACGAACTACCGCGCCGCTGCAGCTCGTTTTATAATTAAATTATAAACTATATATATTCCGTCGTCGTTTTCTAAACGAATCGTCACTATAATTTCAACATAAACAATATTTGACCACTTTAAACTGCCTGATCACAATATATTTCAAATTCCACATTTTCCAATATTCTGGAAATTAAAATAATATTTTATTATTTATTTAAATAATTTATTCCAAAAAAAATCGTTAGATTCGATTATTTAAATCCAAACCCATATTTTAAATAAATAAAATAATTAAAATAATCCAAATAAATAGGCAGAAAATACGGGTCGTTACATTCCTTCTCCCTTAAAATAATTTCGTCCTCGAAATTGCTAAGGTAGAAGAACGTTAAACCACATTATCTTTTCAAAAATAACTAATTTTAAAATCTGAATTTATTTTCAAACCGACCCAACTGGTTTTAAAACCAATCTACTCCAAATAAAAGAATTTTCCAAAAATCTCCAAAAATTTCTAACACCTTATATTCTGGAAAAATTTCGGTAGAGTCTCCCCTGTACGGAGGGATATCTGCAATATCGCAGGATCAAGAAATATGTATACATCGACTCTCATTGTCGGAAAATCCAAAATCCAAACTCAAAATCCAAAAATTTATATTTGCGTAAGCGTACCTTTTTGCGAGCGTTATTATGCGATAAGCGATAATTTATATTCGAGCTTGCTTAATTATTGTGCAGCTCTGGATTCGATTAACTCCAGAATTTCTCCTTTGAACTGATTTAAAGCTGAACTGGCTCGTCTGCACCTATTCTTAACTCAAACCAATTCATTAGTTCCCAAAACCAATGTCAATTATGTTCAAAACATGCATGTCATTCACATCAACCAATTATACACCCAGTTGAATTCATATGGGGTTACAAATATAATTATAACCAAGGTTATCCACTCAAATTTATTTATCTGGATTGATTTATTCGACTTATCTATTCATATTGGTTTTAACCAAGTCGATTCAGGTTCAGGTTTATATCCCTGAGATCGAGCACACCATCCAAACATACCACACAATCAACATCAACAAATCCAATAATTTACCCATAGTATAATAATTTGTGAAAATCCATACTTCTATTGTTTTACAAAATAAATTGGGCAAAAATAAATTTCAAAAATAATTTTATCTCAAATTACAAATACGCGCTCTCATATATATATATATATCCAAACTCAATCTAGGGTATTGATAACCCCATCTCTATCGAGTCACACCACAGAGGCAAGGTTATCTCTAAACCAATAGTTCTGATACCACTGTAACGACCCAAGGATTTTCGACCCCGAAAATCGACATAAAATCACCATGTCGACTATTCAAGTATCGAAAACACTGGATTGTCAATAGGAAGAAATTAGAAGGTGAGAATAGAAAGAAAGAATATTAGAATAGAAGAAAGAAGAAGAACACATCAGAATCTCACAGCAGAACGAATAAAATATAATATCAAATTTCTTTATACAAAAGAATTGTATATACATACCAATCATCAGAGTATAACATATATCAGTCACAGCGGAAAATAATCTTTATATAACTAGCGGTGAAGCCTCCTGCTTCTAGCTCCTGAAACTCCAAGCGAACCTAACCTGGAAATGCACTCGGTCTGACCTGAGCACATTTGAAGCAAAGAAAAATACACCGGGTCAGTCTGGAATACTATCAGTGATAAATTCACAGCACACACACAACTTGCTTAACTTTGGAAAATCCTTTTGAAATCAAAGGATAACAGTAAGACCAACCCACACATAAACACGGACGGTTTTTACCTTACTATAACCCAAAACGTTTTTGAAATCATAACTTGCTCTGATATTATCATAATGTCTAAATACAAATAATTAACAATCTAGCGGAACGCTTGGATCTCACGCTCCACATACATAGTATACAATTAAAAACCGCGGGCGCTTATTGGATATTGGATTCCAACCTTGACAAGGTATGGGACCACCTTCCGAATGTGTATCTCTAGAGGAAAATACACTGGGTTCGACAAAAACTTCTTGCAACCCGGCCCTCACATGACCGACCACTCATTTCGCTTGAGTGTATCGAATGTATATCACCGACGGTTGGGATCAGCAACCGCCTCCCGAAAAGGGACAGCATCGAGTATAGATTAAAGAAGCAAATGGAATTTCTCTAGATAGGTGATCATACACCCTAATGGGAGCGACCCACATAGCCATGCTGCCTGCCCGATTTTTGTCATTTCCCGGTTGATGAGGCTTGAGGCTAGAATTTAATTTAAAACATCTGGTCGTCATTCGCTTTGAATGCCACATCGTCAGATCTGTCAAATCACTAATTGACGTCCACAAATATACTCTGGGTATTAAAGAAGTGCCCCTCTTTGCCACCAACTCGATATATTTGTAAAAATCAACGTACGTGGTTCTAAGAAAATACTCTGTCAGACATTCGTGCATACAAGTCATCCGGGAACAGGATGAACCGAAGGTACCCTCCTACCACATCCACTATGGGAATCACCCCAAGGATCAGTAGCGAGAAGTCCTTGCAATCCGTAGGTTTAAACCACGACAGAATCACAAATCAAATAACTCTGGTTGCAAGCCAGAGAAATTTGACCAGTAGTCCTTCCGCTTATGAAGATCCACGGTCTTCACTTGCTCCGCCTTCAACCGTCGTCTTCACGTATTTGATGGTCAGAATGGTTTTCGAATATAAATTCGATCCTGGTCTTTCCGAACCAACAATCGTATTTGGTCAGGTTTGATAGTCGGTGATTTAACTATCAACTAACAAATGTGTGAATAAATTGAGTTTACTGGTTCAGTACTTGGCATTACTTGGCCTATTTAATGTATATTTAACGAATTGGTAAATAAACTTTTAATTCTTCTTATATATTCAAAACATTATTTTTATTCTAATTTTATTTTAACCAAACTATTTTCTATGGTTTAGAACATGTGTATATATTCAACTTCCTATTTCCATTTCCATTGGCAATATCATTTTATTTTATAAAAACCTTTTTCCCACATTTCTTTAAAAGATGGCATCACGATGTATATTTATATAAATGTAATACTTAATGGTATAATCCAAATTACCGAATCTGATCTGACAAATCAAATGTCAAATTTATCAAATATTCTTATTTACCTTGTAATTAACATTTATATTAAAAACCTCGTACTCATGTTTAATATTCCTCGTATGGAATAATTTACCAATTACAACACCTTGCACTCACCACAAACGAATGTTATTCCTCGATAATAGTGAAGCCATTCAAGTTGGGGTATTCTATTTACCTCTCAGACCTTGATCGACAACATTTTCATCTCAGAATAATAATAGTTTGTCACTTAAGCATTGGTATTAAAATCTCCTCTATCACTTTGGTTTCAAAATCTGGTTTTATAAACCTTTTCTTATATTTGGAATATTTGTTCGAAAACCTTTTACTTAATTCCTTTAATTAAGTACATGTTCACTAAACCATCTCTCTTTAATCTAACCCATAATTCATATTATCACATTTGGATAAAAACCACATGTCGAATAATCTACTTTCATCCATCGGCATTCCTATAATAAATTCTATCTTGGATTTCCAACTAAAATCCTCTTACTACCTTCCTTACAATAAGACCTTTTTAACTTGGGTTTAAAATTCCAAAGTCCTCTTACCAATATTTCACACAAACCATTGTATGTAATTTCTTTTGCGATGTTTCGCTCAATCCAATTCTTAAACATTCAAAGTCATCACTTTCTTTTAAAGACCCTTTTTATCTTTATTAAAATACCATTTACCCTTTTTCACAACTTCTTAGTTTTTAATTTAAAACCATTACTATATTTCAGTATATTTTTAATCTATTTATCATCACCTTAATCGTTTCATTCCAATTGAATTTTCTTTTACTTAATTTAACAATTAAGAAAATCCTATTTAAATCTCCACATTTACTTGCCCATTCTATTTGCAATTCTCGTCTAAACCTTGAATTACAAATCTCCTTTATAAAACTCTTATCGCCCTTTTGATCAAAATATAAGGCCACTTAATCGTCCCTTAATTGAAATTCCAATTTAAAGTCATTGCTTTAATTATTATTAATCGAAATAACCATCAACATTAAAATTAACTATGTAAAAATAGTTAACTCAGGTATTAATTGAAAATAGGATAATTATCATTTTGAAAAGCCTATCAAATAACAATTAATGTTATTAACACTAATAAATTCAATAATTATAGTTATTCAAAGATTAACTGATAATTTATACTATTCGTTGAATTTAACGAATATCCAGTTTAATCAAATTAATTCCATTCTGGACTGCAATTAAACACGGTTGGTTTTGCCAACCATACATAGCAGTTAACTATTAACTAAATTTCCTTTTGTCATTTCCCTTTTTAAATTAATTAAATAACTTAATTAATTTAAAACACTTATTTAATTGTATTAAAATACAATTATTCCTCTTTACCAACACGTAGGTAATTCCTCTAGGTTTCTACTTTTGGTACTTGTACAAACCACAAATCTTATTACGTACCCCATTTTAAATCATTTCTTTTATGAACTTGGTTTAAAATATTTATTTAAAATTTTCTAATTTAATTACTAATATAAATGGATGAAAAACTTTAAGTCAGTTATAAAATAAATTTAAAACTGCGTCAGTTCACCGAATGGTAGAACGACTTTTAAAATAACACGTTTATGGCCATTCTATGCCAATTACTCAATCAACACTGTCGACTGATTTTAAATACAACACGGGTGAACATTTATTCAAACTTCACGCTCAGACAGGTTTTCCTAACATATGGGATTCAATCAATTCAAATAACAACAATGTAGAACAAACAACCAACATATATAATATTTTGAGGAATCCGGTCGGATCCCTCCAACCTGTTCTTCCCTGCATCACAGCTCGTTATACATTTCATAATGATATATGAAATAAATTTCAGTCATTTATAAATTTAAAACGATGCAGTAAAATAACATCAACCAATCAAACAATACATCCAATAGCAACCAATCAATCAATTTATACTTTTAAATGGTAAATTATATTTTAATATGAATTTACCACATCACATGATTCCAGAGGGTGTGAGAATTAACTCACCAGATTATTCGGTTGACGGTGGTCGCGTTTGTTGCTTTTAATTTGAGTCAAACGTCCAAAATTAGCTGAATTTCAACTATGTCAAATCAGAGCCTAGTCAGTGCCATCGTCTAGGCCTCGTCCCTGCGATCCCAACGGATCTGTTTCACAAGATTTCATTAACGAGCGAACGAGATATGCTTGTTCAAAGTTTGATATATTTATACGATTATACTAACTAATTATATTAATTAATTAAGCTTAACTAATAATTACCTTTTAATTACCTTTTAATTATTACCTGGTCATTAACGTTCTGGTCCACGTCATCCAAATGGAAGGCGTTTTCTCCATTCCTTCTCACTGAAACCCGTCTCTCCCTGTTAGTTCCTTCGCCACCGACAAGCTCACCCTCAACCATGACCCGCCGCCATTCCACACTTCACCAGAGTCTAGCCCGACACCCCCATCGGATCTGCCACTCCGTCCAACAGCCACTCCCGAACCACCGGTCGCCACAAACCCTCCGACTGTCGTGAATTGCAGTCTGAACGGAAAACAAACTCCGACCAAATTCTACGACCCCACGCCATGCCAGGTACCACCACCACCACCGTTCGATGCCCCTTGCCACCACGTTTCATCAAACCCCTGGCCCCTCGACAACCAGAATCGTCGGAAACACCCAAAACCCGAACTGTCCTTTCAAAATTAAACCCAAACTGATCAACTCCGATCATCTCGACCTCCACGCCACCACGGACCACCAGAGACCCCGAGACCATAGCCAAATGAAAGCCTGATCTCTCCTCTATAAAACCCCTAAGGTCCTGGCCTCCCAAATCAACCCAATCCTTGTAATTTGGGCCAAAAACGAAAACTGTTCTTCGCTGTTCATCGTAAATTCCGGCCACCACAGTCGCCCGATCACCCCCAACTTTTCTCAGTAGCTAGACAACACCCCGATCTACCACTTTCACTTTGGAACCCCCCTCGAATTCATCGCGGATTGGAAGAAATAAATGATTTTGTGTTTGAGGACTTTTTTGTAAAATTGCAAAATGGAAATAGGTGTTTGGCTGGAAATGTTGATGGAGGGGGTTTATATAAGGTGGGAAAAATATATTTTAAGTCGACGTGACGAGCGGCGTTGACTAACGATATTTTATTTCGTACCTATCGCGTTTTCGAACGTTGTTTATTCGCTGCTGCGCTCACATACGAACCCCGTTCGAAACGCAAATGGACGATATAGTATAATTTGACGATACGGTCCTAATGAAACTTGTTTCGTCGAATTCCAAGTTCGTTTGCTCGAATGGCCCTCGTTCATGTCTAAATAGTCGTTTTTATTTGTATTTTATTTTGCCACGCTCATAGAATAACCCCGTTTTGCGTGAAGATTGAAAATCTAGCAATAATTTACTATTACGGTCCCAACAAAATTTGTTTCATCGAAAACCGAGGTCGTTTGAATAAAGGCCCTTTTATAACTGGCCAATTCAAATAAAATAAACCAATTTTAAAATACCTAAATATAATAATATTAAAATATTGAAACTGGCCATACACGACCAGAATTTCATACATTTTCAAGATAAAATAACTCGGATTGAGTTTGAAGCCAAATCGATATTATAAAAATTTAAAAACCCCTTTATTTAATATAAATAACGATATAATATTTAAAGGAAATTCCACATCGACCTTTTCAAAATTTGATTTAGACATAAAACAAAATCTACAACATGAAAACACAATTTTTCTCTTCCATTAGAAAGATATTATCCAACAGATTCGGACGTTTCTTGTTTCGAGAAAATCCGACTCAATTTGGGCCCTGTACAGCCGTTTAAAGTTCAAAACGCCAATTTACGAACTGTCGCGCCGCTGCAGCTCGTTTTATAATTAAATTATAAAGTATATATATTCCGTTGTCGTTTTCTAAACAAATCATCACTATAATTTCAACATAAACAATATGTGACCACTTTAAACTGCCTGATCACAATATATTTCAAATTCTACATTTTCCAATATTCTGGAAATTAATATTATATTTTATTATTTATTTAAATAATATATTACAAATAAAATCATTAAATTCGATTATTTAAATCCAAACCCATATTTTAAATAAATAAAATAATTAAAATAATCCAAATAAAAAGGAAGAAAATACGGGTAATGTCAAAGATCATCCGTTCAAAGACGGGATTATATAACCATAACAAACCGTACTAGGAAATAAACCATCCAATCTACTAAACACACAAATAAAATAGATAAACGATAGTAAGTGCTATCGTATGTCACAATACTACTTCAAAAAGTGTGAATGTTAACTCACCACCTACCAATCAACGTTTTCACGTTGTGTTATCTAATATCAAAAAGATGTTTGAAATTAGATAAAAAATCCAAAGAGCTCTAAATCAAACCAATCCAACTCGTACGCATAGGATTCACAAATACAAACCAAAAGTAAATTGCTTCATGCAGATCCGACCTCGTATGAAAAAGCTACATGTATTATAACATTTCAGTGCATTAAAATGGTTTATATAATTAACTAATGATGTGACTAGTCCCAACTCATCTTGGTTAGTTTTATTTAATCTTCCCCCTCGTATCGTTTCTACGTTCAAACAAACCCAAATGCTGCATCATTTTCACACCACCGTCGCTCCTCCTATAGGCCACCGGATTACAACCAACGACGCCACCGCCTCCCCTTCGTTGTCTATCAGCCCTGTGCCCAACGTTGGCCCACGACCTTCCTCCATTCGTCCAAAAAATGTTGTTGGATGTTTACCGTTCAACATAGGAAATACACCACCTTCTGCAACCTTGTCGACCATGACCACCACCTTTGGAAAGGTCTCTCCTTCTCCCTCTTCTTCTCTTTAACCGACATCGTCTAACAATCAACCGTTTGCATGAAAAACGAGAAAACATGAAACAAGTTCTATCTCTATTCTGGCCAGATTCCAACAAACTTCGGTGTCTGATCAACGAATGGCTAACTTGGATGAGTTTTTGCTATCACTACTAACCACTTTCATGCTGGGAGTTTTGAGTAAACGTGGATGGATTGATTCAAGCATTAAAGGCTTGTGACAATTGGGGTTTTGCAATTTTTCAAATGAGGAGAAGACGTCTATTTATAAACTCCATCAAAACACTATTCATTGAGACCGAGAAGTTCTAAACTCCAAACGAGATGCGTAACTGACATTCGTAGCTAATAACCTATAATCTAAACAAAATGGAACTTGTTTTGAAAGCTAATTCGATCATATGCAAAATCTAGATTTTGAAATCATATTATAATTTATATCATTTACCGATACGCGTTTATATCATGCATGATCACTCAACAATCCCAATCAACACAAAATTTGGAATCTTACAGTAATTAACCAATTCGGATCCGATTAAATAGTTTCATCAATTGCGAGATCGTTTGCAAAATGGTTATTTTCACATAGTAACGAAATCGAGTAAATATAAATCGATTTCTAAACACTCAAATTCAACGTTAATAAATTATTATTATCATTCTAATTCAATTAGAATTATATTTAAACTTCAAATCAGTTTAACTTCATATTAAATTTCAAGATTCAAAATTTCAAGTTCATTCTATTTTCAAATCGCCATATAAATTTAACTCAAGCCATTAAATATCAAATTCATTTTAATATTTAAATTATTTAAATATTCAACATTTAAAATTTTGGGTTGTTTCATTCTCCCCCTTAAAATGATCCAATCTTTGAAATCATAGCTAAGAAGAACGCCCAAATCATATAAATTTCTTAAAAAATATTAATCATGTTAAATTTTTCTAACACTTGGTATTGTGAAAATTTTCGATTGCACTTCCTTTGTACGGCTATGTTCAAAAAAAATCACAACATCAATATATGATACTATACATCTCATTTCAGTGATGAGGCATCCTAAACCACGACAAAACAATGTATATAAGATTCATATGTGCTACGTAATCCAAAATATGTACCATTTGCTGGGCAAACAAATCTTTATCAATGAAACCAAGAGCTTTAATTAAACTAGCAAGGTTTTGCTTCCATATACCTTTATATACTTACATAACCTAAAAGAGAGTTAAGCAAATAGATAAGTAACATATTAATAAATCATAACTTATATAATAACAACAATATAGGCACAATAACATAGCAATCATAATAATAACCAAATATGATGCAACCGACAACTATAATGCAATTCAAGTTCTTAAATCGGATCAAGTTCTTAAATTGACAACTACTGTAGCAATAACTGCAACTATGATGCAACCATCAACAACAAACACATATTAATATAAAAAAGCATCTTCTTTATAATAATCATAACTCATGATCAATTCAAGTTTTTAAATCTCATTATCACGCAAGAATGTTAAACAGTCCATTAAGTCTTACCATTCGCTCAACGGCCTAGGGTTATTACTTAATAGATCATTTATGTTATCTCAAACAAATCAAAGATTTGAATCCCAAATCATTTACATGTTAATATACCTAAGATGTATATTTATTAATGAAAAATCATATTTCTATATTCTAAAATTCTTCCACTTTTAATTAAATTAAATTTTGTTTGGTTTATATACTATCAAACCGCGATTTTTTTGAAAAATTGATTTTGATTAACTCAAAATCTACCAGATGAAATCTAAAACTCTTTTATTAGAAAACAATAACTGGATCTGAAAGATTCATGTTCCAAAGAATTCTGACTTATATCGGATCCTATACATCCATCTAAAGTTCAAACCGGATAATTACGAACTGCCATGTCGTGACATGCTTGTTTAAATTATATCTAATTAATTCGTTCAACCATTGTTATAATTATAAGTTATAAATTTATTCTCTCGCATTTTCACCAAACATACTAAATTTTTCTAATTCAGTTTTGGAAATTATCGATTGTCAAAAATCATTGAATGTTCTAATTCATTTTCTTTCTTATTTAAATTCATTACTAAAAAATTTCATTAAGTTCAGTTCTTCATTTAGTTTGATTCTCCATTTAATTTAATCCTTCATTTAATTAAATTTAATTAGATGCTGGATATGGCAGTCGGTTCAGGGAAAGTTTCCACTACAAGTATTGGTTAACCACATGTTTGTGTGTCATTAAAGATAATTAAAGTTATTAACTCACACACATACAAATTCCCATGGGGATAATTAAGTTTCTAATTACCGAATTTAAACGTGTTCAGTACGTATTTAATAAGCATTAATATTACTTTAATTACGTTCTAAATATATAGTAATAAATGAGGCATAAATCAAGTGTATGAAAGGAAGCGTCCTAAGTCATTTGAAATGCCAATCCTAACAACATAATAAAAGTATACATGTTTACTTTCCTATATTAACCAATCATAACATAAAATGTATATTTACATTTAAATCACAGGGAAATAACAAACATTCATTACATAACTTATAACCAAGGTTTGAGTACTTATCCTAATAACAAAATAGGGAAAATGTGTAATATTTCCAAATACATATGTTAAATCCCTTTTATGGTACTAAATCACTTTCATATAATTTTCGTGTACAAAATATTAGTACTTTAGTGGCTAACAAATAATAAGTTCAAACAATCCATTTTGAAAATAGATGTTTAAACCTATTCAATTCACAATACTCAAGTTCTTAAGTTTTTGGAAAAACATGAATTTACAACGAAGTGAATTAGACCCCTTTCAAGAATAATACAAACACCCAAATGCCTTTTCTTTCATTACATCAATAATCCAAAGCCAAGAATACTCGATTGACCATTTTCGTAAACAAACATAAATAATAAAGGATTTTGGGGATTTGATATTATTTTGTTCTCATAAATCCAAATCCCTTTTACGCACAATAATCCAAATTTTACACCATCATAATATAGTAAATAGTAAACATATGATAATTACTTTCACAAAGATTAGAAGAAGAGATTAGCAGAGTATAGTGTAGAATCAGCTAAAAATCTAGATTTATACCTTCAGGCCTACGTATTCCAACTATCCCTAATATATATATATAAGAGAATCGAAGTTTAGAATCTTATATATAGCTCAATTCTATAGTTTATAAGTGTAAGAATTTAGATTTAGAAAGATAGAATAAGGTTATAAGAGAGAAGAGAAATCTATCCTGAATTCTAGAATTAAGAAATGGAGAGACAAAGTGCATGCGCTGAAGAATGAGGTGTAAGGTTTAGAGAGTGACTAGAGGATCTTATTTATAGGTACAAGCACATATACAGACCGTTGGATTAGTTCGATTTAATATGGTTGGCCAGTTATTGTGAAATTATAAATAAACCCATAAAAAAAAGTCATCCTCCACACACACATGAAGGGTAGGCGACCCCCGTGTAGAAGGGCGGTCGACCCCCAGTATAGAATAGCGGTCGACCACCTTCTGGGGTCGAGGCACAAAATTTTGTTTCCCTGCACATCCATTTTAATATTAATTATTCATTAATTAGATCGATTAATTTCCATTTATTGATTATTCATTTCCCCCACTACATATAAGTATATACACAATTTCAAATCCTTGTGTAATATTCCTTTATGTTAATTAATAATTAATTATATTCTGAATTGTATTTAATCAATTTGAATTTCAAATCTTATGTGTAAACTTTTACGTATAACTTGTTTTATTAATAACTTCTGCATACGAACTCCGCTTTCAATAAATAAAACATGAAAACAGAATAGAAATCCTGCTACAAATACAACTGTAATCCTTTTGTGGCCTAATTCTCAATTACCTAAAATTTTATTTTTTGCCCATTTATAATTAGTTATTTTTATATTTATTTTTAATTTAATTATCCTATGTCTATTTAAGGTACATTTTACAGGGTGCTACATTCCCCCCTTAAAAAAAATTTGTCTCGAAATCTTTCCAAAGGGGCGAAAAACATAATTCGCTCTAACAATTAGGTTATGCACCCATGTTATTTGTAAACATCCATAACTCAAAGTCATTATGTATTGTAGACTTGCTAACGTGAGCTCAGTCCTAGCGTGTACGTGTAATAATAAGTAATGTTGTATGCATGCAAAGCATCCCAATATGCATATAGTTCTATGTGAGTGCACGGTGCATTCGTGTTGCAACCATCTCCTACCATCCAATCTAGCAACCACAATGCGACCATAATTTTTTTTATAGGAAATAATTACAGTAGAAAAGCCTTTATGAGTTTTCCTTATCTTCTCTTTGGTTTCCTAGGTGCTTTCCCCAGGGTTATCTCCCTATTATACTCGCACTAGGCGAATGGATCTATTTCAGAGTCTTTTGGTCTGTGCTTCACGATTTTTGCGGTGGCACAAGGCACCCTAGACTCCAACTCGAAGCTTCCTAAGTCCCCAATTTCATCTAGCTTGAGTCTGATGGCGGAATCATGAAGGCATTTACGAATATGAGAAACATGGAAAACGTTATGGAGCCTCGATGAGCATTTGGGAAGATTCACACGAAAAGCCAGTTTCCCTATCCTATCCACGATCTTAAATAGCCCAAAAGATCTGGACGCCAACTTCATAGTATTTCCTAACCGGACTGTCTTCCTAAGACGGGAAACTTTCATAGATACTAAATCTCCAATGCTAAATTCAAGTTCCCTCTTCCTTCTGTCCGCGTATGATTTCTGTCGGTCTTGGGAAGCCTTCATCCTCTGCTGAATCAAAGCGATTTTCTCTATGGAATCACGGATAAGGCCTGGTCCGAGTAAAATCTTATTAGTAGTTTCCCACCAACAAGTAGGAGATTTCAATGGCCGCTCATACAATGCTTCGTAATCAACAATACTCATCATCGCTTGATAACTATTGTTATACGAAATCTCAACTAATGACAAATGCTGCTTCCAAGCTCCTCCGAAGTCGATGATGCAGGCTATAAGTAGATCCTCAAGAACTATGTTTATTTTCTCTATATATCCATCGGTTTGTGGTTGATAGGCTATACTTAGACTTAGCGTCATCCCTAAAGTTGTTTGTAGGCTCCCCCGAAAATCTCTTGTAAACAAAGGGTCTTTATCACTAACTATGCTAGTTGGGATTTCATGCAGTCTAACAATTCCTTTGATGTATAACTGGGCTAACGAAGCTGTAGTCCTATTCTTCTTGATTGGGATAAAATGGGCACTCTTCGTCAATCGATTCATAATGAACTAGTAGCCTCATTTTCCTTCTGACTCTTAGAATCCCATCATTGAAATCCATAGAAATGTGTTCCCATTTCCAAGTTGGAATCTCTAAGGGTAACAACAACCCTCCATCCTACCTTGCTCTGCCTTAACATTTTAACAAGTCAAACATCTAGCTACAAAATTTGCAACATCCTTCTTTATTTCTTCCCAGTAAAGACCTCTTGTCATATCCCTAAATATTTTATCTCCTCCAGGGTGGATAGTCATCTTCGATCGATGACACTTCTCTAGGACTTCTTTTCTAAGTTCTCCATTATTAGGGACATCAAGTCAATCGTCCCTTCTCAAACTACCAGTACTATAAATAGAATATCTATCTGAATGAGAAAAATGTTTTCCTCTAGAAATCCTTTCCTTTAACATCTTCAACAAATCATAGAGATCTTGCTCGCTCCTAATTCTATCTGCCAAAACTGGTCTTACTTCCATAACTCTGAGAAATCCTTGAGTTGCTTCAAACGGCAGTTGCAAATTGAAACTAGGAAGAAACTCCAAATGCTTCCACTTGATAATCACGCTTAGGGTAGCGTGTCTCTAGCTTAAAACCTCGGCAACGACATCACCCTTCCCAAGGGTATAACGAATAGCGAAGTTGAACGATACTGGGTACTTCATCCACCGTTGTTGTCGAAGGTTCAAATCTCGCTAAGAAAACAAAAATCTAAGAGACTTATAGTTGGTAAAGAGCTCAAACTTTTCTCCTAAAAGGTAGTGTCTCCACATTTTTAAGGAAAAAACCACATCTGTCAATTCTAAATCATGGATAGAGTACCTCTTCTCATGGTCCTTAAGTTGTCCACTTGCGTAGGAGACTACTCTACCCTCTCGCATGAGTACCGCCCCAAACCAGCCCCACAAGCATCAGTGGAAACTGCGAACATCTACATTCCATCTGGAATAATAAGGATAGGCGCACTCATAAGAGATTTCTTTGAACTTTCGAAAGAAATAACACACTTCTCACTCCATATGAACTCAAGATTCTTTTTCATTAACTGGGTTAGAGGGGTTTCAATCCTTGCAAAGTTCTTAATGAACTTCCTGTAGTAGCCCGCTAACCCAAGCAATTTTCTAACTTTCATTGCATTGCGGGATATCCTTAACTTTTGAATAACCTATAACTTTGAGGGGCGACCAATCCTTTCCACAAAACAATGTGTCTAAAAAATTTGACTTCTTCCAAAAGTGACATTTCTAAAACTTCACCTTAAGTTGATTCTCCCTCAGAATTCTTCGTATCTTTCTCAAGTGATCCTCATGCTCCTTGTAGTCCTTGTAAAATATGAGAATGTCATCCACGAATACCACAACTATGTTATTAAGAATGCCCCTAAATAACCTACTCATAAGATCCACAAAGAAAGCGGGGGCATTCTCAAACCGAAGGGAATAACCTCCCACTCAAAAATTCCACCTGACGTCCTAAACGATGTCTTAGGTTTACTCTCTTTGGAAATTCTCAACTGGTGAAATCCCATCGCTAGACCAAACTGAGAAAAGATTTGGGCACCTTCCAAATGGTCAAACAAATCATCAATCCTAGGTAACGAATACCTATTCTTCTTGATTAGCTTGTTGAATTCCCTATAGTCCACACAAAATCTTAGTGATCCATCAGATTTGGTGGCAAATACTACCGGCGCACCCACTTAGACTTACTCCTTTGAATAAACCCTTTATGTAATAACTAAGTGATTTGATTGTCTAATTATCCCCTTTCTCTAAGAGCTATGTGCTCAATGACAATGCTATTAGCCATGTGTCCTTCTCGAGGTCTATCCTAAACGAGGTTTCTTTGTGGGGTAGAAGTCTCATGACTTCCTTGAACACATCTAAAAAATCGTGCACAATAGGCATTGAAGGTGGCCCTCTTGAATCATACGATAAAGACTGCAGCAAGGCTGAATCCCTATTCCCAGTCCTATAAGGGATCCCTAAGCCACGACCTCTACGACTTCTCAAGCAAGCTACTTTCCTATCACAATTAATGATGGCCCTATAAAATGATGGCAATCGATTCCTCATATGAGACCATACTCCATGAAATCTAATACATACGCAAAAGAAATCGATGCTGTCGATATCTAATACTAGGTCTTTACAAACAAGCAAAAGTTGCTTCGCTCCTCCAATAGGGTTAGGCACCCCTATAAGACCGCTAGCAAAGGAAAAAGGAAGATTTAAGGAAATAATAATCATTATAGCGACGAAGAATTGGGTTGCTCTTGAATAAAATGGGTACACATAGAAGTTCATAGAATGTAGATTATAACTTCCAAAGCTGGTTGTCCTTGGTCTCTTAGGGGTTGACTTCGAATTAGTACTACTTCCAAAGCATAATTGTATCCACTTTGTCCTCCTTTAGGTTTAGGGCAGTTCCTTGCCAAGTGTCCATCCTCATGACAATTGAAGCACTTTCTTTTGAATTCAAGTTTGGCTAAGTTCACCCTACAATCCTTGGCCTTATGGCCCTTCCAATGGTACCTCGAACACACCTTGGCCTCCTTCCTAAAATTTTCTCCTTTCTTCTTCTTTAGCCAAAATATTTTCCTTTTGTTATTTCCAAAACCAGTAGTACCTTTCCCCTTTTTCACTCTTAGTTTCCTTCTTTTCCTCAGCTGTATACAAGATAGCTGTCGCACCTCGAACATAGCTCCAAAAGTCACCTGAGCCAATAACATTTCCCTCAATGGGAAATTTAGTCCCTTAACAAACCTTAACGCTTTATTCATAGGGATGTTTATCTATCCTCTCCTAAATTTAGACAACTCCATAAATCTTGCTACATACTTTCTTAAACTTAACTCTCCTTGCTTTAGCTGGATCAACTACTATATCTGTAGACCCATCTCGGTGTAAGGTAAGAGCTTAGTTTAAAAACGGTTTTTAAACTCCTCCCAAGTAAATACCATACTCATTTTCTCTTTGGAAATCACATTCCATCATTCTAATTCTTTTCCTTTGGATGCCAAGCCGCTACCCTATGCTTCAGCTGGTCTTCCCATCTTATAGCTATGAAAATACGTTCACAGTAGCTTATTCATGCTTTAGATTTAAGGAAGCTTTCAGTTCCTAAAAATGGATTTCATCCTAAATTTACGAAACCTTTATAGAGATGAGGAAAGTTGAAAACCCCATCGACAGGTTGAACAACTGGTTCCGCTTAGGTAGGAGTGGTAGTAAGGTCCCATTTCACAATCCTAAGGTACTACTGGAACCATTCAGGAAAGTATTAAGACCTTGTTTGCTTCCCTTGGTCGGGCTAATTATCGACAATTTCTACTATCTGAAAAAGGAAAAACCCTTCAGTATACTTTCCTAAGATAGTATTTAAGCCTAAAAGGAAGAAAGGTTGCATAGTATAATTGTGTATGTCTTCGGCGTAAATACATATATATACATGTATATATACAGTTTAAAAATCTTTTCAAATAAGAAATACGTCTCTCTTATGTATATTTCCCCACAATCAGGTAACCTGTTCCCCGATACCATATGTAACAACTCGCATACTATCCTGTTAAGAGGAGGGAGGTCAGAACATAATTTTTTAATGGAAGTCACATAAGTTTTAAGGAATAACTATTTCCTATATTTGGAAGTATAAATTCTTCACATTATGCCTGCACAATCCAACACATAATCAATCACATTTATTTATGAAGCGGACTACCCTACAGTCACTTAAGATCTACACTACTTATTTATTTAAGGGTGGACTCTTTACCATCACTTAATACCCTATGAGGCGGACTACCATTTGGTCATTGAAGGCCATCACTTTATATTTCTTCTTGGGCGGATTCCCACTCACTTAATATCCTATGGAGAACCCTAGTCACTTAGGACCCGATCTTATAATCACCAACGCTATTAAATATTCTCTCAATTGTAATACAAGAAATAGTAATATGGTACTTAATGCCGGGCTAAATAGACCCTCATCATCATTTAAGATCCCTTCGGTGGACCCATGTGTTACTATTTAACTGATATTACGGGTTAACTCCTAGCCACTTAATGCTTCCCTTAGACAGGAGATTCACCTTATATGATCGACATAACTCTTAGTAGCTCATCCCTAGATCATCCCTCACTTAGCCCTTAGATAAGAAGCAGATACTTCTAAAGAAATACCCTACTCGTACACTATTGTTTTACACCATGTAAGAAAAAGGCGGACCCAACGACCATTTAAGGCCTAATAAGGGAGGGTCCCAAGACTCTGGTCCAAGACCAAGGAATGAACCTTAGGAGCAGACCTAGTCCTAACCACTTAATTCCCAATAAGGTAGGTCAGACACTTAATACCTTCTCAAGGTAGGTCTATTTCACACAAATACACACACACTAGGCATCTCACATTAAACTAACCACTTGTGGATGTTGGATTTGCTAGGCGGTTTCGGGCGGGCTTCTACCATAAGTTGAGCTTAACCTCACGTCTTAGTGTAATAATAATAATGGCCCATACCACTTATACCTCCGACATTAACCAATCTTGCTTGTGGATGCCGAATATGTCGGTCGATTCCGGGCAGGCTTGTACTATAAGTAATGGTTAACCTCGTATTTGTGTGTCATTAAAGATAATTAAAGTCATTAGCTCGCACAATACAAAGTCATATGGAGACATTTAAGTTTCTAATTACCTAATTTAAATGTGTTTAGTATGTATTTAATACTTTAATTAGATTATAAATATATTGTAATAAATAAGGGTAAATCAAGCGTACGTACAGAAACATCCTAAGTCATTTGAAATGTCAATCCTAACAACATAATAAAGGTGTACAAGTTTATTTTCCTAACTTCTTCAATCATAACATAAAATGTATATTTACATTTAAATAACAGGGAAATAACAAACATACATAACATAACTTGTAACTAAAGTTTGAGTGATTATCTCAATAACAAAATAGAGACAAGGTGCAATATTTCCAAATACATACGTAAAATTCCTTCTTTGGTACTAATTCACTTTCATATAATTTTTTCGTACGAAATCTTAATATTTTAGTGGCTTGCAAAAAATACATTCAAACAATCCATTTTGTAAATAGATGTTTGGACCAATTCAATTCACAATACTCAAGTTCTTAAGTTTTTGTAGCAGAGATACATATACACGAATTTATAGATTTATAATGAAGTGAATTAGATCACTTTCAAGAATTATATTAACACTCAATGCTTTTTCTTTCATTACATTAATAATCCAAACCTAAATATATCTGATTTACCATTTTTCCCAAATAAACATAAATAATAAAAGATTTGAGGGATTTGATATTGTTTTGTTTTTTGTAAATCCAAATCCCTTTTAGGCACAATAATCTAAATTTTACACTATCAGAATATAGTAAATAACAAACTTATGAAAATTCCATTTACGGAGATTAGAAGAAGAGATTAGTGGAATATAGTGTAGTGTCAATTAAAAATCTGGATTTCTGCCTTCGTACAAACGTATTCCAACTCTCCCTAATATATATAAGAGAATCAAAGTTTAGAATCTCTCATATATATATATATATAACTCAATTCTAAGGTTTATCCATATAAGAATTTAGACCTAGAAAGATAGAATAAGGTTAGAACAGAGAAGAGAAATATAACCTGAATTCTGGAGTTAAGAAATGGAGAGACAAAGTGGAGGCGCTAAAGAATGAGGTTTAGGGTTTAGAGAGTGGCAAGAGGGTCTTATTTATTGTTGTAAGCATGCATACAGAACATTGGATTAGTTAGATTTAATCTGGTCGGTTCGTTGTTGCGAAATTATAAATAAACCAATTAGAAAAACAAAGCCATCCTGTACCCACACACGAAGCACGATCGACCACCTATGTAGAATGATGGTCGACCCCCCTTTATACAGGAGCGATTGATCTCCATTCTTGGGTTGAGGCAGAGTATTTTGTTTCCCTACACATTTATTTTTATATTAATTATTCATTAATGAGATTGATTAATTTTAGTTTATCGATTATTCTTGTCCCCTCTGCATACAAATATATACACACAAATTCAAATCCTTATGGAATATCCTTTTTGCCAATTAATAATTAATTATATTCTAGATTTATATTTAATTAATTTGAATTTCAAATCTTGTGTGTAAATAGTTACATATAACTTGTTTTATTAATAACTTTTGCATACGGCCCCCATTTTCAGTAAATAAAATATGAAAATAGATCAAAATCTTACCACGAGTACAAATGTAATACATTCATAGTCCAATTCTCAATTTCCCAAAATTCTATTTTTCAGCCCATAAATTTATTATATTTATTTTAGATTTAATTATCCTATGTCTATTTAAGGCATATTTTACGGGGTGTTATAGGTATTGAGTACAAATCAGAAACATAATGATAATAATGATTTTACTCAATACCCAATCTCCTAATTCCACCTATACTATTTGTTAAATAGTGATGATAACACTTTCCAAATTTGTACGAATAGTACGAGCTTCATATTTAGAATTCAGTGTAAGTTAAATCAGAGTATATAAATATTCTATTCGAAAATGTGTTGAGTTTTGGAAACTTCAAATCTTCATTTTATATCTTATAAAATCCTCTTTGATTACAAACCAAATCGTTTAGAACTTAGATTACAAGTCAAATTCACGTCATTTATAAGTTTTTTAGATTACTTAACTTCATAAATCTCCAATTCTGAATTCTAACACCATTTATAAGCTTCTTATAGGTTCTTACGTCATTTTATAAAACTTAGTTCAAACACTTAGAAATCAATTACAAAACTCATTCGTTGATAAAACATGGTTTTTTTTCCAAATTCTTCTTTTGTGAAAACTTAAGTTTAACTACTCATAAATCAATTATTAAACTTAGTCATTTATTTAAATCTTCATTTAAAACTTCTTAAAACTCAATCTTAAAAACTTAATTACATTTCAATACTTGAAAACATTATTTATAGAACTTGATTATAAAATCAGAATTCATTCTAAAATCATTTATAAAACTCTTTATAAAATCTAGTTATTAATATGATAATGAATATTGATTATTTTTAAAGGTAGAGGCTATTGGGACACAAATTTTTATATAAACCGAAAGACACAAAATATGAACCGTTGGATCAGTTTGTCATTATGTGAGGAGTGGAAATCAGGGGATAATCTAATGGTGGAGATGCATTATGTTACCATTTATGTCTATATTGTGTTCAGATAGTCTTTTGCATTTATAAAACTTCATTTTATATAATTTTATGTAAAATAGATTCAAAATCTTTTTTACAAGACAACTTATAGCTTCGAAATTATTCAATTTTGCCTTAGGTAAATCTTCACATTTAAAATGCTTCCACGAATCACTTAACTAATATTGTTTATTGATTGATAACACAACAATGTTGAATTAAGTCAATAAATATAATCCAAATCAGGTTTTAATGATACATAGGTTAGTCAATTCATGGGTGTATAAAACGAAAGTGAGTAATATCCAGAACATTAAAGAATCATGTTGGATCCCTCTAACCTGTGCCCTTACATCAAAGCATATCAGAACATATACGCATAATAATCAATAATAATTCATAGAAGATGAATCTTTCACTTACAAACAGGTAATCTCAAAGGTTATCCGTTCAAAGATGGGAATATATAACCACAATAAACCCAAACTAAGCAATAAATCATCCAATCAACCAAACATACAAATACAATAGATAAACGATAGTAAACACTATCGTATATCACAATAGTACTTCAGAAAGTGTGAGAATTAACTCACCATCCACCAATCAATGTTTTCACATTGTTTTATCTTATTTCAAACAAGCATTTAAAAAATTAAATAAAAATCCAAATAGCTCCAAATCAAACAAATCCAATGCGCATATGATTCGCGAATACGAACCCAATGCAACTTGTTTCACATAGATCCGATCACATATGAAAAAGTTATATGTATTATAACTTTTCACTACATTAAAATAGTTTATATAACTAACTAATAATGTCATTAGTCCCAAATCACCTCGATTAGTTTTATTTAACCTCCCTATATCGAATCATTTCCAGGTTCGAATGAGATAAACCCCTTTATCATTTTCAAACTACCCTCGCTTCTCTTGTAAGCCACCGAACCAGTAACCAATGATGCCATCACCTTCCCCTCATTGTCCAGCACCCCCAGGCCCAACGTTGGCTCACGACCACCCTTCATTCACCTATAAAACGTAGTTGAATGTTTTCTATTCAACTTAGGAAATATGCCATCTTCGGCCACCGTGTTGACTGCAACCACGACCATTGGAAAGGTCTTGTTTTTCCCATCCTCTTCGCTTCAGTCGTCGTCCTCTAACAATTAATGGTTTGCGCATAAATCGAGAAAACACGAAACAAGATATATTTTGGTTCTTTCGAGATTCCGGCCAAACCCGATGTCCAATCGATGAACCACCAACTTGGATAAGTTCATCTTGTCGCTGCAAACAACTTATATATTCAGAACTTTGGCTAAATTTGAACAGATTGAATCAAGCATTTTCAACCATTAGAGGCTTGTGATGGTTAGGGTTTTGCAAATAAGGAGATGACCTCTATTTATAGCCTCCTCTGAAACACTATTCATCGAGTTCGAAAAATTCCAAACTCGAAAGGAGACATGCTAACTGTTGTTCATAGCTGATAAACCACATTCTGAATACAATGGAACTAGTTTGGAAAGCTAATTTGATCATACACAAAATCTAGCTTTTGAAATCATATTATAATTTATATCGTTTATCGATACGCGTTTATATGCTGCACAATCATTCGACAACTCCAATCGACATGAAATTTGAAATCTTACAATAATTAACCATTTCAGATCTGATAGAACTAATTTTGTCAAATTCCGAGATCGTTTGCAAAATGGTTATTTCACGTGTTAATGAAATCGAGTAAATATAAATTGATTTCGAAACACTCAAATTCATCGATAATAAATTCTTATTATCACTCTAAATCAATTAGAATTATAACTAAAATTCAAATCAATTTAACTACATATTAAATTTTAAGATTTAGAATTTCAAGTTTATACAATATTCAAATCGTCTTATAAATTTAACTCAAGATGTCAAATATAAAATTCATTTACTTTAGTATTTAAATTCCTAAATATTCAACTTTCAAAATTTCGGGTTTCTTCACTAATTGACAGCATATGGTAATACCAAGCCACTTAATACTTCCCTTTGTATAAGCAGACTTTGACATCGTAGTTATGGTCATTTAATAGCTATCGATAGGTGTACTCTAACTTGTTCACTTATTACCTAATAAGAAGCGTACCCATCTTAGGAATTCCATTGTACGTCCCATTTGGCTATTTAATACTTTAAACTTGAAAGATGTTGGCCCAATGAACAAAAAACTCCCTAGGTCGATAAATTAACCATTTAATACATTTATTCCGTAAGGAAAGAATTGGTTGCCTTTGACCACTTAATATCTTACCGATGAGTCTAGCCACTCAATACATTAGTCTTAAAGCGAGCCTTTAGCCTCAAAATGATTGATAACACAATGCCATCTCACATTAGTCCGACCATTCACTAGAATTGGTAACTAGGTTCACTTGATAGACTACCCAATAGAATTTGGATTGCCCTTACGTACTTATGTTACTCATCATGTGTAAGAATTCTTATGACTTATTCATCTTTAATTATTAAGATTTCTCTATATTTATTCTTTTAGCAGGAAAGAGAACCCTACAATCACTTAATACCTCAACATTTGAAGTAAACCTTTAAGAAGGCATCCTCACTGCTTTTTAGGCTATTTAATACAATAATAAAGATAGGTCATAACTCTTATGCAGTCATGGGTTATTGGTTAGTGATACCCAATATAAATAGCAAGTTCTCCACACTACCAATAGACTCAAAATAGCATGTGTAATGACCCGGGTTTTCGCGATCCTGAGTAACCGACATAAACACAATGTCGACTATCCAAGCATCGGAAACACCAGATAGTCCATGAAAGAAATTAGAGGGTGATAATAGATAAGATTAAAACTTAGAATAGAAGAAGAAGAAGTACATACAACATCAGAGTAAACACGAATCTCACAGCGAAACGAACAATATATATTAGATACATAACTTTGAAATAAAATCAGTATATGAATACAATAACATTATCAGAGTACAACACTTACAATAGAGCGGAAATAACAATAGCTACATAATCCTGAAGCCTCCTGCTCCAAACTCTCAGTATCTGTAAATCCCAACTACTTGACTACCCGTACAAAATTGGGCACCCAAGAGTTTGGGGAAAACAAAACAAAATAAACTCTGGGACAGTCATGGGACTGGTGTGAGTAAACAACTTAAAACAGTTTGAGAAAATAAACGATATCTCATGAGTCCACGCCATATAACACGGAATGGGTTTTTCCCTCATGAGACCCAAAACACTTGATTCAACATTTCAAAATCTTTTTGAACGAAATAATAAACTTTATATCAAACTCGTTTGATATTATAATAGTGTCTATCAATCCCAACTAAATAATCAACTAGCAGAACGCTTCATCTCACATTCTACATACATAATATATAATCAAAAACCGCGGGCGCTTACTGGGTAATGAATTCCAACTGGCAAGGTATGGGACCACCTTCCGATAGTGTATCTCTAGAGAGGAATACACCGGGTTCAACAAAAACATCTTGCAACCCAGGCTAAACATGACCGGTCACTCATTTCGCTTGAGTGTACCGAATGTATTATCACCAACGGTTAGGATCAGCAACCGTTTCCCGAAAGGGACAACATTGAAATAGATTATAGAAGTAAATGGAATTTCTCTAGATCAGGTGACAATACACCCTAATTGGCAGCTAACCACTTAGCCATGCGACCTACCCGATTTTATACCATTTCCTGGTTGTTAGGCTAGAGGCCATAACGTACAGATCACACCTTTATTTACTTTGAATGTCACATCGTCATACCCGCCAAATCACAAATTGATTTCCCCAAACATATCATGGGTAAACAGCTAAGAGAAACGAATTCCTCCACCACCAAACGTAAATACGTTTGATGTAACGACCCGGATTTTCGCGATCCTGAGTAATCGACATAAACTCAATGTCGACTATTCCAGCATCGGAAATACCAGATAGTTAATGAAAGAAATTAGAGGGTGAGAATAGATAAGATAGAAACTTAGAATAGAAGAAGAAGAAGAAGAACATACAACATCAGAGTAACACGAATCTCACAGCGGAACAAATAACATATAATAAATAACATATCTTTGAAATAAAATCAGTATATGTATACAGTAACATTATTAGAGTACAACACTTACAACACAGCGGAAATAAACAATTGCTATAAAATCCTGAAGCCTCCTGCTCCAAGCTCTCAGTATATCTGTAAAATCCTGACTACTTGACTTCCCATACAAAATTGGGCACCCAAGAGTTTAGGGAAAACAAAACAAAATAAACTCTGGGTCAGTCATGTGACTGGTGTGAGTAAACTCCAACCATTTGTTTAACTTTTAAAATCCTTTTAAAAGAAAGAATAATCATAAGACCAATCCACACATGGACACGGATGGTTTTTACCATACGATAACCCAAAACATTTCTTTTAAAATCCATACTCTTCTGATAATATAATAATGTCTAAAACATGTAAATATCAATCTAGTAGAATGCTTTCATCTCACGCTCTACATATATAGTATACAATCAAAAACCACGGGCTCTTATTTGGAAATGGATTTCCAACTATGACAAGGTATGGAACCAACTTCCGATCAGTGTACTCTAGAAGCAATACACTGGAGTTCAACAAGAACATCTTGCAACTCGGCCATACATGACCGGCCATTCATTTCGCTTGAATGTTCCGAATATATTATCACCTTATGGTTGGTATACCAACATAACCATTCCCGGGAGATACAGAAGCGAAATAAGTAACAAATATGAATATTCTCTAGATGGTGACAATATACCCTAGTTGGGTGCGACCCACTTAGCCATGCTGCCTGCCTGATTTCTGTCATTTCCCAGTTGATGAGGCTTGAGGTCATAATGTATCTTTTAACAGATCACTCTTTTAATTACTTTGAATGCCACATCGTCATACCCGTCAAATCACAAATTGATTTCCCCAAAAATACCAAGGGTATAAGCTAAGAGAAACGAATTCCTCCGCCACCAACGTAAATACGTTTGAAACGATCAACTTACGCGATCTACCAGATATACACTGTCAGGCTTCGTCCATTCAAGTTGTCCTGGGACTGGAAAACAACAAGGCACTATTCTATAAATCCATATTAGGCAATTTCTACCTAGGATTGCCACAACAACCCTTGCATAACTCCGTCTTCAATTATCTTCATCATATTTGATTCGCAACGCTAATGCCCATACGGAGTGGTTTTCAGATAATAAATCTGATCCCGTTCTCTCCGTATTGACAACAGAAATAGTCAAAAACTTTGATAGTCAGTGATTTAACTATCAAAGGAAACATGTGCCCAAACAATGGCTGTATTCCCAAATGGAAATCTTACCGATCAATCATCATTTCATTTCCCATTTTTCCCATTTACAGTTTTCCATATATCAACATTCCTTATTTCTAAATTTAGAAAATATACGTTATTAATCATTAGAAAACATTTCCATCTCTTTTCACGTATCACTGTCATTCTAGTATTCTTTATCATCAACATTTCATTTTCTATGCTTAGATAATATCTCTGATTATACTTGGAGAATATTTCCAAAACTCATTTATATGTATTTCAAACGAACGTTATGTAATTATCGTTACGACTGCTCAATCCATTTATCATTTATCACTTCACTATATTTCCAATCAATCTTTGCTATCAAACTTCAACTATTCCTTAGTTAATTCCAAAGTCAATCAAGTTGGGATATAATTACCTCTCAGACCTTAACTGAACAACGTCCTTAACCTCACAACAGATAAAGCTCAACACTCAATTTCTAACAACCATTTGCTTATGCAAATTCTTGGATTCAGTTTACAATTCCATTTCTTTTCTGAAAAACATTTATTATAACGATAACGTTATAATTCGTACTTCTGAAATATCTAACTTAACAACATAACTTTTATTCCTTGATTTGTATAAACAAATAAAACAACTAATTTATAAATAAGTCAATCTTGATTTAAAAACTGGAAAGTAAATAGTATTTTCCCCAATTCGATATAATCAAATTCAACGTATAACTCTCCTTCGAGAAATCTCTATTCGATTAACTCTCCTTCGAATAACTAATATTCGATTATATCTCTTCGAATAATTATATTCGATTATCTCACTTTGAATAACTTATATTCGATTATCTCTCTTCGAATAATTATATTCGATTATCTCACTTCGAATAAATTATATTCGATTATCTCTCTTCGAATAACTTATATTCGATAACTCTATTCGATTAACTCATTTCGATTTACTCTTATTCGATTAACTCTTTTTCGAATAACTAATATTTGATTAACTCTATTTCGAATAACTATATTTGATTTAACCCTATTTCGAATAACTATATTTGATTTAACTCTATTTCGAATAACTATATTTGATTCAACTCTATTTCTGTCTCATTCAAATTCCCCTTTGAATTTCTAATTCAAATCTGATCTTCATTATAAATGTTTTTATTTTCAAAACATTTATTTAATCTATTATTCATCTAAAATTTGAGTAACATTTCTTTTATAATCTTCTTCTTCGCAAAATGCTTGCCTTAATCCATTATTCATATTCAATATGAATAACATATTCTTTATATAATTAAAATAGTTTGGTTTTGTATTCAAAATAATATTTTATTTTAAATATTCTATTTATACTTCTATTTATAAAAATTCATATAAAATCTTATTTTTTATTCAACACTTTAACAATTCAATCAAAAATTCTCGTTAACACTACGTTCATATTCAGTTTCAAATATCGATGTTAAAATCGATTATTACTTCTCTACATAAGTTCTGACTTATATATTCCATTTATCCACTGATAAATAATTAACTTAATTTATAAAATATTATTTATAAATTAATCTGCTCCCTTTATCTGTTTTACTTCTTTATATAAGTTCAGACTTATATATCTTTATTTATTCAATAATAAATATTTTCCTTAATTTAAAAATATTACTTATAAATTATTCTTCTCAATTCAACTGTTAAAAACATAGTTTTTATTTAATAATTAATTTAAATAAATCATCTCAAATTTCTTTTATAATTCGAAATCCTCTTTTTATAATTCTATATTTATTTAAAAATATTTCTTTTTATAAAATCCTTTGATTTTATAAATATCTCTTTTTATAATATCTTTTGATTTTATATATATTTCTTTTTCAATATAACATTGAAAATTCCCTTTTTAATTCCAGTATTATATATGGTATTCAAAATACCAAATAACAATGATCGATATCATTCAAACACACATAATCAACAACAGATTATATATCACATCATATATCACCATATATGAAAAAAATAGTAAAATAAATGTTGAGGAATCCAGTTGGATCCCTCCAACCTGTTTCCTTGCATCGACAGATGTTAAACAATATAATAACATCGATTTCATTTCGATATGAAATATTCTAATAAACAGAATCAATATTTGACTAACGATATATATATATATATTGTTATCTATAATTTCAACCAATACATAAGAAATTCAACCAAACAATCATCACACAGCAGTCAATCAGCATTTATCATTACTAGATTATATTTATAAAAATATAAGTGATAGAGTTAGTGAGTTTTACTCACATTGGTGGTTTATCGTTAAATAACGATAACCGGTCGTTGATTCAGATCTGACAATATATTTCGCTATAAATTATAACGAGCTTCCATTCACTCCCTGTCTATTCCATCTTGTTGTCGCCGGCCATACGATCCCAACGGATCTGACCGTTCGAAATTCTGATACAGTATGATCGAGATATCGAATTTATAATTTTAATACTATATCATTTATATAAAACACTAGGTTCATTTCAAGCTGGGCTTTCACCTTAAATTTCCCGGCCTATCACCACAAAAAGGCCCACCAACGTCCAATCTAAAATCCACATCATCACAATTTACTCCATCTTCCTCCTGACAAAACATCTGCATCCAGTATCCTCCTCCCATGTAATTCTTCTTTTTCAGACTTTTGTTCTAAAACCTTAACACCGGACCCAATCTTCAATATCGTTTAAAATCGAACTTCTGAAGCTCCTCCTTAATAACACACCCCATTCGATCAACTTATGGAACGTGAAATCCCCACCAAAACATACTAACTTCAAACATACTAACTTCAAATAGTGTGTTGCACCGTATACTACCACCTTTTACACCGAGTTCAGGACCTTCGTTCCCAAATCTAACCACGCATTAAACATTTCTTCCTCCTAGGATTTGAATGCAAAACTTCAAACGAAAATAACCCATCACGCCCTCATACCATTCCCTTTTCCAGATGCCAAATTCCATCAACCAAATCACCATCATCTTCCTGATCAAATTCGCTCCACATCCCTAAGATTTTTGTATAACTCGACCTTACTTCCGAGCCTCCATCTCGAACCCAGCAAAATCCTACAGTACAAAATCGTGAACTGTTTCATCACCAACGCCCTCAAAAAAACCAGACCTGTGCTACAAGGTCCCCCAAACCCGAAAAGAACCATCGAAATCACTGGAGTCATTCTCAATTTCAAGATGAAGGAAACCCACAAATTCGCGGTTGCGGAAATCAACCGGAGCAGTGAAGATCGAACCCAAAAATTAGCGTATTAGATTTGAGAGAAAATCTTGAGGATCTCGAAAATATGAACTTCGAGATTTATTGAAATTTCTTGGGTTTTAAATGATTTTACAAAGGATTCTCCTTCACGTTGGAAAGAAAACTGAGTGTCGGCTTGACTTTGGTTGACCAGGAAAAAAATGAATCAGGTTTTAGGTGTTAGTGGTTTATTTATAGGTAAGTTAAGTTATTATTTTATTAATTTATATAATTACCGTTATTCATATTTGTCTTATAAAAATCCATATTATCACATATGATACCCAAATCCAATGAAAATGGACATACACCTACAGTTCGACATTACGGACCCAACGAAACTTGTTTCGTTGAATTCCGACTTCGTTTGCTCACACAACCTATTTTTAAAGTCAAAATATTGACTGTTTTTTACATTAAAATCCCGCACGGCCACATACTGACTTAAAAAATCACGAAAACTGAAATCTAGCAATAATTTAATATTCCAGATCCGATAAAATTAGTTTCGTCGAAAACGAAGGTCGTTTGCAAAAATGGCTATTTTCTATGGTCTAAATAAACCCTTTTAATATTAATATATTTAAAAATAATTAAATTTAATATTAATAAATTAATATTATCGTATATATTTTCATTAGAATATCACACAACTCCAAAATATATATATATTGGAATTTATAGCTTGATATTTCAAAGTTCCCAGTTATATCGATATTCGATTTATATTGAAAAATCCATTTATAATAGAAATAAATCGCTATAAATTATAAAGGAATTCCATAGAAACTTTTCTAAAATTTGATTTGGATATAACTCAAAATCTACACGACAAAATCTCAATTTTTCTCTTCCATTAGAAAAATATACTTCACCAGCTCAGAACGTTTCTTGTTTCACAGAAATCCGACTTAAAACGGATTCTGTATATTCGTTTAAACTTCGAATCGCCAAATTACGAACTGCCGCGCCATTTCGAGCTCGATTATAATTATAATATAATTATACATTCGAACTTCGTTTAAATAATATATTCGTTATTCTAATTCAATTCTAAACTGAATTATATATTTTAAATTGTCCAATTCACACAATATTGTGAATTTTACTATTCCGACTATTTCAGAAATAAATATATTATTCTATTATTTAATTTAATTAAATATTCAATATTATTTAATTAAACAACCATTTAAATCTCTAAATCATTATTTAAATAATTAAATAAATTAATTATTATACCGTAAAATACGGGACGTTACATTCTTCCCGCCTTAAAATAATTTTGTCCTCGAAATTGCTAAGGTAGAAAACTAACCCTATTAACTGAATTAGAAATTATTTGTTTACCTATTAGCTTCAGTTTCAGCTAAATCGATTATTTCAATTAAAATATTAATTCATTTCTATTAACAAAAAATTTCAAAAAATATGGAAATTTTCTAACACCCGAAATTTTCGAAAAATTTCGCCAGCACCTCCTTTGTACGGCTCAATCGGTACAACTACAACTCGCCTCTCTAGAACATCTCCAATCCAAAAGAAAATCAAACAACCAAGTGGCTTTCCAATTCGGCTCATCAAAATCTCAAACCCGTATATAATATAAACTGGTACCTTTTTGTCGGGCATATCATTATATCATTTCCATCTATTACCAATTCTGCATATACCAATGTCATCCTAATCGTTCGCTTATAGTCAAGCCAAATCCTGTTCTCAATTTAGATTCCATTATTAATTTCAACTCTTAACTTACCAGTCCAATTCCATTTCGGATTATCTCTAATTCAATCTAATTCGATATTTCCTATCTCGATTCATTTACCACTTAACTGGTTTCAATTCAATTTCTATTTCTATTTGCTTTTACAAATTCTAATTTAATTTGTTTTAATTCAAACAATCTTCCCCAGGGAATTTTAATCAGTTTAGCTTTCTTAAAACCAGATATCCCTTTTCTGGATACAAAAGAACTTGCTTTTCACAAAACAATTCAAAAACAAAATCTTTGATAGTAATCCGTCACTTAGCAACTCGAAAATGACACTGATGATGTGGCCATCATCAGGTTTATTTTTCATCTATCGAAGTGAGTTCAATACTATAACAATTTCAAAACCATATTTAAACACGTTCATTTTGAAATCACTTTTGAAATATCCTTCACAATGCTTGTAAATAATTTGAAATCTCTTAGGATTTTAAAATTCTCATATATTTAATCCAAATCCAATTACAAATACTTATTCAAATTTTAGGAATTTTAATTCCAATTCCGATTTTACATTTCAGATTTAATTCATCTGATTTCATATATCATCCTTATATAAATTATGATTGGTTATTGACATAACCATTCCACGTTCTATAATCTTATTCAATTACAATAACAACCAATATATCCAATATATTATAATAACTCCAAGATATATATTTCTTTTATAACAAAATATATTTCGGGTAATATTATTTCATTTACCCTCCTTTGAAAACATATCATGTCGGTTCATCGTATTCAAATGTTTATAAACCTATATCGATACCGTGGATCAAACTGATCGATCAGAACTCATAAACAACCCAACCAATAAATCTCCACAATATAAAACAATTTTATATTGAATACCAAATACGCGCTCATATATATACACTCAACTCAATCTAGGGTATTGCTAAAACCGTCTCTACTGAGTCACGCCACAGAGCCAAGGTAATTACTTAACCTTCAGCTCTGATACCAACTGTAACGACCCGGGTTTTCGTGATCCTGAGTAATCAACATAAACTCAATGTCGACTATTCAAGCATCGGAAGTACCAGATAGCTAATGAAAGAATTTAGAGGGTGAGAATAGATAAGATAGAAACTTAGAATAGAAGAAGAAGAAGAACATAAAATATCAGAGTAACACGAATCTCACAGTGGAACGAACAACATATAATAGATAACATATCTTTGAAATAAAATCAGTATATGTATACAATAACATTATCACAGTACAACACTTACAACGCAACGGAAATAAACAATTGCTATAAAATCCTGAAGCCTCCTGCTCCAAGCTCTCAGTATATCTGTAAAATCCTGACTACTTGACTGCCTTTACAAAATTGGGCACCTAAGAGTTTAGGGAAAACAAAACAAAATAAACTCTGAGTCAGTCTTGTGACTGGTGTGAGTAAACTACAACCATTTGTTTAACTTTTAAAATCCTTTTAAAAGAAAGAATAATCGTAAGACCGATCCACAAATAGACACGGATGGTTTTTACCTTACGATATCCCGAAACATTTCTTTTAAAATCCATACTCTTTTGATAATATAATAATGTCTAAAACAAGTAAATATCAATCGAGTAGAACGCTTTCATCTCACTCTCTACATATATAGTATACAATCAAAAACCGCGGGCTCTTATTGGGAAATGGATTTCCAACCATGACAAGGTATGGAACCACCTTCCGATGAGTGTACTCTAGAAGAGATACATTGGAGTTCAACAAAAACATCTTGCAACTCGGCCACACAAGACCGACCATTCATTTCGCTTGAATGTTCTGAATATATTATCACCTTATGGTTGGAATACCAACATAACCGTTCCTGGAAGATACAGAAGCGAAAGAAGTAACAAATATGAATATTCTCTAGCTGGTGACAATATACCCTGGGTGATGCCCACTTAGCCATGCTACGTACCCGATTTCTGTCATTTCCCAGTTGATGAGGCTTGAGGTCATAACGTATCTTTTAATAGATCACTCTTTTAATTACTTTGAATGCCACATCATCATACCCGTAAAATCACAAATTGATTTCCCCAAAAATACCACGGATATAAGCTAAGAGAAACGAATTCCTCCGCCACCAACATAAATACGTTTGAAATGATCAACTTACGCGATCTACCAGATATACTCTGTTAGACATTCATCCATTTAAGTTGTCCTGGGACAGGACAACCCGAAGGCACTATAAATCCATATTAGGCAATTTCTACCTAGGATTGCCAGAACAACCCTTACACAACTCCATCTTCAATTATCTTCATCATATTTGATTCGCAATGCTAATGCCCATGGAGTGGTTTTCAAATAATAAATTTGATCCCGGTCTCTACGTATTGACAACAGAAATGGTCAAAATCTTTGATAGTTGGTGATTTAACTATTAAAGGAAAACATGTGTACAAACAACGGTCGTATTCCCAAATGGAAATCTTACCGATCAATCATCATTTCATTTTCCATTTTCCCATTTATCGTTTTCCATATATTCAACATTCCTTATTTCTAAATTTAGAAAATATACTTTATTAATCATAAAAAAACATTTCCATCTCTTTTCACGTATCACTGTCATTCTAGTATTCTTTATCATCAACATTTCATTTTCTATGCTTTGAAAATATCTCTGATTATATTTGGAAAATGTTTCCAAAACTCATTTATATGTATTTCAAATAAACGTTATGTAATTATCGTTACGAATGCTCAATCCATTTATCGTTTATCACTTCACTATATTTCTAATCAATCTTCGCTATCGAACTTCAACTATTCCTTAGTTCATTACAAAGTCAATCAAGTTGGGGTATAATTACCTCTCAGACCTTAACTGAACAATGTCCTTAACCTCGCAACAGATAAAGCTAAACACTCAATTTCTAACAACCATTTGTTTATGCAAATTCTCGGATTCAGTTTACAATTCCATTTCTTTTCTGAAAAACATTTATTACAACGATAACATTATAATTCATACTTCTGAAATATCTAACTTAACAATATAACTTTTATTCCTTGATTTGAATAAATAAATAAAACAACTAATTTATAAATAAGTCAATCTTGTTTTAAAAAATAGAAAGTAAATAGTACTTTCCCCAATTCGATATAATCAAATTCGACGTATAACTCTCCTTCGAGAAATCTCTATTCGATTAACTCTCCTTCGAATAACTAATATTCGATTATCTCTCTTCGAATAATTATATTCGATTATCTCACTTCGAATAACTTATATTCGATTATCTCTCGTCGAATAATTATATTCAATTATCTCACTTTGAATAACTTATATTCGATTATCTCTCTTCGAATAACCTATATTCGATAACTCTATTCGATTAACTCATTTCGATTTACTCTTATTCGATTAACTCTTTTTCAAATAACTAATATTCGAATAACTCTATTTCGAATAACTATATTTGATTTAACTCTATTTCGAATAACTATATTTGATTTAACTCTATTTCTGTCTCATTCAAATTTCCCTTTGAATTTCTACTTCAAATCCGATCTTCTTTATAAATGATTTTATTTTCAAAACATTTATTTAATCTATTATTCATATAAAATTTGAATAACATTTCTTTTATAATCTTCTTCTTCGCAAAATGCTTGCCTTAATCCATTATTCATATTCAACATGAATAACATATTCTTTATATAATTAAAACAGTTTGGTTTTGTATTTAAAATAATATCTTATTTTAAATATTCTATTTATACTTCTATTTATAAAAAAATCATATAAAATCTTATTTTATATTCAACACTTTAATAATTCCATCCAAAATTCTCGTTAACACCATATTAAGTTTCAAATATCGATGTTAAATTCGATTCTTACTTCTCTATATAAGTTATGAATTATATATTCCATTTATCCACTGATAAATAATTAACTTAATTTATAAAATATTATTTATAAATTAATCTGCTCCATTATCTTTCTTACTTCTTTATATAAGTTTAGACTTATATATCTTTATTTATCCACTGATAAATATTTTCCTTAATTTAAAAATATTACTTATAAATTATTCTTCTTAATTCATCTGTTAAAAACATATTTTTTATTTAATATCTTATTTAAATAAATCATCTCAAATTTCTTTTATAATTCGAAATCCTCTTTTTATAATTCTATATTTATTTAAAAATATTTCTTTTTATAAAATCCTTTGATTTTATAAATATCTCTTTTTATAAAATCCTTTGATTTCATATATATTTCTTTTTCAATGTAACATTGAAAATTCCCTTTTTAATTCCAGTATTATTTATGGTATTCAAAATACCAAATAACAATGATCGATATCATTCAAACACACGTAATCAACAACAGATTATATATCACATCAAATATCACCATATATGAAAAAATAGTAAAATAAATGTTGAGAAATCCAGTTGGATCCCTCCAACCTGTTTCCCAGCATCCACAGATGTTAAACAATATAATAACATCGATTTCATTTCAATATTAAATATTCTAATAAACAGAATCAATATTTGATTAACGATTTATATATATACATATACATATATATATATATATATATTGTTATCTATAATTTCAACCAATATATAAGCAATTCAACCAAACAATCATCACACAGCAGTTAATCATCATTTATCATTACTAGATTATATTTATAAAAATATAACTGATAGTGCTAGTGAGTTTTACTCACATTGGTGGTTTATCGTTAAATAACGATAACCGGTAGTTGATTCAGATCCGACAATTTATTTCGCTATAAATTATAATGAGCTCCCATTCACTCCCAATCTGTTCCATTTCGTAGCCGCCATCCATACGATCCCAACGGATCTAACCATTCGAAATTCTGATACAGTATGATCCAGATATTGAATTTACAATTTTAGTACTGTATCATTTATATAAAATACTTTGTTCATTTCAAGTTGGGCTTTCACCTTAAATTTCCAGGCCCATCACCACAAAAGGCCCACCAACATCCAATCTAAAATCCACATTGTCACAATTTACTCCATCTTCCTCCTGACAAAACATCCGCACCCAGTATCCTCCTCTCATGTAATTCTTCTTTTTCAGACTTTTGTTCGAAAACCTTAACACCAGACCCAATCTTCAATATCGTATAAAATCGAACTGCTGAAGCTCCTCCTTAATAACACACCCCATTCGATCAACTTCTGGAACGTGAAATCCCCACCAAAACATACTAATTTCAAACATACTAACTTCAAATAGTGTGTCGCACCGTATACTACCACCTTTTACATCGAGTTCAGGACCTCCGTTCCCAAACCTAACCACGCATTAAACATTTCTTCCTCCTAGGATTTGAACGCAAAACTTCAGACGAAAATAACCCATCATGCCTTCATACCATTCACCTTTCTAGATGCCAAATTCCATTAACCAAATCACCATCATCTTCCTGATCAAATTCGCTCCACACCACTAACATTTTTTGTATAACTCGATCTCACTTCCGAGCCTCCATCTCGAACCCAGCAAAATCCTATATTACAAACTCGCGAACTGTTTCGTCACCAACGCCCTCAAAAAAATCAGACCCATGCTACAAGGTCCCCCGAACCCGAAAACAACCGTCGAAATCACTGGAGTCGTCCTCAATTTCAAGACGAAGGAAACCCCCAAATTCGTTGTTGCGGAAATTAACAGGAGCAGTGAAGATCGAACCCAAAAATAAGCATATCAGATTTGAGAGAAAAGCTTGAGGATCTCGAAAATATGAACTTCGAGATTTATTGAAATTTCTTGGGTTTTAAATGATTTTACAAAGGATTCTCCTTCACGTTGGAAAGAAAACTGAGTGTCGGCTTGACTTTGGTTGACTAGGAAAAAAATGAATTAGGTTTTAGGTGTTAGTGGTTTATTTATAGGTAAGTTAAGTTACTATTTTATTATTTTATATAATTACCGTTATTCGTATTTGTCTTCTAAAAATCCATATTATCACATATGATACCCGAATCCGATGAAAATGGACATACACCTACAGTTCGACATTACGGACCCAACGAAACTTGTTTCGTCGAATTCCGACTTCGTTTGCTCACACAGCCTATTTTTTAAGTCAAAATATTGACTGTATTTTACGTTAAATTCCCGTACGGCCACATACTGACTTCAAAAATCACGAAAATTTAAATCTAGCAATAATTTAATATTCCGGATCCAACAAAATTAGTTTCGTCGAAAACGGAAGTCGTTTGCAAAAATGGCTATTTCTATGGTCTAAATAAACCCTTTTAAATATTAATATATTTAAAAATAATTAAATTTAATATTATATTATTGTATATATTCACATTAGAATATCACACAACTCCAAAATAAATATATTGGAATTTATAGCTCGATATTTCAAAGTTCCCAGTTATATCGATATTTGATTTATGTTGAAAAATCCATTTATAATATAAATAAATCGCTATAAATTATAAAGGAATTCCATAGCAACTTTTCGAAAATTTGATTTGGACATAAGTCAAAATCTACACGAAGAAATCTCGAATTTTCTCTTCCATTAGAAAAATATACTTTACCAGCTCCGAACATTTCTTGTTTCACAGAAATCCAGCTTAAAACGGATTTTGTATTCGTTTAAACTTCGAATCGCCAAATTACGAACTGCCGCGCCATTTCGAGTTCGATTGTAATTATAATATATTTATACGTTCAAACTTCATTTGAATAATATATTCGTTATTCTAATTCAATTCTAAACTGAATTATATATTTTAAATTATCCAATTCACACAATATTGTGAATTCTACTATTCCGACTATTTCAGAAATAAATATATTATTCTATTATTTAATTTAATTTAATATTCAATATTATTTAATTAAACAACCATTTAAATCTCTAAATCATTATTTAAATAATTAAATAAATTAATTATTATACCCTAAAAATACGGGACGTTACATTTGAAGAGATCAACTTACACAATCTATTAAATATACTCTGTCAAACATTATTCCATATAGGTCGCCCTGGGACTGGACAGACCAAAGGCACTATTATGTAAAAAGGACAGCCCTTGCATAACTCCATCTTCAATTATCTTCATCATATTTGATCGCAACGCTAACAATATATTCTTAGCTCCAATAAAATTCATTTCTTAAACTCCTCTATTTTGAAATCAATTCAAAATACACTTCACAATGCTCGTAAACAATTTAAAATCACCCAGGATTTTAAAATTTCCATATACTTAATCCAAATCCATTTACAAACACTTTTCCCAGTTTTCAGAATTTCTAATTCCAAATTCTGATTTAATTTATTTCGTAACACTTGTATGAATTTTATTTGGTTATATATATATAACCAACTCAATTTCAATCTTATTCGATTTATATACCAACCAACACGTCCAATATACTATAATATATCAAATATATATATTCTTTATATCAAAATATATTTGGGAAAAATTATTTCATTACCCTCTTTTCAAAACATACTATGTCGATTCATCGTATTCGAGTGTTTAGAAACTCCTACCGATACAGTGGAACAAACTGATCCACCCGAACTCATAAACAACTCAACTAATAAACCTCCACAATATAAAACCATTTTTATGAAATCTACAAATACGTTCACTCGTATATATACACTCATACTCAATCTAGGGTATTGCTAACCCTATCTCTACTGAGTCACGCCACAAAGCCAAGGTAATTACTTAACCTGACTCTGATACCACTGTAACGAACCAGGTTTTCGCGATCCTGAGTTACTGACATAAACTCAACGTCGACTATCTAAGCATCAGAAACACCGGATAGTCCATAAAAGAAATTAGAGAGTGAGAATAGATAAGACAAAAACTTAGAATAGAAGAAGAAGAAGAACATACAACATCAGAGAAAACACGAATCTCACAGCGGAACGAACAATATATATTAGATACATAACATTGAAATAAAATCAGTATATGTATACAATAACATTATCAGAGTACAAAACTTAAAATGCAGTGGAAATAACAATAGCTACATAATCCTGAAGCCTCCTGCTCCAAACTCTCAGTATCTTAAAATCCCGACTACTTGACTGCCCGTACAAAATTAGGCACCCAAGAGTTTAGGGAAAACAAAACAAAATAAACTCCGAGTCAATCATGGAACTAGTGTGAGTTAACAATTTAAAACAGTTTGAGAAAATAAACGATATCTCATGAGACCACACCGTATAACACGGAACGGGTTTTTCCCTCATGAGATCCAAGAAACTTGATTCAACATTTCAAAATCTTTTTGAACGAAATGATAAACTTTATATCAAACTCATTTGATATTATAATAGTGTCTATCAATCACAACTAAATAATCAACTAGCAGAACGCTTTCATCTCATGTTCTACATACATAACATATAATCAAAAACCGCAGGTGCTTATTGGGTAATGAATTCCAACTGGCAAAGTATGGGACCACCTTCCGATAGTGTATCTCTAGAGAGGAATACACCGGGTTCAACAAGAACATCTTGCAACCCAGGCTAAACATGACCAGTCACTCATTTCACTGAGTGCATCGAATGTTTTATCACCAATGGTTGGGATCAGCAACCGTTTCCCGAAAGGGACAACATCGAAATAGATTATAGAAGTAAATGGAATTTCTCTGGATCAGGTGACAATACACCCTAATTGGCAGCTAACCATTTAGCCATGTGACCTACCCGATTTTATACCATTTCCTGGTTGTGAGGCTAGAGGCCATAACATATAGATCATACCTTTATTTACTTTGAATTTCACATTGTCATACCCGCCAAATCACAAATTGATTTCTCCAAACATATCACGGGTAAATAGCTAAGAGAAACGAATTCCTCCCCCACCAAACATAAATACCTTTGAAGAGATCAACTTATGCGATCTATTAAATATACTCTATCAGACATTATTCCATATAGGTCGCTCTGGGACTGGACAGACCGAAGGCACTATTCAGTAAACAGGACAGCCTTTGCATAACTCCATCTTCAATTATCTTCATCATTTTTGATCGCAACACTAACGCCATACGGAATGGTTTTCAGATAATATATCTGATCCCAGTCTCTCCGTATTGACAACAAATCTTTGACAGTCGGTGATTTAACTATCAAAGGAAAACATGTGTACAAACAACGGTTGTATTCCCAAATGGAAATCTTACCGATCGATCATCATTTCATTTCCCAATTTCTCATTTACCGTTTCCATATATTCATAAATTCCTTATTTTCTAAAATTAGAAAATATACGTTATTAACTTTGGAAAACGTTTCCATTTCTGATTCACGCATCAATATCTTCCCACCTCTATCAGTCTCCAACTGTAAACTAGTAAGTGAACAACTTCACAAGTATAAACCCCAAAGGCCGAAACCAACATCAGATCGATACCCAGAAAGCCATTCAACTCACTAATTTACAGTCAGTTTCTAATTTTAGTAATTCCATTTAAATTCCTAATTCAAACCCCAAATTCCTTTATACTATTTTATTTGCAAAATATTTACTTTAAATCAATATCATGTTACACCCGTGTGCGAAGCATGGGTCTAAACCTAGTCCTTGTATAATTCTTTTTTCATAATTCTATAAATTTCCCAAATAATTCTTTTTATACTTCTATTTGGTTTCCAAATATTTCCTTTTTAATATTCTGTTTATTTTCCCAATAATCCCTTTTTGATAATTCTATTTATTTACAAAATAAATTCTGTTTTGATAATTCTATTTATTTACCAAATAAATATTTCATTTATAATATCCTATTTATTTCATATATAAATATTTCATTTTTCAATATTCACTTCGAAATTTTCTTTTTAATTTCCAGTATTTCATATGGTATTTAAAATACCAATTAACATGACCAGTATCATCATAATCAATCACATATTATATATCACATCATATATCACAATATAAGAAAACAAACAGTATTATAAATATTGAGGAATCCAGTAGGATCCCTCCAACATGTTTCCCTGCATCACAGATGTTAAACAATATAAATAACATCGATTTCATTTCAATATGAAATATTTTGATAAACAGAATCAATATAAAATTAACGATTTATATATATATATCGTTATTTACAATTTCAACCAATAAATCAGCAATTCAACCAAACAATCAACACATAGCAATCAATCATCATTTATCATTACTAGATTATATTTATAAAAATATAAATTGATCAGAGTTAGTGAGATTTACTCGCATTGGACGATCATCGTTAAATAACGATAATTGTCGGTTGATTCAGACAGACAATTTATTTTGCTATTAAATATATTCTTAACCCTAATAAAATTCATTTCTTAAACTCCTCCATTTTGAAATTAATTCAAAATACACTTCACAATGCTCGTAAACAATTTAAAATCACCCAGGATTTTAAAATTTCCATATACTTAATCCAAATCCATTTACAAACACTTTTCCCAATTTCCAAAATTTCTAATTCCAAATTCTGATTTAATTCATTTCGTAACACTTGTATGAATTTTATTTGGTTATATATACATAGCCAACTCAATTTTAATCTTATTCGATTTATATACCAACCAATACATCCAATATACTATAATATATCAAATATATATATTTTTTCTTTATATCAAAATGTATTTTGGAAAAATTATTTCATTACCCTCTTTTCAAAACATACTATGTCGGTTCATTGTATTCGAGTGTTTAGAAACTCCTACCGATACAGTGGATCAAACTGATCGACCAGAACTCATAAACAACTCAACCAATAAATCTCCACAATATAAAACCATTTTTATAAAATCTGCAAACATGTTCACTCGTATATATACACTCATACTCAATCTAGGGTATTACTAACCCTATCTCTACTGAGTCACGCCACAGAGCCAAGGTAATTACTTAACCTGGCTCTGATACCACTGTAACGACCCGGGTTTTCGCGATCCTGAGTAACTGACATAAACTTAACGTCGACTATCCAAGCATCAGAAACACCGGATAGTCCATAAAAGAAATTAGAGGGTGAGAATAGATAAGATAGAAACTTAGAATAGAAGAAAAAGAGGAACATACAACATCAGAGTAAACACGAATCTCACAGCGGAACGAACAATATATATTAGATACATAACTTTGAAATAAAATCAGTATATGTATACAATAACATTATCAGAGTACAACACTTACAATACAACGGAAATAACAATAGCTACATAATCCTGAAGCCTCCCGCTCCAAACTCTCAGTATCTGTAAATCCCGACTACTTGACTGCCCGTACAAAATTGGGCACCCAATATTTTAGGGAAAACAAAACAAAATAAACTCCGGGTCAGTGATGGAACTGGTGTGAGTAAACAAGTTAAAATAGTTTGAGAAAATAAACGATATCTCATGAGACAACGCCGTATTACACGGAATGGGTTTTTCTCTCATGAGATCCGAAACACTTGATTCAACATTTCAAAATCTTTTTGAATGAAATGAAAAACTTTATATCAAACTCGTTTGATATTATAATAGTGTCTATCAATCACAACTAAATAATCAACTAGAAGAACGCTTTCATCTCACGTTCTACAAACATAATATATAATCAAAAACCGCAGGCGCTTACTGGGTAATGAATTCCAACTGGAAACACAAACACTATCAATCGGAAAAGATTACACATTAATCCGGCCTAAAACGATGAAGATACAAGGAAGCAAAGATCAACCAACAACATGTTTTTACTGTAAACTTGAAAAATGTTCATTTCAATTTACTGTAATTCAATATATCACAAACAAAATGAACAATTTCAACATGCAAATATATTTAAAGCTACAAGAGTGATTTTTTTGAAATAACCTTGAGTGGATTAGCAACGAATAAGAACAATTTAGCTTGCGAAGAAGATAGCTTTACGTGTCTTGAGACTGTAGGATTGAAAAGTACTAACATGCAAACACAGAAACATTAACTATAACTTCGTTTTCTATAATTTCTGGATTCAGGTGGATAGATTTCTGGCTTGAGTTTGATTTCTTTTTAAGATTCATTCTTTCAAACTCTCTCCTATTTTTAATTTGAATCTGGTTGGTTTTGTGAATTGAAAGAGAGGGTTTACGTTTTCTCAAATAGTAAGATTAAGTGAGAAGAACGAAGGAGATATGCAGAAGTGCAAGTACCGTATTACCTTCTCAGCGCATTTTCCAGAAGTCTCTAATAGATTTGGGCTTGAACCAAAACCAAACTCATTAACCTAAGTATGCTTAAATTATAATTAAGCTAGCAATTAGTAATTAACACAAGTTTTACGTCTTTTAACACAAAATCCACTAAACCATGCTCTTATTTCATACTTAAGCTTTTCAAAATATTAAACAACACGTACAAAGATCACATTAAACAATTTAAACACAATTTTTAACATAAACACATTAAATTTACAATTTAAATTAAAACACTTATTTTACATTTCAATTGTTTAGAACCCACATTCTAAACAATTAAATTACATAAAACATCTATTTCCTTGTTTAAAACAACTTAATAAAACATATGAAAAATATTTTTCATAATAAATATTGATATTGATCGATATTTTACTATTCACTTGCAACTCAAAATCGTTGTTTAGTAGTAATTTACAAAATTATTGCACTTTGATAAAATATATCTTGTAAAAATCTTTTTCACAAAAAAATACTATAAGTTTCTCAGAACCTCATTTTCTTCTTATTTAGATTTATTCGTCAAATATGTGTTGAATTTAATTATCACGAACTAGACTTCCCCGATCCTAGAAGAGACGGACGAGCCCGGATTGTGTTGAGAGCACGACGCATTAGAACATAAACATAAGAACATTCCATTACTATTACAACAATTTACATAGGAGTACAAGAATATATCAGCGTATGAAATAAATATTATACACAGCGAAAATACAATATTGGAGATTAATAATTAAAATTTAAATACATAAGCATAATATGTAGTGGAAAACATCATCTACCACAACTAAAAGAGATACACGAATACAAAGAATATAGCTCCAGCTGTAAACCAGGATCCTGCTAAATAGAAATCTGTAAAACCAAAACTACTAGCTGCCCGTGTGGAAAATATGGACACCCAAAGTTTAGGTTGAAAAAATAAACTCCAGGTCAGTCATGGGACGGATGGGAGAACTAAAACAGTTATTAACTTTATTTTAAAGTTGGGTAAATAAAGGGACCACGCCGTACATCACGGAATGGATTTTCTCCCAAGAATACCATAAAACAACGCAATGCTAAAGGGAAAATGAAAATATTATAAGACTCAGGCCCCATCACACAATGCAACGCAAGCCGGAGGATAGCGTTTTACCTTATAATAGCCAAACATGCTTGATACGCAAAATTTATCTTTTATTATTACTAGTGCATAGTTAAAAAAACAACTTCAAATATAAATGTATTAATTATAGGCGACATAGGTACCATTATATAATGTCACCATTTAGGTTTAGAACTAAAAACGTAAAAACGCGTATTGGATGTTGGGTTTCCATCTATGGACCGAGGCAAGGGATCTTCCTCACCGATTTCGAGACACTCTAGCAAATGCCTCAGGATCACGCCCTTAGCAACCCATGGATCTTTAGGGCCGGTCAGTTGTCGCTGGTTAGCTATAGCATAAATAATACATTGGCCGGTTCTATCGAACTCCCAAATGGTCAGTACATCGACAAATCTGTCAGTTTTCGACCATATGAGCCTTTTAGTCGACCCAATATCCGAGGTACCTTGCTATCCATCATAATCCAACATACATATAAGTAAAATGTCTGAGCTCCATACCATGACACAACTTGTAGCTAAAAGCTAACGTATATCCATTTCCCTACAATCACTATCCCGTTTTTGGTTCATACCGGGGTGTGAAGCTCGCGAATTAATGCATTACACAAAGTTATGCTACTTAAAGCTGTGTTTTGATCATCAACCAAAAAGCCCTGCTTTTCAACAAAAGCTTTAATCCATGCAACTCAGCATGCCACATTGTCAATCCATACCATACCATTGATTTCCACCAATATATAACCTCTAAGCTTGTACGTCTCAAAGAAGGGTTTAAGCAAGAGAATAAATTCTCCACCACCAAACAGATATATATTTAGTAGAGATCAATGAATACAACATAAAGGAATACAATGTCAAACACATCATCCATTTGTAAGTCCGTTCTAGGTCTGAACGAAACCGGAGGCACCTTATTCCTTGTACCATATGTCTAATATAGGAGAGAGGCCCTCGCATATCCAGTCGATCTCCAAGTACGTCTGGATGATCACCACTTATTGCCTTGTCTTGGGTGTACATCCCGATCAAGACATCAGTAAATATCCATACGATGATGTGAAGATCTCCGATCTTCAACCACCATCTTCAAATTTTCGACTTTTAATCGTCGTATCAGTTATTCAAAATGGGTTAAACGCGGTCTTTCCGAATAACTCGCGTATCTTATAATCAAGTGCTATAAAAACACATCATATGCCTTATTCCGATCCAGTATATCCTTTTATTCAAACATTCTTGGAAATCATTTCAAAAGATTTTATAATATCTTTTCATAACTTAAACCAAATTTAGGTTTATTAACTAGTCGGGATTAACGAGCCTTACCAAAGTAATCATTTATTTTATTATCCCAATCCCAACCTATTCATCCCATGGAGCAAAACTGGCGGTACTTCATATCTAACGCCCACTGTTTTATCAGTAAATTCAATTACCACTTAACGTTCAAATCTAATTAAAGATTTAACTATCACATGGAGTAAAATTGGTGGTACTCCATTCTCGACCGTTTCTTGGATTCGGTAAATTTAATTACTTTATTTACATTTCAGTCTAATTAAAGATTCATTAAAACTCCCCTTAGTTTTAATCTCAAAAATCATTTCTTAATGATTATTCAACTTTAGGAAAATTAGTTCTGTCTTTAACTAGGTTAAAGAACCAATGTCATTTAAAACACCGTTCACGATAAATCCAAAATTACCTTCCATCAAAATGGAACCTTCACTGAAGTCATAACAATATATAATCAATATAAAATTCATTTTAAATGGAAATTGACGAAATATATAATATATATATATTATATTATAATGGCTGAATAGAATGCGTCGCGCAGCGGTAGTTTACGAATTTTGACCATTAACTTCAGATGTACGTTACGGGAGATCCGACCATCGAATTCTCCTAAAACCGGAACCGTTGGGTTCGTATCGAAAAGAGCTTTCCAATGAATATGAGAGATTTGAAATATAACGGTTAGATTTGGAGACATGTCCAAATCAATTTGAAAAAGGTCGCTATGGATGCAGTTCGGTGGCCGCTATTGGAAACCGATTGTACGAGCGATAATAAAATTATTAAAAATATGGAAAAATTATGTAAAATCATAATAAATGATTTGGAAAGATTTTGGATGAAGAATTCCATATTTGAAAAGATAAAATATATTTTTGTCGAAATGAACTAGTTATTAACTAAAATAATAATTTATTTATTTTTAAAACAAATAAATTGGATTAGAAAATCGTTTTGAAATAACCAGAATTTTCCAATGTATGAATTGGAATGGATTTGAATTGAAATTTTCTTCGGAATATTTCGATATTGGATTCCGTGATTAAACGGATATTGTTGAGGGATTTGGAAGATATATATATCGTTATTCCCAATATGATATTTGTTGATTTCAGAATTTGATATTGAATATAAGCCGATATATTTTCTATTCAGAGCCTTGTATTTGATATCAAATTGGATCTTGGATTTGTCGTGAATGGTGTCTTTATTAACACTATTCTTAAACCTCGTGTGAAAAGAATCAATCTTTTAATTAAGATTTAAAGTAGAAGTTTACCAATTAATTAATATTTAATTGGAATTGAATTGAAAATTATTTTTGGGTTTATTGTGAACGGTGTTTTAAATAACACTTGTTCTTTAACCCGAGTAACAATGGAATGAGATTTTGGGTTTGTCATGAATGGTATTTTTAATAATACTGTTCTTAAACTCAATGGAGTTAAGAAAATTAGAAACTAACTGGAGATTAGCTAAGTTGAATGGTTTCTTGGGTATTGATCTGATGTTGGTTTCAGCCTTCGGGATTAATACTTAGGGAATTGTTCTCTTACTAATTTACGGTTAGAGACTGATGGAATGGAATGTGATTTTGGGTTTATCGTGAACCGTGTTTTAAATGACATTGGTTCTTTAACCTAGTTAAAGACAGGAAAAGATTTCCCAAGTTATATAATCATTAATATTGATTTTTGAGAAGATTAAAACTAAGTGGAGTTTTAATGAATCTTTAATTAGATTGAAAAGTGAATGTGATCATTAAAATTATCAATTCAAGAAAATGACCGAGAATGGAGTACCACCAGTTTTACTCCAGGCGATAGCTAAATCTTTAATTAGATTTGAACGTGAAATGGTTATTAATATTTACCAATAACACCGTGGTGTTAGACATGGAGTATTACCAGTTTTGCTCCATGGGATGAATAGCTTGGGATTGGGAAATAAAAATAAATGATTACTTCGGTTTAGTTTGCTAATCCCGACTAGTTTTGAAAACCTTAGTATGGTTTGATATCCAAAGGAAGATTAAAGAATAAATTTAAAAGAATTTATCTTTGATAAAATTAATGGGAACCTTTCCCAAAGGAAAATAATATTTTAATAAAAGAATATTCTGGATTGGAATGAGGCGTATGATGTGTTGTTACAGCACTTGATTATAAGATACGCGAGTTATTCGGAAAGGCCGGGTTTAACCCATTCTGAATAACTGATACGACGAAAAGTCGAAGAGATTGAAGACAGTGGAAGTCTGACGATCTTCACATTGAATGGATGAGTTGCTACTGATGCTCATGATTGGAGTAGCTACCTTAAAGGGGCTAAAGTGGTAGCCGTCCGAACGTACTTGTTGATTGTACGGATATGCGAGGGCCTCTCTCCTGTATTGGACATACGGGACGAGGAATAAGGTGCCTCCGGTTTCATTCAGACCTAGAATGGACTTGTAAATGGATGGTGTGTATGACATTGGATTTTATTCTGTGTTGATTGATCTCTATTAAATATACGTCTGCCTGGTGAAGGGGAATTTATTCCGTTACTTCACCCTTCTCTAAGACGTACGGGATCGGAGGTTGTACATCGATAGACATTAGTCGCATGGCGTAAATTGCCTGTATGGCATGCCTAAGTGGAAAATGATCAAGGCTTCTGTTGAAAAGCAGAGTCTTATGGTTAATGATCAAAGCACAACTTTAATATAGCACGGCTTTGTGTAGCGTTAATTCGCGGGCCTCACACACCGGTATGGTGGCAAACTGATGGTTAGATTAGTATGCTTTTGAGATGAGGATAGACACCCTATGGGTTGTCATGGATTCGGTTGACCGAGGTGAGGGATAGTGCACACCCCCTGATTTCCTGATGGATAGAGTTAGCGGTGTTTTCGCATGCTTGCGACGTAGGCTGTGGTAACTTGTTTCCTGGACAGTGCGGATGTGCATTACGGTGTTTTCGCATGCCTGCAACATAAACCGTGGGGAACTGCACTACGCGATAGATCTTTCGAATCAGTAACCACCATGATGGAAATCCAATTTCCAAATACGTGACATTTCGGTTTTGATTGTAGAGCCTAGTATTGGCGACATGATATATGGTACCCATGCCGTCTATGATTGATACATTTATATTTGATTTTTTCACTTATCGTAATAATAAAAGATTTGTTTTAAAACGTACCAAGCATATTTGGCTATTATAAGGTAAAACTCTATCCTCCGACTTGCGTTGCATTGTGCAATGGGACCTGAGTCTTGTAATAGCTTCATTTTTCTTTATTTAGCATTGCACTATTTGTTTTAGGCACTAGTTTTCTTGGGGGTAAACCTATTCTGTGTTATACGGCGTGTTCCCTTGATTTACCTTATTTTAAAGTAAAGTTTTAATAACTGTTTTAGTTCTCACACCAGTCACATGACTGACCTGGAGTTTATTGTTTTAACCTAAACTCTGGGTGCCCTTATTTTCCACACGGACAGCTAGTAGTTGGGTTTTGCAGATATTATATTAACAGGATCCTGGTTTACAGCTAAAATGATATTCGGAAAGCTCTGTATCCGCGTATTTCTTTCAGCTGTGTTTTGTGTTATTTTTCCGCTGCTATGTATTTAAATGTAATTTAAATCTCTGATGTTTTTCTGATGTATAATATTTATTCATACTCTGTTATATTCGTGTATTTTGATGGAATTGTTGTAATAAGCAATGAAATGTTCTTCTGTTTATGTTCTGATTTATCGTGTTCTCAAAGCAACCCGGGTTTTCCTTTACGGGGAAGTTTGGGTCGCTACAACAATCAATATAAGTTACCGTATTGGACTAATACTATAAGCGGAATAACGACAGAGCCTTTTAAATTCCATAAATAGTAAACGCCTTCCTTCACAAAATCTCTTCTCGATCATCACTAAATCGAATTCCGTTCAATTCCAATTTCGTTTATTAAATTGGAAAACTTTACTTTGGAAAATTTCCATTAAATCTTATCATAAAGATTTATAAATTCCACATCTTAATTTCATTTTTAATCGGGTTTAAGTTAAAATGTTGTTTAAAACGTTGTTCCCAATCAACCTAAAATCAACTTCGATTTAATTATAGTTATATTTGTTGATTGGAAAACTTCATTAAATCTTAGTCAAAAGAGTTATTCCTTTCTCAAATGGGTTTAAGAAGAGTGTTATTAAAGACACCATTCACGACAAACCCAAATTGCCATTTGATATTAAATACAAGGCTTTGAATAGAAATCATGTCGACTTATATTCAATATCAAATTCTGAAACCAACAGATACCGTATTGGGAGTAACGATATCTATATCTTCCAAATTCCTTAACGATATCCGTATAATCATGGAATCTAATTTCAAAATATTTTGGAGATTATTTCCATTCAAATCCTTTCCAATTCATACGTTGGAAAAATTCTAGTTATATTAAAACCGTATCAATTCTTTATTCTAGTTATTAACCATTTCATTCAGATAAAAATATCTTTTATCTTTTCAAACTTATAATATTTTAATATTTTCGTTCATCCAAAATCGGACATCAAAATCATATTTTGATTCTTCACTGAATATTAATTTAAAAATTCGTTATATCTCTAAGTTGGAATCAGACTTAATCAATCACCATATAATTTTATTTATATGGATTCCATACATCGCATGTACTCAAAAATGGTGAATCAATAGATTAAGTAATTAAATAACGCTTACTACGGTCTGTCAATCAATCGATCGACATACAGCTAAATACAAGGGAGATGTGCGAAGTTATTATGATCCCCAGACCTATGTGGGGTTTTCAATCTACATCCAATGTTTTGCATACTTGGGCGATTTGTAAAATTATTGTCCCAATACCTGTGTGGGGTTTACATCACAATCCATATGAACTTATCTAACATTTGGGAGACGGGTGAGTAAATTGTCATCCTAATCATTTATAATGTAAATGTTTTATTTATAAACATTCATAATCACAGTTTAATAATGATAACATCAAAACTATAAACATCCATCATCCACCAAACAAATATTGCAATCATAGGCAATCAATAAATATTCAGCTATAAAAATAAATAAATATATAAAGATTTGAGTGAGAGAGTCCTCACCTTGATTGGTTTTGAAATCGTTAAATAACGATAAACATTCCATTGTTTACATTGGACCAAAAATTGTCATGAGCTCCAAATTAGTTTCATTGCAAAGCTCTCGTCGATACGGTTCCAATGAATCTGGTTCCGCTCAATTCCGACAACATATGAAAAAGTTATGATTGTTTTAATCTCGTTCAGCCATTAATGGCCGAGGAAAAGCCATCTGCTCGGCCATTAATGGCCAAACGGCTATTAACCTTAAAGAATTTTTTTTCTCTGTTCGGCCATTAATGTCCGAGGGTATGCCATTCCCACAGCCAATGGCCAAACGACTGTTTTTCTTCAAAAATCAATGAAATTTTCCTAGAAAACATATTCAAAATGATATCGTCCAATGCCTGAAGGCCTATGATGTTATATACATTCAAATGAGGCTTCTATAACTCACTTAAACAACTCATAACACCAAACTCTCTTGCCCAAACATTCATACAAGAAATTTGCAATGATTTTTCATTATAAATTCCAAAATGACTAAATTCTCTAACTAATGCAATCAAATGCGATATAAGAGAATTATGAAGACTTAGAACTTTACCAGGGCGGCAATGGAGCTTCACAATATCACCAAATCAACTAGTAGCTTATGAATTAGATTGTGTGGACAATTCTAATCATAAATTTCAATTCAATGAAACATTAATATATGAAATCGACTAAGTTTCACTAGCCTATCCAATTCACTAGCAAGTGCAAACTCAAATGAACTCTAAACTACTCTCCTACAAGCTTGTGGTATAAATGTGGGACCATGAACAACTCACAAAGCTCTCACCTTAGATGCTTAAAAGCGAGGAATCGATCCAATGACAAGCTAGAACAACCTCTCTTCCAATTTTACTCACAAATCTTTAATATAAACATGAATGCACAAATTTCCTAGATGTTAGGTCAAAGGAAATCTTAGAAATCGAAAGGAAAACAAGTAGGAGAAGATGGAGAAAGAGATGGAGAAGCTTGCTCATGTTGTCTCTTTGATTTTCCCCTTGATTTAGGCTTGGATTTGAAAAATCTAGCTTAGGAATTTTAATTTCCCTTTCCACTCTCCATTTTCTAATTTTTTTGTTAAGTGTTGAATGAATGAGGGAGAGAGGGCTGATGGGGCACTTAAGTGAGTGGGCCAGGTTTAGCCAACAAGGACTCAACCAAGGTGTCAAATCTTTGAAGCTCAGAATATATCGAAGTTTATAATTTTTGAACACGCAAATGATATTTTGAACTCAATGGAAGGGGTTTCGAGTCCAAATTCATCCATATGTAAAAAGTGATATTTTGGTCATACGTCCAATGAAAGAGGCCAAATTACTCTAACTCCAAAGGTATCGATATCTATCATTTTAAAATTCACAAATGACATTCTGAACCCAATGGAAGTGGTTTCATCGAAAATGGAAGTCGTTTGCAAAATGGCTAATTTTAAGTGTTATATAATATTAAAAAAAATTCCGTAGCGACTATTCTAAAGTTTGATTTAGATATAACTTACAATTTATAAAGTGGAATCTCAATTTCATACATTCGTTAGAAAATTACACTTCAAAATATTCCAATGTTTCTTGTTTTATAAAAATCTGACTTATATTGAATTTTATACGTTCATTCAAAGTTTAAAATCGAATTTTCAAACTACCGCGCTATTTCAAGCTCGTTTACGTTCAAACATCGATTAAAATAAATCTTTAAATCGTCTATTCTCAAAATAATTCATATACTATATTTAATTTCTATGAAAATCAATTAAAAATAAATTTTAAATTAGTTCCAAAAATACAGGTTGTTACAATCTCCCCCACTTAAAATCTTTTCTTCCCCGAAAAGGAAGAAGGAACTGAAGGTCGTTTACTTAACTAACTTAACCTTCGTTTGACTCAAGTTCTTCAACTTTTCAGTTTCTACGAACTTTCTAATTTCTCAAAATTTGGCTAATGCCTTAAATTTTCGAAAAAAATCGCCATAACCTCCTTTGTACGGGTTGATCAGTACATGTATAAATGGCCTCTACAGGCTCTCATATATCCAGAGAAATCAAAAAGCCAATCGGCTCATAAAATCGTCAAACCCAACAAATATAGTAAATATGTACCCATTTGTCGGGCATACAATTTTATTCCTCTTCTTAGCTTCCATGCTATGACCTGCACAATTCAATTCAATATTTGATTTGATTTGGCTTAATTTTACCCTTTCATTTTCACATTGGTTTTAGTGTTCCAATATTTTTATTAGTTAACTAATAATCAAACATCACAACCAATAATCAATTAGTTGACTAGCTTTTCAAACATATATCTTTTATATATACTCAAAATCATATTTTCAATCCCAAATCACAAACATTAAACTCTAAGATTTGGTTCTCACACCAGTCAATTGGAATTATATAGATATCCCACTTTCGCAACTCGAACATAAATACTAATGGTGCTATAGCGATCATCAGGATCATCTTCGGGCGACTAGAGTGTGATTCTATATCTACCCAGTATATTTGAGACTTTGAATATACGTTTATGACGCGTATATGCAAAATCTTCTTATACCCGATAGTACAAAATCAGTATCAAATATAATATTTCAATCTTTATTTCAATCTTTATAATAAGATATAATTTTCGAATCCAAAACTCATTTTTTTATAAATAACACTCTTCAAACGCATTCTACAGTATTACAAACCCTATCTCTAACGAAGTATTCTTATAGTATGTTACTAATCCTATCTCTGATGAATTATTTCATTCGGTTCTAGTGTGTCTTGTTCTTGTGCTTTATAAACCAAAGCTCTGATACCACCTATCACGATCTAGACTTCCCCGATCCCTGAAGAGATGGAGGATCCCAGATTGTGTTGAGAACACAACACATCAGAACACAAACATGAGAACATTCCAATGCTATTACAACAATTTACATCAGGGTACAAGAATATATTAGAGTATGTAATAAATATTATACACAGTGGAAATACAATATCAGAGATTAATAATTTACATTTAAATACGTAAGCATAATATGCAGCGGAAAACATCAACAACCACAACTTAAAGAGATACACGGATACAAAGCTTTCCGAATACAGCTCCAGCTCTATACCAGGATCCTGCTAAATATAAATCTGCAAAATCAAAACTACTAACTACATGTGTGAAAAATAAGGGCACCCAGAGTTTAGGTTGAAATAATAAACTCCAGGTTAGTCATGGAACTGGTGTGAGAATTAAAACAGTTATTTACTTTATTTTAAAATTGAGGTAAATCAAGGGATCACGTCGTATATCACAGAACGGGTTTTCTCCTAAGAATACCATAAAACAACGCAACGCTAAAGAGAAAAATGAAACTATTATAAGACTCAGGTCCCATCACACAATGCAACGCTAGCAGGAGGATAGCGTTTTACCTTATAATAGCCGAACATGCTTTATACGCGAAATTTATCTTTTATTATTACTAGTGCATAGTGAAGAAAACAACTTCAAATATAAACGTACCAATAATAGGCGGCATAGGTACCATTACATTATGTCGCCATATAGGTTTACAACTAAAATCATAAAATCGCGTATTGGAAGTTAGGTTTCCATCTATGAACCGAGGCAAGGGATCTCCCTCGCCAATTTCGAGACACTCTAGTAAATGCCTCAGGATCAAACCCTTAGCAACCCTTGGATCTTTAAGGCCGGTCAGCCGTCGTTGATTAGTTATACCAGAAACAATACTTTGACCGGTTCTATTGAACCTCCAAATGGTCAGTACGTCGACAAATCTGTCAGTTTTCGATCATATGAGCCTTTTAGCCGGCCCATTATCCGAGGTACCTCGCTATCCATCATAATCCAACATCCCCATAAGTAAAATGTCTGGGCTCCATACCATGACACAACTAGTAGCTAGAAGCTAACGTATGTCCACTTCCCTGCAGTCACTAACCCGTTTTTGGTTCATACCTGTAACACCCCGTATTTTCTATGAACGTATAAGTAATAAATAAGAGAATAATTAATTTTAAAATAAGAATCAAGGGAAACGGGTTGCTCCATTGCGTTCGTCTCGGAATTCTGCTTGGAAACGAGTCCGAGTTTGCGAGAATCGGAGTCCGTATGAGGGAGATATGACCCTCCGAAGTTTCAGGAATTTCTGGAATCGAAGTTCGAATTCAAAATTCGAATTCAAACCCAGAAGCGGGCTGGGCGGGAAATTTCCCGCCCAGGACCCAGGTCGACTGGGTAGTCGACGCCCCCAGACCAGGTCGACTGGGTAGTCGACTCCCCCTGACCAGGTCGACTAGGTAGTCGACCTGGAGGTCGACCTAGGCACATTTCTGCAGATCGGGCCTGTGACGATTTTTACCCCTTTTTGACGAACCGGATGACTTATGGACCTATCTGATGGCTCTAAACACTCCTATTCTCCTATTTAAACAGCCCCAAACCTAGCCTTCTCTGCACACAATTCTATTCTGCTTCTCCTCTGCCTCTGTTCTAAATAAAAATAAAAATGGCGTCGCCACTCTGCTGAAATCAAAACCAGAAGCTAACCAACATCAACCTAAGCAACTCAATTCAAATTAGAGATTAAAGCTTCTGCAACGATTCTACAACAATTAAAAGTTCTTTCTTTAATCCAACCAAGGCAAGTACAGTTATTTTCCGATATAAACATTAATTCTGATTGTGACATGAATTGTAAATCTGAATCTGAGGTTACATCTGTTCTGTTCTGTTTAGATTCATCTTATTCTATATCTCTTTCCTCTTTCTGTTCTATAGTCAGGCTACCCCGAGCCTGAGCCGATCTCATAAGAGATTAACATACGCTAAAATGTTTGGGACAACAAAATGAATAATGCATAAATTGGGCATGACCAATAGGTGACTGATTTGAGGAAAGAACATGGACTGTAGCTAGAACATAGACCTGAGACATATGATTGGACATATTATATTTATAACATAAAAGGTATATAATTGGACATAAATATAGACTGTATTGAACATATGATAAAGAGAATATGGCTTAGGTATAAAGATTTACATGAAGGTAGGATATCTATTAATGTAAATAAACACCTAAGTAAAGGATCTTTGGGATATATGACATGCATAGTAATCTATGGCTATATTTGGTAAAATTTATATATGGATCTTCTGTACTATGCAAGTTTAATAAAGTTTGAAACATATGATATATGGTAAATTATGACCATAATCTGTGCTATGTAAATTTAATGCAAACATGGGGGTATATGATCATATTGTGAATCATGACTATTATTTATGCATGTGAACTTAGGAAGATTTATATTTAGGCAAGATATGTTTGTGAAACTTTAAGGAATGATCAAGTCTGTTATATTTGCCTAATCTGCTAGTTCTGTTATATTGCTTAATCTGCTAGTTATGCTCTATTGCCTAGTCTACTAGATCTGTTCATCTGCCAAAAATCTGTCATCTGCTAAGTCTGTTGAAAATGCCAAATCTGCTAAACTAAATCTGTTGAGATGCCTAATCTATTATCTGCTAAATCTGCTAGTTTGCTTAATCTGCTGAATCCGTTAAGTCGCCTAAATCTGTTATCTGCTATGTTTGTTAAGTTGATATATATTCAGTCTGTTATTGACATAATCTGAATTAGCTATGAATAATTGACATGTATATTAGGCGTGGGCGTGAATGGTAAATTATTAATTAATTGGCTGCAAAGATAAACATGGCTAACTCGAGGTTAGAATGAGTTTGCGGTGTAATTCTGCCCGGAACCGCCTGGCATATTCCAGTGGCCGCAAACAATATGTTCTAATGTGAGAAGTTAGTCATAACGTGCTTGAAACCTGAGGTTAGACTCAGTTTGCGACAGAAACCTGGCCGGAACCAACCGGCCTAACCAGTAGCCGCAAACTGTCAGTCTAATATGAGAGGTCTGGGCATTAATATTTAATTAATGGATATCTGAGATAAATATGATGTCTAAAACGTGTTGGGTGGGTAAGGTTAAACCAATTGGACCAATGAATCTGATAAACCTGTTTCGTGAATCTGTAGGCCCAATACAAAGTTAGAGAATCTGTAACCGGTTAATATGTAACCAGTAAATTTGTAAGTCTGTTAATCTGTGAACTAGTTTATCTAAACTCTGTATGTCTGAAACTTGTAAACAAGTTAATCTGAAATCTGTTAGTCTGGGGACACAAGGTTAGGAGGGGAATTACTTGTGTCATCTGTTGTTTGGGACCCATATTAGTCAGTAACCCTTTCTGGTATCAAAACTTTGACCCAACAATAGGTAGGGTCCGGGCACGCTTACTGAACTAATTATAAGCGGTTCATTCTGATAATGGCGAGGGGTGTTAATGGTGCGTTCCAACCGGGTCATGTGCGTGCATGGATCCCGGTCTGCCTCTGAGGATGTAAGATGTCGTGACATCTGTAAATAGGTCTGTGCCAATTGGTTGTCACTTTAGGGAGTGATACACCCTACTGTGGGGCCGACACAGGGTATTTATGTATTAGGGAGTCGATCACTTGGGGTAGGGTTTTAGGGTACACTTAGTTCTGTCTGATTCTGTTGGTACCGTCTGTTTCTATTGGGTGGTAACACCTGTCTGTTTCTGTGTGGTACCGTCTGTTGGGGTGGTAAAGGCCCATTACTAGTGTACACCTAATTTTACATTCTGTTTCCGTAGGGATTAATCTGTTTCTGCTTCTGTCTGTTTCCGTTCGGGTGGTAAAGGCCCATTACTAGCACTTTCTTCTGTGGAAATTATTATGTACCCGTTTCTGTTTCAGTTTAGACATTAGGGTGACACCTAATTCTGTTATACTAGTATTAGTGCAGAGAAGTGTAAAGAAATAGCTTATGTCATTCTGTTCTTCTGTAATATCCGTTACACCTGTTACTGTTATCTCTCATCCAGTTTTATTTTCATGTCATGTTATTATTATCTGTTCATAACTGAAAATCACTGGACTTGCCAGACTTTATGTCTGACCTTGCTTGTCCCCCCCCCCCCCAAGGTTATCCAAGGAGGGAATACTTTAGCTTGATCCGGATTCCTTCTGCTTGAAGTGCTTAAAGTATGGCTTGGCTCTGTATAGCTTCCGTTTTGTGGGGATTATGATTTTAAAGTTTTGTACTCTTATGGCTTTTGAACAAGGCTGATATATATGTACTTGAGTTTTTGATAAAGTTGTAACGAAACTGATTTATGTCCACTGCAATATAGTTATAAGTTTTTTTCAAATACTATTTTTATATCTGTCTTGTAATATTCTGTTCTGTTTACTAAAATTCTCCATCAAAGTTTAGGCATTCCCTTTGTGAGTGACCTTAACGGAGGTGGGGTGTTACACTTGGTATCAGAGCTAAAAGTTACTAGATTAGATAAAAGTTTTTGAAAACTATTTTCAAAAAGGTTTTGTAAGGAAGTATTTTCAAAAATAAAGCTTATTTTGAAAAACATGATCCCGAAGAGCCATATATCTTTCCTTCAGTCCTTTTTGTAATTGAATCTTTCCTTTTTCATTTCAGCACGTCTGAAGCATCTGGGATACCAGACGGTGTTCATGTACCCGGTTGGTTTCGTCAATATCTTGAGGCTAGGACCGCCGCCGCAGGTCCAGCAAATGATCCCCCTCCTCCACCCCCTCCTCGTGTAGTTACTTTCTCAAAGATCTATAGAGATTTTAGGGCCATGGGTGGAAAGGATTTCAAGGGAACTGAATCATTCGTAGAAGCGAGGAACTGGCTCAAAGAAACTGAGGATCTGTTCGTTATCTTCGAGGTGGACGATAGGCAAAAGGTACAGTTGGATGTATGGCTGCTCAAAGACGAAGCTTCCTACTGGTGGGAAGTCACTAACGCCGAGAGGCCGGTTGAGACATGGATGGATTTCAGAACAAGGTTCGAGACAAAATTTCTCTCGCAAGATGAACGAAGTTTACAACTGAAAAAGTTCTTATCTCTTAAGCAAAGAAGTATGACGGTCAAGGAATACGTCAACCAGTTCAACCAACTAGCTAGGTTCGGATTGGATTTAGTTAACACTCAGCATAAAAAGGCGCTCCGCTTTGTTAAAGGATTGAACGAGCCACTGCACAGCCTAGCCATGACCCATGTACCCATGGGAGAGACTTACGAGAGGTTGGTGGACATGGCACTACTGCACGAGGAAGACAAGGGCCCGAAAGGGACAAAGAAGGAAGAACCACAGAATAAGAAAGCAGGGCCCAAAAAGGAAACACAAAAGAAGGATGAGAAGTCTGAAGATAAGAAGGGGAAAAAGTGCTTTACTTGTGGGAGCTCGACTCATCTGAACAAGGATTGCAGGAAAAGTAAGGGCACTTGCTTCAACTGTTGTGAGATGGGACACTTCACTAGGGATGAGACGACCCGAATTCCCGTTCTCACGGAAACAGGGCTATCTTTGGAATATAACACAGAAACATATAATAGTAGAACAGAATTAAATAAATACACCAGATAATGAACAACAGAATATACTGGATAAAAGTAATCATCAGAGTTACACAGTATACAGGATCTTACTTAGTACAAATACAGTTCAGCTATACATAAATGTCTACAGCGGAAATAAACAAAATATGTACAATAGGAGCTGAACAGCATAAAAAGAAATAAATGATAGAATCCATCTTCAGCTCCAGCTATCCAGAAAGAACCAGCTAAACCTGAATACAAGGCTGCCCGTGTAGAAAAAGGGGCACCCGAGTTTGAGAGTGAAACAAACTACGAGTCAGTCATGGGACTGGTATGAGAAATCTACTCAACACATATATAATTGGCTAATCACAGGACCACGCCACTTTCGTGGAACGGGTTTACTCCATTGGATTGCCAGTGCTTTAAAACAAATCTTTCTTTTAAACATCGCTATGCTTTTTATAAAAATGAAGCCATTATAAGACTCAGTTCCCATCACACAATGCAACGCAAACCGGAGGATAGAGTTTTACCTTATAACGGCCAAAATATGCTTGATACGAATAAAACAAAGGCATTTGATATTATTGCTAGTGTCTATATGTTTTGAAAACAATTTCAAATCATAACTATCAATCATAGACGACATGAGTGTCCCATGCCACTATGTCGCCAAATGTATATATACAATCGAAACCGCATCGTCACGTATTTGGAAATTGGATTTCCGTCATGAACCAAGGCAAAAGATAGTCCTTACCGAATTCGTGACTCTCTAGCCCGAGCCACCGGAACAGCCGCAACTGCCCCTTGGAGCGACAGGGCCGGTCCACCGATGTGGATTATAGTGCCTAAACAATACGTTTCCCCGCCCTTTGGGGCGTAAATGAGCCAACGAATGACTCCATCGGACCCAGATCGTCCGACCAAACCGAGGCGCCTCGCAACAGCAACAACCACATAGGTGAAAAGTATATAAATGTCAGGGCTGGTAGGTCACTGACACCACCCTAGCTAGAAAGAAACGCATGCCCTCCCTGAGGTCCTTCTCCCGTTTTAGGTTCATACCGGGGTGTGAGGCTCGCGAATTCACGTTATACACAAAGCTACGCCATACAGGCGGTGCTTTGATCATCACCACAAGACTTTGCTTTTCAACAGAAGCCCTGATCACTGCATCTTAGCATGCCACACAGGCAATTCACGCCATGCGATTGATGTCCATCGATATACAACCTCTGAGCTCGTACGTCTCAGAGAAGGGCGTTAAGCAAAAGAATAAATTCTCCGCCGCCAAACAGATGTATATTTAACAGAGATCAATCAACACAGAATAAAATCCAATGTCGGACACACAGTCCATTTACGAGTCCGTTCTGGGTCTGAACGAAACCGGAGGCACTAAATACCTCGCAAACCCTTCGATCAACACGTACGTCTGAACGATCACCACTCATTATCCATATTTCGGGATGCCTCCCAATCAGGACCTCGGTTACCATCCAAACGAGGTGAAGATCTCCGGTCTTCGACCATCGTCTTCATCTTCGACTTCCAATCGTCGGTCAATTATTTGAAATGAGAATTAACTCGGCCTTCTCAAATAATTCACGTATATTTAGAATTTCAAATCAATTTATTTCAATGGTTAAATTATTCGACAACACCAATTTCGTTCTTTAATGTAATTTTCACACCAAACACATTCAACCATCAAAAGCCACATAAATCAAGCAAATTCAGTTTATTTCCATTCCATATCGCTTACGATATTTTATAACTATTTATCGCTATTTTTATTTATTTTAAAATAGCCATTTTATTCAAAACGACGCTTCGGGCCATAAGGCGGCCGTGGCGCTGTTTTTCTTCAGATTTGATTTACACATATCTGAAAATCTAACCGTTGGATCTTCACAAAATTTACATCATTAGAAAGGTCTTTTCGAAACGAATCCAACGGTTCCAGTTTCGGGAAAATCCGACGGTCGGATCTCCTGGTACAATCGTTTGAAATTTCGATTTCAAAATACGAACTGCAGCGTCGTTATTCGATTAAATATAATTATATTTATATATATAAATAAATATAATCGCTTCTGGCGCTGTTTTTCTTCAGATTTGAATTAAACATTCCAGACAATCCAACCGTTGGATTTTTACAAGGTTGGTGCCGTTGGAAAGATTATTCCAAGGCGAACCCGACGGTTGAGGTTTCGGGAAAATCCAATGGTCGGATTTCCCGCACTAATCGTTTGAAATCACGGTTTCAAAATACGAACTGCACGGCTTCGTTTCGTTTTAATTTTATTTATATTTATATATTTATATAAATATAGTTCATTCAATGATTTCCATATCGTTTTCACTTCAAATATCTTTCTAACGCCTTAAATTTTGGAAAAATTTCGCCATAACCTCCCCTGCACCGGGAGCATCGGGAAATCACAAATAGCGTTCTCGGTCCTTCTAATCTCAAAAAGAAAAAGAAAAAGCCAAGCGGCTAGCCAACAGGCTCAAAATCATCACCCAAACAAATCAGTAAATGTGTACCTATTTGTCGGGCACAAAATTTTATTCCTCTTCTCTAGCCCCTTTGCTATAACCTGTTCAATGAATATTGCATGTACATATATATACAGTTCTTGTCATTTATCAATTTCTATTCGACTTCATATTTGATTTCTATTTGGTTTAAAAACTCCATTCATTCTAATGTTACATAAATAGGTGCAAATCATTTCATTAGCTAATTAATGAATATTTCAACTCATATATGATTATTTTGAACAAGTGGCTATTTTTAACACTTCACATTTCAACGATTTATGCATACAATAAAAATGTGATTTTTATTGTAAAACAATTCATTTCAAAACACTATTTTTCTATATAGCTCATATAGGGGACAAAATAGGATTTTTATCATAAAACAATTTCTTTTTAAAACGAGATTATTTTACACAGTTCATATAGTCGATAAAAGGCGATTTTTATTATCAAACAATTTATTTCAAAATATGAATACCATTCAACACATGAATTTCTAAACAACGAATGAATATCAATTCAACACATGAATGTTTTCTATAGTTTTTATATATAGATAAAAATGTGATTTTTATTATCGAACAATTTATTTCAAAATATGAATACCATTCAACACATGAATTTCTAAACAACGAATGAATATCAATTCAACACATGAATGTTTTCTATAGTTTTTATATATATAGATAAAAATGTGATTTTTATTATCGAACAATTTATTTCAAAATATGAATACCATTCAACACATGAATTTCTAAACAACGGATGAATATCAATTCAACACATGAATGTTTTCTATAGTTTCTGTATATAGATAAAAGGTGATTTTTATTATCAAACAATTTATTTCAAAATATGAATACCATTCAACACATGAATTTCTAAACAACGGAAGAATATCAATTCAACACATGAATGTTTTCTATAGTTTCTGTATATAGATAAAAGGTGATTTTTATTATCAAACAATTTATTTCAAAATATGAATACCATTCAACACATGAATTTCTAAACAACGGATGAATATCAATTCAACACATGAATGTTTTCTATAGTTTCTGTATATAGATAAAAGGTGATTTTTATTATCAAACAATTTATTTCAAAATATGAATACCATTCAACACATGAATTTCTAAACAACGGATGAATATCAATTCAACACATGAATGTTTTCTATAGTTTCTGTATATAGATAAAAGGTGATTTTTATTATCAAACAATTTATTTCAAAATATGAATACCATTCAACACATGAATTTCTAAACAACGGATGAATATCAATTCAACACATGAATGTTTTCTATAGTTTCTGTATATAGATAAAAGGTGATTTTTATTATCAAACAATTTATTTCAAAATATGAATACCATTCAACACATGAATTTCTAAACAACGGATGAATATCAATTCAACACATGAATGTTTTCTATAGTTTCTGTATATAGATAAAAGATGAGTTTTATTATCAAACAATTTATTTCAAAATATGAATACCATTCAACACATGAATTTCTAAACAACGGATGAATATCAATTCAACACATGAGTGTTTTCTATAGTAGGAATAAATATAGTTTAAGCATATGAAAATAATTCAAACACACGAATATTATTCAAAATTTCGGCAGCATAACGGCAGGGTAGTTACACCGGCACCGTCCCTTGTACGGCTCCTCGCTCTACCTTAAAACCTCGCGGTTTTTGACAATGGGGATCATGCATCTAGTTCGCACGCAGGCGGCATGTATAGATTTATTTCATTTCCACAAACTAATCCTATGTGGTTTCAACCAAATATTTCACAACCACCAATGGGTATTTTTCAACCACAATCAACCAATATCAATCACAAACAATCCCAAACAATCATTTTTCACAACAATTTCAATCAATAAATATCGTCCATGGTTTGTTGATGAGGGGCGTATATATATATAGATATATATTTATATATAGCAATTCACTTTTACTTCAACACATATATAATATTTTTAAATCAGAAATCTCACCAATAGCTATCCAACTGCACGACTCTTCCTTTATAGAAATCTTCGCCTTTTGTCGCTTTCGCCCGTATTCTCTACACGTGTAAAAATCGAATTTTTACTATGCTATTCAATATATAAAAATCTGATTTCTACTTCGACTTTCGATATATAAAAATATGATTTTTACTTTCGACTTTCGATATATAAAAATATGATTTTTACTTTCGACTTTCGATATATAAAAATATGATTTTTCTTTCGACTTTCGATATATAAAAATATGATTTTTCTTTCGACTTTCGATAAATAAAAATATGATTTTTACTTTCGACTTTCGATATATAAAAATATGATTTTTACTTTTTAAAGTTCAAATCCTTTTTCGAAAAATCAGTTTTAACCTTTCTTTAAAAACAGTTTTAACTTTTCTAAAAAAAACAGTTTTAATCTTTTAAAGAAAATCAGTTTTACTCTTTCTATAAAATCAGTTTTTTCTTTTTCAAAGAAAATCAGTTTTACTCTTTTTATAAAATCAGTTTTTTTTTAAATGTTTAAATCAGTAATTAGCAAAACAAAATTAAAATAAAAATAAAATAACCTAATTCCTTACCGTAGCCTGCGAAGAGGGGGGGGGGGCTCGATGGTGTTCGTCGGCGGCAGGGTTCGAGGTGATGTTTGCTGGGTTGTCGGCGACTTCGAGACGAGGCGGGGTCTTCGATAGTGAGGGCGACTTCGAGGTGAGGGCGGCGTCGAGGGGTTCGTCGGCAACTTCGAGACGAGGCGGCGGCTCCGAGGGTTCTGGCGGCGGCGATGATTCGATTTAGGTTTTTTATTTATTTATTTAGTTTCTGGTAAATGAATCGGGGGGGGGGGCAAGCAGAAGAAAAAAGGGGGGAAAGAAAATTAAAATAATATATAATTTTTTATTAATTAAATATTTAATTTTTGTAAAAAGGTTGACTTTTACATACGACCTCGAAACGAGGCCCACCGCCTGTCGCCCATAGCGTTTTACCCCCATTCCGAACACAATGGGATATGTATCGCAAGCTGATTTGATCGTTACAATCAGTTTCCGTTGAATTTACATTTAAATCACTATATTGAATTTTAAACGTACATTTCAAATTACCGGGGTCACATACTAACACTAAAAATTCCAGAAAAATATTTTCTAGCTTCGTATTGACGATACGGTCCTAACAAAACTAGTTTCGTCGAATTCTGAGACCGTTTGAAAAATGGCCAATTTCCAGTCGATTAAAATCAACTGAAACTGGTCAAACGCGTTTTCCTTTGCCACGCTCACATATTGATTCGAAAAATTATGAAATTTGAAACCTAGCAATAACTTGACACTGCGGATCCAACAAAAGTGATTTCGTCGAAATCCGAGGTCATTTGCAAAATGTCCATTTTTAAGGGCCTGAATTCCATAGCGACTATTCAGAATTTTCAACTGGACATATCTTTTGATTCCCGCTATCAAATTTCGATTGGTCAGATTCGTTGGAAAGATATTATCAATTAGACTCTAATGTTTTTGGTTTCACTAAAATCCGGATTGTTTTGCACCCGGTATATTCAATTGAAGTTTGAAATCGAATTATCGAACTACCGCGCCACTTTCAATTCTATATATAATTATAATTAATTATATTGGTTTTCAAATGTCGATTCAACTCAGTTTTCATCGCCATTATTTAAAATATTTATTTTAAATATTTAAAATCCATTATTTTAGCCAATTTAAAAATTTTAAATTGGTTCAGATTTTCTGGGTCGTTACAAGGGACTGCCCGAAGAGACGAGGGCAAGGAGGGCAGGCGAACACTCTTGAGGCTAGTGGCTAGGATAGAAATAGGAAAATTCCTATAGTATGTTTAATTTCTTTATTCTGATTATGGAGTTGAGACTCTTTCTGATTCTGGTATTTTGATTTTGTAATCGATACTCTGCACTTTAATACTAGTATTATTTCTGATTCCACTGTAGACCCAGACCCACAGGGGTTATGACTCATCTGTTGTAATAGATTGGGGTTTGAGAGATATCTGTGTCAGGCGTCGAGTATGACGCATACATTATGGGTTTTATCGTGCTTAGTTCGGTAACCTGATCTGTACCGGTAGTCTGTAAATATCTGAATAATTCTGATTTCCAGTTTTGACATTATCTAAAGAGGGTAATCCTCTGTGTGTCAATTTGATGTTGGTTTCGGTCTTCGGGGCCGATACTTAGGACCCATGTCTAATGGGAACCAAGTTTTTTGTTTTATCTGTACTCGCTTCCATCATTCGACTGTATCCTATCGATCGAATCTTCGAACTTTAGGTAGAAACTATTGGGTGTAAACATGTGTTTGAGACATGTGTTTGAGACATGTTATGTTTTATGGTTGCAAGTGGATGCAAGTGGTTGCTAGTGGTTGCTCGTGGATGCATATACACACACTAGGCACTGGATCGGCTCGAAAACACTCTCATACTGCATATGGATGTGTGAGCATTTTCAATTTTTGGTGGATGCAAAATGATTGACTTAGCACATGGATGCTGCATATGACTGAATGGTTGTGCACTCATATAGAAATGATATGTATCAAATAGGAAAATTTGCATACATGTTGGACTCATGGCACTGGCATAATTCGCATTAAGGAGGTCAACTGAATCAGTGGACCGCCTGATCTTTGCATTAGATAAGGAACATATACACACACCTTTGCATATGTTCAAACAACATTCGAAGTTTCTAAGAACAATGGACGCTAGTGATTGATGATTGAGTAGATGGATGTTGGATGGTAGGACACATTCTTCTTAACTTGAAGATTTCGGGGACGAAATCCTTTAAGGGGGAAAGAATGTAACACCCCGTATTTTCTATGAACGTATAAGTAATAAATCAGAGAATAATTAATTTTTAAAGTAAGAATCAAGGGAAACGGGTTGCGCCATTGCGTTCGTCTTGGAATTCTTCTTGGAAACGAGTCCGAGTTTGCGATAATCGGAGTCCGTATGAGGGAGATATGACCCTCCGAAGTTTCAGGAATTTCTGGAATCGAAATTCGAATTCAAACCCAGAAGCGGGCTAGGCGGGAAATTTCCCGCCCAGGACCCAGGTCGACTGGGGAGTCGACTGGGTAGTCGACCCCCCCGACCAGGTCGACTGGGGAGTCGACAGGGTAGTCGACCCCCCTGACCAGGTCGACTGGGTAGTCGACCTGGGGGTCGACCTGGGCACATTTCTGCAGATCGGGCCTGTGACGATTTTTACGCCTTTTTGACAAACCGGATGACTTCTGGACCGATCTAATGGCTCTAAACACTCCTATTCTCCTATTTAAACAGCCCCAAATCTAGCCTTCTCTGCACACAATTCTATTCTGCTTCTTCTCTGCCTCTGTTCTAAATAAAAATAAAAATGGCGCCGCCACTCTGCTGAAATCAAAACCGGAAGCTAACCAACATCAACCTAAGCAACTCAATTCAAATTAGAGATTAAAGCTTCTGCAACGATTCTACAACAATTAAAAGTTCTTTCTTTAATCCCACCAAGGCAAGTACAGTTATTTTCCGATATAAACGTTAATTCTGATTGTGACATGAATTGTAAATCTGAATCTGAGGTTACATCTATTCTGTTCTGTTTAGATTCATCTTATTCTGTATCTCTTTCCTCTTTCTGTTCTATAGCCAGGCTACCCTGAGCCTGAGCCGATCTCATAAGAGTTTAACATACGCTAAAATGTTTGGGACAACAAAATGAATAATGCATAAATTGGGCATGACCAATAGGTGACTGATTTGAGGAAAGAACATGGACTGTAGCTAGAACATAGACCTGAGACATATGATTGGACATGTTATATTTATAACATAAAAGGTATATAATTGGACATAAATATAGACTGTATTGAACATATGATAAAGAGAATATGGCTTAGGTATAAAGATTTACATGAAGGTAGGATATCTATTAATGTAAATAAACACCTAAGTAAAGGATCTTTGGGATATATGACATGCATAGTAATCTATGGCTATATTTGGTAAAATTTATATATGGATCTTCTGTACTATGCAAGTTTAATAAAGATTGAAACATATGATATATGGTAAATTATGACCATAATATGTGCTATGTAAATTTAATGCAAACATGGGGTATATGATCATATTGTGAATCATAACTATTATTTATGCATGTGAACTTAGGCAAAATTTATATTTAGGCAAGATATGTTTGTGAAACTTTAAGGAATGATCAAGTCTGTTATATTTGCCTAATTTGCTAGTTCCACTATATTTGCCTAATCTGCTAGTTCTGTTATATTGCTTAATCTGCTAGTTCTGCTCTACTGCCTAGTCTACTAGATCTGTTCATCTTCCAAAAATCTGTCATCTGCTAAGTCTGTTGAAAATGCCAAATCTGCTAAACTAAATCTATTGAGATGCCTAATCTGTTATCTGCTAAATCTGCTAGTTTGCTTAATCTGCTGAATCCGTTAAGTCGCCTAAATCTATTATCTGCTATGTCTGTTAAGTTGATATATATTCAGTCTGTTATTGACATAATCTGAATTAGCTATGAATAATTGACATGTATATTAGGCGTGGGCGTAAATGGTAAATTATTAATTAATTGGCCGCAAAGATAAACATGGCTAACTCGAGGTTAGAATGAGTTTGCGGCGTAATTCTGCCAAGAACCGCCCGGCATATTCCAATGGCGGCAAACAATAGGTTCTAATGTGAGAAGTTAGTCATAACGTGCTTTAAACCCGAGGTTAGACTCAGTTTGCGACAGAAACCTGCCCGGAACCAACCGGCCTAATCAGTAGCCGCAAACTGTCAGTCTAATGTGAGAGGTCTGGGCATTAATATTTAATTAATGGAAATCTGAGATAAATATGATATCTAAAACGTGTTGGGTGGGTAAGGTTAAACCAATTGGACCAATGAATATGATAAACCCGTTTCGTGAATCTGTAGGCCCAATACAAAGTTAGACAATCTGTAACCGGTTAATCTGTAACCAGTAAATCTGTAAGTCTGTTAATCTGTGAACTAGTTGATCTAAACTCTGTATGTCTGAAATTTGTAAACAAGTTAATCTGAAATTTGTTAGTCTGGGGACACAAGGTTAGGAGGGGAATGTAACAACCCGTAAAATCTGGGCCAGTTTAAAATTTTTATTTTGGCAATTTTAGCGAATTTTGATTATTTAAAATGAATTATTTTAAATAAAATCGACGAGAAATTTATTTTGAATATAAATCGAACGTATATATTATACGCGTCGTCGTTAGAATATAAATAATTATATATAATTATAAATAGAATTGAAAATGGCGCGGTAGTTCGATAATTCGATTTCAAACTTCAATTGGATGTACCGGGTGCAAAACAATCCGGATTTTAGTGAAACCAAAAATAATAGGATCTAATTGATAATATCTTTTCAATGAATCCGAAAAATCAAGATTTCATATCAGGAATCAAAAGATATGTCCAGTTGAAAATTCTGAATAGTCGCTATGGAATTCAGGCCCTTAAAAATGGACATTTTGCAAACGACCTCGGATTTCGACGAAACCAGTTTTGTTGGGTCCAGGATGTAAAATTATTGCTAGGTTTCAAATTTCATAATTTTTCGAATTAATATGTGAGCGTGGCAAAAGAAAACGCGTTTGACCAGTTTCAGTTGATTTTAATCGACTGGAAATTGGCCCCTTTTCCAACGGTCTCAGAATTCGACGAAACTAGTTTTGTTAGGACCGTATCGTCAATACGAAGCTAGAAAATATTTTTCTGGAATTTTTCTAGTTAGTATGTGGCCCCGGTAATTTGAAATGTACGTTTAAAATTCAATATAGTGATTTAAATGTAAATTCAAAAGGAAACTGATTGTAACAATCGAATCAGCGTGCGATACATATCCCATTGTGTTCGGAATGGGGGTGAAACGCTATGGGCGACAGGCGGTGGGCCTCGTTTCGAGGTCATATGTAAAAGTCAACCTTTTAGCCAAATATAATAATTAAATAAAAAAAAATATACTTCTCTCCCCTTAAAGCCGCTCTGCCCCCCCCCCCCCAATTCATACTTCAGATTGAATAAAAAAAAATGTCGAAACAAAAATCGCCGTCACCGATGAGGGAGCCTCGCCTCCGCCGCAGGTGGCGCCACCACCCACTCGCCGTCAGCTCCCCTTCCCTTTCCTCTCTCCTCCACCACGAAGATCGAACCTCCCTCAAATCTCGTCGCCGCAGAAACCCTAGCCGCCTGCAAGCCCACCGCACCACCAGGCCGCACCCTCCCCGCGCCATCTTCGACCACAACGCGAGCCTCCGCCCCTCCACTGCGAGCGACTGCGGCAGTCTTCCCCCCCCCCTCTGCCCCTGTAAGTTTTTATTTATTTATTATTATTTATTTATTTTATTTTATTTTTGTTTTATATAAACAGTATATAAAAACTGATTTTAAAAAAGGTATAAAAACAGTTTTTAAAAAAGATATAAAAACAGTTTTTAAAAAGGTATAAAAACAGTTTTTAAAAAAGATATAAAAACAGTTTTTAAAAAAGATATAAAAACAGTTTGTAAAAAAGGTATAAAAACAGTTTTTAAAAAAGGTATAAAAACAGTTTTTTAAAAAGGTATAAAAACAGTTTTTAAAAAGGTATAAAAACAGTTTTTAAAAAGGTATAAAAACAGTTTTTAAAAAGGTATAAAAACAGTTTTTAAAAAGGTATAAAAACAGTTTTTAAAAAGGTATAAAAACAGTTTTTAAAAAGGTATAAAAACAGATTTTTAAAAGGTATTGAAAACTGATTTCTTTAGAAAGTAAAAATCATATTTTTATATATTGAACTTTGAAGTAAAAATCAGATTTTTATATATTGAATAGCGAACTAAAAATTCGATTTTTATATATTGAACTTTGAACTAAAAATTCGATTTTTATATATTGAATAGCGAACTAAAAATTCGATTTTTATATATTGAATAGCGAACTAAAAATTCGATTTTTACATATGTAGTGAAAGCGGTCAACGAAAGCGACAAAAGGCGAGTTGGCGAAGATTTCCTGCATTAGAAGTGTCGTGGAGCTAGGATAGCTATAGGTGAGAATTTCTCACCTTTCAAATTTATTTTCTAGTTATATATATATACTAGGATGCAGACGGTGTTTAGTAGCACCCGACACAATCGTCCACAGACCATGGACTTGTTTGTTTGGCTGTTTGGTTATTGATTGTGATATTGGTTTGAATGTGGTTTGTGGTGTGAATAATCGAATCGATAAATTGGTTAGGATTAGACGTGCGCCGTTATAAGGCGAAGGAGTAAGGCTAGGTTAGACTCTTACTCCCAATTTTGTGGTTTGCATAATAAAATTGATATGATTGATGTGTGAATGGCGTGGGCCTTCACTAGACCGGGGATTAGGCTAGGCCTTGTCCCGTTTCTAGTATCGTGCCGTTATGCCGCCGAAATTTTCTAAAATATGTTAGAAAAATAAAAATATCATTTTATTGTGTAAATGAATTGAATAGAAATTCATAGGTTGAAATAAAATGTTTTATCGTTAAAAATATAATTTTTAACGTGAAGTGAATAAAATAAAATATTCATTTATAAACCGGACGGTTTGTTTATGTACACCTATTTGAATGACATTGATTGGGACGATAAATTTTACACATCGCCCAACTGCACAAATAAAATATGCGTTTGACTGTTTGAAACCCTACACGGGTGTTGGGATGAAATTTGAAGTTCACTCATCCTGATTGATTAAATGTGTCGATCGATTGATTGACAGGCTGTTATAAGCATTGAATATCTATAATTGATGCTTATACAGTGTAGTGCACTTTGGTTGATGGTTGATTATTTTTCAATGTAATTATATACATGTGTGGTATGAAAATCCATATAATTAACTTTATATGGTAATTGATTGGGCCTCATTCCAATTTGAAAAATAAAGAATATTATAAAATAAAAGTTCATGTGTTGACAGTACTCATTCATTGAGATTGGTCATGTGTTGAACGAAATATTTTGATAATAACAACTATTTTGAAAAAGAAATATTTGAAATAGAATATTTGAAAATAGAAATTTATGAAGCCGTGTTGATTAGATTGACGCCATTTTGACGTGAACGATATTTATATCGATTTTATTCATCTTAAAATGAATATTGAAAAGTGATTTCGAAATCGAATATTTTGAATTGAATTGAAAACGATTTCGAAATGAATTGAATTGAAAACGATTTCGAAATGAATTGAATTGAAAACGATTTCGAAATGAATTGAATTGAAAACGATTTCGAAATGAATTGAATTGAAAACGATTTCGAAATGAATTGAATTGAAAACGATTTCGAAATGAATTGAATTGAAAACGATTTCGAAATGAATTGAATTGAAAACGATTTCGAAATGAATTGAATTGAAAACGATTTCGAAATGAATTGAATTGAAAACGATTTCGAAATGAATTGAATTGAAAACGATTTCGAAATGAATTGAATTGAATATGAATTCAAATTGAATTGAAATTTGAATTGAATAGAAATGAATTTTAAAACGAATTTATAAAGAAGAATTCAATTTTGCTTTGAATTGAAATGAAAGTTGAAATAGATTTTGAAACAAATTTTAAAACTATTTATATAATTCGTTTTAAATAGAAATCGACGAAATATATATTATATATATTATATATATATAATATAATGGCCTGAATAGAACGCGCCGCGCCGCGGTAGTTCGTGAATTTCGACCATTGATTTCAAACGGACATTACGGGAGATCCGTCCGTCGGATTCTCCTAAAACCGGAACCGTTGGGTTCGTATCGAAAAGAGCTTTCTAACGAATATTAGAAATTTGAAATCTAACGGTTGGATTTGGAATTATGTCCAAATCAAATTTGAAAAAGGTCGCTGTAAGTGCAGTTCGATGGCCGTTGTTGGAAATCGACTGTACGGCCCTTGATAAAATTATTAAAAATAGTAATAATTTGTGTAAAATCATAAGAAATGATTTAGGAAGAATTGGGATGAAAAACTCCATATTTGAAAAGATAAAAATAGATTTTTATCGAAATGAACTAGTTTTGAACTAGAATTATAATTCTATTTATTTTTAAATAAATAAATTGAATTTGAAAAGGGTTTTGAAAATAACCAAAATTTCCAATGATTGCATTGGAGTGGATTTGAATCGAAATTGTCTTCGGAATATTTCGATGTTGGAATTCGTGATTATACAGGTGTTGTTATGGAAATTTGAAAGATATATTTATATCGTTATTTCCAATACGACATTTGTTAGTCGTAGAATTTGATATTGAATATAAGCCGGGATATTTTCTATTCAGAGCCTTGTGTTGAATATCAAATGTGATTTGGGTTTGTCGTGAATGGTGTCTTCACTAACACTGTTCTTGAACCCAGTTGGGAAAAGATTAAATCTTTTTATTTAGATTTAATGAAGTGTACCAATTAAATAATATTTAATTGGAATTGAATTGATATTGATTTTTGGGTTTATCGTGAATAGTGTTTTAAATAACACTCGTTCTTTAACCCGATAATTAATGAATGTGACTTTGGGTTTATCGTGAACCGTGTTTTAAATGACACTGATTCTTTAACCCAGTTAACGATTAAAACTAAGTGGAGTTTTAATGAATCTTTAATTAGATTGAAATAATCGAGAATGGAGTATCACCAGTTTTGCTCCAGGCGATAGTTAAATCTTTAATTAGATTTGAACGTGAAATGGTAATTGAATTTACCGATAACACCATGGTGTTAGATATGAAGTATTACCAGTTTTACTTCATGGGATGAATAGGTTGGGATTGGGAAATTAAAACAAATGGTTACTTCGGTAAGGTTCGCTAATCCCGACTAGTTTGAATTGATATTCAAAAATGGATTAAAGAATAAATTCAAGGAATTTATCTTTGATAAAATTAATGGGAACCTTTCCCTATGAATGTGAAATTTAGAAACTGACTGTCGGTTAGTCAAACAGAATGGTTTTCTGGATATTGATCTGATGTTGGTTTCGGCCTTCGGGGTTAATATTTGGGGAATTAATCTCTTGATTAATTTACGGTTAGTGACTGATGAATTGGAATGAGGCGTATGTTGTGTTTGTGTAACACTTATTTAAAATATACGCGAGTTATTCGGAAAGACCGGGTTTATCCCATTCTGAATAACTGATACGACGATAAGTCGAAGATGAAGACGATGGTCGAAGACCGGAGGTCTTCACGTCGTTTGGGTGATAACTGATGATCTTGATTGGGCTGTACACCCAAGAAGATGGAAACAGTTAGTGATCGTCCAGACGTACTTGGAGATCGATGGATATGCGGGGTACTAGGTGCTTCCGGTTTCGTTCAGACCCAGAACGGACTTGTAAATGGACTGTGTGTCTGACATTGGATTTTAGTCTGTGTGTTTGATTTCTATTAAATATATATCTGTTTGGCGGCAGAGAATTTATTCTCTTGCTTAACGCCCTTCTCTGAGACGTACGAGCTCAGGGGTTATATATTGATGGATATCAAACGCATGGAGTGAATTGCCTGTGTGGCATGCCTAAGTAGCAATTGATCGAGGCTTCTGTTGAAAAGCAAAGTCTTGTGGTGATGATCAAAGCACGGCCTTTGTGGCGTAGCTTTGTGTAACGTTAGCTTCGCGAGTTTCGCACCCCGGTTGTGAACCAAAAACGGGAGAGGACCTCAGGGAGGGCATGCGTTTCTTTCTAGTTAGAAGTGGCGTCAGTGGTTTTACACGCCCTGACGAGTTTGACTTATGTGGTTGTTGCTGTTGCGAGGCGCCTCGGATTGATCGGTCGTTCTCGAACCGATGGAGTCATTTAGTTGGCTCGTTTACGCCCCAAAGGGCGGGGAAACGTATTGTTCAGGCACTATAATCCACATCGGTGGACCGGCCCTGACGATCGAAGGGGCAGTTGCGGCTGTTCCGGTGGCTCGGGCTAGAGAGTCACGAATCGGTTGAGGACTATCTTTTGCCTCGGTTCATAGACGGAAATCCAATTTCCAAATACGTGACTTTGCGGTTTTATTTGTAAACCTATATATGGTGACATAGTGGGATGGGGCGCTCATGCCGCCTATGATTGATACTTATGATTTGAAGTTGTTTTATACACTATACGCTCATAGTAGTATCAAATGATTTGTTTTAAACGTACTAAGCATTCTTTGGCTGTTATAAGGGAAAACCCTATCCTCGACTGCGTTGCATTGTGTGATGGGACCTGGGTCTTATAACAGCTTCATTTTTCTTTATTTAGCATTGCGCTGTTTGTTTTATGCACTGGTATTCTTGGGAGGAAACCCGTTCCGTGTTATACGGCGTGGTCCCTTGATTTACCGAACTTTAAAATAAAGAATTATAACTGTTTTAGTTCTCACACCAGTCACATGACTGACCTGGAGTTTATTGTTTTAACCTAAACTCTGGGTGCCGTTATTTTCGACACGGGCAGCTAGTAGTTTTGGTTTTGCAGATTTATATTCACAGGATCCTGGTTTACAGCTGGAACGATATCCGGAAAGCTTTGTATCCGTATATCTCTTCTAGTTGTGTATTGTATTATTTTCCGCTGCTATGTATTTAAATGTAATTTAAATCTCTGATATTTCTGTGTAATATTCATTTATACTCTGTATATTCTTGTATTCTGATGCATTGTTGTGATATACAATGAAATGTTCTTCTGTATGCGTTCTGTTTTGTCGTGTTCTCAAACGATAGGGCGTTTCGAACGGCCTGGATCGGTTTAGCGACTGGTTCGGACCGAGCGAAATTTCTTGCCGTCACATTTGGTATCAGAGCTTTGGTTTACAAAGCTCAGAGAACAAGGCACATTAGAACCATACGAAAGAATTCATCAGAAACTGGATTAGTAATATCCAACGGGAATGACTCGTTAGAGATGGGATCGGTAGTATCCTAGAACGAGTGTGAAGAGTATATTTTTGAAAATGAAAACAATTTTGTTTTGAAAATTTAAAATCAATTATTCATATTTGATTATTTAGTTTATATAGATTTGGACAATTCAGTATATAAAGAATTTGCATATACGCCTTGCAAACGTATATTCAAAATTTTAATATATTGGATAGATATAGAATCACACTCTAGTCGCACGGACCTGATTCTGATGATTGACGCGTCATCATTAGTAATTAATTTCGTGTTTCGAAGGTGTGATATCCATATATTTCCATTAGACTGGTGTGAGAACCAAAACCTATATAGTTAGAATACATTGTTGTGAATTGGCATCAAAAACATGATTTTCTTTATATGTAGTAAAATTATCAATTTGAAACGTTAAAGTCACTAATTGATTGATGTTTGTGTTGTTTGTTTAATTGTTTGATAATTTTGAATCATTTAGCCTAATTGAACCGAATATTGAATTATATTGAAAATTGGTTGCATTTGCTTGCATATACATATACTTACATTGAACAGGTCATAGCAAGGAGGCTAGAGCCAGAGAATAAAATTTGTTTGCCTGACAAATAGGTACATGTTTACTACATAATTTCCTGTTTTGTTTGGGTGATGATGATTTTGTGAGCCAATTGGCTAGCCGCTTGGCTTTTTCTTTTTCTTTTTGAGATCTGAAGGACCGGGGAAGCTATTTGAAATTCCCCGATGCTCCCATTGCAGGGGAGGTTATGGCGAAATTTTTCAAAAATTTAGGGTGTTAGCCAAATTTTTGAAATTTTGAAAATTCTCAGAAACTGAAAAGTTGGAGAATGAAAGCCAGATCGAACGTAGAGTTGATTAATCAAACCACTTTCGACTTTGTTCCTTTTCGGGGACGAAAAGTTTTAAGTGGGGGAGATTGTAACAACCCGTAAAATCTGGGCCAGTTTAAAATTTTTATTTTGGCAATTTTAGCGAATTTTGATTATTTAAAATGAATTATTTTAAATAAAATCGACGAGAAATTTATTTTGAATATAAATCGAACGTATATATTATACGCGTCGTCATTAGAATATAAATAATTATATATAATTATAAATAGAATTGAAAATGGCGCGGTAGTTCGATAATTCGATTTCAAACTTCAATTGGATGTACCGGGTGCAAAACAATCCGGATTTTAGTGAAACCAAAAATAATAGGATCTAATTGATAATATCTTTTCAATGAATCCGAAAAATCAAGATTTCATATCAGGAATCAAAAGATATGTCCAGTTGAAAATTCTGAATAGTCGCTATGGAATTCAGGCCCTTAAAAATGGACATTTTGCAAACGACCTCGGATTTCGACGAAACCAGTTTTGTTGGGTCCGGGATGTAAAATTATTGCTAGGTTTCAAATTTCATAATTTTTCGAATTAATATGTGAGCGTGGCAAAAGAAAACGCGTTTGACCAGTTTCAGTTGATTTTAATCGACTGGAAATTGGCCCCTTTTCCAACGGTCTCAGAATTCGACGAAACTAGTTTTGTTAGGACCGTATCGTCAATACGAAGCTAGAAAATATTTTTCTGGAATTTTTCTAGTTAGTATGTGGCCCCGGTAATTTGAAATGTACGTTTAAAATTCAATATAGTGATTTAAATGTAAATTCAAAAGGAAACTGATTGTAACAATCGAATCAGCGTGCGATACATATCCCATTGTGTTCGGAATGGGGGTGAAACGCTATGGGCGACAGGCGGTGGGCCTCGTTTCGAGGTCATATGTAAAAGTCAACCTTTTAGCCAAATATAATAATTAAATAAAAAAAAATATACTTCTCTCCCCTTAAAACCGCTCTGCCCCCCCCCCCCCCCCCAATTCATACTTCAGATCGAATAAAAAAAAAATTGTCGAAACAAAAATCGCCGTCGCCGATGAGGGAGCCTCGCCTCCGCCGCAGGTGACGCCACCACCCACTCTCCGTCAGCTCCCCTTCCCTTTCCTCTCTCCTCCACCACGAAGATCGAACCTCCCTCAAATCTCGTCGCCGCAGAAACCCTAGCCGCCTGCAAGCCCACCGCACCACCAGGCCGCACCCTCCCCGCGCCATCTTCGACCACAACGCGAGCCTCCGCCCCTCCACTGCGAGCGACTGCGGCAGTCTCCCCCCCCCCTCTGCCCCTGTAAGTTTTTTTTATTTATTATTATTTATTTATTTTATTTTATTTTTGTTTTATATAAACAGTATGTAAAAACTGATTTTAAAAAAGGTATAAAAACAGTTTTTAAAAAAGATATAAAAACAGTTTTTAAAAAGGTATAAAAACAGTTTTTAAAAAAGATATAAAAACAGTTTTTAAAAAAGATATAAAAACAGTTTGTAAAAAAGGTATAAAAACAGTTTTTAAAAAAGGTATAAAAACAGTTTTTTAAAAAGGTATAAAAACAGTTTTTAAAAAGGTATAAAAACAGTTTTTAAAAAGGTATAAAAACAGTTTTTAAAAAGGTATAAAAACAGTTTTTTAAAAGGTATAAAAACAGTTTTTAAAAAGGTATAAAAACAGATTTTTAAAAGGTATTGAAAACTGATTTCTTTAGAAAGTAAAAATCATATTTTTATATATTGAACTTTGAAGTAAAAATCAGATTTTTATATATTGAATAGCGAACTAAAAATTCGATTTTTATATATTGAACTTTGAACTAAAAATTCGAATTTTATATATTGAATAGCGAACTAAAAATTCGATTTTTATATATTGAATAGCGAACTAAAAATTCGATTTTTACATATGTAGTGAAAGCGGTCAACGAAAGCGACAAAAGGCGAGTTGGCGAAGATTTCCTGCATTAGAAGTGCCGTGGAGCTAGGATAGCTATAGGTGAGAATTTCTCACCTTTCAAATTTATTTTCTAGTTATATATATATACTAGGATGCAGACGGTGTTTAGTAGCACCCGACACAATCGTCCACAGACCATGGACTTGTTTGTTTGGCTGTTTGGTTATTGATTGTGATATTGGTTTGAATGTGGTTTGTGGTGTGAATAATCGAATCGATAAATTGGTTAGGATTAGACGTGCGCCGTTATAAGGCGAAGGAGTAAGGCTAGGTTAGACTCTTACTCCCAATTTTTGTGGTTTGCATAAAAAAATTGATATGATTGATGTGTGAATGGCGTGGGCCTTCACTAGACCGGGGATTAGGCTAGGCCTTGTCCCGTTTCTAGTATCGTGCCGTTATGCCGCCGAAATTTTCTAAAATATGTTAGAAAAATAAAAATATCATTTTATTGTGTAAATGAATTGAATAGAAATTCATAGGTTGAAATAAAATGTTTTATCGTTAAAAATATAATTTTTAACGTGAAGTGAATAAAATAAAATATTCATTTATAAACCGGACGGTTTGTTTATGTACACCTATTTGAATGACATTGATTGGGACGATAAATTTTACACATCGCCCAACTGCACAAATAAAATATGCGTTTGACTGTTTGAAACCCTACACGGGTGTTGGGATGAAATTTGAAGTTCACTCATCCTGATTGATTAAATGTGTCGATCGATTGATTGACAGGCTATTATAAGCATTGAATATCTATAATTGATGCTTATACAGTGTAGTGCACTTTGGTTGATGGTTGATTATTTTTCAATGTAATTATATACATGTGTGGTATGAAAATCCATATAATTAACTTTATATGGTAATTGATTGGGCCTCATTCCAATTTGAAAAATAAAGAATATTATAAAATAAAAGTTCATGTGTTGACAGTACTCATTCATTGAGATTGGTCATGTGTTGAACGAAATATTTTGATAATAACAACTATTTTGAAAAAGAAATATTTGAAATATAATATTTGAAAATAGAAATTTATGAAGCCGTGTTGATTAGATTGACGCCATTTTGACGTGAACGATATTTATATCGATTTTATTCATCTTAAAATGAATATTGAAAAGTGATTTCGAAATCGAATATTTTGAATTAAATTGAAAACGATTTCGAAATGAATTGAATTGAAAACGATTTCGAAATGAATTGAATTGAAAACGATTTCGAAATGAATTGAATTGAAAACGATTTCGAAATGAATTGAATTGAAAACGATTTCGAAATGAATTGAATTGAAAACGATTTCGAAATGAATTGAATTGAAAACGATTTCGAAATGAATTGAATTGAATATGAATTCAAATTGAATTGAAATTTGAATTGAATAGAAATGAATTTTAAAACGAATTTATAAAGAAGAATTCAATTTTGCTTTGAATTGAAATGAAAGTTGAAATGGATTTTGAAACAAATTTTAAAACTATTTATATAATTCGTTTTAAATAGAAATCGACGAAATATATATTATATATATTATATATATAATATAATGGCCTGAATAGAACGCGCCGCGCCGCGGTAGTTCGTGAATTTCGACCATTGATTTCAAACGGACATTACGGGAGATCCGACCGTCGGATTCTCCTAAAACCGGAACCGTTGGGTTCGTATCGAAAAGAGCTTTCTAAAGAATATTAGAAATTTGAAATCTAACGGTTGGATTTGGAATTATGTCCAAATCAAATTTGAAAAAGGTCGCTGTAAGTGCAGTTCGATGGCCGTTGTTGGAAATCGACTGTACGGGCCTTGATAAAATTATTAAAAATAGTAATAATTTGTGTAAAATCATAAGAAATGATTTAGGAAGAATTGGGATGAAAAACTCCATATTTGAAAAGATAAAAATAGATTTTTATCGAAATGAACTAGTTTTGAACTAGAATTATAATTCTATTTATTTTTAAATAAATAAATTGAATTTGAAAAGGGTTTTGAAAATAACCAAAATTTCCAATGATTGCATTGGAGTGGATTTGAATCGAAATTGTCTTCGGAATATTTCGATGTTGGAATTCGTGATTATACAGGTGTTATTATGGAAATTTGAAAGATATATTTATATCGTTATTTCCAATACGACATTTGTTAGTCGTAGAATTTGATATTGAATATAAGCCGGGATATTTTCTATTCAGAGCCTTGTGTTGAATATCAAATGTGATTTGGGTTTGTCGTGAATGGTGTCTTCACTAACACTGTTCTTGAACCCAGTTGGGAAAAGATTAAATCTTTTTATTTAGATTTAATGAAGTGTACCAATTAAATAATATTTAATTGGAATTGAATTGATATTGATTTTTGGGTTTATCGTGAACAGTGTTTTAAATAACACTCGTTCTTTAACCCGATAATTAATGAATGTGACTTTGGGTTTATCGTGAACCGTGTTTTAAATGACACTGATTCTTTAACCCAGTTAACGATTAAAACTAAGTGGAGTTTTAATGAATCTTTAATTAGATTGAAATAATCGAGAATGGAGTATCACCAGTTTTGCTCCAGGCGATAGTTAAATCTTTAATTAGATTTGAACGTGAAATGGTAATTGAATTTACCGATAACACCATGGTGTTAGATATGAAGTATTACCAGTTTTACTTCATGGGATGAATAGGTTGGGATTGGGAAATTAAAACAAATGGTTACTTCGGTAAGGTTCGCTAATCCCGACTAGTTTGAATTGATATTCAAAAATGGATTAAAGAATAAATTCAAGGAATTTATCTTTGATAAAATTAATGGGAACCTTTCCCTATGAATGTGAAATTTAGAAACTGACTGTCGGTTAGTCAAACAGAATGGTTTTCTGGATATTGATCTGATGTTGGTTTCGGCCTTCGGGGTTAATATTTGGGGAATTATTCTCTTGATTAATTTACGGTTAGTGACTGATGAATTGGAATGAGGCGTATGTTGTGTTTGCGTAACACTTATTTAAAATATACGCGAGTTATTCGGAAAGACCGGGTTTATCCCATTCTGAATAACTGATATGACGATAAGTCGAAGATGAAGACGATGGTCGAAGACCGGAGGTCTTCACGTCGTTTGGGTGATAACTGATGATCTTGATTGGGCTGTACACCCAAGAAGATGGAAACAGTTAGTGATCGTCCAGACGTACTTGGAGATCGATGGATATGCGGGGTACTAGGTGCTTCCGGTTTCGTTCAGACCCAGAACGGACTTGTAAATGGACTGTGTGTCTAACATTGGATTTTAGTCTGTGTGTTTGATTTCTATTAAATATATATCTGTTTGGCGGCAGAGAATTTATTCTCTTGCTTAACGCCCTTCTCTGAGACGTACGAGCTTAGGGGTTATATATTGATGGATATCAAACGCATGGAGTGAATTGCCTGTGTGGCATGCCTAAATAGCAATTGATCGAGGCTTCTGTTGAAAAGCAAAGTCTTGTGGTGATGATCAAAGCACGGCCTTTGTGGCGTAGCTTTGTGTAACGTTAGCTTCGCGAGTTTCGCACCCCGGTTGTGAACCAAAAACGGGAGAGGACCTCAGGGAGGGCATGCGTTTCTTTCTAGTTAGAAGTGGCGTCAGTGGTTTTACACGCCCTGACGAGTTTGACTTATGTGGTTGTTGCTGTTGCGAGGCGCCTCGGATTGATCGGTCGTTCTCGAACCGATGGAGTCATTTAGTTGGCTCGTTTACGCCCCAAAGGGCGGGGAAACGTATTGTTCAGGCACTATAATCCACATCGGTGGACCGGCCCTGACGATCGAAGGGGCAGTTGCGGCTGTTCCGGTGGCTCGGGCTAGAGAGTCACGAATCGGTTGAGGACTATCTTTTGCCTCGGTTCATAGACGGAAATCCAATTTCCAAATACGTGACTTTGCGGTTTTATTTGTAAACCTATATATGGTGACATAGTGGGATGGGGCGCTCATGCCGCCTATGATTGATACTTATGATTTGAAGTTGTTTTATACACTATACACTCATAGTAGTATCAAATGATTTGTTTTAAACGTACTAAGCATTCTTTGGCTGTTATAAGGGAAAACCCTATCCTTGACTGCGTTGCATTGTGTGATGGGACCTGGGTCTTATAACAGCTTCATTTTTCTTTATTTAGCATTGCGCTGTTTGTTTTATGCACTGGTATTCTTGGGAGGAAACCCGTTCCGTGTTATACGGCGTGGTCCCTTGATTTACCGAACTTTAAAATAAAGAATTATAACTGTTTTAGTTCTCACACCAGTCACATGACTGACCTGGAGTTTATTGTTTTAACCTAAACTCTGGGTGCCGTTATTTTCGACACGGGCAGCTAGTAGTTTTGGTTTTGCAGATTTATATTCACAGGATCCTGGTTTACAGCTGGAACGATATCCGGAAAGCTTTGTATCCGTATATCTCTTCTAGTTGTGTATTGTATTATTTTCCGCTACTATGTATTTAAATGTAATTTAAATCTCTGATATTTCTGTGTAATATTCATTTATACTCTGTATATTCTTGTATTCTGATGCATTGTTGTGATATACAATGAAATGTTCTTCTGTATGCGTTCTGTTTTGTCGTGTTCTCAAACGATAGGGCGTTTCGAACGGCCTGGATCGGTTTAGCGACTGGTTCGGACCGAGCGAAATTTCTTGCCGTCACATTTGGTATTACTTGTGTCATCTGTTGTTTGGGACCCATATTAGTCAGTAACCCTTTCTGGTATCAAAACTTTGACCCAACAGTAGGTAGGGTCCGGGCACGCTTACTGAACTAATTATAAGAGGTTCATTCTGATAATGGCGAGGGGTGTTGATGGTGCGTTCCAACCGGGTCATGTGCGTGCATGGATCCCGGTCTGCCTCTGAGGATGTAAGACGCCGTGACATTTGTAAATAGGTCTGTGCCAATTGGTTGTCACTTTAGGGAGTGATACACCCTACTGTGGGGCCGACACAGAGTATTTATGTATTAGGGAGCCGATCGCTTGGGGTTGGGTTTTAGGGTACACTTAGTTCTGTCTGTTTCTGTTGGTACCGTCTGTTTCTGTTGGGTGGTAACACCTTTCTGTTTCTGCCTGGTACCGTCTGTTGGGGTGGTAAAGGCCCATTACTAGTGTACACCTAATTCTACATTCTGTTTCTGTAGGGATTAATCTGTTTCTGCTTCTGTCTGTTTCCGTTCGGGTGGTAAAGGCCCATTACTAGCACTCTCTTTTGTGGAAATTATTCTGTACCCGTTTCTGTTTCAGTTTAGACATTAGGGTGACACCTAATTCTGTTATACTTGTATTAGTGCAGAGAAGTGTAAAGAAATAGCTTATGTCATTCTTTTCTTCTGTAATATCCGTTACACCTGTTACTGTTATCTCTCATCCAGTTTTATTTTCATGTCATGTTATTATTATCTGTTCATAACTGAAAATCACTGGACTTGCCAGACTTTATGTCTGACCTTGCTTGTTTTCGCCCCTTTTTCTTCCGTTTCCCCGCCCCCCCAGGTTATCCAAGGAGGGAATACTTTAGCTTGATCCGGATTCCTTCTGCTTGAAGTGCTTAAAGTATGGCTTGGCTCTGTATAGCTTCCGTTCTGTGGGGATTATGATTTTAAAGTTTTATACTCTGATGGCTTTTGAACAAGGCTGATATATATGTACTTGAGTTTTTGATAAAGTTGTAACCAAACTGATTTCTGTCCATTGCGATAAAGTTATAAGTTTTTTTCAAGTACTATTTTTATATCTGTCTTGTAATATTCTATTCTGTTTACTAAAATGCTCCATCAAAGTTAAGGCATTCCCTTTGTGAGTGACCTTAACGGAGGTGGGGTGTTACAATACCCGGGTGTGAAGCTCGCGAATTAATGCTACACAAAGCTGTGCTACTTAAAGCTGAGCTTTGATCACTAACCACAAAGCCCTGCTTTTCAACAAAGGCTTTGATCCATGCAACTCAGCATGCCACATTGTTAATCCATACCATACCATTGATTTCCACTAATATAAAACGTCTAAGCTTGTACGTCTCAGAGAAGGGCGTTAAGCAAGAGAATAAATTCTCTGCCACCAAACATATATATATTTAGCAGAGATCAACGAATACAATATAAAGGAATACAATGTCAGACACATCATCCATTTGCAAGTCCGTTCTAGTCTGAATGAAACTGGATGCACCTTATTTCTCGTCCCATATGTCCAACATAGGAGAAAGGCGTCACATATCCAGTCGATCTCCAAGTACGTCTGGAGGACCACCACTTATTACCTTGTCTTGGGTGTACATCCAAATCAAGACATCATTAATCATCCATACGATGTGAAGATCCCCGCTCTTCAACCACCGTCTTCAAATCTTCGACTTTTAGTCGTCGTATCAATTATTCAAAATGGGGTAAACCCGATCTTTTCGAATAACCCGCGTATCTTATAATCAAGTGCTATAATAACACATCATACACCTCATTCCAATCCAGAATATTCTTTTATTCGGACATTCTTGGAAATCATTTTAAAAGATTTTATAATATATTTCACAACTTAAACATAATTACGGTTTATCAACTAGTCAGGATTAACGAGCTTTACCGAAGTAATAATTTATTTTATTATCTCAATCCCAACCTATTCATCCCATAGAGCAAAATTGGAGGTACTCCATATCTAACACCCATTGTTTTATCAGTAAATTCAATTACCACATAACGTTCAAATCTAATCAAAGATTTAACTATCGCATGGAGTAATACTTGTGGTACTCCATTCTCGATCATTTCTTGGATTCGGTAAATTTATTCAAATTTCAATCTAATTAAAGATTCATTAAAACTCCCCTTAGTTTTAATCTCAAAAATCATTTCTTAATGATTATTCAACTTTAGGAAAATTAATCCTATCTTTAACTGGGTTAAAGAACCAATGTCATTTAAAACACCGTTCACGATAAACCCAAAATCACCTTCCATCAAACTGGATCTTTCACGGAAATCATATCAGTATATAATCGATATATGTTTCCATATCGGACTACTAATAGAATAGCGACAAAGCCTTTTAAATTCCATAAATAGTAAACGCCTTCCTTCATAGAAGCTCTTCTCGATTATCACTAAATTGAATTCCGTACAATTCCATTTTCGTTTATTAAATTGGAAAACTTTACTTTGGAAAATTTCCTTTAAATCTTATCATAAAGATTTATAAATTCCAAATCTTTACTTCACTATTAATCGGGTTTAAGAACTAATGTTGTTTAAAACGTTGTTCACGATCAACCCAAAATCAACTTCCATTTAATTATAGTTATATTTGTTGATTGGAAAACTTCATTAAATCTTAGTCAAAAGATTTATTCCTTTTTCAACTGGGTTTAAGAAGAGTGTTATTAAAGACACCATTCACAACAAACCCAAATTGCCATTTGATATTAAATACAAGGCTTTGAATAGAAATCATGTCGACTTATATTCAATATCAAATTCTGAAACCAACAGATAACGTATTGGGAATGACGATATCTGTATCTTCCAAATTCCTTAACGATATCCGTATAATCATGGAATCTAATTTCGAAATATTTCGGAGATTATTTCCATTCAAATCATTTCCAATTCATACGTTGGAAAAATTCTGGTTATATTAAAACCGTATCAATTCTTTATTCTAATTGCTAACCATATCATTCAGATAAAAATATCTTTTATCTTTTCAAACTTATAGTATTTCAATATTTTCGTTCATCCAAAATCGGACATCAAAATCATATTTTGATTCTTCACTGAATATTGTTTTAAAAAATTCGTTATCTCTGAATTGGAATCAGACTCAATCAATCACCATATAATTTTATTTATATGGATTCCATACATCGCATGTATTCAAAAATAGTGATAAACAACTATTAAACATCCAATTCACATCTAGAGTGCAATTTACAACTGTATAAGCATTAAATAATTAAATAACGCTTACTACGGCCTGTCAATCAATCGATCGACATACAACTAAACACAAGGGAGATGTGTGAAGTTATTATCATCCACAGACCTATGTGGGGTTTTCAATCTACATCCAATGATTTGCATACTTGGGCGATTTGTAAAATTATCGTCCCAATACCCGTGTGGGGTTTACATCACAATCCATGTGAACTTATCTAACATTTGGGAGACGGGTGGGTAAATTGTCATCCCAATCATTTATAATATAAACGTTTTGTTTATAAACATTCATAATCACAGTTTAATAATGATAACATCAAAATTGCAAACATCCATCATCCACCAAACAAATATTGCAATCACAGGCAATCAACAAATATTCAGTTATAAAAATAAATAATTGTACAAAGATTTTGAGCGAGAGAGTTCTCACCTTGATTGGTTTTGAAATTGTTAAATAACGATAAAAATTAGATTGTTTACATCGTGCGTTTTTCTCCGCAAAAAAATGTCATGAGCTCCTAATCACTCCAAATTAATTTCATTGCAAAGTTCTCGTCGATACGGTTCCAAAGAATCCGGTTTCGCTGAACTCCAACAACATATGAAAAGTTATGATCGTTTTAATCTCGTTCAGCCATTAGTTGCCGAGGAAAGGCCATTTGCTCGGCCGTTAATTGTCGAACGGCTGTTAACCTTAAAGAATTTTTTCTCTGTTCGGCCATTAATGGTCGAGGTAAGCCATTCCCACGGCCGTTAAAGGCCGAGCGGCTGTTTTTCTTCAAAAATCAATGCAATTTGCCTAGAAAACATATTCAAAATGATATTATCCAATGCCCGAAGGCCTACGATGTTATATACATGCAAATGAGGCTTCTATAACTCACCTAAGCAACTCATAACGCCAAACTCTCATGCCCAAACATTCATACAAGAGATTTGCAATGATTTTTCATTATAAATTCCAAAATGACTAAATTCTCTAACCAATGCAATCGAATGCGATATACGCGAATTGTGAAGACTTAGAACTTTGCCGGGGCAGCAATGGAGCTTCACAATATCACCAAATCAACTAGTAGCTTATGAATTAGATTGTGTGGACAACTCTAACCATAAATTTCAGTTTAGTGAAACATGAATATATGAAATCGACTAAGTTTCACTAGCCTATCAATTCACTAGCATATGCAAACTCAAATGAACTCTAAACTACACCTCCAACAAGCTATAAGCTTGTGGCTTAAATGTGGGTTCATGAACAACTCACAAAGCTCTCACCTTGGATGGTTAGAAGCAAGGAACCGATCCAGTGACACGCTTGAGCAATCTCTCTTCCAATATTACTCACAAATCTTCAATATAAACATGAATGCACAAATTTCCTAGAATTTAGGTCATAGGAAATCTTAGAAATCGAAGGGAAAACAAGTAGGAGAAGATGGAGAAGGAGATGGAGAAGCTTATTCATGTTGTCTCTTTGATTTTCCCTTTGATTGGATTTGCAAAACCTAGCTTAGGAAATTTAATTTCCCTTTCCACTCTCCATTTTCTTTTTTCTTTTTTTTTAGTGTTGAATGAGTAAGGGAGAGAGGGCTGATGGAGCACTTCAGTGAGTGGGGTAGGTTTAGCCAACCAAGACTCAACCAAGGTGCCAAATCTTCAAAGCTCGGAATATATCGAACACGCAAACGACATTTTGAACTCAATGGAAGGGGTTTCGAGCCCAAATTCGTCCATGTGTGAAAAGTGATATTTTGGTCATACATCCAATGAAAGAGACCAAATTTCTCTAACTCCAAAGGTATCGATATTTATAGTTTTAAAAGTCACAAACGACATTCTGGACCCAATGAAAGTGGTTTCGTCGAAAACGGAAGTCGTTTGCTAAATGGCTACTTTTAAGGGCTATATATAATATTAAATATATATATATATTTATATATATTTATATTTATAAATTCCATAGCGACTATTCAAAATTTTAATTTAGACATAACTTACAATTTATAAGTGAAATCCCAATTTCATACATTCATTATAAAATTACACTCCAAAATATTCCAATGTCTCTTGTTTTATCAAAATCTAACTTATATTGAATTCTATTCATTCATTCAAAGTTTAAAATCGAATTTTCAAACTACCGTGCCATTTCGAGCTTGTTTTAATTAAATTTTAAATTTATACGTTCATACTTTGATTAAAATAAACCTTTAAATCATCCATTCTCAAAATAATTCATCTAATATATTTAATTTCTTTGAAAATCAATTAGAAATAAATTTTAAATTAGTTCCAAAAATATGGGTTGTTACATTAATTCTCTTATCTTTTATTTAACCTCGGATTCTATAAAATCAACTAAACTCACATACCAACTAAAAACCCATTGATTAATCAACTTAAATAATCATATATATTCTTCATTTTAAATTAAATTTTTATCTCTCTATTATTAAATTACACACAAAAATATAAATTTTACTTACCCAAGTGGTCAAAACCAGGGTTGTTACAAAATCACCGTTAAAGAAATTGCGTGCCGCAATTTTTCTTATAATAGACATTTTTAGTTTCAGTTTCTAAATAACACTTTGTAAATGTTCCTCTTTCAATCGAATATAATTTAAATTCCTACATACAAAATTTCCAAAATTTTAACATTAATCTCAAAAATAAGAAATAATATACACTGTAGATTATTTATCGCATATTATCTTTTGCTTAGTAGATATTCTAAAAGTACACACTCACTTTTAAGCTTCAAATAAGTTAGCGACGACGACACACCATTTCATATAGCAAATCACTTAGTCGAATGGCTGCGATTTTCAGTACGAAATCAAAATAGCCTCGCCATCTTTCCTTATCGCTTGTTATTATATCTTGATGGATGCATACGTCATCCAAAATATGGAATGTATTTTTAAAATATTGCTATTTCTCAAGATACTTACTATTTTAAAAGTATCTTCATACACAAAGTATACTTATATTTATTCCTTAATTTTACAAAATGCAATATCTCTAAAAATAATTTCTTTAGCTCGTCTCAAAATAATATTAAGCTGTTGAATTCTTAATGAAACATTATGCCATTTGGCTATAAGTACAATATCGATGTTGCCTCACCATGCTTACTACTTTTCTTATTTAATTTTATAGCTTAACATTATTTCAACCCAAACATTTCTCTTTAACTTATTACTATTATTTCCATTATGTTAAAATGTCTCATACGATGTTTAGGAACCCTTATCGATAACATGGAGTCCTACATATTGACTAAAATCCTTAGATAGCGTTTGGACACGTCAATACAATAGATAACCATAAGTTCTTCTTGGATTTATTTATTTTTCATCACTAACATCCATTTACTTTATTTCAAATAAATACAACTGAACGATTTAATTCCTAACAAATTACCTATCATCATATCCCACTCATAAATCCCATATATATCACCAAATTATGTGCTCGGCCGAAACAATCTACTTGTTTCCATAGTGCAACTCTGATCAAATTTTAAATTATTTACATTTTATTTATCAATATAAGTCTCAACTTATATTATCTTAGTAATTTGATTCATTATCCTATCCTTATTTAGATAAATAACACAACTCCTAACTATGCACTACGGGATAGAATACCAACTCTCACCATTTAAACCCAAGATATTATATGCTGAAAGGATTTGATAGGATGAAGACTTCCACAAAGGTAAACTACCGATAATAGGTTCGACATACAAAATATTATGGAATTAAATCTAGACGTATTCCAAGCTTATTATTCAACCTAGGAATTCAAAGTTAAAGGACAATGATTAAGGATAATGATGAAAGGATGAAAAGACTGACACAAATATTATCCTTCATTGTTGCAACACATGTACTATTCTATTTATGTTATGTGTTTATCATACTTTGTTTTAAATTCTGTTGTGATACCATTTTTTATTACCTTGCCTTGAGAACCATTCTACAAAGAGCATTACTAGGTAATACTGTCTGTTAGTTCAAAGAATAAGGATGGTTAGGAGTAGCCATCTATGCGTCTTGCATTAAACGAGTATCAAATACATCGATAGGGTGCTCAAAATTTTATTTTTGTACCTAAAGTGGATTGGACTAATACAAAACTACGGTAGCTAAGGATCTATTTAGAACAAATTATAATAAGATCACAATCGACAGATCACATAACATAACACGCGCACATACACACACATACACACACAAAAACAACAAAAATATGAAATTACACGTGCTACATACACGAATGGTTCTTATGAACCATATACGAAAACAACATGTCCAAGTAAAATAATATACAACATAAGATATGAACACTCAACTACTCAACTCAGGTTCTAGCATCAATTAAGATTATCCAAGGTGAAAGCAAAGCTAAGCAAGAATCTACAGCAGATGATTAACCCAAAACAACTCGTTTTGCCTAAGCACATAAAATACATTAGTTAGTCTAGCTTAATCATATCGGTTAGAATATGATAAGTAAAGTATAATAATAACACAATAGTAAAACTTCTTAATAGAGAAGTATCAAAATAATCTCGAATCAACATAAGATACATACGATAGTTTCAACTAACTCATTATATGCAGACTCATGTATTGGACAACAACATCAAGAAAAAGGGGTTTCCATTAACACGAATTTCTTAAGCCCTAAGATTAATCTGCATATAATCCATAAACACAAAGAAAAACAAAAATGGAAATCAACATAATATCAATAGGCAGAACTCATTTAAGATTCACCACCCAGAAATATAATCATCAAAGCATATAAAGCATCAAATACTCTAAGGATATACATATACATATACATATACATATGCATATGCATATACATATATAATCAACATCTATATTGTGTTGAAAACATTAAATATCAGCAAATTCTAGAATTCCAGAAATAACATAAAATTTTATCGATCTATATTAACGTTGGTAAGCTGAAGCAACGCCTTAGGTGCATAAATAACAAATGGTCGAAGCTTGCCAAGTACTAACAATAATGGTGCTCAACGACTGACCCGAAGGTCCAACGAATGGCTCGAAAGCCCAACAACCATCACTCGGAAATTTCAATAAATAGATAAGGCCTAAAAAATTTCACCTAGAAAGTCCACATTTGGACGAGTCCTAGAACTTGGCAACATCAACAACACATCTCGAAGGTCTCACTCAATGCCCTGAATTTGTCACAAACTTCCCAGTTGTAATCTGAATAGTGATAGTAGTGTGTCCTAGACCACACAATCAATTATAGGTTTACTACAAGTCAACCGATTTTAGACTAAAATATTTTCGATATAACAAGTATGGAATTAATCGATATAGCAGACTTATGTGTCCCGTACCACGTGGATTATTATATCATTTAAATCACTTCCTCGTTCACTCAAAGAGTGCAAAAACGTGTTACTATATATAAAATACTTACTTTTATGAAAATGAGTTTTAAAAGGACCTTATAAAAAATTTATTTAGAAATCATTTCGTTGAAATTTCTATATTACAAAAATAATAACTTTGATATACATATATTTTATAAATCGATTTTATAAAATATTTATCTTAAAACGATAGTTTTATGTTAAAAATTATTACAAAAACAATTTATAAAACATGTGCACCGTGCAGGCAAGACTAGTAAAATTTCATGGAACCAACTTAAGAATATTCACTTGAAAATTCATCAATTTAATTTTTGGATCAATGTTTATGTTGGATTTCCTAAATTTGGAATAAGCTTTATAAAAAAACAATGCAATATCTCAATAATTTCATCACAAAACCATCAAGAACAAAGAAAAAAATATAAATTCACCCAAAATGAAAAAGGCTCGGTCTACACTAATTTTATATGATGCGGGTTGGCCTAAAGTTATGCATAGGTAAATCTATGTGTCGGCCTATGTCGGACATAGGTCAATCTGTATGGTCGGACCTGATGTAGGAACCATTTCTGCTCCGATTCAAAGTTTGAAGCAAATTTTAAGGGAGTTCCTAATTGATTTAGGACAAGAATTTCAACATGCAAGCATAACAACATACATATTATTAATCGTAAAAGATCATGCATCAGTGCAGCCTAAAATGATGAAGATACAAGGAAGCAAAGATCAACCCACAACATGTTTTTACTGTAAACTTGAAAACTTTCGTTTCAGTTTACCGTAATTCAAAATCTCACAACCAAATCGAACATATTCAACATGAAAATATAGTTAAAGCTAGAAGTGTGAGATTGTAAACTCACCTTGAATGGATTACCAATGAATAACAATGAGTTAGCTTGACAGGATGAAAGTTTAAGCATCCAAAGCCCGTAAATTGAAAAGTACTGACATGAAAATGTAAAGGCATTCACTATAACTTCATCTTCTCTAACGTCTGAATTTTGATTGATTTAATTTTGACTTGAGTTTGAATTCTTGTTATGATTCATTCTCAAAAATTCTCTCCTACTTTTAATCTTAATCTGGCTTGGGTTTGTGAATTTGAAGAGTGGGTTTTAAGTTTTTCTCAGCTAGCAAGCTTCAATGAGAAGAAGGAAGGAGATATGCAAAAGTGTACGTACTGTTTTTTTCCTTCTCAACACATTTTCCAGAAGTGTCCAAATGGATTTGAGCTTGAACCCAAACCAAACCCATTAACATAAGTATGTTTAAATTAAATTAATTAAGCCATCGCTGAGTAGATAAAACAAGTTTTATGTCTTTTATCACAAAATCCATTAAACCATGCTCCTATTTCACATTTAAATCTTCAAAATATTAGATAACATGTACAAAAACCACTTTAAACATTATTTTTAACATAAACACTTAAAATTTACGTTTTAGATTAAGACACTTACTTTACATTTCCATTGTTTAAAACTTACATTCTAAAAATTAAAGTACACAAAATATCTATTAGCATATTTAAAACAACTAAATAAAACCTATAAAAAATATTTTTACACTAAATATTTATTTTAATCAATATTTCATATTTATAATATTCACTTACAACCCAAAATTGTTCTATAGCGATAATTTACTTATTTATTGCACTTTGATAAATAAATATTTTAACACATATCTTTATTACAAACACATATTATAAGATTCTCAGAACCTCATTTTTTCTCATTTAGATTTTTTCAATAAACCCATGTTGGTTTTAATTCTCTTATCTTTTATTAGAGATCAAATTTTACAAAACCAACCAAATTCACATACCGACTCAAAACCTTTTTGTTAATCATCTTAAATAATTATATAAATTTTCCATTTTGAATTCATTTATTTATTATTACAGACAACACTATAAATTTTACTTACCTCGGTGGTCAAAACCAAGGTTTTTACATTAAACCTTCATGATAATTTCATAACTAGGCCTTATAATCAGCAAAACGCATATATATATATATATATATATAACACATCATTTAACATGTAAGCATGGCATAAAAACTCATGAAAACACACATCAGTTTGGGTCTTAAGTTTGAATTGAATCTAATATAGATAACATTATTTACCTTGATAGATTAAAGAAAGTGTTAGCACCAAAATGACGAAGGGAAACTAGAAGCCCAAAGCTAAGGTATAAGGGTGCTAAAATAAGAATCCTTCGGTGAAGTCAAATCCATCTGTTCAGTAGGTGCTTCCAGAATTGGAATTGAAGAGCAAAAGGATTCCCTTCCATAGAGACAACCCCTGTTAATGTAACCCAAAGGGCATGGTCACCTGAATCGTTACATTTAAAATGCAAAGCTAAGTTTCATATGCCTTTCGGGCTACTCGAAGGGAAAATGCCGAGGGGTTTATGCTTCCACCTGATAATTATCGCAAGCAGTCCTCACGTATAAAGGAATATGAAGCCATAAGCAGCGTCAAAAGTATAGAGCTCCAACAAGCTCAATCCTCCATCCATCAGCAAAAGCTTCTAGTTTTGGAAGTGTACCTTCGGAGATCCCTGTAGTGTCACTATAACTACTCTTCTTGAGGATAGCGGAAGATGCTTTACAAAGCCTCCATACGTGAATCTACCAAAAAGTAGTGACAAAGCCCATATAACGAAGGGAGAACCAACCTGCACCTATAAATATAACCCTAGTGATCCATTATCAAAATTAGATTTCTCATTCCCAATCTTGTATCTATAAGTTTAAGTTTTAACCCTTATTTCTAAATCAATTTGGTGAAGAAGTTTATAACTTCATAAGTTGGTAATAAAAAGATTTAGCCAAGCAATTAAGGTAATGAAGTGATATTTTCTTAATTATTATATTATTATTCTTGCCAGTGAAACAGAACAGAAGTCAATGGTTCAATCGAAAAACCTTCCAAAAGCCTACGAAAGGTCTTAGGTATTGAATTAAGCTAGTTGTATCAACACTGAGATTGGAATATCCAAAACTATATAAACTAATAACTAAATGATGGTTTCCTACCATGATCCTAGTAATGAGTACTCTAAGTCCCTTTCGACCCGAAGGATCCTTCATCAATTCTGTTGAAATAATATCTAAATGACCAACCTGGTGATTTATCATAGAAATTATAAGAATCTTTTAACCCTACATAATACACTTATGGGCTGACCGAAAGGATAACTTCGAAACTAACGGGAAGTCATATATAAATCCCTACGCATCGAAAAACAAAAGCATCTTCCATATGGTCTTTCAACCCCTATCCTACCAACATCTGATCATTATATCTTATTTTCTACAGCAATCTAATTTTAGAAGTCACCGGAAGCATCCAACTAGAATTTTGATTTGGGAATCGTATCTGATCCTAATCCAACCCTTTCGCAAGTAAATGAATCAACATGAATACACTGCTTTGGGGTACTAACCATAATTTTAGATAACATTTTTTGCGCTGGAAAGAGGGCTCGAACCTCCAATACCTTTTAACCTCCCTATTTAATATGAAATTGTTTTGAGAAAAAGAATAAATGGATTTTAAGTATAGGAAAGCTCATCATGTTTCATGAAGGATTATTTCACATAAGGCGAAAAATAATAAATCTTGTTTGAGAAAGAAATCCTGAGAAATGGATGAACATTTCCTAAGAGTTGAATATGAGCTCGAAAGCAAGTATCAGATACTTCTACAGTCTAACAAAGGAAAGGAAGTTAAAATCCCTTAGGGTAACTGACATGAAAATAAAGGATCAACGATAATATTGAACAAGTCTTTGGAAGAAAAGAAGATGTCGGCACGATGGAAAACCGACCTGGGTAATAAATTAGTCGGGTTTAAACAAGGATCTCATGATCTATTGAAACCAAAGATAACCCATATGGACTTATGGTTCTACGACGAGCAAGTTATAAGAATGGAAGCATTGAGTATAGTTAAAACTAGAAGAAGGATGAAGCTTACAACATAGATAATTGGAGCATAAACCCGTTCCATTTTAGAGTGAAACCCTTCTTTGCCTACAAAAGGATTTCAAAAAAGATGACAATTTGTTTGTGAAAATGGGAAATGATATCCAAAATTACTCCAAAGGAACCAAATGAAGGGGAGATGATAAAATATTAAAACGCCTTCGCACCGAAATGGAAATTAAGTCTCAAGGAACATTAAGCATTACCATAACCCCCATTAGATAGCGCTGAAAGTAGTACAGAAAGATTCATGTCCAACTTTGGAGCCGCCAAGAACCTTAAATGAAAGGCAGTCACATACAACAATAAAGGGCTTCCACCAAGTTAGAAAAAACCTAGAACTAAACCTTCTAAAGGAAAATCTAAGTTGAAAGCGACAAACGGCTTCATGTTGACTACTTCTATTAAGGAAATCTACTTATAACCAAGGATGAATTGCATTATTGGCCTGCCAATAAGAAGCCACCAAAATCTGAAAAGAATAAAAGAAAATTTTATAATCTTTATCATATGGTCAACGGACATGGAACCATTCATTGTAGGGCACTCGAAAAGGCGGTTGCCTACTTCATGAGGAATGGGAGACTCAATGAATATGCAAGGAAATGATAAGGGGATTTAATTTAATGTAATTTTTTCTTAAAATAAAATCTTCTATATGAGTTATACACGAAAGACAATTCCAAAACAAGAAATTCTACTTGACTAGGGGTGAAATTCCCATTATAAACAAATTAATTTAAAAAGTCCTTGATGTAGTCAAGGCGCCGGGGGATACCCTAACACCTATTAAATTCCTTTTTATACCATGGTCCTTCCCCAAAGAGGGAGAGGTTAAGCCTAGAGTAAATGTGTTTGGTGCTAAGCCTTAGGTATACCTGAGCCCCTCTTGGAAGGAGGAGGGTAAGCGCGAGGAATACGCTGGACAATGTCAAACCCTTGACGTAGCCAAGGCATCCTCTGAAGGAGGGATAGGTAATCTCCGCAGCTCACGCCCGATTTTGAACGAAGCATGCTCTACCTTTGTTCTTTTTAAAATAAGCCTTGCCTCTGCTTTAGCATAAGCATGTCATGCCTTTGCTCTAAAGTTTACATGCTCTACCTTTGCTAATGTCTTGTCCCGCAGAAGGGACGAAAGCTCAAAAGGAGCACTTAAAGCATGTCAAGCCTTTGCTTTAGAAAAGGCCTGAAAGAATCAATTAAAACCAAATCGCTTTGCATCTATCGTTTTTAGAAGAAGATTTCTGGATTTTTATTATCTTGTTAACCAAATAAGGGTTTCAGTGTTTTTGTGAGTCGAAAGAGGTTTTTTCCTTTATATTAATTGATCCCAGAAGAAGGTTTTCGGACTTATATTGTTTTATTACCCGAATCTGGGTTCAGATTCTTCCATTAAGCCGAAGGAGGCTTCTAATTTATTATTTCTAGAAGAAGGTTTTTGGAACTTTATTATTCTAATACCTGAATCATATTTCCGGTCTTCTATTAAGCCGAAGGAGGCTTCAAATTTATTATTTTTAGACGAAGATTTATGGATTTCTATTATTCTAATGCCTGAATATGGATTTCGAGATTTCTATAAGTCAAAAACGGCTTTGTTCATATTAATTGTATCTAGAAGAGGGCTTCTGGACTTTTGTTATTCTAATACCTGAATCTGGGTTTCGAGTCTTATATTAAGTCGGTGTGACTTCATTTTTATTATTTTGGGGAGAAGAATGCTAGGTATCTATTATTAACTAAATCAAAACCGAAAGTGGCCTCATTTATATTTATTATTTCCAAAAGTAGGTTTCTAGATCTTTGCCGTTTTAGTGCTTGAATCCGAGTTCCAGGACTTATATAAATGGAGAGAATCTTCTTTTGTTTCTATTATATCCCAAAAAGGAGATTTAGACTTCTATATCTAAATTTGGGTTTTGAATATATTATAAGTCAAAGAAGGTTCCACCTATACTAATCATTTCCAGAAGAAAGTCTCTAAATTTTTATCTCGACACCCGAATATGGGTTTTAATTTATTATAATTACTAAGAGAAAGGTAAACATGTAAAATGACACTACAAGACTTGCTCAAGTAAACAAGCCGAAAAGCAAAGAAAAACTACCAATAATTTTTAATCAAATAGCTAATTAAGTCACAAATGAGTAAGTATTCATCCACAAAAAATAGTAAGAAAGTAAGGAGAATTCACAAACTCTTAATTTTTTTTGTTAAGTTTTCGGACAATGTAGGGTCTGAAAGATGTTTCAAAATAATTTTGACATGTTCGTAAGCTTTGCTTCTTTATCTTTAGCACTGTCAGCATTGTCAATTAAGTCAATCTAAGTTTTATGGGATCGACTGAATGCTCTATTGATTCTCGTGAGGAGTTTTTTTGCTTTTTCGTACCTAGGATTATACTTTTGAGATAATGTATTTCCCTCTATAGCTTGATTAACGTATTCACAAGTACGATGATTAACATCATCCGTCCATCCATGCTCGTTATATTTCTAGATTTCATGCTTCACCTTTTTAACTTAGTCTTTTACAAGTTCTTTATCTAAGCCCTTCGGTGGATTTAATAAATGGGGGGAATGTTCGGTGGATTCTTTCTTAAGCCTTGTCACCCTGGAAACACCAAGTGGAACATTAGAGGAAGGAATCAGAAAGTCAGGGGTACCATCATTTAAAATAAACTCCAAATATTTGCAGAAAACTAGACAAACCTCTAATTAAAATACTTGATTGCAAACTTGCTCCTAGAACATGTTATTTGTAACGACCCGCAAATCTGAGCTATCTGAGTTGACTAAATACACCACACGTCCAACCCAAATAACACAGAAATACGAACCATTAATAGAAAGAAGTTAGAAGATGAGAAATAGGAAGAAAGAAATATTAGAATAGAAGAAAAACGAAGATCACAACTCACAGCGGAACGAATAAAATATATTTCATAATATAACCCTTGAAATACAAATCAGTAACTTTATATACATACCATCATCAGAGCACAACAGTCATTTCTGAAAACAGTTATAAGCACCTGTTTCCAGATACAACATAGTACACAGCGGAATATATGATAGTCTATAGCTAACTGGTGAAGCCTCCTGCTTCCAGCTCCTTCAAATAAATCTGTGAAATCCCGACTACTTGACTGCCGTACAAATTTGGGCACCCAAGAGTTTAGGGAAAACAAAACAAAATAAACTCTGGGTCAGTCATGGGACTGGTGTGAGTAAACTCCAACCACTTGTTTAACTTTAAAAATCCTTTCAAAAGAAAAGATAATAGTAAGACCAGCCCACACATAAACATGGACGGTTTTTACCTTACTATAACCCAAAACACTTTGATATCAAATCCAATGATATTATAATAATGTCTACATCAAATAAATAACCAAATAGCAGAACGCTTGCATCTCACGCTCCACATACATAGTATAAAAATAAAAAAAAAACCGCATGGCGCTTATTGGAGATTGGATTTCCAACATGACAAGGTATGGAACCACCTTCCGCTAGTGTATCTCTAGAGAGGAATACACTGGGTTCAACAAGAACATCTTGTAACCCGGCCCACACATGACCGACCACTCATTTCGCTTGAGTGTATCGAATGTATATCACCAACGGTTGGGATCAGCAACCGTCTCCCGACTGGGACAGCATCGAATAGAATAAGAAATTAAATGAACCTCTAGATAGGTGATTATACATCCTAATGGGTGCGACCCACATAGCCATGCTGCCTGCCCGATTTTTGTCCTTTCCCGGTTGTTGAGGCCTGAGGCTACGAATACTTACCATCCATTGATAGCACAATCACTTTGAATGCCACATTGTCAGATCTGTTAATCACTAGTTGAGTTTGCACAAATATTCTGGATATTATGCTAAGGGATAAATCCGTTGCAACCATATATATTCATACAGACCAACCCATTTGATCATTGGAAATACTCTGTCAGACATTCGTCCATTTACGTTCGTTCTGGGACTGAACGAAACCGAAGGCACTATTTCAATAAATAGAAAAGCCCTTGCACTTTACTCCGTCTTCAATATATTCAGCATACTTGGTTCGCAACGCTTATGCCGATACAGAGTGGTTCTTCGGATAATAATCCAACCGGTCTCTCCATATTGACAACGATGGTCCAAAAACTTCGATAGTCTGTGATTTAACTATCGAATAAAAACAAGTGTTTATCCAAACATATCAAACAAATCACTGGGCTCTTTAATTAATATTTCATTAACTAAATCTCTTCTCCGTTTCCTTATCAATATTTGTTATCCAAATATTTCAATAACCATATTGGCCCTTTACGCTATTTGGAAAGCATTTCCCAATATCAACTTCTTTTATTTTCTATATATTAGAAAATATCTCTATTTGCAATTGGAAACAATTCCAATCACTTATCTCTATCCCGACTATTTTAATTATACTCAGGAAATATTTACTTGTTATATTTCCAAAATTCCATCACTTTGGTTTAAAACGAATGTTGTGTAAAACATCGTTACAACAACCCAAAATATTTTATTCAACTAATTCTTTTTCAAACACTTCTCTTCGAGACTGGATCTTGCTATTTATCCATTAAAAATGAAATCAATCAAGTTGGGGTATTATTACCTCTCAGACCTTAACTGAAAAACATCCTCAACTTCAAAACGGCAAAACCACTTACCTCGAATAAACACACTATACAATCCAATTATTCATTTTAAAACATGTATAAAGTTCGCTTCCTATTTCTAATTTATAGATTTCCCTTTTTGTTTACAATATTCGATTTTTTATATTCACTTACCTATCGAATTCTATACGTCAATACAATGATTTCTAACTATCAAAATATCTTAAAAATATTCTAACTCCTTAAATTTCCGGAAAATTTCGCCATAACCTCCCCTGTATCGGGAGCATCGGGAAATTTCAAATAGCTTTCCCGGTCCTTCTTATCTCAAAAAGAAAAAGAAAAAGCCAAGCGGCTAGCCGATACGGCGCATAAAACCTCATATGTGAATTTAAACATGTACCTTTTTGTTGGGCACATAAATTAAAATCTTCATATACTTTATCTCATACCTGTCTCCTGTATGTCTATACCTGTCCAATTTATTTCAACTTCATACACTCGTTTGACTCAATTCGTTAAAGTAACTCTTTAACTAACTCTCTGCCTATCTCGCTTGTATATTTGAATATAACACGTTTCAAATATATTTCCACTTACTTATCAATCAATTGAATTCAAATTTCAATTTAAGTTCTATATTCGATTTCGAATATATATTTACAATCCCAAATTCACTTTTCAAAGTTCGACTTCATTTCACCACTCGATTAACTAATTCTTCTTTGACTTAGTTAATTCTATTCAATAATCAAAAATATGATTATTGTTTCAAAATCATCTTCTTTACTTCACTTGAGTTCACATTTATTTTCTAACTCAAGTCTAGATTTTTAAATGGAAATTCGGATTTTTATTTTGTAACGACCCGGATTTTTAGCCAGTTAATATTAAGTATTTAAATTTATTTTAATTATTTAATTAGGATAATAAGTTGATTTTTATATTGAGTTTATCAATTTAATAATCGGTATATGAATAAATATCTAATATATTTAATTATCATATTATGGAAACGATAAATAATTGGATTCAGAATTTAAAACTGAATCAAAAAGATTCAAATAGCTAATATAAATTATATATTGAATTATAACGATAGTTATCGATAATTTAAATTGTTTGAAACCATTTAAATTGAATTTAATTTAAATCGTTAATTCAAATTGTCATCTTTCTCACAATTTAATTTCAGGAACCGTTCCGTTAAATTCAGAAAAATGAATTACGTTGGGAACATCTGTTGTTACGATTAATAGCGATTCATGTTCATGTTAAGGGACCATGAGAATTTAAGTTATTTAATTAAATCGAAATTAAATGAAAAAAAAAAAAAAAAAAAAAATATCTCATCAGCCAACCCTGTTGAGTACGAAGCCGACATATGCTTTTAATCACACAGCTCATCTTTCTCCTCGAGCAGCAACCTTTGCCTTCCCACTTTAATATCAAGGAGACCAAAATTAATTAGCTGGTACGAAGCATCTCCATCCGCGCCTATATAATAACCCATTATTCCTCTTTCCATTCTCAGAAACCCGAAATCAATTCTAAGCCCTCTTCATCTCTTTCCATCCGCGACTGGAAATTTCAAATGGGAAATTTCACAGAAATTTCAACTAGAAGCTCGACTCGAGCTGGAGAGTGCGTGACGTTATTCGAATAGGGAAATCGCGATTGGAACCATGGTGCTCGAAGTCGGTGCGTGTTCAGAAAGGGGGTGCCGCGATTCTGGAGAAGGCGGCGTTGGAGCAGGTATGGGTCTTCGAAGGAGCGACTGATAGGAGGAATTCAAATAGTGCGATGCCATTTTTTTTAAAAAAACTCGACGTGAAATTGTGGAAGATCGATTGGTTGTGTCTTCGAAGGGTTTTGAGTGGTGCGAGGTATGGTTGCTGATTAGGTTGAACGGCGAAGGGCTGTCATTGGAAGATGGTCTATCTGCATTGAAGTAGGAGGCAGTGAAGTGGCTATTGGTGATAGAAGAGGAGAAAGTGGGATTGCCAACAAGTTGTTCGAGGAAATGTCGAGATGGAAAATTTCAGTATAAAGGCTGATTTTTAATTTTGAAATGGTGCGGAAAAATGGATCGATTACTTTACAAAACAGCAAGGTATATGTTTTACCGAAATTTTAATATACATAGAATTATTAGTTTATTTTTTTAGTTAATAAAATAAATAATCATTTATAAATTAATTAAAGTTAAATAATCGTTGGTGTAAAATAGATGCATGCGAATGGATTCGTAGCCGCGGTGATATGAAAATAAACTGGGTGCTCAGCGCAAATAAATCGAGGTGAGTAAATCTCACTCACCTTTAGAATTATTTTTATTTCATTAAAAATAATTGTCTGTTACTTGTGTGAATGATTTCTGGTTGCTTTATATATATTAGTTATTTAGGCTATATATATATATATATATATTGGGTTGATTGATTGGTTGGATTCCCGCAGTCTCATTAGCGGATGCCCGCAGTTTCATAGCGGATGATTACCCTATACGCCCCACGCTATGATTAGTGGATGACCTTCTATACCGCGATATTCTGCCACGAAGCAGAATGGGTATTATTTATGTGCTAACATCTGTGGATGCAGGAAAACAGGTTGGAGGAATCCAACTGGATTCCTCAAAAATATATTATCTGTTGTTTATTTGTTTGCATATATATTGTTATATATGATGTGTTAGAAAAAAAATAAATAATTCGTTGCTTTGTGTGTTTAAATATCACTGGGCTTAAGTAATGGTATTTAAAAATATCGTGAAAGGATATTTGAGATTTAAAAAGGAAAATTCTATTTTTAGATAGAATTTGAATTTTAAATGGAATAAAAATATAAACTTGTTTTGAAAAATAAAACAAGTAGTTTCTTTTTAAACGAAATTTATAAATAGTTCTTTTATAACGAAGTTATAAATGAAGTGAAAAGAATTATCATTTGATAATTCAGAAATAGAAATACAAGTTGAAATTGGAATTTGAAATGAAATTTCAAAATAGGATTTGAAATGAAATTTTTAAATATATAACTCAAATGGAATTTGAGTATAACATTCGAATTTTAAAAGGAGTTTAAATATTTGAATTTTTAAAAAGGAGATTGAATATTAGAAGTTCAAATTGAATTTGAATGGACGAAATTAGAATGGAAAATAGAATTTGAATTCAAGAAATTAAAATAAAATTTGAATTCAAAGGAATTCAAATAAAGAAATTCAAATAGAGATTCGAATGTAGAATTTCAAAATAGAATTTGAAATATAGTATTTCAAAGAAGGATTCAAATGTGAAATTTGAATAGAGATTTGAAATGGAATTCAAATATGAAATTTGAATAGAGATTTGAAATAGAAATTCAAGTATTGAATTTGAACATGGAATTGAATACAGAAATTCAAGTAGAAATTTGAATATGAGATTTCAAAATAGAATTCGAAATAAACTTTGAAAAATAGGATTTCAAAGTAGAATGGAAAATGGAATTTCAAAAATAGGATTTCAAATAGAAAATCCAAATGGTTTGAAAATGGGATTTGAATTCAGGGGAATTCAAATGGGTTTGAGTGAAGAAATTCAAATGGGTTTGAACATTAGAATTCAAAATGAGTTTGAATATTAGAATTTAAATGGGGCTGGAAATGAATTTGAATATTAGAATTCAAAAGGGAAAGGACAAATGAAATTTGAATGTAAGAAATTCAAATTGAATTCAAATAGGATTTGATCTATAGGATTTGAATAAGAAATTCAAATGGGTTTTAACTATGGAATTTTGAATATAGAATTTAAAAAGGAGTTTGAATATTTGAATTTCAATAGAATTCAAATATAGAAATTGGGATATAGAAGTTCAAATGGGATTTGAAACATTTAGAATTTCAAATAGAAATTTAAATGGAGTTTGGATATTTAAATTCAAGCATGAATTTCAAATATAGAAATTTAAAAAGGAGTTGGATTTGAAATGGTATTCGAATAAGGAATTTGAAATGGAATTCGAATAAAGGGTTTCAAATGGGATTTGAATACAGGATTTAAAACTATGGAATTTGAAATATAAAGATTCAAATGGAATTTGAAATATATATGAATATATATATATTGGACGAAGTTGAATTCATTTTTAAGAGGTTTAAAAAGTTTATATATATATAATTATAATTAAAACGAACTCGCCGCAGCGCTGCAGTTCGTAAAATAGCGATTCGAACTTCAATTGAGTATACAGAACGCAATTGAAGTCGAAATTCTTTGAAACAAGAAACGTCAGGACCAGTTTGATAATAGTTTTCTAATGAAAGAGAAAAATCTGAATTTTGTCGTATAGATTTTGAGTTATGTCAAAATCAAATTTTCAGAAAAACAGCGCCAGAACATTATAAAACCATAACGGTTTATTTAATTAAATTAAAGGATTTTAAGCAAATAAAAATCGAAATTTCTATTTAGAAAAATCCAGATGTGAGTTATAAAATATATGTGAACTCCAGTGGAGTAATGAGTTGATTTCTGAAATAGAAATCAGATTTTTGATTTATTGAATAGAGTTAACTAATTCGAATAGAAATTAGTTAATGAGATTTCGAATGAATATTAAGCTTTAAACAAGTGAATTCGATTTGAGAATTTATATTCGAAAAAGAAAGGAAACTAGAATTTAAATCGAAATTTGATTGGGTTATGAACAAGTTAAATATTTTGTTTGAACATGTTATGTTCAAACAAAGAAGTGAAATATGCAAGAAGGGCAAATTAAAGAATAATTGAGCGAAACTGAATTCAAACGATTCAAAATTGAATTCAAACAAATAGATTGAGTTGAATTGAATTGAAAACAGGTGAACATGTGTAAGCAGGTTGGATATGAAGTATATGAAGATTTAAATTTGTGTGCTCGACAAAAGGTACATGTTTAATTCATATATGAGATTTATGCGCCGTATCGGCAAGCCGCTTGGCTTTTCCTTTTTCTTTTTGATTGAGGAAGATACCGGGAAGCTATTTGAAATTTCCCGATGCTCCCGATACAGGGGAGGTTATGGCGAAATTTTCCGGGAATTTAAGGAGTTAGAATATTTTTAGGATATTTTGATAATTTGAAATCATTGTATCGACGTATTGAATTCGATAGGAAAGTGAATATAAAAATCGAATGTTGGAAAAGGGATAGAGATAAGTGATTGAAATTGTTTCAATTGCAAATAGAGATATTTTCTAATATATAGAAAATAAAAGAAGTTAATATTTGGAAACGTTTTCCAAATGGCATAAGGGCCAATATGGTTATTGAAATATTTGGTTAACAAATATTGATAGAGAAAATGGAGAAGAGATTTAATTAATGAAATATTAATTAAAGAGCCCAGTGATTTGTTCGATATGTTTGGATGAACACTTGTTTTTATTCGATAGTTAAATCACAGACTATCGAAGTTTTGACCATCGTTGTCAATATGGAGAGACCGGTTGGATTATTATCCGAAGAACCACTCCGTATCGGCATGAGCGTTGCGAACCAAGTATGCTGAATATATTGAAGACGGAGTAGAGTGCAAGGGCTTTTCTATTTATAGAAATAGTGCCTTCGGTTTCGTTCAATCCCAGAACGAACGTATATGGACGAATGTCTGACAGAGTATTTCCAATGATCAAATGGGTTGGTCTGTATGAATATATATGGTTGCAACAGATTTATCCCTTAGCATAATATCCAGAATATTTGTGCAAACTTAACTAGTGATTAACGGATCTGACAATGTGGCATTCAAAGTGAACGTGCTATCAGTGAATGGTAAGTATGCGTAGCCTCAGGCCTCAACACCCGGGAAAGGACAAAAATCGGGCAGGCAGCATGGCTATGTGGGTCGCACCCATTAGGGTGTATAATCACCTATCTAGAGAAATTCCCTTTGTTTCTAAGTCTATCGATTCTGCCCATTCGGGAAACGGTGGTTTGAGTCCAACCGTTGGTGATATACATTCGATACACTCAAGCGAAATGAGTGGTCGGTCATGTGTGGGCCGGGTTGCAAGATGTTCTTGTTGAACCCAGTGTATTCCTCTCTAGAGATACACAGTCGGAAGGTGGTTCCATACCTTGTCATGTTGGAAATCCAATCTCCAGTAAGCGCCATGCGGTTTTTGAGTTTATAATATATATGTGGAGCGTGAGATGCAAGCGTTCTGCTATTTGGTTATTTACTTGATGTAGACATTATTATAATATCACTGGATTTTCGTATCAAAGTGTTTTGGGTTATAGTAAGGTAAAAACCGTCCGTGTTTATGTGTGGACTGGTCTTACTATTATCTTTTCTTACGAAAAGGGTTTTTAAAGTTAAACAAGTGGTTGGAGTTTACTCACACCAGTCCCATGACTGACCCAGAGTTTATTTTGTTTTGTTTTCCCTAAACTCTTGGGTGCCCAAATTTGTACGGGCAGTCAAGTGTTTCAGGCTTTTACAGATACACTTGGAGGAGCTTGAAGAAGGAGGCTTCAACGTTAGTTATGTAGAGTTACTTCCGCTGAATCAAATGTTATTTGTACTCTGATGATGGTATGTATATATGTACAAAACGGATTGTATTTCAAAGCTTATGTTATATAATATATTTTATTCGTTCCGCTGTGAGTTGTGATCTTCGTTTTTCTTCTATTCTAAGTTTTCTATCTTATCTATTCTCACCCTCTATCTTCTTCCTAATAATGAGTCGTATTTCTGTGTTATTTGGGTTGGACGTGTAGTGTTATTAGTCGACTCAGATAGCTCGGATTTGCGGGTCGTTTCAGTTGGTATCAGAGCCAGGTTGAGCGAACACCTAGGCTTGTGTGGCATGTGCTCATTAGAGATAGGGTCAGCAGTACCCTAGAATGAGTTGAGTATATAGATACGAGAGAGCGTATTTGTAAGTTGATATAAAAGCTATTTTATATTGTGTTGACTTGTCTGTTGGGTAATTTATGAATTCTGGTCGAATCGTGGGACGCCACGAAGTCGATAGGGATTTCTAAACACTTGGACAGAAGAATCGACATAATATTGTTTTAAAGTGGGTAAATGAAATAATTTAACCCAAAAATTCTATTTTGATATAGAAAGAATAATTTTCTAGAATTCTTATTATATGGATGTGTTGATTGTTAAGATTATAATCAAACGAGATTATAAAATTGAAATGGTTATTTATAACCAAATAAAATTTGTATAGGAATTAAATATACAAATAAGAGGAATTAGAATTAAATTCAAACCAGAATTAAGAATTCAAAATCCTGGGAAGTTTGAAAATATTTTTCAAAGTATATTAAAATAATATGGATTTGTTTTAAAGGATTTGAAAGAAAATCATGGATTTTGAAATAATAAGGCACTGGACTCACTTCAGTGGCTGGGAATAATTCTGATGATGATTGCAACATCATCAGTGTCCATTTTCGAGTTCCTAAGTGATGGATTGCTACCTTAGAAAAAGTTTTTGATGGAAATTTGTTTGAAAGAAAACAAATTGGTTTGAAAATTCAAATGTTTGAATTTGAGATGGAAATAAATATATGTATATATTTATGGGATTTCAAAAGAATTTGAAAAGAAAACCCAGGGATTTGAATTCTGGGATTGAAATTTAACTTAAGCAAGTTAAATGGGTCGAAGTAAATGAATTGATTAGAATCAATTTGAATAAGTTTATTGGAATATAGATTGGATATAAATGGATTGATCGTAGATCATTTGAATTAAATGGGTGAAGACAAAAAGTTTTGGTTGGAGTAAATTTGTTGAAATATGAGGAGTTGGGTTTCAATATAAAGAAGTTTTGAAAAGTAATGAGTTTGTACCATTTTTCCTACCTTAGCAATTTCGAGGACGAAATTATTTTAAGGGGGAAAGAATGTAACGACCCGGATTTTTAGCCAGTTAATATTAAGTATTTAAATTTATTTTAATTATTTAATTAGGATAATAAGTTGATTTTTATATTGAGTTTATCAATTTAATAATCGGTATATGAATAAATATCTAATATATTTAATTATCATATTATGGAAACGATAAATAATTGGATTCAGAATTTAAAACTGAATCAAAAAGATTCAAATAGCTAATATAAATTATATATTGAATTATAACGATAGTTATCGATAATTTAAATTGTTTGAAACCATTTAAATTGAATTTAATTTAAATCGTTAATTCAAATTGTCATCTTTCTCACAATTTAATTTCAGGAACCGTTCCGTTAAATTCAGAAAAATGAATTACGTTGGGAACATCTGTTGTTACGATTAATAGCGATTCATGTTCATGTTAAGGGACCATGAGAATTTAAGTTATTTAATTAAATCGAAATTAAATGAAAAAAAAAAAAAAGAAAGAAAAAATATCTCATCAGCCAACCCTGTTGAGTACGAAGCCGACATATGCTTTTAATCACACAGCTCATCTTTCTCCTCGAGCAGCAACCTTTGCCTTCCCACTTTAATATCAAGGAGACCAAAATTAATTAGCTGGTACGAAGCATCTCCATCCGCGCCTATATAATAACCCATTATTCCTCTTTCCATTCTCAGAAACCCGAAATCAATTCTAAGCCCTCTTCATCTCTTTCCATCCGCGACTGGAAATTTCAAATGGGAAATTTCACAGAAATTTCAACTAGAAGCTCGACTCGAGCTGGAGAGTGCGTGACGTTATTCGAATAGGGAAATCACGATTGGAACCATGGTGCTCGAAGTCGGTGCGTGTTCAGAAAGGGGGTGCCGCGATTCTGGAGAAGGCGGCGTTGGAGCAGGTATGGGTCTTCGAAGGAGCGACTGATAGGAGGAATTCAAATAGTGCGATGCCATTTTTTTTAAAAAAACTCGACGTGAAATTGTGGAAGATCGATTGGTTGTGTCTTCGAAGGGTTTTGAGTGGTGCGAGGTATGGTTGCTGATTAGGTTGAACGGCGAAGGGCTGTCATTGGAAGATGGTCTATCTGCATTGAAGTAGGAGGCAGTGAAGTGGCTATTGGTGATAGAAGAGGAGAAAGTGGGATTGCCAACAAGTTGTTCGAGGAAATGTCGAGATGGAAAATTTCAGTATAAAGGCTGATTTTTAATTTTGAAATGGTGCGGAAAAATGGATCGATTACTTTACAAAACAGCAAGGTATATGTTTTACCGAAATTTTAATATACATAGAATTATTAGTTTATTTTTTTAGTTAATAAAATAAATAATCATTTATAAATTAATTAAAGTTAAATAATCGTTGGTGTAAAATAGATGCATGCGAATGGATTCGTAGCCGCGGTGATATGAAAATAAACTGGGTGCTCAGCGCAAATAAATCGAGGTGAGTAAATCTCACTCACCTTTAGAATTATTTTTATTTCATTAAAAATAATTGTCTGTTACTTGTGTGAATGATTTCTGGTTGCTTTATATATATTAGTTATTTAGGCTATATATATATATATATATTGGGTTGATTGATTGGTTGGATTCCCGCAGTCTCATTAGCGGATGCCCGCAGTTTCATAGCGGATGATTACCCTATACGCCCCACGCTATGATTAGTGGATGACCTTCTATACCGCGATATTCTGCCACGAAGCAGAATGGGTATTATTTATGTGCTAACATCTGTGGATGCAGGAAAACAGGTTGGAGGAATCCAACTGGATTCCTCAAAAATATATTATCTGTTGTTTATTTGTTTGCATATATATTGTTATATATGATGTGTTAGAAAAAAAATAAATAATTCGTTGCTTTGTGTGTTTAAATATCACTGGGCTTAAGTAATGGTATTTAAAAATATCGTGAAAGGATATTTGAGATTTAAAAAGGAAAATTCTATTTTTAGATAGAATTTGAATTTTAAATGGAATAAAAATATAAACTTGTTTTGAAAAATAAAACAAGTAGTTTCTTTTTAAACGAAATTTATAAATAGTTCTTTTATAACGAAGTTATAAATGAAGTGAAAAGAATTATCATTTGATAATTCAGAAATAGAAATACAAGTTGAAATTGGAATTTGAAATGAAATTTCAAAATAGGATTTGAAATGAAATTTTTAAATATATAACTCAAATGGAATTTGAGTATAACATTCGAATTTTAAAAGGAGTTTAAATATTTGAATTTTTAAAAAGGAGATTGAATATTAGAAGTTCAAATTGAATTTGAATGGACGAAATTAGAATGGAAAATAGAATTTGAATTCAAGAAATTAAAATAAAATTTGAATTCAAAGGAATTCAAATAAAGAAATTCAAATAGAGATTCGAATGTAGAATTTCAAAATAGAATTTGAAATATAGTATTTCAAAGAAGGATTCAAATGTGAAATTTGAATAGAGATTTGAAATGGAATTCAAATATGAAATTTGAATAGAGATTTGAAATAGAAATTCAAGTATTGAATTTGAACATGGAATTGAATACAGAAATTCAAGTAGAAATTTGAATATGAGATTTCAAAATAGAATTCGAAATAAACTTTGAAAAATAGGATTTCAAAGTAGAATGGAAAATGGAATTTCAAAAATAGGATTTCAAATAGAAAATCCAAATGGTTTGAAAATGGGATTTGAATTCAGGGGAATTCAAATGGGTTTGAGTGAAGAAATTCAAATGGGTTTGAACATTAGAATTCAAAATGAGTTTGAATATTAGAATTTAAATGGGGCTGGAAATGAATTTGAATATTAGAATTCAAAAGGGAAAGGACAAATGAAATTTGAATGTAAGAAATTCAAATTGAATTCAAATAGGATTTGATCTATAGGATTTGAATAAGAAATTCAAATGGGTTTTAACTATGGAATTTTGAATATAGAATTTAAAAAGGAGTTTGAATATTTGAATTTCAATAGAATTCAAATATAGAAATTGGGATATAGAAGTTCAAATGGGATTTGAAACATTTAGAATTTCAAATAGAAATTTAAATGGAGTTTGGATATTTAAATTCAAGCATGAATTTCAAATATAGAAATTTAAAAAGGAGTTGGATTTGAAATGGTATTCGAATAAGGAATTTGAAATGGAATTCGAATAAAGGGTTTCAAATGGGATTTGAATACAGGATTTAAAACTATGGAATTTGAAATATAAAGATTCAAATGGAATTTGAAATATATATGAATATATATATATTGGACGAAGTTGAATTCATTTTTAAGAGGTTTAAAAAGTTTATATATATATAATTATAATTAAAACGAACTCGCCGCAGCGCTGCAGTTCGTAAAATAGCGATTCGAACTTCAATTGAGTATACAGAACGCAATTGAAGTCGAAATTCTTTGAAACAAGAAACGTCAGGACCAGTTTGATAATAGTTTTCTAATGAAAGAGAAAAATCTGAATTTTGTCGTATAGATTTTGAGTTATGTCAAAATCAAATTTTCAGAAAAACAGCGCCAGAACATTATAAAACCATAACGGTTTATTTAATTAAATTAAAGGATTTTAAGCAAATAAAAATCGAAATTTCTATTTAGAAAAATCCAGATGTGAGTTATAAAATATATGTGAACTCCAGTGGAGTAATGAGTTGATTTCTGAAATAGAAATCAGATTTTTGATTTATTGAATAGAGTTAACTAATTCGAATAGAAATTAGTTAATGAGATTTCGAATGAATATTAAGCTTTAAACAAGTGAATTCGATTTGAGAATTTATATTCGAAAAAGAAAGGAAACTAGAATTTAAATCGAAATTTGATTGGGTTATGAACAAGTTAAATATTTTGTTTGAACATGTTATGTTCAAACAAAGAAGTGAAATATGCAAGAAGGGCAAATTAAAGAATAATTGAGCGAAACTGAATTCAAACGATTCAAAATTGAATTCAAACAAATAGATTGAGTTGAATTGAATTGAAAACAGGTGAACATGTGTAAGCAGGTTGGATATGAAGTATATGAAGATTTAAATTTGTGTGCTCGACAAAAGGTACATGTTTAATTCATATATGAGATTTATGCGCCGTATCGGCAAGCCGCTTGGCTTTTCCTTTTTCTTTTTGATTGAGGAAGATACCGGGAAGCTATTTGAAATTTCCCGATGCTCCCGATACAGGGGAGGTTATGGCGAAATTTTCTGGGAATTTAAGGAGTTAGAATATTTTTAGGATATTTTGATAATTTGAAATCATTGTATCGACGTATTGAATTCGATAGGAAAGTGAATATAAAAATCGAATGTTGGAAAAGGGATAGAGATAAGTGATTGAAATTGTTTCAATTGCAAATAGAGATATTTTCTAATATATAGAAAATAAAAGAAGTTAATATTTGGAAACGTTTTCCAAATGGCATAAGGGCCAATATGGTTATTGAAATATTTGGTTAACAAATATTGATAGAGAAAATGGAGAAGAGATTTAATTAATGAAATATTAATTAAAGAGCCCAGTGATTTGTTCGATATGTTTGGATGAACACTTGTTTTTATTCGATAGTTAAATCACAGACTATCGAAGTTTTGACCATCGTTGTCAATATGGAGAGACCGGTTGGATTATTATCCGAAGAACCACTCCGTATCGGCATGAGCGTTGCGAACCAAGTATGCTGAATATATTGAAGACGGAGTAGAGTGCAAGGGCTTTTCTATTTATAGAAATAGTGCCTTCGGTTTCGTTCAATCCCAGAACGAACGTATATGGACGAATGTCTGACAGAGTATTTCCAATGATCAAATGGGTTGGTCTGTATGAATATATATGGTTGCAACAGATTTATCCCTTAGCATAATATCCAGAATATTTGTGCAAACTTAACTAGTGATTAACGGATCTGACAATGTGGCATTCAAAGTGAACGTGCTATCAGTGAATGGTAAGTATGCGTAGCCTCAGGCCTCAACACCCGGGAAAGGACAAAAATCGGGCAGGCAGCATGGCTATGTGGGTCGCACCCATTAGGGTGTATAATCACCTATCTAGAGAAATTCCCTTTGTTTCTAAGTCTATCGATTCTGCCCATTCGGGAAACGGTGGTTTGAGTCCAACCGTTGGTGATATACATTCGATACACTCAAGCGAAATGAGTGGTCGGTCATGTGTGGGCCGGGTTGCAAGATGTTCTTGTTGAACCCAGTGTATTCCTCTCTAGAGATACACAGTCGGAAGGTGGTTCCATACCTTTTCATGTTGGAAATCCAATCTCCAGTAAGCGCCATGCGGTTTTTGAGTTTATAATATATATGTGGAGCGTGAGATGCAAGCGTTCTGCTATTTGGTTATTTACTTGATGTAGACATTATTATAATATCACTGGATTTTCGTATCAAAGTGTTTTGGGTTATAGTAAGGTAAAAACCGTCCGTGTTTATGTGTGGACTGGTCTTACTATTATCTTTTCTTACGAAAAGGGTTTTTAAAGTTAAACAAGTGGTTGGAGTTTACTCACACCAGTCCCATGACTGACCCAGAGTTTATTTTGTTTTGTTTTCCCTAAACTCTTGGGTGCCCAAATTTGTACGGGCAGTCAAGTGTTTCAGGCTTTTACAGATACACTTGGAGGAGCTTGAAGAAGGAGGCTTCAACGTTAGTTATGTAGAGTTACTTCCGCTGAATCAAATGTTATTTGTACTCTGATGATGGTATGTATATATGTACAAAACGGATTGTATTTCAAAGCTTATGTTATATAATATATTTTATTCGTTCCGCTGTGAGTTGTGATCTTCGTTTTTCTTCTATTCTAAGTTTTCTATCTTATCTATTCTCACCCTCTATCTTCTTCCTAATAATGAGTCGTATTTCTGTGTTATTTGGGTTGGACGTGTAGTGTTATTAGTCGACTCAGATAGCTCGGATTTGCGGGTCGTTTCATATTTGCTTAAAAATCCCTATATTTATTATGTAAAATCCATTATGGTTTTAATGGTTTCTGGCGCTGCACTTTTTTAAAAATTTGATTTGACATAACTCAAAATCTATTTGACGAAATCCAGATTTTTCTCTTCCATTAGAAAACTATTATCAAATTGGTCCTGACGTTTCTTGTTTCAAAGAATTTCGACTTCAATTGATTTCTGTATATTCAATTGAAGTTCGAAACGACAATTTACGAACTGCAGCGCTGCGGCGAGTTCGTTTTAATTATATTCATAAATATAAATGTTTTAAAACTTCGTTTATATAAATTCAACTCCATTTTAACTCTATTTGAATTTTCTTGATTCAAACTCCATTTTCACTTTTATTTGAATTCCATATTCAAATTCCAATTTCACTTCTATTTGAATCCTCTATTCAAATTCCATATTTCAAATTCCATATTTCAAATTCCATATTTCAAATTCCATATTTCAAATTCCATTTGAATTATATAGTTAAATCCCATAGTTTAAAATTCCATTTGAATGCTATATTCAAATCCTATAATTTAAATTCCATTTGAATTCCTTTTTGAATTCTACATTCAATTCCCTATTCAATTCTCTTCTAATTCAAATTCTATATTTATTTTATTTGAATTTCAAATATTCAAACTCCGATTCAAATTCTATATTTGAATTTCTATATTCAAATTCTATTTGAATTTTCCTTTCAAATTCTATTTGAATTTTCTTTTCAAATTCTATAGTTAAACTTCGTTCAAATCTCTATTTGACTTTTCTTTATTCAAATCCATTTGAATTCCTTTGAATTCAAATTCTATTTCAATTCCTTTGAATTCTATATTCAAAGTCTATATCTAACTCTCTTTGAATTCTACATTCAAAGTCCGTATTTAATTTTCTTTTATTCAAATTCTATATTCGAATGTTATACTCAAATTTTATTTGAATAATATATTTAAAAATTCCATTTTCAAATCCTATTTGAAATTTCTTTTGTATTTCAAATATTCCAACTCCTTTCTAATAATTAAATTCTATTTCAAGTTCTATTTTGAAATTCCATTTTTACTTAATAATTCTATTTCTAAAAATTCTATTTTGAAACTCCTTTCTAAAAATTCTATTTCTACTTAATAATTAAATCCAGTCGGATTCCTCCAACCTGTTTTCCCTGCATCCACAGATGTTAGTCAACAGAAATAATACCCATCCTGCTTCGTGGCAGGACATCGCGGTATAGAAGGTCATCCACTAATCATAGCGTGGGGCGTATAGGGTAATCATCCGCTATGGTACCGCGGGCATCCGCTAATGAGACTGCGGGAATCCAACCAATCAACAACCCAATATCTATATAGTAGTCAGCCCTAAATAACTAATATATTTAAAGCAACCAGAAAACATTCAACAAGCATCAACCAATTATTTTTAACGAATAAAATAATTCTAAATAAAAGGTGAGTGAGATTTACTCACCTGTATTTTTGTTTGCCGAATATCTGATAAAATTTCACATCATTTCTGCTTCGAATCTATTTGAATTGCCTCACATTTAATACCTATGAAAATTTGATTTTTATTTATCAATTAACTATTTATTATTTTTAATTAACTTCTTCAATAAAAATAATTAACTAAACAAATTACAAAATTATACCTTAACCGATGTATTTAATCCTTTCTTCTTCTCAATGTACAGGTCTGCCCTTATATGTGGCCAAGTCACCAACTGCACTTGCCATCTGAGTCTCGCCCACCTCCTTAAAACCAACTCTAGCTCCATAGCAGCATTTTAATGAATACTACACTATCTCCTTTTTATCAAGCATACCAATTGTTGTGTTATTGACGAACTACTGCTGTACCACCTAGAATGACCTCACACCATTTGCATACCCATCTCCAGTCAGTTGGCCTCTTCCACACTCGTGTTGCCATCATCAAACAGACATCCTCAATACACAGAAAACCTCGACAACAACATCAATCCTTCTGAATTCACGGCCACCCAGTTGAATCTCTTTTACGAACTCCACACGACAATCACCTTACTGTTCAGCAACGTACCTGTTTATCCCACATTCTTTCACTGTTCAGACAACTCCAAATGACAGTTCACGCTGGCATCCATTATCCCAAAATAAAACACAGACCGCCACAAATTTCTACTTCGCCCAATACCTGCTTCTATTCCACCTAATCCGCTCGAACTCCAACCCTAAACCCGTGGTGAACTACCACGTCGAACCCTGCTCAGTCAACATCATGTTTGAACCTACCCAAATCCCTCTTCGTCGCGACTGGTTCGAAGTCGAGTTCAGGAATTCTCCTATCTACATCGCGATGCCTCATCTCGTATTGTATTTGAATTTGAGTTCGATTTCCTTTTTTTTTTTTTACGATGAAATGATTTTGAATGATGAGGAAAAAGAAATTAAGGCAGGCGATTTTGCTGGTTTTGGGAAAAATAAGAAGGCCGAGGGTTCCATTTATAGAGTGAGTGAGGGAACAGTAAGGACATGGCCATCCAATTTGTGTTTCTTTGATAACGAAAATGGAAGACATAAAATTTGGCTCGAGAGAACTATAGGTCTGCGAAATGAAATGCTTAGGGTGGCTGTTGTACTTCGGTTGGCTTGATATCCAACATTTGGTCAGCCTAAATTTTTATTTTTATTTAATTTTAATTTTAATCAATATGAATTTATTTGATTTAAAATACCCATTGATTTCGAACTTCGTTTTCAGCGTAGTGACCGACACCCCTAGGGTTATACCACTATTCTGAATTCAACGGAACGGTTTCTGAACTTTAATTCGACTATATAAAGGAAATAACAATTTAAATTAATGATTTAAATTAATTTCAATTTAAAATATGTTTCAATTTTAAACAAATAAACCCATTGATAATAAATTCAAATAGAGTTATATTAACAGTTAGCATTGTTTTTGATTCAGTTTTAAATTCTGAATTCAGTTATATATTATTTTCGTATTACGTTACCCGATAGATTAATTCGTATATCGATTATTAAATCAATAAATTCAATATAAAAATTCTTTTATTTTTACAATTAAATATTTACAACTAATTTAAATATTCCATTATAAAACAGCTAAAAATCCGGGACGTTACATTATTTCTCTATCGAAATATATTAAAAGACTGATCTTTACTAGGTTCTTCGTTGAAATAAGTGCTTTCTCTTATTGAATAGTTTTCCCTTTGGATTCCTCGTCTGTTCATGAAGACTTTGCATGATAATCCTTTAATCTTGAAACTTTTTGAACCACTCTAGAGCAAGAGGGTTATCTGTGAATTTCGGAGGAATGAAGTCTTTAGAGGAAATTTTCTTCCCAGTCCTAATTATGATTTGAGCAATAGGGTCCTCCGATGGTTGGATGGAATCCATTGGGAAGCCTGGTCAAAACAAAGTTATACGTCAACTTTATTGCCAAAAAAGAATGCATGATGCATAGTTTATTGGCAATAAGATGACATAAAAAAATGCAAGCATATCAAAAAGGAAAATTTTTAGCATTAACCTTATGCTGATGTTTACATAATTTCATGATGATTCATATAAAATCAAATTCTTTATCATTTATGGTATGAATTTATCTTTGTAGCATGAAAGTTTTTCAGGAAAAAGACCAATGGATAATGAATACGCTTTAGGAAAGTTCCATGCCCTTCTTGGGTGTGGATCATGGCCAACTTCTTTCAGGTACCTTCGATGGAAACGCCTAAGCAAGCCTCCACTAGGATCCTTGAAATACTAGAAATCATCCTCCAGATAATAGCAGCAAGCTTTCCAAACAAATCCAACCAGAAAGTTGTTTTCTTCGATTAACATCTAAAAAACCACAATCAACTATTTGTTTTCCTTGGTGGAACTCTCATTCCGAAGGTGAGCCTCCTTTAAGTGAGGACCCTCTTTGTCACTTTTTAAGGAAATCAAAGAGCGGAGTCACACTTATCAAACTCAAAGCATTTATCAGATAAGTTGCTATAATCTATTATCTATTTATATGATTTCCTCTACAAAAAGTTTTTTTCTACTTCTTTATCCTTAAAGGGTATAGAATGCTTTTGATGAATCTTAATTTATAAAATTTGTTACATAACTTAATTGTAAAAAATTAAATGAGGTGCTAGGGAAAGCAATGTTATACCTAGGGAATATGTAACAACCCGGAAAATCAGAACTAATTTAAAATTTTATTTTAAGGAAATTTTGTTAGAAAATACGTCAGAATTTAAAAATTCCATTTTCAAATTTAATTATTGAGTAAAAAAATAAAAAAATTTAAATAAAGTTATGATGTTATTAATGAGATTTATTAATATATTTTGATAGGTTGATTTGAAAATAATGTGTGCATTCTAGATGAAATAAATACATACATGTATATATCTTTGGCTATCGTCCTTAATTCTTTCCCTGCTTGTTCAAAATGGAATTTTTAGGAATTCAAAACGTGGATTACATGTCCAATTAAACTTCATTAATTAATTTAATTTGCAATGTTAATTATGCATTCATTTCATTCCTTTATATATTTGTTTATTTCCCTTCATTTTATTAACTTTTCTTTCCTTCAATTTATTAATTTATTTCCCTTTTTTTCTATTTTTCATGCATTGAATTCTAACGTTTCACTTATAGTTTATATTGCATTCATTCATTTCAATTTAATTCATTTTATTTTCGTTATTTCTCAATACATGCATGCAAGACTCTTACCTTGTTTTCAATGCATGCATTCATTTGCTCATTTATGTCCATTTTCTTTTTGAAATGTTTCATGCTTCTTTGCCACTTTCTTTCAATTTTCCATACATGCGTTTCCTATTATCTTACTATAAAACCTAAACATTTATTTACTTAAGTAAACAAAAATATTGCTTCTTTGAATTTGAAGCAAAATTTAGTCATGCGCCTGGAAACTCAAAGTTTCAAAGCTTATGAGCATTTTTCTGACTTCGTATTACATGGATAGTTAAGAGTCCAGCTTACGGAAAAAAATAAAAAAATCATGAAACTGCTTTAGATGTAAAAATGGAATCCATTGAACGAACTATGTTATTATTCATGAACAACATATGCATGACCTATCAAAATTTAAGCAACGACATAAAAATAACATTAGACTTGAGTTAACATCAAGGTTTTAAATCTCGGATATCGGTCGCATTTCATCTCAGGGATTTTATAGACTCGGTCTCATATCGGGGGAGATCTCGGACGAGATGAGTGTAACTGAGACGACCCCAAACCCCGTACTGACGGTGACAAGGGTTATCTTTGGAATATAACATAGAAACAGGCAATTGCAGAACAAAATTAAATAAATACACCAGATAATGAACAATAGAATATACTGGATAAAAGTAATCATCAGAGTTACACAGTATACAGGATTTTACTTAGCACAAATACAGTTCAGCCATACATGAATGTCTACAGCGGAAACAAACAAAATATGTACAATAGGAGCTGAACAACATAAAAAGAGATAAATAATAGAATCCATCTTCAGCTCCAGCTATCCAGAAAGAACCAGCTAAACCTGAATACAAGGCTGCCCGTGTAGAAAAAGGGGCACCCGAGTTTGAGAGTGAAACAAACTACGAGTCAGTCATGGGACTGGTATGAGAAATCTATTCAACACATATATAATATGGTTAATCACAGGACCACGCCACTTTCATGGAATGGGTTTACTCCATTGGATTGCCAGTGCTTTAAAACAAATCTTTCCTTTAAACATCGCTATGCTTTTTTATAAAAATGAAGCCGTTATAAGACTCAGTTCCCATCACACAATGCAACGCAAACCGGAGGATAGAGTTTTTACCTTATAACGGCCAAAATATGATTGATACGAATAAAACAAAGGCATTTGATATTATTGCTAGTGTTTATATGTTTTGAAAACAATTTCAACTCATAACTACCAATCATAGACGGCATTAATGCCCCATACCACTATGTCGCCATATATAGGTATACAATCAAAACCGCATCGTCACGTATTTGGAAATTGTATTTCTGTCATGAACCAAGGCAAAAGATAGTCCTTACCGAATTCGTGACTCTCTAGCCCGAGCCACAGGATCAGAGCTCGAGTGACCCTAGGAGCGACAGGGCCGGTCCACCGATGTGGATTAAAATTCCTGAACAATACGTTTCCCCGCCCTTTGGGGCGTAAACGAGCCAACGAATGACTCCATCGGATCCGGATCGTCCGATCAAACCGAGGCGCCTCGCAACAGCAACAACCACATAGGTGAAAAGTATATAAATGTCAGGGCTGGTAGGTCACTGACACCACCCTAGCTAGAAAGAAACGCATGTCCTCCCTGAGGTCCTTCCTCCCGTTTCTGGTTCATACCGGGGTGTGAGGCTCGCGAATTCACATTTTACACAAAGCTACGCCACACAGGCGGTGCTTTGATCATCACCACAAGACTTTGCTTTTCAACAGAAGCCCTGATCACTGCATCTTAGCATGCCACACAGGCAATTCATGCCATGCGACTGATGTCCATCGATATACAACCTCTGAGCTCGTGCTTTTCAGAGAAGGGCGTTAAGCAAAAGAATAAATTCTCCGCCGCTAAACAGATGTATATTTAATAGAGATCAATCAACACAGAATAAAATCCATTGTCAGACACACAGTCCATTTACAAGTCCGTTCTGGGTCTGAACGAAACCGGAGGCACTAAATACCTCGTAAACCCATCGACCACCACGTACGTCTGGACGATCACCACTCATTATCCATATTTCGGGATGCCTCCCAATCAGGACCTCGGTTACCATCCAAACGAGGTGAAGATCTCCGGTCTTCGACCACCGTCTTCATCTTCGACTTTCAATCGTCGGTCAATTATTTGAAATGAGAATTAACTCGGCCTTTTCAAATAATTCACGTATATTTAGAATTTCAAATCAATTTATTTCAATGGTTAAATCATTCGACAACCCCAATTTTGTTCTTTAATGTAATTTTCACACCAAACACATTCAACCATCAAATACCACATAAATCGAGCAAATTCAGTTTATTTCCACTCCATATCGTTTATGATATTTTATAACGATTTATCGCTATTTTTATTTATTTTAAAATAGCCAATTTATTCAAAACGACGCTTCGGGCCATAACGCGGCCGTGGCGCTGTTTTTCTTCAGATTTGACTTACACATATCTGAAAATCTAACCGTTGGATCTTCACAAAATTTACATCATTAGAAAGGTCTTTTCTAAACGAATCCAATGGTTCCAGTTTCGGGAAAATCCGACGGTCGGATCTCCCGGTACAATCGTTTGAAGTTTCTATTTCAAAATACGAACTACAGCGTCGTTATTCGATTAAATATAATTATATATATATATAATCGATTCTGGCGCTGTTTTTCTTCATATTTGAATTAAACATTCCAGACAATCCAACCGTTGGATTTTTACAAGGTTGGTGCCGTTGGAAAGATATTTCCAAGGCGAACCCGACGGTTGCGGTTTCGGAAAAATCCAATGGTCGGATTTCCCGTGCTAGTTGTTTGAAATCACGGTTTCAAAATGCGAACTGCACGGCCACGTTTCGTTTTGATTTTATTTATATTTATATATTTATATAAATATAGTTCATTCAACAATTTCAATATCGTTTTCACTTCAAATATTTCACTAACGCCTTAAAATTTTGGAAAAATTCGCCATAACCTCCCCTGCACCGGGAGCATCGGGAAATCTCAAATAGCTTCCCCGGTCCTTCTAATCTCAAAAAGAAAAAGAAAAAGCCAAGCGGCTAGCCAACAGGCTCATAAAATCATCACCCAAACAAAACAGTAAATGTGTATCTATTTGTCGGGCACAAAATTTTATTCCTCTTCTCTAGCCCCTTTGCTATAACGTGTTCAATGAATATGCATGTACATATATATAGTTCTTATCATTTATCATTTTCTATTCAACTTCATATTTGATTTCTATTTGGTTTAAAAACACCATTCATTCTAATGTTACATACATAGGTACAAATCATATTATTAGCTAATTAATGAATATTTCAACTCATATATATTTATTTGAACAAGTGGCTATTTTTAACACTTCACATTTCAACGATTCATGCATACAATAAAAATGTGATTTTTATTGTAAAACAACTCATTTCAAAACACTATTATTTTATATATTTCATATTGGTGATAAAAATAGGATTTTTCTTATAAAACAATTTCTTTCAAAACGAGATTATTTTACACAGTTCATATAGTCGATAAAAGGTGATTTTTATTATCAAACAATTTATTTCAAAATATGAATACCATTCAACACATGAATTTCAAATCAACGAATGAATATCGATTCAACACATGAAGGTTTTCTATAGTTTCTATATATAGATAAAAATGTGATTTTTAAAACGCGAATACCATTCAACACATGAATTTCTAATCAACGAATGAATATCGATTCAACACATGAAGGTTTTCTATTCAATGAATAAATATAGTTTTAGCAAATGAAAATGATTCAAACACATGAATATTATTCAAAATTTCGTCAGCATAACGGCAGGGTAGTTAAAACCGGGACCGTCCCTAGTACGGCTCCTCGCTCTACCTTAAAACCTCGCGGTTTTTGACAATGGGGATCATGCATCTAGTTCGCACGTAGGCGGCATGTATATATTTATTTCATTTCCACAAACTAATCCTATGTGGTTTCAACCAAATATTTCTCAACCACAAACGGGTATTTTTCAACCACAATCAATCAATATCAACCACAAACAATCCCAAACAACCATTCGCTATCAATCAATTTTCACAACAATTTCAACCAATAAATATCGTCCATGGTTTGTGGACGAGGGGCGTGTATATATATATATATATATATATGTATATACATATATATAGCAATTCACTTTTATTTCAACACATATATAATTTTTACAACGCATATATTACTTATACATCGAACGTACAACTTATACAACGCTTATACAAGAGGTGTACAACGCTAATATAACTCATACATCGACTATATAATTTATACATCGTCGTTTTCCATATAGTTTATAAATTAGAAATCTCACATTAGGTTCCTCTCCACCAAAAATAGCAGAAGGCTCAGAAAAATATGCGGTCTCTTCTAAAGTGTAGAAGGCGTCCTTGCGGTCCCGGCCTCTCTTGTTTCACTGAATTTCAACAACATATGAAAAAGATATGTTTTATTCAAAGTTTGCAACACTTTTAAGGTGTTAAAATCACGAAGGTTTAATTCAGCCGTATACCTTCTTTAATAGCTCAAAACTAGGTTTTGAAATCTCGTTCAAACCGCGAAGTGTTGCCACGATCAGATCATCCGGCGTCGAAGAGCTCCGAGAGAGCTTCCCTGCGCCACCAGCCTCGTCCAATTCGATGGCGGATCCGGCCTACGGCGGCGACTCAAATTCGGTCACTTCAGAGGCACGATTCGCGACGCTGGCGGGGCTTGGGGGGTCGAGGCCTTGTCGGATGTGAAGAGGGGAGGGAGGCGAGTCGGATCCGGGTGGTGGCGGTCGCTGGCGTGGGCTGTGGCGGCGGCGGGAGAGGAGAGAAGGTGGAGTATCGGGGTTCGTCGGTCGCTGCGAGGGAACGAGGGGTTTTTTTATATTTTTTTATATTTTTAAATTAATGAAATAAAAAATCCTATTGGCCGATGCTATATTAAATTCAAAAATTGGGGTTTTCTTGGACGAACTCGAAATCCAACCCAACGACTATCGTCCCTAGTGTTTTACCCCCATTCCGAACACAATGGGATATGTTTCGCAGGCCCATTCGACTGTTTCAGTCAGTTTCCATTCAAATCAAAATATAAAACATTCAATATTTAATTTGAACGTACATTTCAATTTGCCAGGGCCACAAACTGATTCGAAAAATCCCAGAAAAATAAATCTAGCTATGTTTTGACGATACGGTCCCAACAAAACTAGTTTCGTCGAATTCTGAGACCGTTTGCAAAAAGGCCCATTTTTGGTCGATCCAATTTAACTGTAATTGACCAAAACACATTTTCTTTTGCCACGCTCACCTATTAGCTTCAAAAATTATGAAATTTGAAATCTAGCAATAACTTCACATCCCGGACCCAACAAAAGTGGTGTCGTCAAATTCCGAGGTCGTATGCAAAATGGCCAACTTCACGGGCTATATAAATTCCATATCGACCCTTCCGAAAATTCATTCGGCCATAACTTTTGCTTTCCGCTATGAAAATTTGATTTTTCAGATTCGTTAGAAAGGTATTCACTAACAGATTTAAATATTCTTGGTTTCACTAAAATCCGGATTGTTTTGCACCCGGTAGAGTCCGACAAAGTTTGAATTCGATTTTTGAAACTACAGCGCCTTTTCAAGCCCTGTTTATAATTATAATTGATTATATTCGTTTTCAATTGTCGATTCAACTAACTTTTCATTGCCATTAGCTAAAATATTTATTTTAAATATTTAAAATCCATTATTTTAGCCAATTTAAAAAAATTAAATTGGTTCAGATTTTCTGGGTCGTTACAGTAACTTGGGAGTTCGTCTCGGATTTTCATCTCGGGTCTGGAAGTTCATATCGGAACAATCTCGAGGTACATGATATGTTAAAAATGATATTTTAACAAAATGTTATGAATGCTATAAAAAACATAGTAACATAAACTTAAAATGTAAAATAACTTTATTATTCTTTATTTTGCGAAAGATCATTCATACTCTAAATCGTAATATGCTTAAAACAGGAATATCGTTAGACAGGAAACATTAAAAGGATCCAAAACATTAAAAAATTCAGTATAAATAGACCATAAAATACATAATTTTATAAGTAGCATGTATGTAAAAAGACGAATATGAAAATCATAAGCATTGTAAAACATATACGAACATATAAAATAGTCATTTAACATACTAAATGTAAAATAACAAAAGATTGATATGGCTAAATTTGAGTTTTTTAATTATAGTTCTAATTCAGGCACAAATTTAAAATTTAACAAAAAAACTAAGATCTCAGACGATATTCCAGTATTTCGTCTCGGTCGATATATCGTTCGATATTGCAATATCTCGGGCGATATATTCGAAATGAGATTTAGAGTGATATTTGTTGTTTCGTTTCAGAAGGAGCCTAAAACAAGATCTCGGAGGAGATATCGGGCGATATTTGTGAAATTTTAAATAGTGGCTAACATAGATAACAAATGTATAATGAAAAGAAAAATAATAAATAAATTATAATCCAAATTAAATTAAGAAAATTCAAAATTTGGAATACGTCAAATTAGATAGAACGTAGGAATTACTTTCATATAGGAATATGCAATTTTGTTTTCTTTCTTGTTTTTTCACTAGGAAATGTGAAAACAGTAATTCAATTGTTTGAAATAAATATCTACATGTAACCATGCTTCACAAAAATAAATAAATAAATTATAACGCACGAAACTTGTCATCATAAAATTTCGAAATTCAAATGTAATCCATTGAATTGGTATTATTAATATTTAGTGGCATGATTGGTGGATCTTGTGACCGCTTCTCTTCATATACCTAAAACTAAACCCTCCACTATATAATATCTTTTCCTCTCCACAAATCCTCATTTCTCATCTTCCTCAAAATTTAACAGTAGCCCTGTTTCCCTCTCTCTCTCTCTCTCTCTCAAAATTCTGCAGGAAAGCCGCCACTATTTTCTCCAATGGCCATAATCGTTCGATTTTCCTTCTCTAATCTTTCACAATCCTATCCAAATTAAATTTCCATTTCAAAGTGAAATTCAAAGAGATTTTCGAGATCTACGCTTTCATACGGTAGTGATCAGATAGGGTAGAAGATTGGAGCTGATGGGTTCGGTTCTATCTGAAGTAACGAAAAAGAGGGATAAGGTTTAAAGTAAATAACTTATTTAATTATAAAATTAATTATAAAAATTATGTCATTAACCTTTATTACATCATAACTTTTTAATTCGAGGTCCGTTTTACGAACCGTCAGATGCATTGGACTCGTGTTGATCAGATCTACGTGATGGAACACTTGAAAAACAGATTTGGAGCTCGTCTCAATTTAACCTTCGGTGAGATTTCTCGTTTTAAATTTAAAACAATTTATATATATCTATATATTTAAATTGATTGTGATTGTGCTGTTAACGCTATATAAAAGTCATTTATGCGTTGTATAAAATTTAGATTTATTGATTCATTTTGGTTATGATGAATGGTTGGATCAAAAAAAAAAATTGTTCGTTAACATTTTAGTTAAGAATAAAAATGATTCATTTGTTAATTATATTTTCGTTAGTGAAAATTGGTCATATGCTAAAAATATGATTTTTCTAGATTAGAACATTATCGTTGATATGTTAATGATATTAGGAAATGAATCATTAAATAAGATTCATTGTTTTGAAAATATGTCATTTAGTTACATTTACATTTTGTAAATGAAAATATGTCATTTAGTTACATTTACATTTTGTAAATGAAAATATGCCATTTAGTTACATTTACATTTTGTAAATGAAAATATGTCATTTAGTTACATTCACATTTTATAAATGAAAATATCTCATTTAGTTACATTTACATTTTGTAAATGAAAATATGTCATTTAGTTACATTCACATTTTGTAAATGAAAACATGTCATTTAGTTACATATGTCATTTAGTTAGAATAATGTTATATTAAAGTAAAAATGTCATTTTTGCTAGAAATGTTATATCAAAATAAATATGTCATGTTTGTTAAATTAGAATTGAAAAAATATAAATATGTCATGTTTGTTAAATTAGAATTGACAAAATATAAATATGTCATGTTTGTTAAATTAGAATTGACAAAATAAAATTGTCATTTGTGTTGAATTAGAATTAACAAAATATACTTGTCATTTGTATTAAATTAGAATAGACAAAATATACTTGTCATTTGTCTTAAATTAGAATTGACAAAATATAATTGCCATTTGTGTTAAATTAGAATTGACAAAATATAATTGTCATTTGTGTTAAATTAGAATTGACAAAATATAAATTGTCATTTGTGTTAAATTAGAATTGATGAAATAAATGTCATTTCTGTTTAATTAGAATTGTCAACAACACAAAAATACTCATTTTTATACATTTTGTTGAGCTAGAGTTTTCAACAAAAATGAAATATCAATTTCTATCATTTTGTGGGATTAAAATAAAAATAGAAAAAGGTTCATGTTTTCAAATAAAAACATGTTTACATCAAAATTTCACATTTTTAATGTAATGTTAGAAAATAGATTAATGTCCATGTTTTAAAATAAAAAAAACATGTCTACATTAAATGTTCATTTTGTCAAATTAGAATTGTTGAACAAAATACACATTTTTGTAAAAATAAACATTTTTGTAAAAATAAACATTTTTGTTCATTAAACAGAAATATACATTTTTTTCATTAAAAAGGATTAAACAAAAATATACATTTTTGTTCATTAAAAAGGATTAGAAAAAAATATGCATTTTTGTTCATTAAAAAGGATTAGACCAAAAATATACATTTTTGTTAATTAAAAAAGGGTAAACAAAAATGGATAATCACTTTGTAGTCATTTTGTTGAACTAGAATTGTCAACAAAAATGAATAACCACTTTTTAATCATTTTGCTAAACTAGAATTGTTAACGAAATGAATTGGTCGCTTTTAATCATTTTGTCGAAATAGAATTGTCAACAAAAGTAAAATTTATCATTTTTGTTGTAAATGCATATATTAGAATTTATATGAAAAGTGAAAATATCATTTTGTTGTAAATGCATATATTAAAATTTATATGCAAAATTAAAATATCATTTTATTGACAATACATACATCATAATTTGTATGAGTTATTTTATTTGTAAAAACATGCACTGAAACTATATACAAATAAAACATTCTTTTATTTGGCGTGTTAAATACGTTAGAGAAATCGTCGAATGATTTATATTTATATGTAATTTTTACTTTGATTCTCGTGTGTAAATTCTTCGAATGCAGGAAAGTAAAAATTGCGAAGATACAACTATGTATAAAGGATGGTCATCTATCGTACCACTATAGGATCTGATTTGAATGGAAGGATCGAAACTCCAAAAGGCAAGAAAATTGAATCATCGCTTAGAAAAGATGCCAGCTAATGACTTGAAGACTTGAAAAGTCAGGAATGCCACTTCACTCGCAGAAGGGGGCAAATGTTAGCACCAAATAACCAAGTGAAACCGAAATCCCAAATCTAAGGTGAAGGAGTGCTAAAAGCAAGAAGCCTTAAGCGAAGTGAAAGCCCTCTCTCCATTAGTTTCTTTCAGAATTGGATTTGAAGAGCCAAAAGATTCCCATCAACATAGTAAACCTATTTTGGTGTAACCCAAAGGGCACGATCACCAAAATCGTTTTCTTTAAACATGCAAAGCTAAGCTTGGTATGCCTTTCGGGCTACTCAAAGGGAAAATGCAAAAGATCTCAAGCTTCCACCTGATAATTATCACAAGTAGTCCTCGGGCAGAGAGGAAGATGAAGCCATAAGCAGCAGTAAAATCCAGGAGATCCAACAAGATCAATCCTCCATCAACTAGCCAAAGCTTCCAATTCTGGAAGTGTTCCTTTGGAGAGCTTTGTAGAAGCACTATAAATACTCTTGCTGAGGATAGTTGAAGGCGCCTTTGCTAAGCATCCGTATGTGCTTCCACTGAGAAGCCAGGGCGAAGCCCATACGATGAAGGGAGATCTAACCCGCACTTATAAATACGAACCGAAGGGCCCAAAATTTGGATTAGATTTCTCAGTCTTGTATCTATAAGTTTGAGTTGTAAACCCTAATTTCTAAATCAATTTAAGGAAATACTTTGTAACTTTAGAAGTTATTAATAAAGAGATTTAGCCAAGAAATTAAGATAAGGAAATGGTATTTTCTCAGTTATTGTATTATTATTTTATTATAACTATGCAGATATGTCATCGAAACTGAATGGAAGATAGTGGTTCAACCAAAACACCTTCTGGAGGTCTACGAAAGGCCATAAGTATTGAAACAATCTAGCTATATCAATATGGAGATTGGAATATCCAAAACCATATAAACCAATAACTAAACAATGATTTCCTAAGATGATCCAAACTACTCCAATCCCCTTGCAAATAACCTAAAGGACCCTTCGTCAACCCTACCAAAACAATATTTAAGTGACCTACCTAGTGATTTACCATAGAAATAATAAGAATCTTGTAACCTCACTCAATGGACTTATGGGTTGACCGAAAGGATAACTTCGAAACTAATACGAAGTTATCTACATAACCCTACACATCAAGGAACAAAAGCTTCTTCCATATGGTCTTTCAACTCCTATCCACTGATGTTTGATCATTATATCATATTTTCTATAGGAACTTACTTTCAGAAGTCACTGGAAAGGTTCCAATAGGGATTTTGATACAGAAATGGTATCCAAACTTGATCTGACCCTTTCGCAGCTAAAGGAATCTATAGGAGTACACCATTTGGGGGGGGGGGGGTTAACCATATTTTTATATGACATGAAGAATGAGATTTGAGTTGATTTCTTTGAGCCTTTATTCCTATTTTTAGCTTTTCTTCTCCTTCACTAGAGTGGCCGACCTTGATTTTGTTTTTCTTGTTTGCAAAACTAAAGGTGAAGTGAATATAAGAGGTGGTAAGGGCTTAAGGGTTTGGAAATAGCCTTTTTCTATTTAAGCTTCTCATAATCCTCCTTATTACTACTTCTAAAGTGTACTAGTAACTAGTTATTACAGAATGTCCTAATTCCTAATCAAATCTTATTCTGTCCTTTATCACACATTATTTCATATAATTTATCTAATTAAATATTATAATAATATGATCATAAAATCAGGGATGTCACAACCTCCCCTCCTTAAATAATTTCATTCTCAAAATTGTGACAAGGTACACACATCACCAATCGAGCAAGAGGTAAAACATTCCATTAAGAAAATAAGGATAGGTATCCCTAATCCTAGTCTTAGTTTCCTAAGTACAATCTCTATTATCGTCATTCCACTGGACTTTCACTAATTTGATCATCTTGTTCCTCAAAATCATTCTCATTTTTTCTATAATACTAATTGAATGTCTAACAATAGTCATTTCCAATCCAACTATTAAATCTTCTAAGTAATCGAATTTATAGCAGTTTCTAGATCTCAAACGCATACTCAAAGATGATAAACACGAAATACATTATGGACCCTAGCTGATTTTCTTTGTAACTTGACTTGATACGTGAGTTTCTTGATTCTCTCGATGATAGGGAATGGTCAACAAAGCTTGGTACTAATTTCCCAAACTTTCCAAAATGGAAAACACCTTTTATCGATGAGACCTTGTCAAAAACTTAATCCCCAATTGAGAAATCTAAGTCTTTCTATAGATCAGTTTTGTAACTTTTCTATCTTGATTGAGATTCTTTAATCTTGGATGGAATCAACTTAATCATTTTCGTAGTCTCTCTAACCATATATAGTCCAAGAACTACATTATCCTCAATCTCCATCCATGAAACTAGTGGTCTACAAAGTCTTTCGTATAAAGCCTCAAAAGGTGTCATTCCTACAAAAGTTTGATAACTGTTGTTATAGGAAAGTTACACTAAGCACAAATGGTCCTTCTGTGAGCCATGAAATCTGGCACACATGTCCTCAACAAATATTTCAAGATTTTGTTGACTCTTTCGGTTTGCTCATCAGTTTGTGGGTGGTAAGCGGTATTCCTCTTAAACTTGGTACCTAAATCTTCCTACAAACTTTTTAAAAACTCAATAGTGAATAATGGATCTCCATCACTAACTACACTATTGATAATACCATGCAATTTAGCTCTATTCTTCATGAACAAATTAGCTAATAAAAGTGCTGATATGGTTGACCTAATGGGAATGAAAGGAGCACAATTGGTTAATATGTCTATTTTGATCCATATAATCTCATTTTCCCTTCTTGACCATGGAAATTTGTCAATAAATTTCATGAAATTGAATCTGGTTTCCAAGTTATAATATCTAAAGGTTAAAGTTACGCACTTAGCTTATGATGTTCAACTTTCGCTTGTTGACAGTTTAAACACTGTTTAACCCATAAGCCAACATCTTCCATATATCTTCCGAGAAGAAACTACTCTTTATACCATAATACATCTAGTTTCCTCCTTGATGAATGGTAAACTTCAATATATGACATTCCTCAATAAATTAAATCCTAAGATCTTCATTGTCTAGAATATATATTCATCTTTTCTTTATTAAACATCCATTTTGGTTCAAGCTGAAATCCTTTAGATCAACTAATTTAATTCCATTTTTCCAATCCTTTGTTTTTTCCAACTAGAAATGGATCATCCTCCTGCTTATATGCTATTATGTCGATAATACCAATTAAGCTTATAAGCATGATAATGTAACCATCTCTTAGTGAGACCGTCCTTAGACCTTACCAGAATACTACAAGTAGCTAATGCTTCGAGATCTTCCCATTCCGTTTTTATAGTTAAGAATATATTATAGTCATAGTTAACACTATACTACGGTGTCTCTGACTAAGTGCACTTGCAACTTTATCCTTTTCCCTAACTTGTAATCAATACCAAAGTCATAAGATGCTAAGAGCTCTAGTCATCTTTGTTGTGTCATATTCAAGTCCTTTTGAGAGAATGAGTACCTCAAGGACTTATGATCCATAAATAATCTGAATCTTAAAAGGCTGGTCTTCCTCTTTGCCAACACCTAATGGTTCCATTTGCATAACAACATATATATCGCAAACGCTGGTTAAATCCTTTTGGTGCATCTTACATTAGAGTGGACCCAGCCTTTAAACACGCTAAACAACTTCTGAGCGAGGCCAAGTATTTACTTAACTAGAAAGAATGAGATGAGAGCATTAACGTCAAAGCAAAGAGAACCTGCATTAATAGTTTCTGATGAATATTTGTCTGAAGCCGACCACCCCCAGAATATTAATTACCAACCGTCTACCCTAAACCGAAAACCAAACCATGCACCCTAGATCTACCCCCTAAAACCCCTTAAAGTGTGCCTTCCTTTAGGTGCCTTAGAGTTGGCTCCTTTTCAAGATCCTTACCTTAGCATCGCACACTGTCCTGGATACAAAAGTCAGAGTTCTTCAGCATATCTCTTTCGGCCTTCAAATATTCAAGGCAAAGATAACAGCAACTAACTCCAAATCATTAGTTGGATATCTACCTTCATGCGGTATGAGCTATCAAGAAGCGTATGTAATTATTTTACCTCTTTATATAAGAATAGCTCATAATCTAGTTCCACATGCATCTGTATCAATGACCAAATGTTGACTTTCTTTAGGTACAACTAGCATAGGTGCATTGGTCAACAAGTTTTTCAATTCCTAAAATGCTTCCTCACACTTATTAGTTCGAACATCCTTTCTGGTTAACTTAGTCATTAGTGTTGCTATAAAGGATAAGTCTATGATGAATCTCTAGTAATAGCTAGCTAGCCCATGAGAACTCTTGATCTCGGTAATTATTTTTGGTTCCATCCAATTAATAAAAGCTTCGATCTTTACTAGATCCATTAATAAACCTCTCCCTGGAACTACATAACTGACAAACTTAACTACTTTTCATAGACATGACAATTCGCGAGCTTTGCCTTTTATTAGTGTAACAACCTGGATTTTTAGTCATTTAGTTTTGAACATTTAAATTTATTTTAAATGTTGAATCTATAATTAAATGAATTTTCATATTGAGTTTATCGATTTAATAATCGACATACAATTTAATTTGTGAATATATCGAATTGTCGTAATACATAAAATGATAAAATAATTGAATATGAATTGAAATGTTTTCTATTGTGAATATAAATTTTCAATTGGATTAGAATTGGGCTAGTAAGTTTGTATGATGAGAAATTTAAATTATTACGTTAATTTATAAAATCATTGATTTAATTGGCATGTTAAAATAAAGATCCGAGGTACAATCTCATATTTCGATGGAATCAGTTCTATTGGATCTGTAATTGTATATTATTGTGGGATCCCAAATTTCATATCATTTGAATTTATCATTTGATCATGCAAGTATAAAATGGCTAGAAATAATTAAATCGAAGTTTATTTATATCTTCAATTTAATAGTGTTATTCCATATTTACGCTCGAAATAAATTTCAAAGTCTATTCCGTTGAGTTCAGAATAGCGTTATAATATTAAAAACGTTGGCTATTACGTTGAAATAGGGATGTGAGATTACAAGCTATGGATGCCGAGGTATTTTGGATTTTTATATCATATGTATTCTAATCTAATATTTTATAATCCATCCTTGCCTCTTCTAATAAATTAAAGCTGCGCAAGCCAGCCTGTGTTTTCTTTTCATCACCCTACAGATTGAACCATCACTAAGCCTAAGTTTGAAAATTTAGCTTTCTACGTTGTACAAAAAGAAAGTGGCCATTCTTCCTTTCTCTTATTTAAAACCTTGATCTTCTCCTTTCTCAACTCAGAAGCAAATCAAAAGCTCTTCGCAATGAATATATATATACACATGTATATACATACAAAATCGAACTGTGAATTCTAATTCTTCTATAATCAATATAGGGTGTAATGTTTGTTACTGGAGCTCGCTGCCATGAGATAGGGTTGAGTCGCGATGGTAATTAGAGGGAGCTGGAGGAAACACAACTTCTGGCGAAGGTTGAGGGAAGCAACGAATCAATTTATGGTGGTGGAGCACACACCGATGGACAGTGCCCAGATTTGGAGCACTAATGCACTCAGGCGATTACAAATTGTTTATCTGGAGTTTAAATTCTCTGGTGATTCAAGGTGAGAGGATGTTGAATGTTTGGTGTTTGACAAAGGAGGTAGGGAACATTAGGCAGATTTATAGCTTTGTTTCATGTTTGTGATATTATTGACGTGATTTGGTGTTTGGAAACGACATGGTGTAGTATAGTAGAGAAGGGTGGTGTTTTGGGTCTCTGGTTTGCCTTAGTGGGTGGTGACTGGAATTAGAAGGAGGTCGTAATTGGGTAATTGTTGTTTTAAGCAATTTGTTAAAGTGAGGGCAAGGCTATTGTGTATGTTGATGAAGGCTGAAGTATGTTGGCATTTATGGCAGAGGCAATTGCTTTGTTGAATATGGTGGAGAGGTAAGCTGTAGGATTGTGATTGTGGTGTGTTGTAATTGTCGAGTTGAATATGTTGATGAAGCTGCATGTTATCGTGGTCGTGATTAGTTGTTGTTGTCATACATGTTTGAAGTGATTGTTGATGCTTTGTAATGTCAAGTAGTGGATGGTGGTGAGTAGTGGCGCTGTGATGGGTTTAGAGAGTCATGGAAAAAAATCACCTGAAAAGAACAGGATTAAGTCGAGATGTTCAAAACATTAATCAAGGTAATTTAAGATACTAATGGTGTTATTAACAAACTTAATTTATTTAAAAATGTATATGAACTTGGAATAGCTATAATTTTGTCATACGTAACCAGATTTGTAACGGAACAAAGTCCATCGGATTCGTAAGGATATAGGCTATGCTTTCAAAGTGATTTGGAATTGTTGGAGTCTACTTAAATTAATTATGTAATTTTAATTTAATCGAATATTGTTTGATTTAAATTAAAATTGTATCGGATCTACAATTAAAAATCAAGGTGAGTAAACTCACTATATTAGGTTCACTTATAATTCATTATAAACGAATTTCTATTTAGTAAATTTTTTATATGCTGTTTGTTGGCTATTTAGATGCATTGATGAATTATTGATCAATTGTGGCTATTATATATATTAGTTATATTTAGGCTTGGTAGTTGGATATTTCCGCATCTTTTTAGCAGATGTGACCCTATGCTCCCCGCATAATAGCAGATGACCGTCTATACCGCTATACCCGCCTCGAAGCGGGATTGGTATTATTTATGTTATCTAACATCTGTAGATGTAAGAAAAACAGGTTAGAGGGATCCAGATAGATTCCTCAAAATTTATTATATTGTTGTTTCATATATATTGTGTTATATGATGTGCGATTGATTATTTTTTGTGTATTTGGATGTTTGAGTATCACTAGCCCTAAATATTGATATTTAAAAATATCACGAAAAGGAATTTTGGGATTTTAAAGAAAAAAATTACTTTTCGAGAATAGAATTTGAATTTCAAATGGGCTAGTAAATATTAGCTTGTTTTAATAATAAAAATAAGTACTGAATTTATAAATCATGTTTATAAATAAAGTGGAATAAATTATCATTGGATAATCTGGGAATGTAAATTCAAGTGTGAAGGGGAATTGGGAATTGTTTCGAAAAAGGAAACGATGAAATTTATTCAGATGTTCAAAATGTAAATTAACTTGAAATAAATCCATATGAATTTATGATTGGAATTCGACTATCTCAAATTTATAAAAATAAATTATTGTTAGAAAAGATATTTGAATTTTATTTAGTAAAAACTTCAATTTAAAAATAAATATTTTAAGAAATTGATATTTCCAGTATTTAAAAATACAAAAATAGATTCTATGTTTATAGATATAAATTTATACTAATAAAATGTATTCGAATGTAAAATAAAAAGAAAATTTGAGATTCAAAAGGGAAATTTATTTTCCCAAAATAGGAATTGAATTTCAATTGGATTTTTGAAATGGAAACTTGTTTTAATGTACAAAATAAGGATGTAAATTTATAAACGATGTTTATAAATAAAGTGAGAAAATTATCATTGGATAAATTGGAGTTATAAATTCAAGTATGAATTTAAAAAGGAATTGTAAATCGCTTCAAAAAGGGAATGATAAATTTTATTCCAAAATTCGAAATATAAACTGAATTGAGATAAATCCAAAGGATTTATAATTGAAATTTGATTATGTTGAATTTTATAAAATAATTTATTTCCAAGGAATTTGAAATTGAATTTAATATAGAAAACTGAGTTGTGAATAAATTCATAGCTGAATTATGAATTTTGAATGAAAAATTGACAGTTGTGGATAATCAGAATTTTTAAGTTAGATTTGGAAAACTGCTTTAATTCATATTAAAATATTTAAGAATGGAATTGGAATCTATTTATAGATGAAGTTTAAATGTTACATTTAAATTTAATGAAAATGAGCTCGTCGCGGAGCGGTAGTTCGTAGTTTTATGTTTCGAACTTCAATTGAGTATATAGAACTCAATATAAGTCGGAATTCTTTGAAATAAGAATCATCTGAATCTATTATTGATAAATTTCTAATGGAATAGAAAAATATGGATTTCATCTTATAGATTTTGGTTATTTCAAAATCAAGTTTCCATAAAAATAGTGGTATAATCGTTTATGAACCATAATGATTTATTAAACAAAATAGAAGGATTTTGAGTGAATAAAATCTGAATTTCCATTAGTAAAATCCAGACTTGAGTTATAAAATAAACATGAACTCAACTGAGGTAAATCAATTGATTTTTGAAAAAAAAAATCAGATTTTTATTATTGAATGTAGTTAACTAATTAGAAAAGTAATTAGTTAATGAAATTTTGGATTGAACTTAACTTTGCTTAAGTCAATTGAATTTATGAATTAAAATACGAATTTAAATTGTAGACTCAAGTTAGAAATGGAATTTGACTTGCATATAAGAAAATACAAATATACTTGAATGTGATATGTTCAAATAAAAAGGGGATTAGGCAAAAGAGCTAATTAGAAAATAAATTGGCAAAGTGAATGCAGTTGAATTTAAAGTTGAATTGATTTGAAATCGATTAAAATTGGATGAGGATATGCTAAGAAAGTATGGAATGAAGCTAATGGGAGAAATTAATTGAATGCTTGTCGAAAAGATACCTATTTAATTAAATATGAGATTTTATGAGCCTTTTTGGCAAGCTGCTTGGCTTTTGATTTTCTTTTTAGATGAGAAGGGCATAGAGAGGCGATTTGTAGTTGTACTGATTGTGCTGTACAAAGGAGACATTGGCGAAATTTTCCAAAAATTTAAGGACTTAGAAATTTTAAGAAAAAAATGATAACTAAGATCGATTTATCGATTATACTTAAAATTGGAACCAAACTGGTTAATAAAATTTAAAGTGTTGTAATAGATGTTTTTCATTAAAAATAGAAACACATGGACTATAACACTATTGTTATAGTAAATGATTTACGAAAAGGAAACGATTAAGATGTAATACGAGATTAAAAATATAGTTAGCTAAATATAGTATTTTGGGTTGTTGTAACAAAGTTTTATGCAACTTTCGTTTTAACCCAAGTAAATGTGATTTGAAAACGTTTCCAAATAAAATAAGGAATATTTCCTAAGAAGAGAAATAAATGGGTTTGTGGAAGACATAAGTAATTGAAAATGTTTTCCAACTAAATAAAAAAAATATTCTAAATGTAGAAAATAAAGAATGTGGAATTTGGAAATGTTTTCCAAGTATAGTGAGAATCCAAGTGGGTTTGAAAAATATATCGATAAGGATATTTGAGATGAATTTAGAAATGATTTAAGTGATAAAATATTAATTAAAAAGGGCTTGAAATGATCGAGAATGGAGTATCACCAGTTTTGCTCCAGGCGATAGTTAAATCTTTAATTAGATTTGAACGTGAAATGGTAATTGAATTTACCGATAACACCGTGGTGTTAGATATGAAGTATTACCATTTTTACTTCATGGGATGAATAGGCTGGGATTGGGAAATTAAAACAAATGATTACTTCGATAAGGTTTGTTAATCCCGACTAGTTTGGATAAACCATAATTTGGTTTGAATTGATATTCAAAAGAAGATTAAAGAATAAATTTAAAGAATTTATCTTTGATAAAAATTAATGGGAACCTTTCCCAAAGTATAAGAATATTTGAATAAAAGAATATTCTGAATTGGAATAAGGCGTATGTTGTGTTTGTGTAACACTTGTTTATTATATACGCGGGTTATTCAGAAAGACCAGGTTTATCCCATTCTGAATAACTGATTCGACGATGTGTCGAGGATGAAGACGGTGGTCGAAGACCGGAGGTCTTCACATCGTTTGGGTGATTACTGATGATCTTGATTGGGTTGTACACCGTAGAGGAGGGAAACAGTTGGTGATCGTCCAGACGTACTAGGAGATCGATGGATATGCGAGGTACAAGGTGCCTCCGGTTTCGTTCAGACCCAGAACGAACTTGTAAATGGATTGTGTGTCTGACATTGAATTTTATTCTGTGTGATTGATTTTTATTAAATATATATCTATTTGGCGGCGGAGAATTTATTCTCTTGCTTAACGCCCTTCTCTGAGACGTACGAGCTCAGGGCTTATATATTGATGGATATCAATCGCATGGAGTGAATTTCCTGTGTGGCATGCCTAAGTGGCAAATGATCAAGGCTTTTGTTGAAAAGCAGAGTCTTGTGGTTGATGATCAAAGCACCGCCTATGTGGCACAGCTTTGTGTAGCGTTGATTCGCGAGCCTCACACCTCGGTTGTGAACCAAAAACGGGAGAGGACATCAAGGAGGGCATGCGTTTCTTTCTAGCTAGGGTGGTGTCAGTGACTTACCAACCCTGACATTTATAATATTTTCACCTGTGTGGTTGTTGGATTGCGAGGCGCCTCGGATATATCGGTGACTATGTGGAGCCGATGAAGCCATTGGGCTCATTTACGCCCCAAAGGGCAGGGAAACGCAGTGTTCAGGCATTTTAATCCACATCGGTGGACCAGCCCTGACGATCCAAGGGCCCACCTGAGTCTGGGTCCTGAGACATGGTAGGCTAGATTGTCTCGAATCGGTAGAGGACGATCCCTGGCCTCGGTTCACAGATGGAAATCCAATTTCCAAATACGTGACTTTGCGGTTTTGATTGTGGTGCCTAGTATGGTGACATGATATATGGTACCCATGCCGTCTATGATTGATATTTATGATTGAAATTGTTTTGACACTATACACTTATAATAGTATCAAATGATTTATTTTTAACGTACCAAGCATGTTTGGCTATTATAAGGGAAAACCCTATCCTCTGGCTTGTGTTGCATTGTGTGATGGGACCTGTGTCTTATAATAGCTTCATTTTTCCAAAAAGCAATGTGCTGTTTTGTTATATGCACCGGTATTCTTAGGAGGAAACCCTTTCCGTGTTATACGGCGTGGTCCCTTGATATATATGATTTAAAGTAAAATTTTAAATAACAATTTTAGTTCTCACACCAGTCACATGACTGACCTGGAGTATATTGTTTTAACCTAACTCTGGGTGCCCTTATTTTGACACAGGCAGCTAGTAGTTTTGGTTTTGCAGATTTATATTCACAAGATCCTGATATACAGCTGGAATTATACTCGGAAAGCTCTGTATCCGCGTATTCTTTTCATTTGTATTTTTGTATTATTTTTCCACTGTAGTAATGTATTTAAATCTCTGATAATTTATGATGTGTAATATTTATTCATACTCTGTATATTCTTGTATTCTGATGGAATTGTTGTAATAAACAATGTAATGTTCTTCTGTTTGCATTCTGATTCGTCTTGTCCTTAAAGTATCCGCTCTTTCCTTCGCGGGGAATTTAAGGGTTCTTACAGTTGGTATCAGAGCTTTGGTTTACAGATCTCGGAGAACAAGACACGTTAGAACCAAACGAAAGAATTCATCAAGGATTGGATTAGTAATATCCAATAAGAATGACTCGTTAGAGATAGGATCAGTAGTATCCTAAAATGAGTGTAAAGAGTGTTGTTTTGAAAAATAAAATTGAAAACAAGCTTTGTTTTGAAAATTTAATTCAATTATTCGTATTTGAATATTTATTTATATTGATTTGGACTATCAGGTATATAGAGGTTTTAATATACGTCTGATCCACGTGTATTGGAAGCCCCCAATATACTGGATGGATATAGAGTCACACTCTAGTCGCTCGGAGATGATTCTGATGATTGTAGCTACATCATCAGAATTAGTGTTCGAGTTTCGAAGGTGTGATATTTATATATTTCCAATTGACTGGTGTGAGAACCAAAACTAGATAGGGCTTATTGTTGTGAATTGGCACCAAAAATTTAATTTTTTGACTATGTATCCAAAATATGATTTTGAAATGATAATCAACTAATTGATTGTTGGTTGTGTTGTTTGATTATTGTTTGATTAATTAAATGTCGAACCTTTAACCAAATTGAAACAAATAATGATTTGTATTGAAAATTTATCGCATTTGCATGCTTGTACATGTACTTACATGGAACAGGTTGAAACACCCCACCTCCGTTAGGGTCACTCTCAAAGGGAATGCCCTAATTTTGGTGGAGGTTTATAAGTATAAGTCACAGATATACAAGACAGATATAAGAACACATATTTGTAAACAGCGGAAAAACAACAACTTTTATTTCATAAAAGCAAATACGTGTTACAACAACATCACCATGATTGTCTTACATCCTTTCCAAAAACATAACATAACACTTTCATAATCTGTCTTGATTACATTATTTAAAGAAGCATAAATAAAACATAGATAAACTGCAAAAGCCCCATAGTGGTTGTCCAAAGCCATAGTTCAAAACGAAAAGGTCCAAGCAATACATTTCTCCTCTTCAAGCTAGATGTTAAGGCTGGTCAAGCTGCAGTGTTCCCTCCCTGTGGACCTGGGGGGGAAACGGAAGAAAAGAAGACGAAAGAAAAGTAGAGTCAGACATAAAGCCTGAGTAAGTCTAGGACTATTCTGTCTATGAATAAAGAACTGGGTATGATAAGTATAAACAAGAAGTGGGAAAGCACTATAAACTTAGTTAAGTTGTCTAGGGTCGAATATACTATCGTACCCCATGTTAATCTCTGAACCCATATAAACTAGTTTCCAACTGGCACCCCATAATCAGGGTGATGTGATCCATTCTATGATGATCGGCTCCTACTCGCATAGTTACATGTGTCTTACGGCCCCCGATGTTGTAGTTACCTATGCTGGTCCCACCATGGGGTGTATCAAGTCCCATGGTGGCGGCCCGACACAATCCTAGAATGCACAGGTATGCTACTGGTGTCCAGTGCCTTATTTTTCTGCGCCGGAGTGTGTGCACGCCCGCACCCCGTTAGAACCTACACTGCTACACCACCGCCGTCGATTTGACCTCTTACAATCAGCCCAGTAACCGTGCCCCATCCTGCCTAGTTTCAGGGTATCCTGATACACCTTCTAGGGTTACTGCTGAAAAGGGTCCCCCGTTACTAGGTTTTCTATCTCTAGCCAACATGCTAAGTTGGTTAAGTGTTTTCTAACCTAACCCCCACCAGTCGGTTTAGTTTAGCATGTTCCATTTTGATTAAGTCTTTAGTTCACTTAATCCTAACAATCCTGACTCAGCCTTAATTGTCTTATTAAAGCCTTGACCTCTCACATTAGACAGGTATTGTTGTGGCTGCCTATTGCCGGTTGGTTCCGGGCAGTCTTACGCCACAACTCAGTCTAACCTCGGGTCCTTATTGGGCTCCATGTTTAACCTCCCACATTGGATAGGTATTGTTGTGACTACTGGACAGCCGGCCGGTTCCGGGCAGGTTTACATCACAACTCAATCCAACCTCGGGTTAAACACATCGTATGTTCTACATTTACATATTTTGTCTTTCTTCTTTATTTTCTTATATGTAAATATTTGCGGCCCGTTATTAAGTTAATGGTGTAAAGGTTACACCAATCATGGACCCAACCCATACTTGAATTTGGGCCCTTCTACTTTATATTTTCATTTATTAATAAATTTAACCCAACGTTATTTTCCCCCGTTTAATACGTTCGTTTATCATAATATATGTTGGGCTTAGGCTTTTAAGCCCAACTTAGCCATGAGAAAAAGGGGAGGCTTAAAGCGTGATTACATACACAAAAAGGGGAATGTGAACGTATGAACTTGCAACATAACGTTGGAACTACAAAACAGAAACTGGTGTACTTGCATAGTAGCATAAGTGACATGAATCAAAGCATGTAAACTTGTAGTTAAGTTAAGGATCTAAATTGGATATCATTATTGACACATAGTCTTAACTACAACATAAACCTATATTTTTATTTAGGCATAATGTCAAACATAAGCGAATCATGTTCATAAGATTACTACATGTTTACAAAGGTGCTTACTTTTGTTACTAACACAAAAGTATAGTTCAACTTAATCATGATTTTAAATCTATTCACATAAATATTTCTAACATGAAATCATGATTTTTACTTTAGTCATGCAAACTTGCAAAAGGGATTTTTGAATCTAACCTAGCTATGTACCACATATGTCATCATATAATTCTTGTTATGGATTTCAATTATGCAAAATATCAATCATAGCCTAGTCATATTCAAAAGTTTGCAAATAGGTTTTCTAGTACAAAAGCATGGCTTAATACATAGATCATGGTGCCAAAGTTTCAACATAGTTTCATATGAACTATAATGACCCATATTTGTTCCAATTACGTACAAAATGATTTATGTACAAAAATATACATTATGATGGCATAGTAGCAAAACCCCAATCTTGCATGAACTTCAATTAATCAACTACATACATGTAGCTTCAACATGGATTACATAATTTGAGAATATCCAAACGTATACTTGCATAAAACTACCGCAAACATGTAGTTTTTATAATGAATAACATACTTTCCAATCGCTATACAATATTCCAAATCGATAAGAATCATAGTAACGCACAAATTAGAATTATTTATCACCACAATCAAGTATACAAACCAACACAGTTATTTGTTCATACCAAAATAATACTCTACTTACAATTGTGTGGTGAATTATCCAATTTAGGAACTTGGAGATGCGATTTCTTGTTGATTTGATTTGATTAAGTTGCTTTATGCTTTAGAATTTGCCTCCTAATCCCCTCTCCAATTGGTGGCTACTCTTAGTCGTTCCTTAGCAACATGGTGGCCTTGTTCTTATTTTTGAATGAATAGATTAGGTTGAGTCTAGGGTCATTTTTATAGGGGTTATGAACTGATTAGGACCATTGATGTTGCTTGGATTGATCGTAGCCATTCATTCGAAAGAGAGACCAATTAGAGCCTGCCACCTAGCCCTAATGACAAAGCAGACCCCTGAAAATCGACCAACATAGAATAGGCCAGCCAGGTTGGGCTGGGTTCGACCTGGCTCTGGACCAGGTCGACAGCCCTGTCGACCTGGCTAGACCAGGTCGACAGCCCAGTCGACCTGGGTGTCTTAGGCGGGAATTTTCTCGCCCTGGCCAATGGGGCCCGATTTTGGAATTTAAACATGATTCAGAAACTTCCGAAGGCCGTATCTTCTTCATACGGACTCCGTTTTTCGAAAACTCGGACTCTATTTCGCGTATTTTTCCGAGACGAACGCAATGGCGTATCCCGTTTCCCTTAGTTCTTTGATTTGAAATTAATTATATTTTAATTTGTGAATTTCACAGTTATAGAATTCGCGGGGTGTTACATTCTCCCCCACTTAAAAGGATTTCGTCCCCGAAATCTTCAAGTTAGGAGGAATGTATATCCTAACATCAAATCATCCATCTACTCATCCATCAAACACGAGCATCCATTGTCCTTAAAAGACTTCTAATGCTTCATGATCATATGCGAAGTGTGTGTGTACATGTACTTATCTAATGCAAAATCAGGCGGTCTACTGATTCAGTTGACCTCCTTAATGCGAATTATGTAAGTGCCATGAATCCATTATGTATGCAAATTTTCCTATTCATGATTCTACATGAGTGCACAATCATTCAATACAAATGCAACATCCATATGACAACACATTAGAGTTCAACCATATACGAATCCAAACATATATGCATATGCAATATGAAGTGACTGAGCCGATCTAAAACCTAGATTGTGTGTGTATATGCAACCACGAGCAACTACTAGCAATCACTTGCGACCACTTGCAACCATCATCCATAACATGTTTCAATTACATGTTTCCATCCAAAGGGTTTCTACCTAAAAGATAAGATAGATAAAAGCGCAACTTAAGGAAAAGGAAAGATCAAGGATGTACCCTCGAACAGAAAAGGGTAGGCAGTCCGTATTCTAGCTTCAGTTTCCCAAGTCGCATCTCCCTCGACGTCGCTCCACTGAACTTTGACGAGCTTGACTTCGCGGTTGCGTAGCTTCTTCACTTCCGTTCCTAATATGCGGGTTGGAACTTTTCTTATGGTTGCTTCACGTTCCACTTCGGCCTCTTCGAGGATATTTGGCTCTACCACCTCAGCAGACTCATGTAGACATTTTCGGAGATGTGAAACGTGAAAAACGTTGTGGACTCCAGCCAACTTCTCGGGTAGCTCTAATCTATAGGCCATTTTCCCAATTTTCTCGATGATAGGGAATGGCCCTACGAACCTTGGTGCCAGTTTTCCTGTGGTTCCAAAACGAACAACGTTTCTTAGCGGAGATACCTTGAGAAAAACTCTGTCTCTAACCTCAAATTCAAGGTCGGTCCTTCTCTTGTCGGCATAGGACTTTTATCTGTCTTGGGCCGTCTTCATCCTTCTTCGTATTAAGTCTACTTTCTCTGAAGTCTCTCGGATCATATCTGGTCCAAGTATGAGCTTATCAGTAGACTCCCACCAACAAGTGGGCGATCGGCACGGTCTTCCATATAAAGCTTCGAAGGGCGCCATTCCGATGGTTGCTTGATAGCTGCTGTTGTAGGCAAATTCCACCAAAGGAAGGTGGTCTTCCCATGTCCCTCCGAAGTCAAGGACGCATAGCCTTAAAAGGTCTTCCAAAACTCTGTTCACTCTCTCTGTTTGGCCGTCGGTTTGGGGATGATAGGCTGTGCTCAAGCATAACTGCGTTCCTACTGCTTCTTGCAGACTCCGCCAAAACTCACTGGTGAAGATGGGGTCTCGGTCACTAACAATGCTAGATGGTATTCCATGGAGTCGAACGATTTCCTTGAGGTAAAGTGATGCTAGGGATGAGGCAGTTCTTTTACTTTTGACAGGTAAAAAGTGGGCGCTTTTAGTAAGCCTATCCACTATTACCCAAATGCTAGTGTTGCCTCTCCTAGACCTAGGCAGCCCATCGATGAAGTCCATTGTGATGCTATCCCACTTCCACTACGGGACCCCCAGAGGATGTAGCAGTCCGCCAGGCTTTTTCTGTTCCGCCTTAACCTGCTGGCACACCATGCACTTAGAAACGAATTCTGCCACGTCCTTTTTCATGCCGTTCCAGAAGAAAGTCCTTTTTATGTCTTTGTACATTTTATCTCCGCCTGGGTGTATCGTCATCTTGGAGTGATGTGCTTCCTCGAGAACCTTCTTTACTAAATCTTTTGTCTGTGGGACGCATAGTCTTCCGTCTCGCCTTAGCAAACCTTTATCGTCGATGGAGTATCTGTTGAGGTGACTTGAAGTCTCACCCCTAATTAGCCTATCAATTGTTTCCACAAGCTAAGGGTCTTCGCGTTGTGCTGTCCCTACTGAATCTACTAAAGTTGGGCGCACTTCGAGAGATGCTAGCAAGCCTGGTACGAAATCGGAGGAAGGCCTAAAGTCGAAGTTGGCTATAAACTCTAGGCTTTGTCTTTCAACAAACAACGGGCTTAGGGTCAATTTCTTTCGGCTCAACGCGTCTGCCACTACGTTGCCTTTGCCCGGAGTGTAGGAGATTTCGAAATCGTACGAGGCAAGAAACTCCATCCATCTTTGTTGCCTCAAGTTAAGATCCTTCTACGAGAAAAGATATTTCAACGATTTGTGGTCAGTGTAAAGTTCGAACTTCTCACCTAGGAGATAGTGTCGCCAAGACTTGAGTGCAAAGACGATGGCGGCTAACTCAAGATCGTGGGTTAGGTAGTTCTTTTCGTGCAGTTTCAACTGCCTCCCGCCATAAGCTACTACCCTTCCTTCTTGCATTAAGACGGCGCCTAGCCCTGTCCCACATGCATCCGTATAAACAGTGAACATCTTGCTCCCATCTGGCAGTGTCAAAACTGGGGCTGTTGTAAGAGCCCTTTTCAGTCGTTGGAAAGCAAACTCGCAATCCAAATCCCAATTGAACACTAGATTCTTCTTTGTCAATTTTGTGAGCGGAGCTGAGATTTTCGCAAAATCCCTTATGAACTTTCGATAGAAACCTACTAGTCCTAGAAAGCTTCGGACCTCAGTTGCATTCCTTGGTGTCTTCCAATCCTGTACCGCCACTACCTTAGCAGGGTCCACTGCTAACCCTTGTTTGGATACTATGTGCCCAAGGAACCTCACCTCTTCTCTCCAAAAGTGGCATTTGGAGAATTTGGCTTTTAGTTGATGGACTCGCAAAGTTTCCATGATTGCCCTTAAGTGCTGAGCATGTTCCTCTTCACTCTTTGAGAAGATAAGGATATCATCTACGAAGACCACTACGAATTTGTTGAGGAAATCTCTAAATACCCTACTCATCAGGTCCACGAAGTAAGCAGGTGCATTTGTCAAACCGAAAGGCATGACAAGCCATTCAAAGAAGCCGTCTGGGGTTCTGAACGCCGTTTTATCGATGCTATCTTCAGCCACCCTTAGCTGATGAAAACCGGTTGCTAAATCGAGCTGGGAGAAAACAGACGCTCCTACAAGCTGGTCAAATAAATCGTCAATTCTAGGGAGCGGGTGCCTATTCTTTTTCGTTAGCTTGTTGAGCTCCCTATAGTCAACACATAGACGGAGTGAACCATCCGCCTTTGTAGCGAACACCACCGGAGCGCCCCATTCTGAAATGCTTCTCCTAATGAACCCCTTTTCTAGAAGCTCTTTAATCTGTTTACTGAGCTCTTTCCTTTCTCGTGGAGCCATGTGTCTAACGGGCAACGCAACGGGCTTTGCATTATCTACAAGATATATGCGGAAGTCTATTTCCCGCTTCGGAGGCAAGCCCTTCACCTCTTCGAAGACATCCGGATATTCCCGGACCACTCTAACTGATTGCAAATTTTCAACAGAGGCATCTAGCGATTCAAGATAACTAAGCATAACCGCATACGAGGGATTACAAGAAATTTCCAAAGTATTACCGAGCTGGGTTAGGAGCCTAACAACCCTTTTCTCACAATCAAGGATGGCCCCATTACTGGATAGCCAATCCATACCCAAAATCAAACCATAACCCGAAAAGCCCAAAACAAAGGCACTACATTGAAATTCTACGCTTAGAATAGAAATTTTCAATCCCAAACAGATCATAGACAAATGAGATGGGCCCCCAATTGGGTTTGAAACAATTAAGGGGTCCTCTACCATACTAGTTTTTAGGTGCAGAGATTCTACTAAAGCAGACGAGATAAAGGAGTGTGATGCGCCAGAATCAAATAAAGTGCGAACGGGGTGATCATAAAGATAAACTACACTTTCTACAGAAGTATTTATACCTCGCTGTTGCAGAGGTGGCGCTTCCAGCACATGAACCTGTGCCCCTGGGGTGGATCCAGCCCTCTGCCCCTGTCCTCGTTTCTTTGGGCAGTCCTTAGCCCTGTGGCCTGTCTCACTGCAAGAAAAGCACCCACCATTCTCCTTGGCCTTCTTTTTCCGGCAGTCCTTAACTAAGTGCCCCACTTTGCCACAGAAATTGCACTTCCTCTTCTCTTTGTTGCCTTTCCCGCCCTTCTTAAAGTCTGTCTTCTTAGGCTGCAAACCCTCTTTCTTCCCTTGAGAGCTTTCTGCCTTTGTCTCCTTCTTGCCCTTATCCTCTTCATTCAGCAATGCCATTTGCACCAATCTTTCATACGTGGCTCCCATGGGTATATGGGTCATGGCCAAACTGTGTAATGGCTCATTCAACCCTTTGACGAAACGGAGAGCCTTCTTGTGCGGGGTGTTGACTAGGTCAAGCCCAAACCTAGCCAGCTCATCGAACTGATTCACATACTCTCTGACTGTCTTGTCCCCTTGCTTAAGAAATAAGAATTTTTCCAACTGCAAACTTCTTTCCGCATCTGAGAGAAATTTAGTCTCAAACCTTGCCCTAAAGTCCTCCCATGTCTCCACTGGTCTTTCAGCATTAGTGACTTCCCACCAGTAGGAAGCCTCGCCCTTCAATAGCCACACTGCCAATTGTACTTTTTGTCTATCTTCTACCTCAAAGATGATGAATAGGTCCTCCGTTTCTTTCAGCCAATTTCTAGCTGCCACGAAGGACTCAGTTCCATGGAAATCCTTTCCTCCCATAGCTTTAAAATCTTTACATATCTTAGCAAAAGTGTTTCCCCGAGGAGGAGGTGGAGGAAAAGGTGCCGCTGCAGCTGGATGATTTCCTGCAGCTGGGGGAGGAGGAACGGTAGGACCTGGCTGAGTGGCTCTCGCTTCTAAGAACCGTCTAAACCAACCAGGTATTGGCACCCCTTCTGGCAAGTTAAGATCTTCGGACATGCTGAAACAAAAAGGATAGATTCAAAACGAAGGATAAGAGATAGTACCTATGGCTTTGGGGAGTGGACTTTGCCTTTTAAAATAAAATAATATTTTTATCTTTTTAAAAATGCTTCTTTAAATTTCCTTTATGAAAATAAATTTTTAGAACTTTTTATCTTATCTGGTAAACATATGCTCTGATACCAAGTGAAACACCCCACCTCCATTAGGGTCACTCTCAAAGGGAATGCCCTAATTTTGGTGGAGGTTTATAAGTATAAGTCACAGATATACAAGACAGATATAAGAACACATATTTGTAAACAGCGGAAAAACAACTTTTATTTCATAAAAGCAAATACGTGTTACAACAACATCACCATGATTGTCTTACATCCTTTCCAAAAACATAACATAACACTTTCATAATCTGTCTTGATTACATTATTTAAAGAAGCATAAATAAAACATAGATAAACTGCAAAAGCCCCATAGTAGTTGTCCAAAGCCATAGTTCAAAACGAAAACGTCCAAGCAATACATTTCTCCTCTTCAAGCTGGATGTTAAGGCTGGTCAAGCTGCAGTGTTCCCTCCCTGTGGACCTGGGGGGGGGGGGGGAAACGGAAGAAAAGAAGACGAAAGAAAAGTAGAGTCAGACATAAAGCCTGAGTAAGTCTAGGACTATTCTGTCTATGAATAAAGAACTGGGTATGATAAGTATAAACAAGAAGTGGGAAAGCACTATAAACTTAGTTAAGTTGTCTAGGGTCGAATATACTATCGTACCCCATGTTAATCTCTGAACCCATATAAACTAGTTTCCAACTGGCACCCCATAATCAGGGTGATGTGATCCATTCTATGATGATCGGCTCCTACTCGCATAGTTACATGTGTCTTACGGCCCCCGATGTTGTAGTTACCTATGCTGGTCCCACCATGGGGTGTATCAAGTCCCATGGTGGCGGCCCGACACAATCCTAGAATGCACAGGTATGCTACTGGTGTCCAGTGCCTTGTTTTTCTGCGCCGGAGTGTGTGCACGCCCGCACCCCGTTAGAACCTACACCGCTACACCACCGCCGTCGATTTGACCTCTTACAATCAGCCCAGTAACCGTGCCCCACCCTGCCTAGTTTCAGGGTATCCTGATACACCTTCTAGGGTTACTGCTGAAAAGGGTCCCCCGTTACTAGGTTTTCTATCTCTAGCCAACATGCTAAGTTGGTTAAGTGTTTTCTAACCTAACCCCCACCAGTCCGTTTAGTTTAGCATGTTCCATTTTGATTAAGTCTTTAGTTCACTTAATCCTAACAATCCTGACTCAGCCTTAATTGTCTTATTAAAGCCTTGACCTCTCACATTAGACAGGTATTGTTGTGGCTGCCTGTTGTCGGTTGGTTCCGGGCAGTCTTACGCCACAACTCAGTCTAACCTCGGGTCCTTATTGGGCTCCATGTTTAACCTCCCACATTGGATAGGTATTGTTGTGACTACTGGACAGCCGGGCGGTTGCGGGCAGGTTTACATAACAACTCAATCCAACCTCGGGTTAAACACATCGTATGTTCTACATTTACATATTTTGTCTTTCTTCTTTATTTTCTTATATGTAAATATTTGCGGCCCATTATTAAGTTAATGGTGTAAAGGTTACACCAATCATGGACCCAACCCATACTTGAATTTGGGCCCTTCTACTTTATATTTTCATTTATTAATAAATTTAACCCAACGTTATTTTCCCCCGTTTAATACGTTCGTTTATCATAATATATGTTGGGCTTAGGCTTTTAAGCCCAACTTAGCCATGAGAAAAAGGGGAGGCTTAAAGCGTGATTACATACACAAAAAGGGGAATGTGAACGCATGAACTTGCAACATAACGTTGGAACTACAAAACAGAAACTGGTGTACTTGCATAGTAGCATAAGTGACATGAATCAAAGCATGTAAACTTGTAGTTAAGTTAAGGATCTAAATTGGATATCATTATTGACACATAGTCTTAACTACAACATAAACCTATATTTTTATTTAGGCATAATGTCAAACATAAGCGAATCATGTTCATAAGATTACTACATGTTTACAAAGGTGCTTACTTTTGTTACTAACACAAAAGTATAGTTCAACTTAATCATGATTTTAAATCTATTCACATAAATATTTCTAACATGAAATCATGATTTTTACTTTAGTCATGCAAACTTGCAAAAGGGATTTTTGAATCTAACCTAGCTATGTACCACATATGTCATCATATAATTCTTGTTATGGATTTCAATTATGCAAAATATCAATCATAGTCTAGTCATATTCATAAGTTTGCAAATAGGTTTTCTAGTACAAAAGCATGGCTTAATACATAGATCATGGTGCCAAAGTTTCAACATAGTTTCATATGAACTATAATGACCCATATTTGTTCCAATTACGTACAAAATGATTTATGTACAAAAATATACATTATGATGGCATAGTAGCAAAACCCCAATCTTGCATGAACTTCAATTAATCAACTACATACATGTAGCTTCAACATGGATTACATAATTTGAGAATATCCAAACGTATACTTGCATAAAACTACCGCAAACATGTAGTTTTTATAATGAATAACATACTTTCCAATCGCTATACAATATTCCAAATCGATAAGAATCATAGTAACGCACAAATATGAATTATTTATCACCACAATCAAGTATACAAACCAACACAGTTATTTGTTCATACCAAAATAATACTCTACTTACAATTGTGTGGCGAATTCTCCAATTTAGGAACTTGGAGATGCGATTCCTTGTTGATTTGATTTGATTAAGTTGCTTTATGCTTTAGAATTTGCCTCCTAATCCCCTCTCCAATTGGTGGCTACTCTTAGTCGTTCCTTAGCAACATGGTGGCCTTGTTCTTATTTTTGAATGAATAGATTAGGTTGAGTCTAGGGTCATTTTTATAGGGGTTATGAACTGATTAGGACCATTGATGTTGCTTGGATTGATCGTAGCCATTCATTTGAAAGAGAGACCAATTAGAGCCTGCCACCTAGCCCTAATGACAAAGCAGACCCCTGAAAATCGACCAACATAGAATAGGCCAGCCAGGTTGGGCTGGGTTCGACCTGGCTCTGGACCAGGTCGACAGCCCTGTCGACAGCCCTGTCGACCTGGCTAGACCAGGTCGACAGCCCTGTCGACCTGGGTGTCTTAGGCGGGAATTTTCCCGCCCTGGCCAATTGGGCCCGATTTTGGAATTTAAACTTGATTCAGAAACTTCCGAAGGCCGTATCTTCTTCATACGGACTCCGTTTTTCGAAAACTCGGACTCTATTTCGCGTATTTTTCCGAGACGAACGCAATGGCGCATCCCGTTTCCCTTAGTTCTTTGATTTGAAATTAATTATATTTTAACTTGTGAATTTCACAGTTATAGAATTCACGGGGTGTTACACAGGTCATAGCAAGGAGGCTAGAGAAGATGAATAAAATTGTTTGCCCGACAAATAGGTACATGTTTATTGTATTTCTTGGGTTTTTGATGATTTTATGAGCCGATTGGCTGTTTCTTTTTCTTTTTGGATTGGTTAGGGCCATAGGAGGCTATTTGAAATATCCCGAAGCTCCCGGTGCATGGGAGGTTATGGAGAAATTTTTCGAAAATTTAGGGTGTTAGCCAAATTTTTGAAAAACTTGAAAAGTTCTTAGAAACTGAAAAGTTGAAGAACTTAAGCCATAATTAAAATAATGAACACTACAACAAAAAACACTTTTCGCAACAGGCGATATCTGTTGCAGTAGACCTATTGCAACATACCTGCGCCTGTTGGTATAGCCGAAGTTGCAAAAAGTCTGTAACATTCTCTGCCTGTTGCAATAAGATGTTGCGGTATACTTTTTGCAACAGTAAATGCCCGTTGCAATAGATCATTTTGCAATAGTAAATGCCCGTTGCAATAGATTCGTAAATCTGTAAAAAAAAAATATTACAGCATATAGATATTACATATTAAATGTATTTGTTTTAGTAATAGTGTATATCACATAATGAAATAAAACAAATAAATTTTTTATTCTAACAAAGTTTTAATAGTACAAACAATTACAATAAAATTTCTACAATTTTCATACACCGTTCATGTATAACAATTTCTTCTCTCACACAACACATATATTCGAATAGAGTATTTTCTACTCATATTTCTACCCTCATACATATACTATAACAAGAGAGTATATATCATCAGTTCACTAGAACCCATCAGCCTGCATCTGTTCCAGAATTCCCTCCTCCGAAAACTGAAATTTTTAGCACTTAATATAAAACCTGTTGATGTGAAATTACACTTGATCAAACAAGTTGTCTACAATAAGCCCAACATACTCTATAGGTTGTGCTTTCTTATCTAAAAAATGGGCATGTCTGAAGTTGAAATTTCAGTTAAGTCTAAGTACTTACGATTGAATACATAAAATATTAAAAAGTCATGAAATCACTTATGTGTTGAATCACATCTTTACACAGCCAAAATTTAGATACTTACAACTTTTTATAAAATTGTTCACATGAACCATTGAACACAAACCAGAAAATGTCTCGTTCACACAGGACCACAGGAGGTGCATTCATACATTTAAACCCAAATACATATTACATACCCTTTTCCCAACGCCTTCCAAAACATTCAAATGTGCAGACCCATTTCATCAACTATCCCATTAACATGTCCCTTTTGATTAACAAAAACGCAACCACATAAATAAATAAAAAAATGCATGATTATATTACCTCTGAGTTGGAGATGGAAACACTGAAAACGTAAGCATCATTCTATCTGGATATTCTTCTCTGATCTTTGATATGAGTAAAGTCCCCATCCCCGATCCTGTTCCGCCACCCAGTGAGTGACACACTTGAAGACCTGCCAAATCAACTAATTATTCAGTATAAGACATAAAACAAAGAAAAACTAAACGAGCAAGGAAAACAAAAAACACAAGAAAAAAAAGGAGAAAGAAAGAAAAACCTGAGCGTAGGAAATGATTATTCAGTCTGATTCCGCCAATAAGTCCTCCAGAACTTCTAAAAAAAGGGAGATTTCTTTTCTTATTGCAAATTCTCAATCTGTAGATTACTTTCCTAAAATACTAACAACTATACAAAAAAAGATAAATAAAACAAAACATAAACTGAAAGAGAGTGCTCAGTACAGCGGGGAATCGACGTGTAGATTTCAATGCATAAGAAAGAGACATACAATCTGGTCTGTTGAACTTAGATGCCTCAATCATCTATATAGAATCCGTTTCGTTAAAAATATCCATCACTATTTTATATTTTTATTATGAAGTTGCTTTCTATATGTGTGGTATATGTTCTAGATTGGTTGATTGTGTTGGTATAATCTGAATAGAAATGATCTGGATTGCGTGGCGTAATAGGTTTGGGAACAATTGTGCTGGTACATCTTCAGTCGATTAATGTTTTTGCTGTCTTGATTCTATTATGTAGCTTTGAGGATCAACCAGCCTACAATAATACTGTAAGCTAAGGTGAAAACTTGCACATTAGTGGCTATTTGTACTGCTATAAAGGAGCAAAAAATAACATAATGTGATGCTGGTTTCATATGCAGGTGGTCGATTGTTAATCCGCCTTAGGTCATGGTATACAACACATCTTCCATCTTAATTCGTGTTTAATGGATAGTACGGTACCATATTCCACTTTTATTCTCAAGCTGCTATACCCAGTATTTCATAGTTCAAGCTAGAACTTTTCGAAATTCCTTTATTATTATTTTCTACTAGATAATCAGATCATTAGTGTTTTATAATTAACAACATGTTTGATGTCAGATAATTCTTGCATATGGTATGAAACAATTCTGTCACGTATTTGACACAAAAGTAGACAGCCTAATATGTTGTTTTTAAGTATGCAATGTCTGTGAATTTTTTCACTGCTGATATGTTTTATTTGTTTCCTCCATTTATTTTATACTACTCTATTTTTTTTGTCTTAACAGTGTTTAATGTAGCATTGATATTTTTTCCAACATTGGAAGGATATGTATCTTTAAATTTCACACTTAACATTACCCCACATAATTATGCTGTCGTTGGAACTCATGGCCTTATATCACATTTTGCCAAAATTCACTCTACCTTCATTGTTAATAATTACAAACAAGTTACCGTATTAGGTTGTTGTACAAAATGAGTTATTCCAATTAAAAGATTAAAGGTATTGTTAAAAACAACTTTTTGATATCAAATATAAACTTTTTTTTCGCTAAATGGTAGTTGCATGTCTATTTTTTACGATTTAGTGCATAATTTTATATTGATAAAATTTGATTGCAAATAAATATGAAGTAAAGGACTTTTTTTTCTTCCTTGTATGTTTTTTTCATATTTACTATTAATGTTTCTATGTGTAATGATAACCCCGTTATTAAAACACGGTTTCAAAAGTCACGTATTGGATCATCAAGAAATGATGGACCGGTTATAGCTCAATATAGATGGGCCGGTTGGCTCTGAATCTATGGATCGGATGGCTTCACTTGAACGAACTGCAAGCATATTTAACCATGTGAATTTGGCAACCATAGACCGTTCTGGCACAACATAATTCGATTGGCATAAACCGTTTATAAAAGACAATGGGTCGGTTATATTCATGAGTTGGTAACATTGCATATATAAGCATTGATCAAATATATTATATGGTTTGTGTAAAGCAAGAAATGTGCTGACGTGGTAGAACACAAAAGTTTGGATCGATCACTGTATATATGGGTCGGATATATATAGTCAAATATAGCTCATTTGTTTCTTTCTTAACGAATAATGATGATGAAATGTTGAGAAGGATTTTGTATCAAAGGTGAACAAAATGGTATAGAGCACTAAATACAATATCTAAGTAATGCTGGCATCAATCAAAATTGTTCAGGCAACATGTACTATGTGAGAACATGTTTTGAACACAATAATTGCCAAGTGGCTACCATAATAAATGAGTGCATTTTGTATAGTAGAATGACGTAGTGGAAAAGGTTTAAAAAAGTGGACAAGTCACTGATGTTTACCCTAAAGTTCAACTGAGTCTAATTTCTGAAGTACAAACCTCTTTGGATACACAATTTCATATGAGCACGTTTACTCTAATAAGAACTCATTATCAGATATATTTGGCAGCCTCACATCAAAAAGTAGGTTTAGGTTAAGACACTGTTATATGGTAACCCACTATGTAGAAAAACTGATGTCATGGACTGTCTAAGTTATTAAGCTGCCTGACAGTCCGTACCAAGTTATTAAGATTAAACACATTCCAACCATACCAAGTTACTAGGATTAAACAACGTGCAAAATTTGTCAAATAAACAGGCCAAACAATATACAATAAAAATAAAGAAAAAATAGTAAGTTACCTACTTGATTTGCCCATTGATTGCCGCCTCGCAGCCATCATCAAATTTCTGCCTAGCAATCGATACATTTAACGAAGCAGGTACGAGATCCAAATCCCTGTTCAAGTCCAGCTCTTTGAAAAGCTCGAAAACAACTCCAGTCAAAGGTCTGCTATTCTCGGCAGCCATGGCTAAAACCAAACGCAAATCTCCACTTTTGCCCTTCCCAACCTTCAAGCACGAAGACTAGAAAGATCCAGGAGAGATTCCATAGGTTTGTGGAGATAGAAGCGAAGACAGAGAGGAAGCTGGAAATTTTAGAAGCATTTCTATTGATTTCAAAGGGTTTGATTCACCGTTAGGATAACTGAAAATGAGAGTGACGAGGAATGAGAAGCTGAAGCAGCTTCAAATAGGCCTTATCAGAGATTATAATACCAATGAAATCCCGCATAATCAAATTTCTCACTTCAGCCAGTAGAAAAGAAGAAATCTAAAAGAGTAGGTAGAAAAGGGGAGGAGAAAATGCTTGTGGTGGGGTGAGCAGATGAGCTTTCAGGGTTTTTGGCGGTATTCTCCTATGAGTTGGTGAAGGTGTAAAACTTGATTTGGGTCTTGGTTAGGATCGAGAAGGTAAAGAAGTGAAGATGAAGGTGGACGATCTGGGAATCGATTTGGTAACTAGGGTTCTAAGAAGAAAAAGGGGTTGACGGCTGCGGACATAGAACGTAACGAGGGAGAGCTTCTAGAATGAACACGCTTCGTCTCTTAATTAAGTCCTCATATAAAATGGGTTGAGAAATTAGCACCTATTAGCATTTTAAAACCAGTTGTAAAAACACACTTCATTAACCACTAATTATTCAATATAATAATAGAAATATAAAAACGATCATTAATGATAACCAGAAACTATTAATTAATTCATAAAATACCTCTATCAAACACAAATTATAAATTAATGCATACAAGAAATTATTATTAAATATTAATTACTCCTTAACAGTAACATTAATCAATTACTATTTATATTTATTATGAATCTATTAATTATTTATTATTTATTTAATATTTAAACATATTCATATTTCAAATTAATTATTATCCATTAGTTTTTTATTATTAATTAATAATTTTTATCTATTTTATTATTTTTTAAATGTTAATTATTATTATTTGTTAATTATTATTATTTAATTATAAGTTATAAATATCACTTTAAATTTAATTATTAACTAATAATTATTAAATATTTATCCTAATTATTATATAATTACTAATAGTTAATCATTTAATAGTAACTATTTAAAAATTATTATTAAAAGTTAATCATTAAAATCTTATACTTATTTTTAATATGTTTTCGCAACTGGCTGTACTGGTTGTAAAAAATATAGTTATTGCAAGTGGCGAAAACAGTTTCTAAAGATATTTATTTGCAACTGGCTAGGATGCACAGTTGCGAAAAATATGTTTTTGCAACAGGAAAGGAAGTGAAGTTGCTAAAAATATGTTTTTCGCAACAGAAAGTAAAGGCCTGTTGCTAAATCTTATCTATTGCAATTGCTATAATAGGTCTGTTGCTAAATATCATTTACTGCAACTGTCATTTAGCGCATGTTGCAAATATCTAGTTGCAATAGGGTATTTTTCTTGTAGTGGAAAGTTGAGTCGATTTGTAAAACAACTTTCAGCTTCGTTCCTTTTCGGGAATGAAAAGTTTTAAGTGGGGGAGATTGTAATAACCCGGAAATCCGAGCCAGTTTAAAATTTTTATTTTGGCAATTTTAGTGAATTTTGAATATTTAAAATGAATTATTTTAAATAATAACGACGAGAAATTTATTTTGAATAGAAATATAATGTAAATATTTATTTGAATCATCGTTAGAATATAAATATTTTATTTTAATTATAAAAGGAATTGAAAATGGCGCGGTATTTTGAAAATTCGATTTCAAAGTTCAAATGAATGTACAGGATTCAAAATAAACCGGATTTTGGAAAAACCAAAAATATTAGAATCTATTTGAGAATATCTTTCCAACGAATCCGAAAAATTGAAATTTCATTACGGGAATAAAAAGTTATGCCCAGTTGAAAATTCAGAATAGTCGCTATGGAATTTTGGCCATTAAAAATGGGAATTTTGCAAACGACCTTTGTTTTCGACGAAACCACATTTGTTGAATCCGGGATGTCAAATTATAGCTAGGTTTCAAAATTCATAATTTTTGAAATCAATATGTGAGCGGGGCGAAGTTAAACGTGTTTTAACAGTTTCAGTCAATTTCGATCGACCAGAAAATGGCCATTTTTCAAACGGTCTCAGGATTTGACGAAATTAGTTTTGTTAGGACCGTATCGTCAATACGAAGGTAGAAATATTTTTTCTGGAGTTTTTGGGGTCAGTATGTGCCCCGGTAAATTGAAATGTGCGTTCAAATTCAATATATAGAGTTATATTTTAATTTTGACAAAAACTGATCGTAACGGTGGCTCACGATACATATCCCATTGTGTTCGGAATAGGGGTAATTGGCTAGGGGCGACAGTCGTTGAGTTTGATTTCGAGTTAGTAGCAAAAAGCTAGTAAATTCTGAATAAAAAATTATTATTTAATTATCAATATAAAGGAAAATTTGGTTAAAGCCCTATCACTCTCTCCACGCGGTCAAACTTGTCATTGTGCCCCTAATTAAAAAGAAAACCCGATAACCTCTTTCCCCCATTCGATTTTTCACAAATCGCAGAAACAAAATGGAAAAAAAATTGGCGACGGAAATCGCTGCCACCGCCGCTCCAAGTGGCGCGCCACCACCGAAGACTCACCCTCAACCTCGCGCGCAGAAGAAACACCCCCCCCCCTCTGACGAAGACCACGAGCACGTGAGTGGAGTTCGCACTCAACTCCAGCCACCCAATTTCCGCGTCAGTCGCTTTAGGGCCGCCACCACCTGGTTGTTGCCACCCCCAACCACCAAGAGACCGCCACCGGCCAAGAGACCGCCACTGGCCAAGTCAGGTTTGAAGGAGAGGCGAGGCTTGTTATCAGGTTTGGATTTAGTGGAATAACGTTTGGGGATGAGTGAATATTGAAGCTACGAAGGCAGAGGAAAGAGGAAGCGTTGATTAGATTTGAAAGCGTCGTTTCAAAAGCCAAAAAATTGGTTTTGTATCGTAAATGAAAATTTTGTTTTAGAGCAAAAAATTGATTTTGGAGCCAATGAAAATTTGTATGCCTCGACGTAAAACGTTTTGCGTTAATTAGGTTAAAACTTTCGAAACCATCCGCGTTTATTTTTTGAAAGTAAAAATTTATTTGATATTTGAAAAACAAATAGAAATATAGTCGCATCCCATCTAATCTTAACTAGGAGAGTAGTTATTTTTTATATATTCTTATAAATAAATTGATTATCATTTACAATTTTATATAAGTAAACAAATTTAATATCTTTATAAATATTAATATTTGCTGCATAAAACCGATTTGTCCAGCATTTATTTTAGTATTAAAATTGATATATAATGAATCAGAGTTCTTTGTTTAGTATTGACTTTCAAATTTTAATTATTATAGAGTTAATTACTATTTATTGTAAAAAACATTATATATCACTTACAGTTACTTTTTTATTATAGTAGCTATTATTTAAAAATTATTAATATATTATTTAATATTTATTAATTAATTACAAAATAATTATTGATAACCGAATTAATAATTATTATTTAATAATAATCATAATTTAATATGTATAAATATTTATATTTCATTATTATATTTACTAAAAAAAAATATTATATCGATTATTACAAATTTGGTTTATTATTAACTTTTTATGAATAGTCATAATTTAATTGTTAAGATATTACTTCTTAATTATTAATGTTAATTATTTCTTCTTAATACTTCTTTATTTCAAATTATGACTATTAATTATTGATTACTTAAAATTAATTCTTATTTACTAAGTAATAATTAATAATTATTATTTTAATTATTAATTCTTGAATAATAGTTGTTAATTTTAACTATTTCATATTTTTAAATTAACTATTAATTATTAACATTAATTATTGGTAGTTTATGTACAAAAGTTTATATTTAAAACCTTATATTTATTTCAGAAAATTCTAAAGTTTTAATTTTTTGAATTAATACATATTAAACATAATTATTAATTATAATTATTAAATTCTGGATACTAGATGATAAATTTTACTTCTTAATTATTAAAAATTACGTATTAATCCTTGATTGTTAAATATTACTTATTAATCTATGTTATTAGTTATTATTACCTCTTAATTATTTAGTAATCATTAATTAACCAATACTGACTATTGAATTTTATTTACTATTAATGGTAATTATTTATTTTTTGTTATTAGTGTATTTTATTATTAACAATAATTATTTAAAATTTATTTTTACTTATTAATTACTGAGTAAAAACATTACAGTAAAACATTTTATGAAGAATAAGCGTACTAGTCCCTTGCAAATCCCTTGAAAACCTATTGAAAATAGATTTAAAATATAAAAGACGATAAACTATCTCCATTTGCAATGAAATTTAGCGATGAAAATAGTTAACAGTAAATTACTACAATCTAATACGATTTAGCGGCAGAAAACAAAACTCGACGGTAATAATTTAAAACAAGTCGAAATATAAAATCCTAGATAATATCCCTTACAGGTTCCACGAAAATCCGTTGCTAATTTGCAACGGAATTTTCCGCTACAAAATTCTGCAGCTATGTACGATTTTTCTTGTAGTGATAACTCTAAAGTAGTTAAGCATTGAGCTTCAGCATTACATGATAACTTCCGCAGACAAGGTTAAACCTCACATCGCCGAGGAAAGGACTGTCACAGTGACGCAACCAATAAAATCACCATCCCAAATCACATTGCAACTTTGACTTAGTCAACTGACACAAACTCCCAGAGGAAGTGCTAACTACATAATAAAAAACAGCCACCCAACATCCATTGCCACTACAAACGAACCTAGTGCACCGACGCAACTTGGGTTGATGATGGCATGGCATGGAGAGGGAAGACGCACCACTCAGGCAACATAAACTAGGGCAGAGCCTCACTTATAATGATGACCAAGGAAGATGCGCTCCATGAATGAAAAACAAGCCACACAACACTAAAAACCTCCACCGAAAACAAATAAAAGCAGATGTTAAGACCACAAAACAACACTCCATACCCTATTCTCACACAAATACAGACCACAAACAATAAAGGATCATAGTCAAAATAGATTAACCACCTGAAATCCAACACCAGAAAATTCCAAACCCTCGGCAGCTAAGACAGTCTCGAATGAGGGAAGGTATAACATTAGAGAGGCTTTGTAGAAATTGAAGTTATACTGAGCTACCGCGCAAGACCCTAATTTTGTGGCTCATCAGAAAAGTAGAGCGGGATGAGAAGGTCATATGGCGATTCAGATCTGAAACGAGATGAGGTAGTTTTGTATAGAGAGCGAGTGGATAAAACCAGGCATGATGAAAGCTAGATCATATTAGTATGGAGAAATAGGGATGATGAAGAAAGGTTTCAAATGGAAGGAAGGAGGAGAAAGGAAAAAGATGTGAAACATGAAGGATCTAGTCACCATTTTCGATAGTTTGCAAAGTTTTTTGCCAAAAAAATGAATTTTTAAATAAGATTTTGTGTAAGATGATTATATTATATTAGTTCTTCCTATTATATTGTATTAATTTTTTTAAAGTAAATCTTTTAAAACTAAGTAAATCCTTTATATAAATTTCAAAATTTTAAATTAAATTATAACTATATATTAAGTCTTTAAATTTTATTGTTAATGCTAAAAATGGCACTAACACCCCAAGGTGTAATTCTACACTTCAAAAATAGTTAAGAACTAGAAAAGTGGTAGTCACAAACACAAAAGCAAGTAATAAGATGGAGATTTATAGATGTTCGGCCTAGATTTGGTCTACGTCCACTTTGAAGAGAGCTTTTGTTATCATTTTCTATGTTACAAGGTACATGATTTCTCTAACTTCACTCATTTTCTCTCTTTACAATGATGTTCTCTACTTTCTTCTCTTTAATATCTTGACTCTCTCAATTTTGCTATGGAAATGGATAGATTTCTATGATTGTGATGATCATTGGAGTAGATCTTCAATAGTTTGAGCACTTAGACGATCTTTGGCGAATCCATGGTGGTTGAGATGTTGAATCGAAGCTTGAAAGAGGATTAATGGAGGTTTTATTGTCTTGAAGGAGTTTAGAAATGAGTTGGGAAGCACTTCACAGAGGAAAAAACGATCCCTTTCATATGTGTGGAGATGGGGTATTTATAGATGGAGTAGTGTGTAATTTACGCGGTTCTCGTCCTCCTTCCCTTGAATGGATCATGCGCTCCTTTCTTAATGCTTCACAGCTCCTTTTATATAGGAACGACCTAGTTGCTCTAGGTCGCATAAACGACCCAGTGGATGATGCACAACGACCGAACACATATTTTAGGACCTGACTTTCCTAAACAGGCCACGTGGCTTTACGTTTCCCCTGTTATATTATTAATGTGGGTATGCTTTCCACGCAAGTGCAGTACACGTGTGTACTCTCTATTTCATGCTAGAGAATCACACATATATAAATATTTTACCCGCCATTTATCATGTTGTGCCACCTCATCTCATGAAATAGCACTATAGGCGACTTGCTCTCACAAGTTACATAAACGACCTAGCTTAGGTCGCGTGAGTGACCTAGCTATTTTCTTTGATAATCTCCGTTGCTCCAGAACATGAACGCGGCTTTATTACCTTCCAAGTTGCAACCCATATTTGCTTCTTGCCATGTGTCTGTGCATTTTTAAAGCATTTATATTCTCGCTTCTCATTGCTTTAGAATGCCACGTGTGCTTCAAGCATTTAACAACTCAAAGCATCACTATTCTCCCATCAAGCGTTTATATAGAGTTCAAAGATATATTCTCTACGTTTATGCAGGCATACACAATCTACCTCACTACCATCATTCATCATGGCATTGAAGAATGCCAATAACCATATGTCGATGACCTAGGTGCTAGGTCAAGCAATGATTTAGTTTCTGCTAGGTCGGTCGACGGTTTAGTTTGCTAGGTCTATTGACGGCCTAGTTTGCTTGGTCGGTCGACGACCTAGTTTGCTAGGTCGGTTGACGACCTAGTTTATTGTATGCACTGAGTCACATGCACAACTTTGCGAGCCAACCATGAACACAAATGATTCATCAGCTAGGCAAAGGATCCATCAGTAGTATACAATATTTGTATATACCGTTTGTACTCGTTTATAATTCATGTTAATCTGGGAACAAATATGTATGTTATCCAAACTGCATGCATTATAAACTATGTTACTATGATGTTTACATCTTTCTGGACTGATTCACAAATGACCCAGCAATGCTTGCCTGACATTATATTTTTCCCATGCTATTAATTTATGCACGTGGCCTTCATGTATGTTGCTTCATGTACAACTTTATTCACATTTTTATGCCCCAGTAGTATTTCATGTTATTGACTTATATGTACTTGAGCCATGTTTCATTCATTATTTGGACTATATTTTCCATGTACATGTATCAGCGACCCTACTCAGGGAAGAGTAATAACCAATGCATTCTTGCATGGTTCATGAATTTCACTTGTCAGCCGTATAATGAATGATCCATGTTTACATGTGCCTCATATACAATGTGGTCCATGCCTGTATATATGGTACCAGTAAGTGGTAAAATGCCAACGACCCATCGTAAAAATTGCATCTGGCCCATAGCTTTGTACATGTGAGCCATAAGTTTTTAGTCGACTCAATGAACGACTTTTGAACTACGTTTTAATAACATGATTAACATTTGCCCATCAGAGCCTATATTAATTAAAAATAATGTGGGCTTTGAATTTGGACGATTGAGATGGATCATGAGTAGTTTTCAACAATGTATTTCAGCATACCAATTCAAAATTTTGGTACGCATCATACTAGGTCATTATAGGCCTTAGATTGGTTCGGTCATGGCCCACTTATAAATATGGCTTTGTAATTTAGGCGTTTACTTCATACTTTACTTTTACTGTCGAGAAAAGGATTTTAATGATGGTCGTTATTTGGGAGGAATCATTGCAATCTAAATCTTTCTCCCTCAATCTCAATCGACTTGCCACTAACTGGATCCGCCCCATCGCTGCTCGCCTAAGTCATGCATCTCATCGAATCCAACTCCCATCTCCAACCTAACCAATTCAAACCAAGCGCACCCAATTTGTTGCCGATTTAATCAGACTTGAGTTGGTTTGAAGTTGTTGATCGTCTTCTCAAGTGAGGACCATTAAAGAGCTTTCGCCCATTCCCGAACTCAATCTTGCCATAATTTTCAGTTGAATCAGGTTGATCCATAGCTTTTCTTCAGATCTGAATCACCTTCGTCACCGTTTTGCTCTCGTAAGCTTAAGACAGCTTTGCCAATTTTGATCTATTGAAGAATATATGCTATATTTTGAATTTGTAAGAATGATTTAAGATCATGCTTATGACGAATGATTGCGGTTTTTTAGGAGCTTTGGGTGATCCGAGTTGGTATGGATTATACTTTAAATTATCTGTGCAGCTGCAAGAATCAATCCATATTTTCGACAACTTATATTCTAATGACCAATGCTTTTAATTTTATGTGTAATTATGCTCTGAATTGTTTGTAGCTTTGATTGGATTCGACGTGTTGGATGTGCCGATCTTGAAGTTGAATCATAATTTTCGGGGAACTGCTTCAAGCTTTGATTTGCCTTCAAATGTTTAAATCTGAGTGATGCAAGGATCTTGTAATTGATGACATTATAGTGTGAACGCCCTTGAAAAGCTCTTGTCCTTAGGTCTAGAAAGTTTGCTCACTGGTGAACATACAAGATTTGGACGATCCATGCCTCCGGGCCGTTTTGACGACCCGCGCCTTCCAACTGATGCACACCCTGAGCCTTTGAAACAGTCGAGCGATCTAAGACTTCAGGACGTTGAGCGACCTAGGCACTAGGTCAATGAGCGACCTGGATGCTTGGTCGTTTAGCGACCTGGATGCTAGGTCATTTAGTGACCTGGATGCTAGGTCATTGAGCGACCTGATCTTTGACTTCGAAGTACACCCTTTTGATTATAAAGCGACTCAACCACAACCATGTCCTTAGATTTTAAACTTGACATTCAAGCGCTTGCTTTGCCTGCTACCTATTTTACAATAACAAGCAACATATGCACATTTTGGACTTATACTTCGCCATCGACCGTCCACATCAATAACGGCTTAGTTAATTAAATCATACTACAACGAATTTCAAGACTAGAACTGGATGACGCTCCTACACATGACTATTTTGTTCAATAGTTAAATTTATAACTTGTCAAGCTCCGCCTGTATAGATACGACACTTTAGTTCTAGTTTGCAACGATGCTTGGGATCAAATAATTGACATACGCCGACTGTGGATTTCAAGCTTCACTTTAATATGACTTGTATAATTTTGCACGACGGTTTACATTTTATGAAATGTATACCTGTACGTCGTTTAAAAACGAAGTTCCATGTGCAGAGAAAATATCAGACAGAAGACGAGTTGCTATCCTAGAAAGGAAATCTCTGTTGCTTAAACTGAAGTCCCAATTTGAGTTTTTGAGGCAAGAGCGACTGCAGATTCTGGATTATGGACGAATTAGTCTTTGACCATTCCCCATACTCTTGACAATTTTCCAGAGAGATGCCATTCTGTGCTAACTCGGTATGCCTTTCATCAAGCATGCATTCAGTTTGGCATGCCCAAATTTGACATGAAATTGTTAGGGAAAGAGGAATTTTCTGATTGCGTAGCTTGGTTGGACTCAGAAATTTGAGTTTGAATATGCACATGGCTCTCGAACTAGTCGATGATGCACATTGGATTCATTTGGACCTTTTGTCTTATTTTGATGAACAATAGTGCAACATTGACCCAGTTTTATTAGAGAGTTTCTCTTGGCATGTATGCTCATCCAGAAAACCTATAATAAAGAGCTTTTGCACGCATTTAGAGGTGAATTCATTGTCGATTTCTCAAGACAACAACGGGTTAGTTCAATAAAAGGAAACAGATTATAAGGATCATTTACAAACTCAAGCATGTCATCAATGTAAGACTTTTTCATCCAAGAGTTTGTGACTCACTAGACATAGTTCACATTGGTAAAACACTTCGTTTGCTTGTTGATGACACTTGAGATTCGTCAGTCTAGGTTTTGGACTGCAAGTTCTAAGCATTATTTTTTGAACTGCTACTGCACTAGATTCAATATTTATGAAATGTTCTTACCTGACCATTTATGAAATTTTTAGGTCAAGTCCGGATCCGACAATTATTAGCGATGTCCTGGTCAGCATGACTCGTGTTCTCTGCCAATCCTTTTGGGTGACAATGGCCGCAGGATTTTCGGGAAGTTGAGTGGCTTATGTGCATCACTGAACAAGTGGTATTAAGCTATCACTTTACATTCTGCTTTTGCAGCATCCGTCCTGGGAACTGTGAGTCCTGGAGATAGGTCTTGGAATTTAAACGCTATGCAGAAATGAATTGCTCCATGCATTATTTCTGCCTTTTCTCATATATTGAATTTTTCTGTATACTGAGATGCTCTTTTGGATATTAGAGCCTCACGATACCGTCGCCTCTTCCGACAGTGTTTGATATCGTGAATCATCACGGACTTATACAAAACTTTGAATCTCATCTTCACAACGGCTTACCCCAGCATATGACTATTGCTCAATCTTCTTTTTATATCTCATGTTGACACCATTGAAGGGTATTAACTTAAATTCCTTGGGAAGCATTATTGCTTTATTTGTTTTGAGCTATGCCATGTTAGCGTAGTCGTGTTTTGAGCATCGCTTATCCTCTGGTTTGAAGTAGAATACCATTGAGTTCTTTGAGTTGGAGCCATGCAGATGAGGAAGCTTTTGTGTTGAGGGACACTATTTGCTTAGTGAAGGAATTCATTCTCACAAGAGATTGCTTTTGATTCAATTTGACCGATGTATCTACCTTTTCTTCTTTATGAGGTTCACAACTAATGAATGATAACCGGTTTGATATCCAAGGTTGATCTTCATCGGTGTAATGAGTCTTATCGACATATCGAACACATCAATTTTGTTAAATTTTCAGATGCCTCATTCTCGAAGGCAAGGACCTTTGCCAAGCTTTTAAAGGTGAAATCTCTTGTTTGTTGTGCACTTTGGATCATACACCTTCAAGTGCAGTTATTTCTTTGTCGAATGCGAGTTGATTTTTGCTTATTGCGATGTTGTGACGAGCCTGTGGTATGTTTTCCAAACATTGACCAATCTTAATGTGGTTTTATTGTCCCCATGCCAAGGGTCGTCGCAAATTGCATAAGATGAATGTGATCAACTTTACCAAATTTCCTTGATTCAAATTGTCGTACTAGAAGCTCCTAATTTGTTGGCAAAGTCTTTTTGCTTTTACTAGCTTATTTAAAGCTTCTAAGCTTGCCAATATATCTAGGAAACCCGACTTTAGTAGCCAATCATATGCTTCTTCTTTGGAGAGGTCTTTTTCTCTTCCGACCTAATAAACCGGGCTTCGGAGAGATTAGGTTGAATGCCCCACGTAAGGAGGTCCTTGATTTATTCCAACACTCATCTCATCTAGCCGAGTAATGGCATTGGAGACTCGATTGGATGCCTTCGCATGAGGAAGCCTTTAGCTTACCCCAAGATTCGTCTCATCTGGCCAAGTAATGACATCGGCGATTCAACTGAGCACCTTCGTGTAATGAAGGCTTCCGGTTTCGTCTTTATGTAAGGAAGATGTTGGATTGCCCCAGCGTTCACCTCATTCAGCCAAGTAATGGCATTGGAGATTCGACTAGGTACCTTCGCGTAAGGAAGGCGTTTGGTTTGCCTTCGCGTAAGGAAGACGTTAGATTGTCCCAATGTTCATCTCATCCGGGCAAGTAATGGCATCGGAGATTCGACTGAGCACCTTTGCATAAGGAAGGTTTCTGGTTTCATCTTCGTGTAAGGGAGACGTTGGATTGCCCTAGCGTTCATCTCATGCAGCCAAATAATTGTGTCGGAGATTCAACTAAGCACCTTCGTGTAAGGAAGGTTTCTGGTTTCGTCATCGTGCAAGGAAGACGTTGAATTGCCCTAGCATTCATCTCATCCGGTCGAGTAATGGCGTCAGAGATTCGACTGGGCACCTTCATGTAAGGAAGGAATTTGGTTTGCTTTCGCGTAAGGAAGATATTGGGTTGCCGCAGCGTTCTTCTCATCCGGCCAAGTAATGGCGTTGGAGATTCAACTAGGCACCTTTATGCAAGGAAGGCGTTTGGTTTTTACTCAACATTTGTCACAATCGGGCTGATACAAGCTAGTTTTGGTGTTCTTATTGAGTGCTTTGCTTGCTCCTTTCCTTGCCTCTTGACCCTAAGTGACTCCCCCATTCGATTACAAGGCGGTGCATTACATCTTCGCTTATGTGCGGAATGATGCTTGTAGCACTCGACACTTGAGCTGTCATCGTCGTGATGTGTTGTAAGGATCACATAGTCTTGTCGAACTGTGAGAATGCAAGCACTCCTAGGATAGCCTGCAATATTTAATCAATTTTAGAACCGCGTAATTCTAAGTTAGCAATAGAATTTTGCAACGAATCGTAAAAGTCGATTGAGTGCAAGCTTTATCAATAGTGGAAATAGTAATTGTTTGGATATAATGCCCCCAGTCATGATGGGTTCATACTTATAAGAAGAAATTACAACGACTTTCATAAGAAATGAACAATGTTTTTAGCAAAGAGTTGACAAGAATTGTCATTATTCCAAGCTTTGAACATTTGAATTCTATCAACCGTCATTAGCTTAAACTCGTCACTGAGCAGCTGAAGAGGTGCTAGTTGCTGGTGGTCATTTGAATTCTATGAACAATGTTGTAGCTTATTCTTCCTAATCAATTTCTCAATCAAACTCTTTAAGTATCTGCATTCATTATTAACGTGACCATGCTAGTTGTAGTAGTGACTGAACATTCCAGAATTGGTTGCCTTATCATCTACTTTTATCGGTGGTGGAGTTGGATAATATCCTGCATTTTTAGTGGTAGAGAAGATGTTTTCCGGGGTATCATTAAAGGAGTTAACTCTTTAGATTTGATAAAGAGGAATCTTTTGTTATCATTCTCTTTTTTTTCCGTTGTCCTCGTTTTTCCTTTTCAGACCACCGACATTCTTCTCGCCACCTTGAGGATCATTGCTTTCTTATCTTCCACGACACTGTTTTTAGCAACATTCTGGATAGATGAATTTGCCTCCACTCTGATGAACTCTTCGGATTTCTTATAGAACTTCTCGAGTGTGTTTGGTTCCTTCATTTTTATCCATTTCCCAAACTCACTCTTCTTGTATATAGCACCGATTAGAGACATAAGGATCATACGTGGCTCTGGATTCCCTACTTCGGACAAAGCAGCATTGAATCGATCGAGAAAAGCCTTTACAGATTCCCCCAGATTTTTCTCCATTGATGTTAGTGGTATAACATCTTTGGCCTTTGTAGCTTGTAACCTGAACTACTCTTTAAACTTCTTGTTCAAGTCAGCAAACTGGTTTATGGACTTAGGCGGTAGCTTTATAAACCACACTGATGCCACCCCTTCTAGATAAAGAACAAAATATAAGCATTTGATCTCATCTGTTTCCTTAACCGCATTCATGTGTCATTCGTACTTATAATAGAAGAAGTTCAGATCAGTAGTTCCATATTAGGGAGCCAAAGTAGGATGAGTGAATTTTTTCGAGAACTCTGCCTTGGGAACCCTTTCGGTGAATGCAATTTTGCGAGGACAGAAATACCATTACCTTTCGCCATCATTACGAGCCATGATATCTTTCATAATCTATTTGAATATGTCCGCGATATACTCCTCCGTGTTGTGTTGTTCTGTAGGGCGGATCTCATTCTCTTTGCTGGATGCTCGTCTTGGAGAACGATTGCGGTTAGATGATCGAGTTCTTTTACCTCCACTATAGGGAAGTGCCCCCTTGGCCGGACTAGCAACATTTCGGGTATTTTGATCGGAATAATTTTTAGGTTTAGGCTTTGAATCTTCCACATAAGCTTCATCCTTTTTTCTTGCCCAACCAATAAAATCTTCCATATCATCATATGCTTCATCCTTATCGCTTGCCCAACCAATAAAATCTTCCATATCATCATCCGCCTTCTCCTCAAGGTCGACATGGACTCTTTGAGGAGGTGCGGGATTAACTTGGGCCATAATGAGAGCAGTTATTCTGTCCATCAGAGCTTGATTATAAGCTTCCATCTGGCAGTTCAAATTAGAGACGATAACATCCAACTCGTCTTTGGTTACACCAGCTCCGCCAGTTGAACTTACGCCAACTTTGAGGCGGTTAGTTTGTGGCGTATCTTCATTTGCAACATTATCAGAGTCTCCTTTAACAGACTTGCTTCAAGCCATTTTGGGTGGAGCCATTATCACTTGAACTTAGAAGGAAATCTTTCAACTGGCCTGGATTTTTGGTTTGATGAATCTACCATATAAAGCAGGCTTCAAATTTCCCCCACAAGACACTTGACCTTAGGATATGGATGTGGCCTCACAGCGGGAACCAAAAATGTTAATGCTAAAAATAGCACTAACACCCCAAGGTGTAATTCTACACTTCACAAACAGTTAAGAACTAGAAAAGTGATAGTCACAAACACAAAAGCAAGTAATAAGACAGATTTATAGTGGTTCGGCCCAGATTTGGCCTATGTCCACTTTGAAGAGAGCTTTCATTATCACTTTCAATGTTACAAGGTACATGATTTCTCTAACTTTACTCATTTTCTTTCTTTACAATGATTTTCTCTACTTTTTTCTCTTTAATGTCTTGATTCTCTTAATTTTGCTACGGAAATGGCTAGATATCTATGATTGTGACGATTGTTGGAGTAGATCTTCAATAATTTGAGCACTTAGATGATCTCTAGTGAATCCATGGTGGTTGAGATGTTGAATCAAAGATTTAAAGAGGATTAATGAAGGTTTGATTGACTTGGAGGAGTTTAAAAATGAGTTGGGTAACACTTCATGGTCAGTCCCTTTCATATGTGTAGAGACGGGGTATTTATAGGTGGAGTAGTGTGTAGTGTACACGGTTCTCATTATCCTTCCCTTAAACGGATCGTGTGCTCCCTTCTTAATGCTTCACAGACTCCTTTCATATAGGAATGACCTAGTTGCTCTAGGTCGCATGAACGACCTAGTGAATGTTGCACAACGACCTAACACATATTTTAGGACCTGACTTTCCTAAACAGGCCACGTGGCTTCATGTTTCCCCTGTTATATCATTAATGTGGGTATGATTTCCACGCAAGTGCAGTATGCATGTGTACTTTCTATTTCATGCCACAGAATCATACATTTATAAATATTTCACCTGTCATTTATCATGTTGCGCCAGACCATCTCATGAAATAACACTACAGGCGACTTACTCTCACATGTTGCATAAACGACCTAGCTTAGGTCGCGTGAGCAGCCTAGCTACTTTCTTTGATAATCTTCGTTGTTCCATAACATGCATGCAACTTTATTACGTTCCAGGTTGCAACCCATATTTGCTTCTCGCCATGTGTCTATACATTGTTAAAGCATTTATATACTCGCTTCTTGTTGCTTTAGAATGCCATGTGTGCTTCAAGCATTTAACAACTCAAATCATCATTATGCTCCCATCCAGCGTTCATATATGGTTAAATGATATATGCTCCATGTTTATGCAGGCATACACAATCCACCTCACCACCATCATTCATCCTGGCATTGAAGAAAGCCATCAACCATATGCTGATGACCTAGGTGCTAGGTCAAGCAACGACTTAGTCTCTGCTAGGTCGGTCGACAAACTAGTTTACTGTATACACTATGCCATGTGCACACCTTTGCGAGCCAACCATGAACACAAATGATCCATTAGCTAAGAGAATGATCCATCAGTAGTACACAATATTTGTATATATTGTTTGTACTCGTTTATAATTCGTGAAAAATCTAGGAACAAATATGTATGTTATCCATACTGCATGCATTATGAACTGTGTTACTATGGTGTTCACATCTTTCTGGATTGATTCAAAAATGACCCAATAATGCTTGCCTGACATTATACTTTTCCCATGCGATTAATTTATACACATGGCCTTCGTGTATGCTGCTTCATGTACAACTTTATTCACGTGTTTATGCCCCAGTAGTATTTCATGATGTTGACTTATACATACTTGAGCCATGTTTCATTCATTATTTAGACTATACAATCCATGTACATGTATCAGCGATCCTACTCAGGGAAGTGTAACGACCCATGCATTCTTGCATGGCTCCTGAATTTCACTTGCCAGCTGTATAATGAACGATCTGTATTTACGTGTGCCTCATATATATTGCAGTCCATCCTATATTTATTGTACCAGTAAGTGGTATAATGCCAATGACCCATCGTAAAATTTGCATCTGACTCGTAGCTTTGTATATGCGAGCCGTAAGTTTTTAGTCGACTCAATAAATGACTTTTGAACCGCAATTTAATAACGGGATTAACATTTATTATATTAATTTAAAGTCAATCTTAAAACTTGAATTAAACTTATGAATTAAATCTTTAAACAACATAACTTAATTTTAAATTTTAAATTTTAAATCAAAGCTCTTTCTAAATAGCTTAAATTCATAAATTTAGGTTTAACATTTCAAACACTAATTTAAAATTAAATCTTTAATTTAAATTCTGCATGAGTAAAATCAAACATAATTGTCTATCCTATGGCCAGACGATTTAGGTTTGTGTCATGTCAACCTATGGTAATTCCAAATTCAATATCGACATGGCCTTATGAACAACAAAAATGTTGGGAAATTGCAGCGTGATTAACAGGGGTCATATAACTATAAATAACAATTCTAAGCATACAAACATAATTTTTCTAACGTAGCATATCATGACATGTATCATATGAACAGTTTAATCACAAAAACAAGCATAACATATCTTGTAGTTTCTAACTTAACTGTTCACACATATTATCGTACCATGACATAACAAATAACATTCCATATAATACCAATTAACTGAGCACGAAATGTTAGTCTTGAGTGATCGCTCACCTTTTGTGGTTTTTGGAAGGCAAGGCTACTCGAACATTGATATGCAGATAAGCTGGGATCTTGCACGATATGAATAGCGATAGGGACATGCGACTCAGGATATAACTTTAATTGATTTTTCAAACTTGTTTAGTACAGAAACATAAAGGGAAGGCAATGGAGTCGCTGCACTAGACATGGACAAAGTTAAGGAGGAGATGGTTTGGTCGTCGGTGAGGCATTCACATGCGGGTGTAGGATATTTTGCCAATACTAGATAGGGGTGAGCATTTGGTTGGTTTGGCTTATCCAATGATGAAATTTGTCAAACCAAACTAGAACCAATAAAAATGAAAACCAAACCAAACAAACCAAATTAAGTTTGGTTGGTTCGGTTGGTTATCCGATTAAACCAAACTAAAAATATTTTACACTTTATGTTTGGAATATTCACTATAATTTGAAATAAATTATAAATATATGATTAAAGTATTATTATTTATGATTTTATGATCTCTAATATCATTTTTGACACATAGATGATGACTAAAATTTACTTAAATAACTGAACTAACCTAAAATATTTATTATAATATCCATAGTTTTGAAAATATAGTAAAAGTTCGGTTAATTTGGTTAAACCGATAACCGAACTTAATAAGTTTTTGAGCCAATTACAAACCAAATTAATTTCAAAACCGAACCAAACCAACCAAAATAAATTGGTTTGGTTGGTTTATTTGGTTTAATCGAATAATGCTCACCCCTAATACTAGACGTGGCTAGCTCCAGAAGTTCTGGACGGATGAAGTTGCCTTGCATGTGGGTACTGGGGTCAAGGACGTGGAATGGACATGGATTAGTGGGGTTGTGGTTTAGGCTTGGGGTAGATGAAAGCAGCCAGAGAGGTTTGAGCATGGCTGAGGGTGCTAGGAGGTAGCGTCAGGGTCTAAAGTGAAGGAAGCAGGTAGTGCTTTAAGTCGTGATGGATCAAAGGGTGGAAGATGGGCAAAGGAGCACATGGGTTGTGGTGGTGACATGGTTATTAAGGAAGAGAGTGTAGTGTTTTTCGCAGAGAGGAGGGTTTTGAGTTGAGATGGACCTATTTAACGTGGGTGGGCAGTAGGCCAAAGATTTGCAGGAAGGAAAGTCATGGGCTAGTGTTAGGGTTGCATGCTACAGACATGAAGAAGAAATAGTTTTTAATGGAAAGGTTGCGTTAGAGAAGGAAGAAGGGAGGATGCTAGTGCGGTGATGTAGACGGTGGAAGTAGGTTGTGACCATGGAGAGGAGGCTATAGATAATGATGCAAATAGAACATGTAGCATGTGAAAAGATAGAAGAGAGATATGGTGGCTTTCGAAATTTTATGGCATATTTTTTTTTCTTATTTTGGGAAGAAAGCTCTAATTAAGACTTAAGATTAGAATAGGCAGAGGAACGTATACAAGTGTCAGTGAAAAAATGAACGAATGTAGTGAAAAGGAGACAACTTGAAAAATGAATGCATGGTCACTTTGGTTTATAAATAAAATGACAAAGCTCGATCCGAAATGTTTAATTTACCATGAATATATGAAGCTAGATTTTTGGATAGATGGAAAAGATGTACATAGAAATGTGTTAACTGATTTTTTCATAGCTTTTAGTCAAAATCATATATCTAAAGCAATGAATGTCCGGATTTCATGAAATGACGTCCCTCTTAGAAAAAGATCTGGTATCTAAAAAAATAAACATCTAAATTTTGAAAATATTTATACTTTTAACGACTTTAAAGTATTTTTACAAACTGATATAGACTTACAATTTTTTCTATGAAATTCAATTCTACGCTATATGTTGTTAAACGTATTTCAAATTTCATAATTTATTTTAAATTTTAAATTACAATGATTAATATTTATTTTAGCTTCATATTTTACAAACAAAATGAACTCCCATATTTTGCTACCAAAAATTTCTCCACTGCTAAATTTTATTAGACATACTACAAATATCAAATTTTCAAAATTTTAATTTAGTTATAAATTTACATTAACCACGTTATTTAAACTTACATCATATATCATTGATACTACGTTTCATTATAATTTCTTATTTGAAATTATACAGAAACATTTATAAAATTTATTATCAATTATTGAATTAATCTCTGTATTAAAATTTTAACTAAACCAAGAATATAGTTGCTTATCTTTATTATCAATAATCCAATATAAGTTATTCCAGATATTATAACAAGTAAATTTTATATAAATGTCAGTTTATCTTATTATAGATTATTGTTATACAATATTCAATACAAAATATATAATTTTAATTTTTAGTATAAATTATCATTGTTTAGAAACTAAATTTGAAACCATTCATCAATATCATCATAAAAGTTTATTTAAAACCATCTTTATATTCAATAATATTAATTTATGTTTTTCTTGTTTATGAAATGAATGTGAAGAGACTATGAGAGGCTGTAAAGTGTGATGACCGTCCTACACCACCGGTGCTGATATAACTGAATAGTACATTGTACAGGAACCCGACGGAGGCCGAACAACTATCAAGGTAAACAAATATAAGAAAAGAAGAGAATTAGGAAGGGAGAGAATGGAATAGAAGAGAAAGAAAAACAAGGCAAAATCACTAGACCTGTAATATATCTCATAGCACATCAGATAATATATAATAATAATCACAAATATAAAATAGGCGGAACAGTAATAACTATATAAACCAGCACAATCAGAGTATACTAGCTCATACAGTTACATGGGATAGTAATAGAGTTTACACAAGAGATGAATACCTCAACTGGAAAACTACCATTAACAATAAATAGTCAACACTATTGTAATGACCTGTATTTTTCGTATTGGGGTATCATAAAATAAATATATTTTATTCTCTGGTGGTCTGATCATTCTTAGATTTTAATATGTTGTTCATGGGGATGTGAGCATGTCCATGATTTTTAGTGAATTTGGTATGACCATTTTTTCATTTAGTTTACTTTTTGGGATATAACTTTTGATGGGGATCAAACCAGGTACTGAAATCAGTCTCATTGGAACAAAATGGTAGTTTAAGATTCCGTAGAGTGGTCACATGAAGAATTTGGTTTAGTGGTTCAGGAGGAATTGCTCTTTTAAGTTTCAGCTTCTGTTAGACAGACTGGTTAGCAACAAATGGGCTGATTAGCTAAGTCCGTTGTCTAATGACCTGCAGATATTAATAGGACTTAGGGAGAGAACAAGAGTTTCTCTCTTCATTTTAAACTTTAGGTTGAGCATCCGTGATTCTCTAGTTCAACTTAAAAGCCTAATTCTCCATCTTTTCATTCAAGTTCATCATAGATTGCATCGTAGATCATCATCAGCGAAGATTAGATCACATTAAATCGCATCACATCCGAAGGTTTTCAACGCTTTCCAAATCTAATCTCACCGGATTTGCATCGAATTGGGATTAGATGAGTGATAAATATCTCTCTTATAAAAGCAAAGGGTTGTATAGGTTAGATCAATGTTAATTTCACTCATATATGTTAAAATCACCCAAAACTATTCATACAAGTTCATTTCAAATCTAGGTATGTTCATAAGTTCTAAATTAACCTATTAAACCGAAAAGTCATATTTTAATCATGATTGTAAGTATGTTTAGATCCATATTTTTATGGATTCATTCTTGTATGATTATCTGATGATTGGGGCTTGTTTGTATGATCATGAATTGCTGTACCATTGATTGTTTTGTTGGAATTATATGAATTTCTTGAGTTGTATGTTAGATTGTTTTCCGTAGAAACATAGGATTGAAGTCTGGAGAAAATAAGAGGTTCAAATGATCGAAATCATACAAAACTTGGCAGAGGCGCTATGAAAGATGAGGGAAGGAGGCATAAAAAATTTCATGCCAAAATAAGCTAAGTGTACGGACCGGTATCGGTCCATCGGGATAGGTCGGATGATGGGGATTTTCGGGGTGTGGCTTAATAGTGATAAATCGGGGTCACCTACAAATTTCAATTCATTTGGAAGATTTTTGGGATGGGTAGAAGTTTGATTATTCGATACTTGGATGGACAAGTAGAGATTTCTATAGGAATGTCAAAATGTTTGGAAAATGGACCAGTGGTATGCTCTTGAGACATGGATGGACCAGGGCCAAACACTTAGCAAATTTTCGCTAAGTGTATGGACCAGTATTGATCCATCTGGATGCTGAGTGGGGAGTCGAGATTTTGGGGACTTGGTTGTAGAGGCTGCTAAGGGTTGCTGAAAAAGTTTTGTAAGGAATGGACTTCATATGGATGATGTGTAACCCAAGGATGGTTAGGGCATCGATTGTGAACTCAAGTCAAAGTGGTTGGAGCTGAATTGATGTGATACTGGTCATGGGACGATATATGATCAAGTAAGATGATAGATTGACTTAGATGGGAGTTGATCGAGAATGATAATGGAATGATTTGAGAAATAAATAGAGTTGCCAAAATGAAAGTCTTGACAGTTTTGAAGTGCCAATAAATCATCGATTATTGGAGTTTTTTAGCGAACTCAAAGCAGGGGTATCATAGGGACGCCCATTAGGATCAGAACGGATAGATCATGTACCTTGGGCAGTCAGATGGGCCTAGTTTTCTTAGTTGATTAAGGCAAACATAGTCACGATGGTGTATGGTAGTTTGGCAAGAACGGGGGTTTCTCCGTTAGCCCTTTAGATCATTGAAAGCAAATTCGAGTATCGATGGATTCAAGGCTGCAGTCGGTGATAGATAATTGGATGCTTTTTTTGAAAGGCAAGCACAAATTTTTTTATTACTCAACATGAAAATTACAATATGTACATCATCACAAATATATACATTACAACATACCCAAGCTCAACAAACTAACAACAACAAACACAAATTCACTTTACAGCATTACAAAATGCACTGCAGTTGAAATAAGACCATTCCACAGCAGCATGAATTACACAAGAAACCAACCGAAATCACTAGCTTCAGATAATATTTTCCCTTGAAAACAGCAATATACTTCAGAAACACTCAGTAGCTTCAAACCAAGAGGAGCAGATAATGAAGCACAATTTCCACTAAACAGCTTCTTATTAAACCAACCAGTGAGACATGAATTCTTCAAAACAAATAACTACACAGGATGCAAACCTGAAATACTTCATAACAAAAGCCAGAGTGTCATGTATCAACCATACAATACACAATTCTAACTCTTCTCAGATCCAAGCAAGTTCACTATATACTTGAGCTATAGAGAAATTCACCCCATCAAGAATGAACAAATCTCAAAATAGGAACCAGTATGTCCTCACCATGTATTGCATCTTGACCAGATAAGCATCATGTATTGCTTCATATTATCAACAGAAAAACTATGTATCAATTGACACTCAATTATAACAAACTGGACAGAAGAGGAAAGATGTTTTTCTTGAATAATGGCATAACATCTTCTAGCTTAAACTCAACATCAACATCCATTATATATTGCAGAATAGGAAGATAATTCAAACCAAGATGATTGGCAAATACAACAATCGAAGAGGCAAACGAAATAGAAATCTTCACCAGATATACTAACAATCGTAGTGGCAGAGAATTACCTAAAGCCAAAAATGCAGAACCATGGAAACATGCCACAAATAACTCTAGACTACCCTAAAAAGAACCAATATAATCAACAACCCAACAAAACTACACTCCATAAAATAGCTATAACAAGAACCAGCAGCATTACACCAGCTACCAGACAATACAGCAAGCCCAACTTAACTCACACCATCCAAAGTGTTAAATCCACCATTAGCTCACCAAGTAAGAGAAGATAAACATTGCTCACTTGGTATAAGGGAAATAAGCAACCCAGATAAAGTGAGAAAAGTCGCGAAACTAATCAATAATGAAATCAAACAGTGGCGCTATAGACTCTACATAAGAACTGAACGACCACCCCGTAAGCAAGTTGAACTCCACCTAGAAACTATTGAATCCCATCTGCTACATCTACATTGGAGCACCAGTAATAACACCCCGATGTTTAACACCTGACAAAAGCCAGACCTCACGTGACATTTTCACTAAGCAATGAAATAGATCGCACTCACTTGGGAACTATGAGAGGCACATTACCGTTAAGGATTGATTTGAAATTTAATACAAGAACTGATAGGCATTGCAATCCGGACTGTCAGCTTTAGAAAGAGACATTATGCCAAGGTAGAGGCGTTTGGACTACAGTGAGGTAGGTGATGAATGTTTGCAAAAAACATGATTATCACATAGAACTCCAAATCCAAACGGGATGGATTTGATTGACAAGAAAAGAAACCATAACAAGAACAACAGAAGCCAGAGCAAAACTTCACGTGATTTGCAGAACTTTATAGTGGTGATAATAGGCCAATCAACTCCAATAGTCAACCCAAACCAGTAAAGTTCAAATCGCACTTAACCACACATCTTTTTGAGAATAAACAGACAAGTCGCACACTAAAAGACAAAAGCACTCACAGTCAACACAGAATGTCCACCAGAAGACCAAATCCTGAATCTACATCCCAGGTCAGCTGTTTCCAGTCTCGATGTAGGGAAAGCAGATCCAAGACTTTAACCGAGGCTATCCATGCTACCATGTAAGAACTTGAGCTAATGTATCAACACAATCGTATTTAGGAAGAGAAAGATGAAGGAAGAGAAGACCCGAGAATATGAAAAAGGGATTAGGGAGGATAGGTACTGTTAATCACATACGTGACGAAATCAAGCCCCAAAAGTGGAGGTGAAGGAGATTTGAATTGATCAAGATTCGAAATGAAAATAGGAATAAGAAAAGAAAGAGGAAGAAGGAGAGGGACTTGTCGCCATTTCCAGAATTAATAGAGCTTCCATGCTTTCTTCTCTATTTTCTTTGGGTAGTCTATCACCGTAAGTTAACGAAGAGAAGCAGGATTGGGGTTTGCTTTTCCTATTTTGATATGATAAGTAATGGATGATTTTCATGTGTTATGTTTATGGTCGTCGGATAGATAAGATGGTAGAATGACCTATGATTATATTATCCTATGTAACTGATGTTTGTTATTTTATCGCTCACTAAGACTATTGTCAAACTCAAGGTTTTATGTTTCTCTCTTATTACCTTGGGTTGTTCATCAATGTCCCTGATGAGCAGACTGAGATAGCATGTAGCAGTTTTGGTGATGACGTTGATGTTGTGCGAGTACGAGCTGAAGGCTTTTGTATACTACCTACTATGTTACTATTTCTTTACTTTCCATTGTATGTTGATGGTCAATAATATTCTGAGGTATGTATTAGGACATATTTTATTCAGAGATTCATGTATTGAGATGTATTGTACTTGAAATTCTATGTTTTTATGAAGATTAGATTTTCCGTTCAATTATGCTTCACTACTACATCATGTTGTATATTTTATTATTATATATTATCCATGCGCTGTGAGTTATACGATAAGTTTCATTTCGAGTTATTCTTCCTTGATGATCATCCCATATCAGCCTGACACGTCATACATCGCACCTTTTCCATAGTTTGTTGCAGGAGGTATGGGGCGGTCATCACACTTGGTATCAGAGCTTTGGTTAATCAATTTTACCCACAGTTCGCGGGAGTAAAAGCATATGAGAGACATACTTGAAATTTTTAATAGATGATTATGTATTATAACATATAGTTTAGTAGGTTAGTAAGTACTTAAACACTAATGCGGCCTTTCTCTAATGTGAATTGATCATTCTCATTTTAGATAGAGAATGAGTCGACAAACTTCGAGACACCCTGCTAGGGATGAGCCTACTACTAGAGGGGTAGGCGAGGGTAGCCAGTCGGGAGCTACAATTGCTATGCCCGATTATCCTGCCATGTTCGAGGCCATGATGACAATGATCATAAGGAGGATGCCAACTCTAGAAGCGACAGTAGAACGTGATGTTCTTTTGCAGGCACCTAGGGTTTTTTATTTTGCAAAGCTCTGCACAAATTATACTTCTCTAGGTGGAAAGTCGTTTGTTTGGACGAAATCAGCTATAGAGATTCAGAATTAATTGGACACTTGTGTTCGGATTTTTGGAGATTCAAGAATTGACGATGCAATTAAGAGGAAGCTTACATCGAGGCTACTGCAAGTTTGAGCAATGGATTGGTGGAACTCTATTACTTTCGAGACTTTAGAGGACCAGATCACTTGAGATCAGTTCAGAACTAAGTTCGAGGAGAAGTTTATCTCTATGGTCCAGAAGTCAATCCTTTTTAAGAAGTTTGCTGAGCTGAAATATGGAGGTCGAGTAGTGTTTGAGTATGTGGATGAATTTGAAGCTTTATCCAAGTATGCTTATTCATATATATGGACTCCTTATCAAAAAAGCGAGAAATTTATCTTAGGCCTGGATGAGGGACTTAGGAAACAACTTATCAACCATATTGGTGACCTTATGAGAAATTGGTCGAGAAATCTTTGAGGAAGGAGGGTTTGTTTCCGCAAAAATGGAGATTGTCGCTGGGGATAAGGAGAAGTCGAAACCAAATCAAGGTGGTGATAATAAGAAAAAGTGGAATGGAAAAAGGAAACAACACTATTAAGGGAAGAATAGCTAGAAGAAACCAAAAGGCGAAATTATTTGTTATAATTACCAGTAGAAGGGTCATCTTTTCGAGGACTGTAAGAATCGAAGGTAAAAAGAAGTGCTTTAACTATGATAAGCCTAGGAATATGAAGAAGGATTGCCCAGAAACACCAAATGATAAGCAGGTTGTGAGATCATATGCTTTGGATGTAGTACCGTCTTTCTCGAGGGGTCCGACTGCTATGGAAAAGGAGAAGAATGTTGTTGTGCAAGGTACACTTTGTATCATAGATGTTTCGGTTCGATTTTTGTTTGATATTGGAGCATCACATTCTTTTATCTATAATGAGCTTGTTTTTAAGTTAGGCTCAAAACTTGAGATTGTTGATAGGTCGTTGGTAGTGACAAATCTAGTAGGGGATTCATCCAGCCTTTCTATGCCATGTCATGGTCTAGTTTTATCGAGACACAGTTGCTCTTTTGTGTGTGATTGTTTTATTTTGAACTTCGCTGGGTTTGGGATTATTTTGGGTATGGGCTCAAGAAGTATGTTGCTACAGTGGATTGTGAAAGTCTTGAGGTTCCAATCTGTAATGTGGAAGAGCGAACGATGGTGATACATTGCCTACCGAGGGTGGAGTCCTAGTAAGATTTTTATATTCGCTTGTGATTTCACGTGATAGGTTGTCATCTATGTTGATCGAAGGAGGGTTTTCTTGTGTTCTTGATGAAGCCAGAGGGTTTCCGCAGCTACGAGAGATCGAGTTTCGGATTGATTTAGTGGATGGAGCTAGACCTATTGTTATGCCTCTTGGGCGGATGGCACCTAAGGAACAACGAGAATTAGAGGTGCAAGCGAACAATCTTTTTAGTAAGGTATTCATTTATAGGAGCATATCCGAATGGAGCACCAGTTGTGTTTGCGACCAAGGCCAATGGATTGTTGCGATTATGCGTGGATTTTTGTGAGCTGAATAAGGCAAACAAGAAGAACAAGTATCCATTGCCGAGGATCGATGACTTATTTGATCATCTTTATGAAGCCAAGGAAATGGATTTGGCGACGAGATTTCACCAACTAAGAGTGGCTAGAGATAGTGTGTCGAAGACTGATTTTAGGACACCATTCAGATTTTATGAGTGGCTGGTGATGGCATTTGGAATGACTAACACGCCAGCATATTTTGTGGATCTTATGAATCGAGTTTCCAAAGGCCAGTTGAATAAGTTCGAGCTAGTGTTTGTGGATGATATATTGGTTTATTCAGGAACCGAGGAAGAGCACAAGATGCACTTGAGGATTGTTTTTGAAATCCTATGAAAGCATCAATTGAGAGGTAAGTTTTCGAAGTTTCACTTTTGGAAGGAAGAGGTGAGATTCTTAGGTTATGTCGTATCAGGATAGGGAATAACGGTGGACCCCGCTAAGGTGGTAGCAATCCAAGATTGGGATCAACCCAAGAATGTGATGAATGTTAGGCGTTTCCTTAGTTTAACTGGATACTATCGATGATTTATCAAGGATTTTCTAAGATAGTTGAGCCATTAATTGGATTGAAAAAGAAGAAACGGTTCTTCATGTAGGATACACGTTTTGAGCAAGTTTTCGAAAATTTGAAAGAAAGATTGACAAGTGCTTCTTTGTTGAGTATTGTGAGTGGTAATGAAGAGATGGTGGTATATGCCAATGCATGTGCTACTGAACTTGGAGCAGTGCTAATGCAAAAGGATAGAGTTGTGGCTTATGCAAATCGATAACTGAAGCCGCATGAAATGAATTACCCGATTCATGATTTGGAGTTAGCGGTGATAGTATTTGGTCTAAAGATTTGGAGACACTATTTGTTGGGAGTTTGATTTGAGTTGTTTACGGATCATAAGTTGTTGAAGTATCTTTTATCCCATAAGGATTTGAATCTTCGGCAGCGGCAATGGTTTGAGTTTCTGACATCATATGATTTTGGAATAGCTTATACTCCAGGAAAGGGTAACGCAGTGGATGATGCATTAAGTCGAAGACATGCGAGCTTGGGAGCCATGTTTTTTGAATCGAAGCATCTCTAGTATTTTGTCGGATTTGATTTTGGACCACATCGTGGGTTAGAGCCCGAGATGTTAACAAGCTTATTGACTAAACCGACCCGCATCGAAAGGATTGGCAAAAGCCAGAAATGAGACGATAAGCTTATGGAGAATATATGACGATTAAAGATGAGAATTGGCCCTAAGGAAATTAAGGATTTTGAAGTCGATCGAGACAGTTAGCTTTGCAAGAATGGACGATTGGTTGTTCCTGATATAGATGGATTGAGCGATAAAGTTATGAGAGAATGTCATAACTCTAGATTGACGATTTATCCTGGTGGTAATAAGATGTATAGAGATATGAAGTGAGTATACTACTAGGAAGGTATAAAAAGGGATCAGGAGATTTATCTCGAAGTGTATGAACTCTCATTTGGTTAGAGCTGTGCAGAAGAAACCAAGTGGATTGTTACAGCCATTAGAAGTTCCTAAATGGAAATGAGAGAAAGTGACGATTGATTTTATTGATGGATTACCTAGGACAAGGGTGGGAAATGATGGTATTTGAGTTATTGTGGATCAATTAACCAAAAGCGCAAGGTTTATTCCTGTCAGATCAACGAGGATAGTATCAAAGTTGGTTGATTTATATCTTAGTAGATAGTTCGATTCCATGGGATTCCAGACAGTGTTGTTAGTGATCAAGATCCGTTATTCCCCAGTAGATTTTAGAAGAGTTTGCAAGAGACGTTGGGAACCGAGCTATGTATGAGTATGACTTATCATCCCCTGACATATGGTTAGACTAAAAGGGTTAATCGAGTATTGGAGGATTTTCTTCGAGCTTGTGTATTGGACTGTGGAGGATCATGGGAAGGCCATCTGTATTTAGTCGAGTTTGCCTATAATAACAGTTACCAATCGAGTATTAGGATGACATCGTATGAAGAGTTGTATAGTAGACCATGTAATTCTCCATCTTGTTGGTTAGAAACTGGCGAGAAGTTGGTACTTGGGCCGGAGATGATAAGGGAAACGACGAATAATATTGAGATCATTTGGCAATGAATGAAGGCAACCCAAGATCTTCAGATATGTTATGTCGATAAGAGACGAAAAGATTTAGAATTCTTAGCTACATATTTTGTGTTTGCGAAGGTTTCACCTTTAAGGAATATTGTTCATTGCAGAAGAAAAGGAAAGTTATCACCTAGGCTTGTTGGGCTGTTTTCGATTATTGAGTGTATTGGGAAGCTCGCTTATAGATTGGATTTACCTGAGAAGATGGCAAGTGTGGACAATGTGTTTCATGTATCGTTTCTATGGAAGTTTATGCATGACCCAAATATTATGGTATCTCCTGATTAGTTTGAAGATTTAGAGGCCGAGCTTGAAGTTTAGGCTTTGTAAGTCGCTTTGTGTCGTGGGAAGTGACACGAAACAACTTGGGAGGAAGGTTATTAAGATAATCAATATACAATGGAACGAGGATGGTGACGATTGCACGTGGGAAACAGAAGAGTGTATGCGGTCGATCCATTCAGAATTCTTTGAGTGGTAAGTCCCATACATCATATCTTACTTGTACCATTATAGCTTGCAATATTAAAATTCTGCATGCTATGATAGTATTTGGATTGCATGGATTGTTGGATGCTAGATTGGATACTCATGGATGCTAGGCATGCGGGATGCTATGGTTGCTCGCATCTGCTTAGAATTTCCAGGGCGAAATTCCTAAAGGTAGGGAGAATGTAACGACCCATATTTTATGTATCAGAAGATCGTAAAATTAATATATTTTATCCCCTAGTGGTTGGAACATTCTCAGATTTTGATATATTGTTCATGGGGATGTGAGACATATCCATGATTTTTACTGAATTTAAGTATGACCATTTTGCCCTTTAGTTTAATGTTTGTGCTATAACTTTTGTTAGAGATTGAATTAGGTTCTGAAATCAGCGTCATTGGATCAGAATGGTGGTTTATGATTTCGTAAAGTGGTCACATAAAGAATTTGGTTTAGGGGTTTGGGAGAAATCGTTGCTTTAAGTTTCAGCTTTTGTTAGGAAAACTGGTAAGCAGCTAATGAGTTGATTAGCCAAGCCTATTAGGTTAATGAATTGTATATATAAATAGTGGGACTTGAGGAGAGAATAAGGGTTTCTCTCTTCATTCTAAATTTTAGTTTGGGTGTCTGTGAAACTTCGGTTCAACCTAAAACCATAATCCATCTTTTCATTCAAGTTTATCGTAGATTGTATCATAGATCATCATCAGGGAAGATTAGATCACATCAAATTGCATCAAATCCCAAGGTTTTCAGTGCTTTCCAGATCACATCTCGTCGGATTTACATTGAATTGGGGATTAGGTGATTGATAGATTTCTCTCACACTGAAGCAAAGGGTTGTATGGGTTAGATCTGTGTTAATTTCATTTATATATATTAAAATCACCCTAAATCTATTCTTGCAAGTTCATTTCAAATTTAGGCATGTTCATAAGTTCTAAAATAATTTATTAAACTGAAAATTTGCTAATCATGATTCTTGGTATGTTTAAATCTATATTTTTATGGATTCATTGTTATATGATAATTTGATGATTGGGGCTTGTTTGTATGATCATGAATTGTTGTATCATTGATTGTTTGTTGGAGCTGGATGATTTGCTTGAGTTCTATGTTAGATTGTTTGCTTTGGAAACATAGGATTGAAGTCTGAAGCAAATCAGAGGTTCAAATGATGAAATCATATGAAACTTGGTGGAGGCGCTCTAGAACACGTGGGAAAGAGGCACGAAAATTTTGTACCAAAATAAGCTAAGTGTATGGACCGATACTGATATACCAGCATAGGTCAAATGGAGGGGGTTTTTGGGGCATGCAGGCTTCGTGGTTATAAATCAGGGTTGCCTGCAAATTTTCAAGTTACTCGGAAGATGTTTGGGATGAGCCGATGGTTGATTATTCGATACTTGGATGGATTGGCAGAGGTTTCTACAAGAATGTTGAAATGTTTGGAAAATTAACCGATGGGATGCTCTCGAGACATGGATGGACTGGAGCCAAACACTTAGTTAACTTTTGCTAAATGATGGACCGATACTGGTCCATCATGGACTGGTGCCGATCCATATGGATGCTGTAACACCCCGCGAATTCTATAACTGTGAAATTAACAAATTAAAGTATAATTAATTTGAAATCAAAGAACTAAGGGAAACGGGATATGCCATTGCGTTCGTCTCGGAAAAATACGCGAAATAGAGTCCGAGTTTTCGAAAAACGGAGTCCGTATGAAGAAGATATGGCCTTCGGAAGTTTCTGAATTAAATTTAAAATTCAAACAGAATAAAACAGTTTAAAATTAAAAATCGGGCCCAATTGGCCAGAGCGGGAAAAGTCCCGCCTAATGGGCCCAAGTCGACTGGGCTGTCGACCTGGTCTAACCAGGTCGACAGGGCTGTCGACAGGCATGTCGACCTGGTCCAGAGCCAGGTCGAGCCCAGTCCAACCTGGCTGGCCTATTCTATGTTGGTCGATTTTCTGCAGTCTGCTTTGTCATTAGGGCTAGGTGGCAAGCTCTAATTGGTCTCTCCTTAGGATGAATGGCTACGATCAATCCAAGCAACATCAATGGCCCTAATCAGTTCATTACCCCTATAAAAATGACCCTAGACTCAACCCTAATCTATTCATTCAAAAATAAGAACAAAGCCGCCATGTTGCTAAGGAACGACTAGGGGTAGCCACCAATTGGAGAGAGGATTAGGAGGCAAATTCTAAGGCATAAAGCAACTCAATCAAATCAAACCGCATCTTCAAATCCCTAAAATTGAGAATTCGCCTCACCATTGTAAGTAGAGTATTACTTTGGTATGAACAAATAACTGTGTTGGTTTGTATACTTGGTTGTGGTGATAAATAATTCATAATTTGTGCGTTACTATGATTCTTATCGATTTGGAATATTGTATACGTTTGGATATTCTCGAATTATGTTATTCAGTTATGAAAAACTACATGCGGTAGTTTTATGCAAGTATACGTTTGGAATATTCGCAAATTATGTAATCCTTGTTGAAGCTACATGTATGTAGTTGTTTAATTGAAACTCATGCAAGTTTGGGGTTTTGCTACTATGCCATCATAATGTGTAGTTTTATACAAACATCATTTTTGTGAAATAATTGGAATAAGTTTGGGTTATCATAGTCCATATGAAATTATGTTGAAAATTTGGCATCATGATCTATGTATTAAGTCATGCTTTTGTACTAGAAAACCTATTTGCAAACTTATGAATATGACTAGGCTATGTTTGATATTTTTGCATAATTAAGTCTATATTGTTTACAAGAATTATATGATGACATATGTGGTACATAGCTAGGTTAGATTCAAAATCCCTTTTTGCAAGTTTGCATGACTAAAGTAAAAATCATGATTTCATGTTAGAAATATTTATGCCATGGTTATGTGAACAAATTTAATTATACTTTTGTATTAGTCACAAAAGTAGACACCTTTGTAAGCATGTAGTAGTCTTATGAACATGATTTGCTTATGTTTGACATTATGCCTGAATAAAAATATAGGTTTATGTTGTAGTTAAAGCCTATGTGTCGATAGTGATATTCTTAACTTAACTACAAGTTTACATGCTTTGATTCATGTCACTTATGCTTTATGACCAAAGTATATGTCACTACTATGCAAGTACACCAGTTTCTATTTTGTATTTCCAACGTCATATTGCAAGTTCATGTGTTCACATTCCCCTTTTCGTGTATGTAATCACGCTTTAAGCCTCCCCTTTTCGCATGGCTAAGTTGGGCTTTAAAAGGCTAAGCCCAATATATATATAATAAACGGACGAGTTAAACGGGGGAAAATAACGTTGGGTTAAAATTACTAATGAATGAAAATATAAAATAGAAGGGCCCAAATTCAAGTATGGGTTGGGCCCATGATTGGTGTAACCTTTACACCATTAACTTAATAATGGGCCGCAAATATTTACATATAAGAAAATAAAGAAGAAAGACAAAATATGTAAATGTAGAACATACGATGTGTTTAACCCGAGGTTGGATTGAGTTGTGATGTAAACCTGCCCGGAACCGCCCGGCTGTCCAGTAGTCACAACAATACCTATCCAATGTGGGAGGTTAAACATGGAGCCCAATAAGAACCCGAGGTTAGACTGAGTTGTGGCATAAGACTGCCCGGAACCAACCGGCAACAGGCAGCCACAACAATACCTGTCTAATGTGAGAGGTCAGGGCTTTAATAAGACAATTAAGGCTGAGTCAGGATTGTTAGGATTAAGTGAACTAAAGACTTAATCAAAATGGAATATGCTAAACTAAACGAACTGGTGGGGGTTAGGATAGGAAACACTTAACCAACTTAGCATGTTGGCTAGAGATAGAAAACCTAGTAACGGGGGACCCTTTTCAGCAGTAACCCTAGAAGGTGTATCAGGATACCCTGAAACTAGGCAGGGTGGGGCACGATTACTGGGCTGATTGTAAGAGGTCAAATCGACGGCGGTGGTGTAGCAGTGTAGGTTCTAACGGGGTGCGGGCGTGCACACACTCCGGCACAGAAAAATAAAGCACTGGGCACCAGTAGCATACCTGTGCATTCTAAGGTTGTGTCGGGCTGCCACCATGGGACTTGATACACCCCATGGTGGGACCAGCATAGGTAACTACAACATCGGGGGCCGTAAGACACATGAACTATGCGAGTAGGAGCCGGTCATCATAGAATGGATCACATCACCCCGATTATGGGGTGCCAGTTGGGAACTAGTTTATATGGGTTCAGAGATTAACATGGGGTACGATAGTATATTCGACCCTAGACAACTTAACCAAGTTTATAGTGCTTTCCCACTTCTTGTTTATACTTATCATACCCAGTTCTTTATTCATAGACAGAATAGTACTAGACTTACTCAGGCTTTATGTCTGACTCTACTTTTCTTTCGTCTTCTTTTCTTCCGTTCCCCCCCCCCCCAGGTCCATAGGGAGGGAACACTGCAACTTGACCAGCCTTAACATCCAGCTTGAAGAAGAGAAATGTATTGCTTGGACCTTTTCGTTTGAAACTATGGCTTTGGACAAACTCTATGGGGCTTTTGCAGTTTATCTATGTTTTATTTATGCTTCTTTAAATAATGTAATCAAGACAGATTATGAAAGTGTTATGTTTTTGGAAAAGGATGTAAGACAATTATGGTGATGTTGTTGTAGCACGCATTTCCTTTTATGAAATAAAAGTTTGTTGTTTTCCGCTATTTACAAGTATGTGTTCTTATATCTGTCTTGTATATCTGTGACTTATACTTATAAACCTCCACCAAAATTAGGGCATTCCCTTTGAGAGTGACCCTAACGGAGGTGGGGTGTTTCACTTGGTATCAGAGCATAGGTTTACCAGATAAGATAAAAAGTTTTGAAAAATTATTTTCAAAAAGGAAATTTAAAGAAGCATTTTTAAAAGAAAAATATTATTTTATTTTAAAAAGGCAAAGTCCACTCCCCAAAGCCATAGGTACTATCTCTTATCCTTCGTTTTGAATCTATCCTTTTTGTTTCAGCATGTCCGAAGATCTTAACTTGCCAGAAGGGGTGCCAATACCTGGTTGGTTTAGACGGTTCTTAGAAGCAAGAGCCACTCAGCCAGGTCCTACCGTTCCTCCTCCCCCAGCTGCAGGAAATCATCCAGCTGCAGCGACACCTTTTCCTCCACCTCCTCCTCGGGGAAACACTTTTGCTAAGATATGTAAAGATTTTAAAGCTATGGGAGAAAGGGATTTCCATGGAACTGAGTCCTTCGTGGCAGCTAGAAATTGGCTGAAAGAAACGGAGGACCTATTTATCATCTTTGAGGTAGAGGATAGACAAAAAGTACAATTGGCAGTGTGGCTATTGAAGGGCGAGGCTTCCTACTGGTGGGAAGTCACTAATGCTGAAAGACCAGTGGAGACATGGGAGGACTTTAGGGCAAGGTTTGAGACTAAATTTCTCTCAGATGCGGAAAGAAGTTTGCAGTTGGAAAAATTCTTATTTCTTAAACAAGGGGACAAGACTGTCAGAGAATATGTGAATCAGTTCGATGAGCTGGCTAGGTTTGGGCTTGACCTAGTCAACACCCCGCACAAGAAGGCTCTCCGTTTCGTCAAAGGGTTGAATGAGCCATTACACAGTTTGGCCATGACCCTATACCCATGGGAGCCACGTATGAAAGATTGGTGCAAATGGCATTTCTGAATGAAGAGGATAAGGGCAAGAAGGAGACAAAGGAAGAAAGCTCTCAAGGGAAGAAAGAGGGTTTGCAGCCTAAGAAGACAGACTTTAAGAAGGGCGGGAAAGGCAACAAAGAGAAGAGGAAGTGCAATTTCTATGGCAAAGTGGGGCACTTAGTAAAGGACTGCCGGAAAAAGAAGGCCAAGGAGAATGGTGGGTGCTTTTCTTGCGGTGAGACGGGCCACAGGGCTAAGGACTGCCCAAAGAAATGAGGACAGTGGCAGAGGGCTGGATCCACCCCAGGGGCACAGGTTCATGTACTAGAAGCGCCACCTTTGCAACAGCGAGGTATAAATACTTCTGTAGAAAGTGTAGTTTATCTTTATGATCACCCCGTTCGCACTTTATTTGATTCTGGCGCATCACACTCCTTTATCTCGTCTGCTTTAGTAGAATCTCTGCACCTAAAAACTAGTATGGTAGAGGACCCCTTAATTGTTTCAAATCCAATTGGGGGCCCAGCTCATTTGTCTATGATCTGTTTGGGATTGAAAATTTCTATTCTAAGTGTAGAATTTCAATGTAGTGCCTTTGTTTTGGGCTTTTCGGGTTATGGTTTGATTTTGGGTATGGATTGGCTATCCAGTAATGGGGCCATCCTTGATTGTGAGAAACGGGTTGTTAGGCTCCTAACCCAGCTTGGTAATACTTTGGAAATTTCCTGTAATCCCTCGTATGCGGTTATGCTTAGTTATCTTGAATCGCTAGATGCCTCTATTGAAAATTTGCAATCATTTAGAGTGGTCCGGGAATATCCGGATGTCTTCGAAGAGGTGAAGGGCTTGCCTCCGAAGCGGGAAATAGACTTCCGCATATATCTTGTAGATAATGCAAAGCCCGTTGCGTTGCCCGTTAGACACATGGCTCCACGAGAAAGGAAAGAGCTCAGTAAACAGATTAAAGAGCTTCTAGAAAAGGGGTTCATTAGGAGAAGCATTTCAGAATGGGGCACTCCAGTGGTGTTTGCTACAAAGGCGGATGGTTCACTCCGTCTATGTGTTGACTATAGGGAGCTCAACAAGCTAACGAAAAAGAATAGGCACTCGCTCCCTAGAATTGACGATTTGTTTGACCAGCTTGTAGGAGCGTCTGTTTTCTCCCAACTCGATTTAGCAACCGGTTTTCATCAGCTAAGGGTGGCTGAAGATAGCATCGATAAAACGGCGTTCAGAACCCCAGACGGCTTCTTTGAATGGCTTGTCATGCCTTTCGGCTTGACAAATGCACCTGCTTACTTCGTGGACCTAATGAGTAGGGTATTTAGAGATTTCCTCAACAAATTCGTAGTGGTCTTCGTAGATGATATCCTTATCTTCTCAAAGAGTGAAGAGGAACATGCTCAGCACTTAAGGGCAATCATGGAAACTTTGCGAGTCCATCAAGTAAAAGCCAAATTCTCCAAATGCCACTTTTGGAGAGAAGAGGTGAGGTTCCTTGGGCACATAGTATCCAAACAAGGGTTAGCGGTGGACCCTGCTAAGGTAGTGGCGGTACAGGACTGGAAGACACCAAGGAATGCAACTGAGGTCCGAAGCTTTCTAGGACTAGCAGGTTTCTATCGAAAGTTTATAAGGGATTTTGCGAAAATCTCAGCTCCGCTCACGAAATTAACCAAGAAGAATCTAGTGTTTAATTGGGACTTGGATTGCGAGTTTGCTTTCCAACGACTGAAAAGGGCTCTCACAACAGCCCCAGTTTTGACGCTGCCAGATGGGAGCAAGATGTTCACTGTTTATACGGATGCATGTGGGACAGGGCTAGGCGCCGTCTTAATGCAAGAAGGAAGGGTAGTAGCTTATGGCGGGAGGCAGTTGAAAGTGCACGAAAAGAACTACCCAACCCACGATCTTGAGTTAGCCGCCATCGTCTTTGCACTCAAGTCTTGGCGACATTATCTCCTAGGTGAGAAGTTCGAACTTTACACTGACCATAAATCGTTGAAATATCTTTTCTCGTAGAAAGATCTTAACTTGAGGCAACAAAGATGGATGGAGTTTCTTGCCTCGTACGATTTCGAAATCTCCTACACTCCGGGCAAAGGCAACGTAGTAGCAGACGCGTTGAGCCGAAAGAAATTGACCCTAAGCCCGTTGTTTGTTGAAAGACAAAGCCTAGAGTTTATAGCCAGCTTCGACTTTAGGCCCTCCTACGATTTCGTACCAGGCTTGCTAGCATCTCTCGAAGTGCGCCCAACCTTAGTGGATTCAGTAGGGATAGCACAACGCGAAGACCCTCAGCTTGTGGAAACAATTGATAGGCTAATTAGGGGTGAGACTTCAAGTCACCTCAACAGATACTCCATCGACGATAAGGGTTTGCTAAGGCGAGACGGAAGACTATGCGTCCCACAGACAAAAGATTTAGTAAAGAAGGTTCTCGAGGAAGCACATCACTCCAAGATGACGATACATCCAGGCGGAGATAAAATGTACAAAGACATAAAAAGGACTTTCTTCTGGAACGACATGAAAAAGGACGTGGCAGAGTTCGTTTCTAAGTGTATGGTGTGCCAACAGGTTAAGGCGGAACAGAAAAAGCCTGGCGGACTGCTACATCCTCTGGAGGTCCCGTAGTGGAAGTGGGATAGCATCTCAATGGACTTCATCGATGGGCTGCCTAGGTCTAGGAGAGGCAACACTAGCATTTGGGTAATAGTGGATAGGCTTACTAAAAGCGCCCACTTTTTACCTGTCAAACGTAAAAGAACTGCCTCATCCCTAGCATCACTTTACCTTAAGGAAATCGTCCGACTCCATGGAATACCATCTAGCATTGTTAGTGACCGAGACCCCATCTTCACCAGTGAGTTTTGGCGGAGTCTGCAAGAAGCAGTAGGAACGCAATTATGCTTAAGCACAACCTATCATCCCCAAACCGACAGCCAAACAGAGAGAGTGAACAGAGTTTTGGAAGACCTTTTAAGGCTATGCGTCCTTAACTTCGGAGGGACATGGGAAGACCACCTTCCTTTGGTGGAATTTGCCTACAACAACAGCTATCAAGCAACCATCGGAATGGCGCCCTTCGAAGCTTTATATGGAAGACCGTGCCGATCGCCCACTTGTTGGTGGGAGTCTACTGATAAGCTCATACTTGGACCAGATATGATCCGAGAGACTTCAGAGAAAGTAGACCTAATACGAAGAAGGATGAAGACGACCCAAGACAGACAAAAGTCCTATGCCGACAAGAGAAGGACCGACCTTGAATTTGAGGTTGGAGACAGAGTTTTTCTCAAGGTATCTCCACTAAGAAACGTTGTTCGTTTTGGAACCACAGGAAAGCTAGCACCAAGGTTCGTAGGGCCATTCCCTATCATCGAGAAAATTGGGAAAATGGCCTATAGATTAGAGCTACCCGAGAAGTTGGCTGGAGTCCACAACGTTTTTCACGTTTCACATCTCCGAAAATGTCTACAAGAGTCTGCTGAAGTGGTAGAGCCAAATATCCTCGAAGAGGCCGAAGTGGAACGCGAAGCAACCATAAGAAAATTTCCAACCCGCATATTAGGAACGGAAGTGAAGAAGCTACGCAACCGCGAAGTCAAGCTCGTCAAAGTTCAGTGGAGCGACGCCGAGGGAGACGCAACTTGGGAAACTGAAGCTAGAATACGCACTGCCTACCCTTTTCTGTTCGAGGGTACATCCTTGATCTTTCCTTTTCCTTAAGTTGCGCTTTTATCTATCTTTTTAGGTATATTTCCTCGACCTTATCTTTTAGGAAGAAACCCTTTGGATGGAAACATGTAATTAAAACATGTTATGGACGATGGTTGCAAGTGGTTGCAAGTGATTGCTAGTGGTTGCTCGTGGTTGCATATACACACACAATCTAGGTTTTAGATCGGCTCAGTCACTTCATATTGCATATGCATATATGTTTGCATTCGTATATGGTTGAACATTAATGTGTTGTCATGTGGATGTTGCAGTTGTATTGAATGATTGTGCACTCATGTAGAATCAAGAATAGGAAAATTTGCATACATAATGGATTCATGGCACTTACATAATTCGCATCGAGGAGGTCAACTGAATCAGTAGACCGCCTGATTTTGCATTAGATAAGTACATGTACACACACACTTCGCATATGATCATGAAGCATTAGAAGTCTTTTAAGGACAATGGATGCTCGTGTTTGATGGATGAGTAGATGGATGATTGGATGTTAGGATATACATTCCTCCTAACTTGAAGATTTCGGGGACGAAATCCTTTTAAGTGGGGGAGAATGTAACACCCCGCGAATTCTATAACTGTGAAATTAACAAATTAAAGTATAATTAATTTGAAATCAAAGAACTAAGGGAAACGAGATACGCCATTGCGTTCGTCTCGGAAAAATACGCGAAATAGAGTCTGAGTTTTCGAAAAACGGAGTCCGTATGAAGAAGATATGGCCTTCGGAAGTTTCTGAATTAAATTTAAAATTCAAACAGAATAAAACAGTTTAAAATTAAAAATCGGGCCCAATTGGCCAGAGCGGGAAAAGTCCCGCCTAATGGGCCCAAGTCGACTGGGCTGTCGACCTGGTCTAACCAGGTCGACAGGGCTGTCGACAGGCATGTCGACCTGGTCCAGAGCCAGGTCGAGCCCAGTCCAACCTGGCTGGCCTATTCTATGTTGGTCGATTTTCTGCAGTCTGCTTTGTCATTAGGGCTAGGTGGCAAGCTCTAATTGGTCTCTCCTTAGGATGAATGGCTACGATCAATCCAAGCAACATCAATGGCCCTAATCAGTTCATTACCCCTATAAAAATGACCCTAGACTCAACCCTAATCTATTCATTCAAAAATAAGAACAAAGCCGCCATGTTGCTGAGGAACGACTAGGGGTAGCCACCAATTGGAGAGAGGATTAGGAGGCAAATTCTAAGGCATAAAGCAACTCAATCAAATCAAACCGCATCTTCAAATCCCTAAAATTGAGAATTCGCCTCACCATTGTAAGTAGAGTATTACTTTGGTATGAACAAATAACTGTGTTGGTTTGTATACTTGGTTGTGGTGATAAATAATTCATAATTTGTGCGTTACTATGATTCTTATCGATTTGGAATATTGTATACGTTTGGATATTCTCGAATTATGTTATTCAGTTATGAAAAACTACATGCGGTAGTTTTATGCAAGTATACGTTTGGAATATTCGCAAATTATGTAATCCTTGTTGAAGCTACATGTATGTAATTGTTTAATTGAAACTCATGCAAGTTTGGGGTTTTGCTACTATGCCATCATAATATGTATTTTTATACAAACATCATTTTTGTGAAATAATTGGAATAAGTTTGGGTTATCATAGTCCATATGAAATTATGTTGAAAATTTGGCATCATGATCTATGTATTAAGTCATGCTTTTGTACTAGAAAACCTATTTGCAAACTTATGAATATGACTAGGCTATGTTTGATATTTTTGCATAATTAATTCTATATTGTTTACAAGAATTATATGATGACATATGTGGTACATAGCTAGGTTAGATTCAAAATCCCTTTTTGCAAGTTTGCATGACTAAAGTAAAAATCATGATTTCATGTTAGAAATATTTATGCCATGGTTATGTGAACAAATTTAATTATACTTTTGTATTAGTCACAAAAGTAGACACCTTTGTAAGCATGTAGTAGTCTTATGAACATGATTTGCTTATGTTTGACATTATGCCTGAATAAAAATATAGGTTTATGTTGTAGTTAAAGCCTATGTATCGATAGTGATATTCTTAACTTAACTACAAGTTTACATGCTTTGATTCATGTCACTTATGCTTTATGACCAAAGTATATGTCACTACTATGCAAGTACACCAGTTTCTATTTTGTATTTCCAACGTCATATTGCAAGTTCATGCGTTCACATTTCCCTTTTCGTGTATGTAATCACGCTTTAAGCCTCCCCTTTTCGCATGGCTAAGTTGGGCTTTAAAAGGCAAAGCCCAATATATATATATATAATAAACGGACGAGTTAAACGGGGGAAAATAACGTTGGGTTAAAATTACTAATGAATGAAAATATAAAATAGAAGGGCCCAAATTCAAGTATGGGTTGGGCCCATGATTGGTGTAACCTTTTCACCATTAACTTAATAATGGGCCGCAAATATTTACATATAAGAAAATAAAGAAGAAAGACAAAATATGTAAATGTAGAACATACGATGTGTTTAACCCGAGGTTGGATTGAGTTGTGATGTAAACCTGCCCGGAACCGCCCGGCTGTCCAGTAGTCACAACAATACCTATCCAATGTGGGAGGTTAAACATGGAGCCCAATAAGGACCCGAGGTTAGACTGAGTTGTGGCGTAAGACTGCCCGGAACCAACCGGCAACAGGCAGCCACAACAATACCTGTCTAATGTGAGAGGTCAGGGCTTTAATAAGACAATTAAGGCTGAGTCAGGATTGTTAGGATTAAGTGAACTAAAGACTTAATCAAAATGGAACATGCTAAACTAAACGAACTGGTGTGGGTTAGGTTAGGAAACACTTAACCAACTTAGCATGTTGGCTAGAGATAGAAAACCTAGTAACGGGGGACCCTTTTCAGCAGTAACCCTAGAAGGTGTATCAGGATACCCTGAAACTAGGCAGGGTGGGGCACGATTACTGGGCTGATTGTAAGAGGTCAAATCGACGGCGGTGGTGTAGCAGTGTAGGTTCTAACGGGGTGCGGGCGTGCACACACTCCGGCGCAGAAAAATAAAGCACTGGGCACCAGTAGCATACCTGTGCATTCTAAGGTTGTGTCGGGCCGCCACCATGGGACTTGATACACCCCATGGTGGGACCAGCATAGGTAACTACAACATCGGGGGCCGTAAGACACATGAACTATGCGAGTAGGAGCCGGTCATCATAGAATGGATCACATCACCCCGATTATGGGGTGCCAGTTGGGAACTAGTTTATATGGGTTCAGAGATTAACATGGGGTACGATAGTATATTCGACCCTAGACAACTTAACCAAGTTTATAGTGCTTTCCCACTTCTTGTTTATACTTATCATACCCAGTTCTTTATTCATAGACAGAATAGTACTAGACTTACTCAGGCTTTATGTCTGACTCTACTTTTCTTTCGTCTTCTTTTCTTCCGTTACCCCCCCCCCCCAGGTCCACAGGGAGGGAACACTGCAGCTTGACCAGCCTTAACATCCAGCTTGAAGAAGAGAAATGTATTGCTTGGACCTTTTCGTTTGAAACTATGGCTTTGGACAAACTCTATGGGGCTTTTGCAGTTTATCTATGTTTTATTTATGCTTCTTTAAATAATGTAATCAAGACAGATTATGAAAGTGTTATGTTATGTTTTTGGAAAAGGATGTAAGACAATTATGGTGATGTTGTTGTAGCACGCATTTCCTTTTATGAAATAAAAGTTTGTTGTTTTCCGCTATTTACAAGTATGTGTTCTTATATCTGTCTTGTATATCTGTGACTTATACTTATAAACCTCCACCAAAATTAGGCATTCCCTTTGAGAGTGACCCTAACGGAGGTGGGGTGTTTCAGATGCTGAGTTGGGAGTCGAGATTTTGGGGACTTGGTTGTAGAGGATCCTAAGGTTTGCTAAAGAATTTTGAGAAGGAATGGACTTCGTATAGATGATGTGCAACTCAACGATGGTTAGTGCTTCGATTGTGAACTCAAATCAGAATGGTCGGAGCTTAATTGATGTGATACTGGTCGTGGGACGATATACAATCCAGTAAGATGATAGATTGACTCAGGTGGGAGTTGATCAAGGATGATAATGTAATAATTTGAGAAATGACTACAGTCGCTGAGAAGAAAGGCTTGACAGTTTTGAAGCACCAAGGAATTATCGATAATCGAAGCGTTCTAGCGAACTCCAAGCAGGGATACCATAGGGACGCCTCTCAGGACCAAAATGGATAGATCGTGTACCCTGTGCAGTCATGGTATACTTAGTTGTCTTAGTCCATTAAGACAAACATACATAGTCACGATGGTGTATGGTAGTTTTGTCAGAACTGGGGTTTTTCCATTAGCCCTTTTGATCGTTGAAAGAAAGTTCTGTTATCGGTGGATTCAAGGCTGTGGTCGGTGATAGCTAGGATATTGGATGCTATGGATAATATAGTTGAGCTTCCTTCTCTATTTTCTTTGGGTAGGCTATCTTCATAGGTTGACGAAGAGAAGCAGGATTAGAGTTGTCTTTTCCTATTATGATATGACATGTGATGGATGATTTTCATGTGTTAAATTTATGGTCGTTGGACATATCAGATGGTTGAATGGTCTATGCTCATATTCTCCTATGTAACTATTGTTAATTATTTTATTGCTCACTAAGACTGGTTGTCTGACTCAAGGTTTTATGTTTCCCTCTTATTACCTTGGGTTGCTCATCATTGTTGTTAATGAGTAGTCTGAGACAGCATGTAGCAGGTTTGGTGATGATGCTAATGTTGTGCAAGGATGAGCTGGAGGCTTTCATATTATATGCTACCTCCTATATTACTTTGCTTTACTTTCCATTGTATGTTGATGGTCATTAATATTCTGAGGGATGTAGTGGGATATATTGCATTCAGAGATTCATGTATTGAGATGTATTGTACTTGAAATTCTACGGTTTTATTAAGATTTGATTTCCTATTCAATTGTGCTTCACTGCTATATCCAGTTGTGTATTTCATTATTATATAGATTATTCATGCACTGTGAGTTATACGATAGGTTTTATTTCGAGTTATTCTTCCTCGATGATCGCCCTATATCGGTCTGGCACGTCATACAACGCATCTTTTCCGTAGTTTGGTGCAAGAGGTATGAGGCGGTCATCACGGCTATCGAGGCTCAATAGTGTCATACAGCGGAATAAAAAATAATATAACTACAAATGTTAGAATACATCACCTACTGCTGATCCACCTACACAACTCTAGATAATGATTACACCGGTTACCAAGCCTACTCATCAGCATCATCAATGAGTAACTCAAGCAATGAGAGGAAACATAAAACCTTAGGCCAAACAATGGCCTAGTGTGAGCAATAATTTTAAAATACTGTAAAGGTCATGATAATATAAGACACATAGGGTATGGAGAATCATATCTTACTTGTCTCTGCATCCGCAAAGTCTGTACATATAGAATATATACCACTCTGTGTAATCATGGATGTATTCTACATATGAATACTAGCGGTCTCTAGGTATATGACTCAATAATATCCACATCCTATAATGCCTATAAGGTGATAAACGATTAAGAAAACATATCATCCATCATCCATCCTCACATTCACTCACTTAATTCATTGGATACACATAATATTTGTATGATTCCATCGTCAGATCAAGGAGGTTACAGTCACGGTTTCTCATACTCGACTCTAAACCACTCAGATGGCCTGGAACTAAACCATCCAATGATAATTTAGGGTACCCACATCTAAGATCCAAGTCGCTCCAAGGGTCATCACAGGTCATCTGAGGATCCAGTCCATTATCATCGGACGGACATAACAAAAAAAACCTCACTCTACCAGTACATATTAGAACCAACAAACATTATCAATCCTTTAGCATATATTTTCACATAGCAGAGTCCATCTTCGGTTGCCTCTATAGCCTTCCCACGAAGCTTCCATGGCCCTAGGGTTATTCTAGAACCATCATTAGTTGTAGAATGTTGTTGTCCCCAGAACTCTTCTTCGACGTTGATAACCGGCCTTTTGGCCCGGTTCCCCAAAAGCAACTTGAGTCCACAGGACTCAACCCATCGTGTGGCCCAACAGCCCAAAGTGTCGCTAAGATACTCAAAAACCAAGCCTGCATGAAGTCTCACAAGGGTGGTCGTCGTAATTTATCGAAAGTACTCAACATCAACTAACTCTCTGGATCAATATGGACCTCACCATAGGATTTCGTATTTCCGACCTCAACCTCTCCACAAAACTTCCACCAACCTATCTTTTGTAATCGCGCTTGCCACAAGACTTTGTACCCTGGTAACTCCTCTTTCGTTTCAAATCTCCCCGCCCAGAAATTCGTATCCGAAGTCACGTCCCCACATTCGTATTCCATATCTCGTATCCTTCTCTAGTTCAACAAGTATGGGAATACAAAATGTGAGAAGATGAAATAGACAAGGGAGTGGATATGAACACGTTCGAAACAAAACTCAAGGAGTTGGCAAGGAAAAAGAGGACATTGGGATACGTACCAATCCCAGGATATGAAATTTAGGGCATGAGCCCCACTCCCTACCTGCTCCCATGTGTTCCACTACCTATAAATACCCCTGGTCTACTTCGTGATAGGGGATAGCATTTGGATGATTTGACACTTTATGAAGGAATTTTTGACCTTGGACACCATTAGAGCACCTTGAAGCTTTGTGAAGAAGAAATAGCATACTTCTCAAGGTTTTGAACTCCTGGACATCAAAGTAATCTTGATAACAGGAACTATAAATCCTTACTTGGATTTATTGGAACTTAATTACCACCACTATCTTTGTAGTAACTTGTAATGATGATGTCTGTAATTGTACTTTCTTAAGAGTGAATAAAATTAGCAGAGCCTTCCAAGTGGACGTTGGTTCAATCCGAACCGAGCTAGTATAAATTCCATATTCATTACTTTCTGCATATTACATTTCCTTATGTGAAACTTTATTTTTGTTAATTCAGATATCTTTGAGTGTTGTGCCAAATTTATGCATCAACAGGCATTCACATCATCTTGACTTAAAGTCCCTTACTTTGCATCTAAGGGAAAATCATCCATCGCGAAAGATACTGCTTCTCATTATGGAATCACCATCATCGAACGAATTATCATCACTACATCAAGGCACCACATCCCTTCCTTATGCTAAATGTAACACCCCACACTTTTCTTTGCTCAAATTTTGACAAAAAACAAAACTCAAACACATCTAAGCATGGGGCGTGTATATCTAGTACCTACAAATAAATGAACATGAGCATAATCAGAGTACGATAAGATAACCCACGGCGGAAACAAAATATGATAAACTATTATTAACTCAAGTAACTACCTCTGTAATTTAATTCACTTTGCCAATATCGAGCATGAGAGAGAACGAGAACCGAAAGCCAAACAAAAAAACTTGTGAGAATCCGACCTTCTCTAGAAAACATGGGTGGTTGTACTGAGGAGGGGGTCAGAACAACAAAATTCTAGTGAATAGGAAATGTACAACACAGATTATAATACATGGATGTATCCCGTTTGGTTCAACCCAAGATGTAAGCCTACCAAGGTTAGTGGTTTTAGCCAAACCTTGTGAATGTTTATGCACGACCCTACTACTCTTTACACAATACTATTCCAAGCTATAATACCGTGATAGATCATTTACACATATATTTAGGAAGCCGCTATACCATAATTTAGCTGATTATTAGACCAAGAAGTGAACCCCTAACTGTGGAGTTTATATATATATATATATATATATATATATATATATATATATATATATATATATATATATATATAGACACACACACATATATATATATTCACCTTTCCATCCACTTGCCTCATTATCAATAATAGATACGGTGGATTCTCCCGATCACTTAAAACCCTGTGAGGACTTATTGGTCACTTAATACCTATTGATAACTTGTTCAACATTCTTATAAACTAGACGACACTAGCTACATGCCCTACTAGTTATGGCTTCCGTCATTCACACATATACCCTTGCCCCGTATAAGGTGGGAGATGGTATTTTATCGCTCGCTATACCTTCTAGCTGACCTTATTGGATAACCTCCTTAGTCGCTTACTACTTTCCGTAGGGTAGGTAGCCATATCTGACGTTTTTAGTTTCTAGGTTTGGGTAGGCCCCCACATTTACGCCATTTAAGAACCCTAAACTGAAAGACCTACTCCCAGGTGGACTCTTCAACCCCAGCTGCTTAAGACCCAGGAAGCGGACTATACGCGAAGGTTATTAGGTTTGTATCACATTAGCCCTTAGTACCTTTCCCTATTAGGATAAAGTGGGCCACGTCATTACGTCCTTTTCGGTTAGTAACTTTCCACATAAAGATTACATGTATAAGATTTATTATTGTCACGGATTCCTGTGGTTAATAATTTTTTTTGCATCATTAACCTACTAAGTCCAACTCTACTTTTACTTATAAGTTCTATATTCATTAATATAATAAGGAATGTTATATCCTCTTTACCCTAGGATATTTGTTTGGATACGTCCCTAATTGGACTTTGTATTTAAACAACAATTAGTGTTCATTAATCCCCTTATTACACCCATTTACTTCTTATTTCTTTGTTTATTGCCCCTTTATGACCATAACGGTCATATTTTCCTATGGCAACCATTTATCAGTCCCAATGTATCTATTTGTTGTACCCCAACAGACAATTACTATTCTTATTTATTTATTTATTTGTTGCTAGTTATATATATTATTTGTTAATCAGACCTCTCACATTAAGTTGACGACTTGTGGATGCTGGATTTGTCGGTCAGTTCCGGTCTGGCTTCTACCACAAGTTGAACTTAACCTCGTGCCTTGGTTCATTTGTATTTACGCATTAGTCCCCTCACATTAAGCTGACCACCTATTGATGCTGAATTTGCCGGTCGGTTCCGAGCAGATGTCTACAACAAGTTAAGCTTAACCTCGTGTCTAAATGCGGTTATAATTCAAATTTCCTAGTTAAGGTGTACAACATTAATCCTAATTAACTTAGGAATAGTAACCATTATTCTATTACATTTACTTTCCCCACTCAACATTGGTTACAATTGTTATTTACTGATTTGCGGTCCAATTTATAACAATAAATTAGATCAATTGCTACAATGATCACCACAAATATATTAATTAAATATGGATAACACTTTCATATGTTTTCATAATTGAACATGATTCAAACGTTCAATACAATGTACATTTACTGTTTTAAGCTGATTTGGGCGGATAATATGTATGTTTATATTTTTATGTTTTCATATGATCAACGTAGTTATCTTTTATTATTATTATTATTATTATTATTATTATTATTTTTAAGTTGAATGATTTGGTTGAATCAATAACCAAACATTCCTTTTTGCATTCAATCTTGCCAAAAGGTTTCAATCTTCGAAAAAAGACCATTAGCTGTAATTATTGTAAATTATGTCTGATTAGTGGATAGACATATTTCAAATTCACAAGAAATATATAAGTATGTGTGTATATGTATATATATATATATATGTGTGTGTGTGTGTGTGTGTGTGTGTATTTAGAATAGTTGATGCAAACTACGCTCAAATATGTATATTTATATTTATATATATGTTTGCACCACTTTTCCCTTTTCCAATCTTTTTGCCATATCTCCTGTGAATGCAAAATAATATCTTTTTGTTCAAAAAGAGGAAATAGGTATAATTCTTTTAAGATTACAATCACACAATTTAACATTTTATCCAATATTCACATAATTTATTATTCAACACTGAAAATAGTATTTGGAATATAGCTACATCTAAATGGTGTTTATGGGACTGATTTCCAGATCGACAGTGCTTTGCAACACCCATAGTACATTTTACAACATAATTGTAGGAAATATGTATAAACAACTTTAAGAATCCCACAATTAATATTATGCCTAACCACAATTCACAATATACAAGTTTTAACAATGTTTACAATCAGACCTGATGGGTGTTAATGCAATTACAACAATTTAATGAACATATCTGATGGAAATAGGCATAAAATTTTAGATCTAATTCAAACAAAATAAATAGGCTATTATAGTTGTATTCATAAATTTCTCACTCACATGAAAGCATCCAAATCCGAAGTTTGAATCTTTTAGGCCTACAATTCCCAAATTCTTATAAATTTACAATTTATCTGAAAAGGGATAATTTCAGATCTGTAGATGTATTAGAAAATAAGAAGAAATGAGAGAATCTGATTTGGAGCGTCAATTCACATTCTTTCCATTGAATCTAATAATCCTCTCAATTCTATATGATTTGTTGTATATGAATATGTTTTTAATTAAGAAATTAGGTTAAAAGAGGATGGAAAATGGCAGAGATTCACTGCTACCCACGGATTTGTGTCGAAAAGAATGTGACCTTACCCCTTTTGTTTATAGGAGTGGAATTGCCCATGTACTGACAGATTTGATTTATTAAACATCGATTCATATATATATATATATATATTTAATATTATATAGCCCAAACCCTAGTTGTCACTGCCTGGCTCGACCAAGCGGTCGCAGCTAGCTTTCGACCTCCCCGGTCGACCGCTTGGTCGACCTAGTAGTGAGGTGGCTGGGGGAATATTTATTTTTATATATAAAATATTATGTTTTATTAATTTTCTATCCGTTATCGTTTTTCGTCCGTAACTTTTTCATACAGACTCCGTTCGCGAGACTCCAAACATGAAGTTGACCAGAACTCTCTATTTTTGAAAATTCCATTGGTTAAAGTTTCGTGGTTAAATTCCGTCATTTGAGAAATCTCTAGTTTTGAAAAATCTAATAATTAATTCCTATTGCCAAAAAATTTGGGTTGTTACATTCTTCCCTTCTTAAAGGAAATTTCAGCCCGAAATTCTGACATCTAGTCATCCTATCCTACATAACCAATTGTGTACATCCACTTTGCAACCATCTGTATATGTGCCTGGTGTACATAATGCATTTCAACCATAAAACATGTATGCAAGATGATTCTAAATTGGGCCCTCTACATGTTTGCAATAAATTTTTAAAACACTTTTGAAAACATGATGCAAAACATCCTAAATATACTAGCAGTTCTATATGAATGCAAAATTTGAAAACTCTTTTTCATCCATAACCTTCATACAATTGCGAATAAAAGTGTGAAACAACCAATTTCGCATCTAAACCCTACCATCCAAAACGTCACGCAATCTAATCGTTTCCTATTTAATTTCTCCTAAACCAGGAAAAGGAAATCAAAGCGAAGAATTTTGCAATTTCCTCCGCTTACAAATATTTCATTTCCCGCTCTACAGTGGAATTTTCACCTCAATTACCCAAAATACTCCAAAAATTTCCATATATTAATTGTAAAGGAGGCCTAAAACAAGCTCTAAAACGTAAGACGGGTTAATTAATAACCCGCGCGGATCATTGACAAGGTATGGAAACAATGTTTCCAAGGCTAAAACAGCCTTATTCTTATTGTTGTTAACGTTTTTATCGTATCGTTGGTCCTGTCGCATCGCTAAAACGCACACATAAAGCATCCAAAAATCCACCTTACGTCGTTCGTGTGACCAAAAATAGAAATTTTTCATAAAATAAAATTTTGCTTGGAAACTTTTTGTGTTTATTTTGAAAATTACTTTTCAATACCATTTACTTTCCATATGATATTCATATGAATAATAAAAATTTCGGTAACGTGCATTTTGTGTCACTCAAATCATCCATTCTAATGAAAAACAGACGTTTAAATATTAACAATTGCTATATCAAAATTTTGTGTTTTTGCGCAAATTGAAATAAAAGAAAAGTGATTCGGTAAAAACATAAAAATGTAATAAATTTTTTTCGAACAGTAATTCTCAAAGGTTTAAAAATGTATTTTGCGGAAACTTAAACGATTCAAGTCATATGTTGGCGAAAAAGGAAGTCAGTCACGCCAAAAATGCGAAAACTGAAATCACGCACAAAATTCCAAAGTGAATTTTAGCTTGACAAGAAATGGTGATTTATTTATTTATATACCCATGATGAAAACAACGCAAAACCGTTCCTTTACTAAAATTTATCCAATATAGAATTATATTCTTTCCAGCTCTAGAATAACTATTAGTTTAGATAAGAAAATGAGATTTCATTTGAACAGGGATGCGATTTAAACAACACTAACAGTTACAAGCACGGATCGCCACAAAGCCAAGAACTCGATGCTGGAAAGGGAAAACAACAAAGAAGACGACAAAACAACACCAAAACTCTCAAAACAATGGCTATAAACAACGAAATGTCTTACTCCGCGGCTGGAGATCAAACAAATTTTTATGATCTTTAATTAACCATCTCATGGTAGAAAAATGCTCAATCTCGTGTTACAAACACTGCTAGTGCTGTTGGAGGTTCCCACATCACCATCTCTTCTAAGAGAGAATTTATGATGAGAAGATAAACCTAACACAAAATTGCTTCTCATGGAAATCCACCTAATGTTATCTAAAGATAAAAATGGATAGGTGAAAATTGCAAAAAGTAAATTCATGAAACAACACACAAAAACAACAACCTGAATCGAATATGATGCGGTACTAAATGATGTTTACACCATCGATCAAGCAAAAGATTGATTTCCGCATCATAAGACAAATCTAGTTTTAACTCCCCATATATAAAACGACGTGCTAAACGGGTCACACGTCATCATGGGTAGTTTTGAACATAAATTCCCGAACACAAAAACTGACATTAAGAAAAATAGGCTTTTTGAAAAAATCTCCAAAGACAGTCAACAAAAGACCATAAAAGTCCTGGTAAAACACGGATGCCTCTAAAACTCTCATCGAGATTCTCCTTAGATAAACCATCCAAAGATAGCTTAATCTTCATCTTTGAAATGACGATCACCTTTGAAAGAACCTATTTCAACAAGATATAACAAAGGCGGATGCAGCACAAACAACAATCCTATTCAAAGATCTCAAAGTAATGGATCGGTGCAAATCCAACTGCCTCGACAAATTTTCTTATCCCTAAAGCGGTGAGACCTTTTGCTCATTCTGATCCAACCAAATGATCTCTCCCTAAGGATAAGACTTAAATGGTGTGAGTAAGATCTAATAGCGCAATTGGGTATTATGGACTAAGAAATGGTCGTAGAGAAGAAATTAGATCTTGGAGTACTAGTGAGGCAAGATCTAATGCGCAAACAAACACGAAAAAGGAGGAGACGATACGACGACAAAGAAAGAGAAAAGGATAGAATATGGTTCGGTTAGATGAGGAAGAAAGAACAAAAGAAATAAATTAAGGGGTGACTTGGACGCAACTTTTACGGTTGAGTCCTAGGTCCAAATTATACCAAAACTTGACAACTAACTGACCGTCCTTGTATAACACTAAATGGGCAACATTAAGATGGGCATTGGACAAAGGTTGTACCTTGGCCAAATTAGGTCAGATTAAAATACTAATCGCCCTGCGTCATCTTTTAAGATTTGACGCAATCTGAAAACAATTATCTTTGTCATAGCAGTATCAAAGACTGCAGTTAACTCTGAACCGTCTCCAAAGATTTATAATCTCAATAATGATGCTGCAACTACACAACGAACGAACTTAAATAGGAAATCAGCTAGAAATCCGAAATAAAATTAAAACGGATTTTCCCCTTAACTAGCTGACAACAAAACCGATTCAAAATCAAATACCCAAAAATCCAGACAAAAGATTTTTCTTAGCCTTCTCGAAGAAAAATTTAAAACTTCTCCAAAAAAGGAATTTGTTATAAACGAATGGTTTCGTATTTGCAAACCCTATTATTATTATTATTATTATTATTATTATTATTATTATTATATCCAGTTTTATGCTACAAAATGAAAAACCTTTCCGTGTTCAAAAAAATTTGGAGCTTTCAAATCTTAAGAATTAATTGTGATAATTTCAATAAATTACCCAGTATATATGGGGAGAGGAATACTAAAAATCACAAGGAACGAATATTTATTTTTCTTAAGATTAGTGGCATATTCCTTGTCATTTCTAATTACTTCCTTCCTACCAATCAAATTATATATTTATTAAAATTACACAAAAGCCCTAAAAAATTTGAAACACGAATAGATTAAAATTTAAAAACCATATCTTTATAAAACTAGGCCTTTATAAAACCATTTTCTAAAACTGTATTTCAAAACCTTTGAAATCCATTTTATTTTCTAAATAGTTTTAAAAATAAAATCTCCTTGAATACAAGGCCACGAATTCAAATGAATATTTCAAGGTAGATTCGAAAATTCAACGGAGTAACAAATGGATATACCTCATAATTATATTTCCAAAATAGATACGACATACTAATGTGAACTTTTCCCATTTTAGACCGAGCAATGGTCTTAATCGGAACTACCAACGAAACCAAAAATCAAAAATCGTGACTATCTCGATTGTAGCTTGATTTTTGTCCAGTCTCCAAATTCGAATCAACGGAATCCATCATATCGTCCTCGTGCTCTTCACAACGAGATCGCCAACGTACTGTGGGGGGACGATAGAATTGGCTAGGAACTCGAACTCAACATATTTCAACTCTTAGTCGCTTAAAGCCCGTTTTTTACTATAATTAAGACCACAACTAATTCATCGTCGAAATAAATTAAAGTCGAGTATGAAAGATGAACAAAAAACAGAAAAGAACGTCGAATTATGCTCTCTAACGAGCCCTAATTTAATTAATTCCTCAAATCGTTTAACCTAAGCTTTGATACCAAATGTAACACCCCACACTTTTCTACGCCCAAATTTCGACAAAAATCGAAACTCAAACACATCCAAGCATGGGGCGTGTATGTTTAGTACCTGCAAATAAATGAGCATGAGCATAATCATAATATGATAAGGTAACTCACAGCGGAAACAAAATAGGATAAACTAGTATTAACTCAAGTAACTACCTTTTAAAGTAAGTCACTTTGCCAATACCAAGCTTGAGAGAGAACGAGAACTGAAAGCCAAACTAAAACACCTGTGAGAATCCGACCTTCTCTAGAAAACCTGGGTGGTTGAAATGTGGAAGGGGGTTAGAACAACAAAATTCTGGTGAATAGGAAATGTATAACACAGATTATAATACACGGATGTATCCCGTTTGGTTCAACCGAATATGTATGCCTACCAAGGTTAGTTGTTTTAGCCTAACCTTGTAAATGTTTATGCACGACCCTACTGCTCTATACACAGTAGTGTTCCAAGCTATGATACCGAGGTAAAACACTTATGCATACATTTAGGAAGCCTTTAAACCATAATTTAGCTGATTATTAGACCGAGAAGTTAACGCCTAACTGCAGAGTTTATTTATATATATACGTTTCCATCCACTTACCCTTTATTGTTTTTTGCCTCACTATCAATAATAGATAGGGTGGATTTTCTTGATCACTTAAGACCCTAGGCGGACTTATTGGTCTGGGGACTTATTGGTCACCTAATACCTCTCGATAGTTTGCTTCACCTTCTTATAAACTAGAGGGAACTAGCTACAGTTCCTACTAGTTAAGGATTCTGTCATTCACGCATATACGCTTGCGCCGTATAAGGCGAGAGATGGTATTTTATCGCTCGCTGTACCTTCTAGCTAACCTTATTGGATAACCCCCTTAGTCGCTTACTACTTCTTGTAGGGTAGGTAGCTATATCTGATGTTTTTAGTTTCCAGGTTTGGGTAGGTCCCACACACTTATGCCATTTAAGACCCCTAAACTGAAATACCTACTCCCAGGTGGAAGGGGTTAGAACAACAAAATTCTGGTGAATAGGAAATGTAAAACACAAATTATAATACACGGATGCATCCCGTTTGGTTTAGCCCAAGATGTATGCCTACCAAGGTTAGTGGTTTTAGCCTAACCTTGTGAATGTTTATGCACGACCCTACTACTCTTTACACACAGTAGCGTTCCAAGCTATGATACTGAGATAGATCGTTTACACATATAATTAGGAAGCCGCTAAACCATAATCTAGCTGATTATTAGACCGAGAAGTGAACCCCTAATTGTGGAGTTTATATATATATATATATATATAATCACCTTTCCATCCATTTACCCTTGATTGTTTACTGCCTCACTATCAATAATAGATAGGGTGAATTCTCCCGATCACTTAAAACCTAGGAGGGCTTATTGGTCGGCGGACTTATTGGTCACTTAATACCTCTCGATAACTTGTTCAACATTTTTATAAACTAGACGTATATACCCCTACCTCATATAAGGTGGGAGATGGTATTTTATCGCTCGCTTTACCTTCTAACTGACCTTATTAGATAACCCCCCTCGGTCGCTTACTACTTTCCATAGGGTAGGTAGCTATATCTGACGTTTTCAGTTTTCAGTTTTGGGTAGGCCCCCACACTTACACCATTTAAGAGCCCTAAACTGAAAGACCTATTCCCAGGTGGACTCTTCAACCCCAGCCGCTTAAGACCCAGGAAGAGGACTATACGCGAAGGTTATTAGGTTCGTACCCCATTAGCCCTTAGTACCTTTCCCTATTAGGATAAAGTGAGAAGCACCATTACATCCTTTCCGCTTAGTTACTTTCCACAAAAGATTATATGTATAAGATTTATTATTGTCACAGGTTCCTTTGGTTAGTAATATTTTTACATCATTAACCTACTAAGTCCAACTCTACTTTTAATTATAAGTTTTATATTCATTGATATAAATAAGGAAAGTTATATCCTCTTTACCCTAGGATATCTGTTTGGATACTTCCCTAATTGGACTTAGTATTTAAACAAAAATCAATATCCATTAATCCCCTTGTTACACCCATTTACTTCTTATTTTTTTGTTTATTGCCCTTTATGACCATAACAGTCATATTTTCCTAAGGCAACCATTTATCAGTCCCAAGGTATCTATTTTTTGTACCCCAACAGACAATTACTATTATTATTTATTTGTTGCTTTATATATATATATTATTTATGAACCATACCCCTCACATTAAGTACCACTTGTGGATGCTGGATTTTCCGGTCGGTTCCGCGCAGGCTTCTACCATAAGTTGAACTTGAAAAGTCGGTGTGTACGACTTAAGCAGGATCTATATGGATATAGCGAAAATGATATACTAAATAGCTAATATACAATAGTTATGCAAATAGATAATAACTGATATGATATATCACAAGTAGATAAAAGAAATAAATAAAGTAAAGTGACACTAGGAATTTTATACTGGTTCGGACTTCCCGACCTACGTCCAGTCCCGAAGCTCCTCTTCGGAATTCACTATCACGCCCTCTCTTAACTCGGAGGAATAGGTCTCAACAATTTGATTTTCTGAATTTATAAACTCTATATTAATTGTTTGTTTTTGAATATTATCTCTCCAGAAATGATGTCTGATACCAATGTGTTTAGTTTTGGAATGGTTTGCCAGATCCTTAGATAAATTTATTGCGCTTGTATTGTCACAATAAATTATGGAATTAGACAAATTTACGTTGAAATCTTTTAGTGTTTGTTGCATGTATATTAATTGAGCACAAGCTAGTGCGGAAGATATGTATTCATCTTTACATGTTGATAATGAAACACAATTTTGTTTCTTACTGAACCAAGATATAAGTGATTTACCGATAAAGTGACATGTTCCACTTGTACTCTTACGATCTGTCTGTGACCCTCCAAAATCAGCATCACCATATGATATTAACTCAAAGGAACATTCTTTCGGATAGAAATGTCCAAAATCTTTAATACTACTAAGATAGTGTAATATACGTTTAACTGCTCTTAAATGTGATTCTTTTGGATTAGCTTGAAAACGAGCACATAAACAAACACTCATCAAGCAATTTGCCCCCGAGGCTAATAGCAACAAAAGCAGGTCAATACCGGAAGCCTGGAATGGAAGCGGGCTTCCCACTGAATTGCTACCAAAGGAGACCAAATTGTCTATAAATAATACTCCATGGGTCACTTTTTTGGGGGACTTCTCTCATTCCACAATCTTGTATTCTTTTCTGAGAACTCAAACCCTAATTTCTAAATCGAATTGGGGATTTCCACATCACTTGTAATACATTCGTAATAAATGGAAAAGGGGAATCAAAATCATACTAGCCACATACGTGAGGGACTTAAGTACAAACGCATAAAATGGGAAATCATTGAGTGAAACCAATGAACTTCCCTCGATGATTTATACTTGTGCTTCAGTCTTCTCGTAATATGCTTAATATAACACAACGTGCTAAGGACCTATTATAGCCTTATGACATGATAACTAACACAACCAAGGCTTTTTGTGTGGTGGATCGATGTTACAGTATCACTCTTGTCGTTAAGAGCTATGATATGCCAGCAAACATAACTATTATGGTGTATTACATGTTTCTTCTCTACACAATGTATATTATTGTAACACCCCACGCCCGCTATGGTCACTCTCTAAGGGAATGCCATAACATCGGTGGAGTATTTTGAGTGAATATAGAACAGAGAAATTACAGCAAGACAGATATAAGTAATACTTGAAAATTTAAAACAACATTTCATTGCAGCGGAAAGTAAAACATGTCTGGTTACATCACAAAACCATAATAAGAGTCGAGTACAAATATCCATCCTGCTAAATAAAAATACATAATCCCAATACATGAACTGATAGCCATAAAAGAAAAGGGTAAGCTGAGCACTACATCTAGGGTCCAAGCTCCAAGAGAGTAATAAAAGCAGCCTGATCAAAGCCCACTCGTGCTGGGCCCACTCTGAGAACCTAAGGGTTGGGAAAAAGATAAAAACAACGGGGTCAGACATAAGTCTGAGCGAGTCCTATAACTTTAACAATGCAATCATTAAAGTAATTAGGGTATGATATAACTTGGTACGGTGTGACTGGGGATAAATGACTACACTCAGTAGCCAATTAGACTTAGAATGAACTAAGATAACGGTAAAGACGCATTTACCCACCCAAGGATAATTACTACACTGCACCACACCAGTCATTCCTACTTAAAGGTTGATCCCTCCCAAGGACTTAGAAAATTTACCCAGTAGTTTCGTGTACCCCTAGCTGACTACATAGGTGCCGTCTGCCCCTATCTCCACTAGGTGTACCCACTACTCCCAAGCGATCGGCTCCCTACCATAGATACCCGTGCTGGCCCCACAATGGGGTGTATCACTCCCCATAGTGGCAACCCGATACAACAAATGGTGCACGGCTTATATCTACACGATGCAACAACGTCTTACCTACCAGCCCGGGTCCACACACGCATATGAAACCCGTTGGACTCGCGTTGCCACCGCTACCCCCATTTTGGCCTCTTATAGTCAAGCCCAATATGCGTGTCCCGTCCTCGACCTGGGTCGAGCCCACAAAGATACGTTTGGGATATTGGTTGAAATGGGCCCCCATAAGCTACCCCCTAAGCTTGTCATTTCTAGTGTATACCACTTAACCCCTTCATCATGTTTTAATTACATGTTCCACTTTGGTTAAGTATTGTAATCGTATTTTCTATTGCCACCCAAGGCAACCACTAGATTTCCACATGCTACCCAAGGCACCCACTTAACCCCTCATGTCCCTCTACATGCTAATATGGTTAAGTGTTTCTTAATTAATTAATTAAGATCATGACCTCATAAAGACCTCTCACATTAGACCACCTTTTTATGACTGCTGGATATGCCGGTTGGGTCCGGGCAGACTTCTGTCATAAAAATGGTCTAACCTCGTGTCTTTACTTTAATCACGTATTTAATTTATGACTAAGACCTCTCACATTGGGCCAATCATTTGTAGCTGCTGGATTGCCGGTCGGTTCCGGGCAGACTTCCGCTACAAAAGGGTCCAACCTCGTGTCTTAGTTGATTAATTACACATAATTAATCACCCCCCATAATTTGTATTAATTATCCCTAATTAATTACACCTTTTTAAGAATATGGGTAGACCTAACTCAATAGGTAAATTCCCAATTCCATAGTATGGGTAGACCTAACTTAATAGGTAAATTCCCAACTCCATAATATGGGTAGACCTAACTTAATAGGTAAATTCGCAATTATGTCCATTCATTTTATGTTATACACATTTCTATTAACATGCATATTAACCCCATCGTTTCCCACGTAATTCGTTCTCATGACATGTCATATAAATGGGAAGATTCGCTATAAATGTAATGGGTTCAATCTTAGCACAACGTTGGCATTTTCATGGGTTTAAAAGGTGTCAACTTGCATCATAACATTAAACCCAACTAGCACAAAATCATTAACCCAAACTTGCATATGAACTTGCATATAAACTTGCATATGGACTTGCATATAAACTTGCATATGAACTTACATAACATGTCATTTATATAGAGACAACCTTGCATATGTTATGCATATCATAAAAAGAGACAAACTTGCATATGAACTTGCATATAGACTTGCATATGAGCTTGCATAACATGTCATACATAGAGGCAACCTTGCATATGTTATGCATATCATAAAAAGAGACAAACTTGCATATGAATCTTGCATATAAACTTGCATATGGACTTGCATATGAACTTACATAACATGTCATTTATATAGAGACCAGACGGTTTGTTTATGTACACCTATTTGAAGGACATTGATTGGGACGATAAATTTTACACATCGCCCAACTGCACAAATAAAATCTGTGTTTGATTGTTTGAAACCCCACACGGGTGTTGGGATGAAATTTGAAGTTCACTCATCCTGATTGATTTAATATGTCGATCGATTGATTGACAGGCTGTTATGAGCGTTAGATATCTATATTTGATGCTTATACAGTGTAGTGCACTTTGGTTGATGGTTGATTATTTTTCAATGCTATTATATACATGTGTTGTATGAAAATCCATATAATTAACTTTATATGGTGATTGATTGGGCCTCATTCCAATTTAGAAGATAAAGAATATTATAAAATAAAGGTTCATGTGTTGACTGTACTCATTCGTTGAGATTAGTCATGTGTTGAATGAAATATTTTTATAATAAAAATTACATCTTTATCAATATAATATAAAGGTTCATGTGTTGACTATACTCATCCGTTGAGATTAGTCATGTGTTGAACGAAATAATTTAACAAAAATAGTCACACGTGGACAGTACTCATTCGTTGAGATTAGTCGCGTGTTGACAAAAATAAATATTCATTTGTTGAATAGAATAAAGGAATATATAAAGCCGTGTTGATTAGAGATGCGCCATTTTGACGCGAACGATATTTATATCGATTACATTCGTTTTTGAATTTAAAACGATTTCGAAATGAATTGAATATAAAACGATTTCGAAATGAATTGAATATAAAACGATTTCGAAATGAATTAAATATAAAACGATTTCGAAATGAATTGAATATAAAACGATTTCGAAATGAATTGAATATAAAACGATTTCGAAATGAATTGAATATGAAACGACTTTGAAATGGAATTGAACTGAAAACGAATTCGAATTGAATTTAAAATGAAGTGAAATGAATTCAAATTGAATTGAAATTTGAATTGAATAGAAATGAATTTTAAAACGAATTTATAAAGGAGAATTCAATTTTGATTTGAAATGAAATGGAAGTGGAAATCGCTTTTGAAACGAATTTAAAACTATTTATATAATTCGTTTTAAATAGGAATCGACGAAATATATATTATATATATTATATATATAATATAATGGCCTGAATAGAACGCGCCGCGCCGCGGCAGTTCATGAATTTTGACCATTTATTTCAAACGGACATTACGGGAGATCCGGCCGTCGGATTCTCCTAAAACCGGAACCGTTGGGTTCGTATCGAAAAGAGCTTTCTAACGAATATTAGAAATTCAAAATCTAACGGCTGGATTTGGAGATACGTCCAAATAAAATTTGAAAAAGGTCGTTGTAAGTGCAGTTCGATGGCCATTGTTGGAAATCGATTGTACAGGCCTTGATAAAATTATTAAAAATATCAATAATTTGTGTAAATCATAAGAAATGATTTGGGAAAAATTGGGATGAAAAACTCCATAATTGAAAAGATAAAATGGATTTTTATCGAAATGAACTAGTTTTGAACTAAATTTAAAACCCAATTATTTTTAAATAAATAAATTAGATTTAAAAAGGGGTTTTAAATAATCGGAATTTCTAATATATTTGATTGGATTTGAAATGGGTTTATCGTGAACGGTGTTTTAAATAACACTAGTTCTTTAACCCGATAATAAATAGAATGTGATTTGGGTTTGTCGTGAACTGTGTTTTAAATAACAACTAGTTCTTTAACCCAGTAAAAGGAGTTTTAACGAATCTGCAATTAGATTGAAATGTGAATTTGTAATCTAAATTACCAAATTTAGAAAAGGAGCGAGAATGGAGTATTACCAGTTTTGCTCCAAAGCGATAGTTAAATCTTTAATTAGATTTGAACGTGAAATGGTAATTAATTTTACCGATAACATCGTGGTGTTAGATATGGAGTATTACCAGTTTTGCTTCATGGGATGAATAGGTTGGGATTGGGAAATAAAATAAATAATTACTTCGGTGTGGTTCGCTAATCTCGACTAGTTTAGAAAAACCATAATTTGGTTTGAAACGACATCCAAAGGAAGATTACAGGATAAATTTTAAAGAATTTATCTTGGATAAAATTAATGGGAACCTTTCCCTAAGAATGTGGAATTTAGAAACTAGCTGTAGGTTGGCTAAGAAGAATGGTTTCGTGGATATTGATCTGATGTTGGTTTCGGCCTTCGGGGTTAATGTTTGGGAAATGGTTCTCTTGCTAATTTGCGGTTAGTGACTAATGAATTGGAATGAGGCGTATGTTGTGTTTGTGTAACATTTGTTTTAATATACGCGGGTTGTTCGGAAAGGCCGGGTTTATACCCATTCTGAATAACAGATTCGACGATAAGTCGAAGATGAAGACGGTGGTCGAAGACCGGAAGTCTTCACATCGTTTGGGCAATTACCGACGATCCTGATTGGGCTGTACACCCAAGATGATGGAAATAGTTGGTGGTCGTCCAGACGTACTTGGAGATCGATGGATATGCGAGGAAAGTGCCTCCGGTTTCGTTCAGACCCAGAACGGACTTGTAAATGGATTGTGTGTCTGACATTGGATTTTATTCTGTGTTGATTGATTTCTATTAAATATACATCTGTTTGGCGGCGGAGAATTTATTCTTTTGCTTAAAGCCCTTCTCTGAGACGTACGAGCTCAGAGGTTGTATATCGATGGACATCAGTCGCATGGCATGAATTGCCTGTGTGGCACGCTAAGATGCAATGATCAAGGCTTCTGTTGAAAAGCAAAGTCTTGTGGTTGATGATCAAAGCATGCCTACGTGGCATCTTTGTGTGTAACGTGAATTCGCGAGCCTCACACCTCGGTATGAGTTAAAAACGGGATGCGGACCGCTGGGAGAGCATGACGTTTCTTTCTAGCTTTGGTGGTGTTAGTGACTTACCAGCCCTGACATTTATATACTTTTCACCTTTGTGGTTGTTGGAATGAGGCGCCTCGATTATAGGTCTGTAAGGACCGGGAAACGTGTGTTCAGGCATAATTAATCCTCTAACGTAAGTGAGGACCGGCCCAGCTGCATCCAGGGTTGCCCAGAGTGCATAACCCGGAGGCATTTGCTAGAGTGTCTCGAACGCGGAGAGGATCTTGCCCCTTGCCTCGACTCATGACGGAATCCAATTTCCAATACGAGATATTTCGGCTTTATTTGTAGAGCCTAGTATGGCGACATAGTAGCATGGGATACTATGCCGTCTATGATTTATATTTATGATTGAAATTGTTTTGACACTATACACTTATTATAGTATCAAATGATTTGTTTTAAACGTACCAAGCATGTTTGGCTGTTATAAGGTAAAACCCCATCCTCCGGCTTGCGTTGCATTGTGTGATGGGACCTGGGTCTTATAATAGCTTCATTTTCGAAAAAGCATTGCGTTGTTTATTCTATGCACTGGTATTCTTGGGAGGAAACCCGTTCCGTGTTATACGGCGTGGTCCCTTGAATTACTCTCTTTTAAAGTAAAGTTTTAAATAACTGTTTTAGTTCTCACACCAGTCACATGACTGACCTGGAGTTTATTGTTTTAACCTAAACTTTGGGTGCCCCTATTTTCCGCACGGGCAGCTAGTAGTTTTGGTTTTGCAGATTTATATTCACAGGATCCTGGTTTACAGCTGGAATGATATCCGGAAAGCTCTGTATCCGTATATCACCTTCAGTTGTGCTTTGTATTATTTTCCGCTGCTATGTAAGTTATTGTAATCTCTGATATTTATCGAATGTAATTTATTCATTTATACTCTGTATATTCTTGTATCTGATGGTATTGTTGTAATAACAATGAAATGTTCTCACGTCTGCGTTCTATTTTGTCTTGTTCTCAAACGTTCAGGGGTTTCGAACGGTCTAGATCGGTTTAACGACTGATTCGGATCGAGCGAAATTTCCAGGCCGTCACAAAAAAGGAAAGATTCAAAACGGAGAATTCGGAAGATAAAGATATGGCTATTGGGGATTATGCTTTTCTTTCAAAAACTTTTCTCTTTAAAGACATGTTTTTGAAAATATCTCTTCCAAAAATGTTTTCAGAAAAATAGTTTTCTAAAAATTTTATCTGTTACGGTAACCTTTGCTCTGATACCACGTGTAACACCCCACGCCCGCTATGGTCACTCTCTAAGGGAATGCCATAACATCGGTGGAGTATTTTGAGTGAATATAGAACAGAGAAATCACAACAAGACAGATATAAGTAATACTTGAAAATTCAAAAAAACATTTCATTGCAGCGGAAAGTAAAACATGTCTGGTTACATCACAAAACCATAATAAGAGTCGAGTACAAATATCCATCCTGCTAAATAAAAATACATAATCCCAATACATGAACTGATAGCCATAAAAGAAAAGGGTATGTTGAGCACTACATCTAGGGTCCAAGCTCCAAGAGAGTAATAAAAGCAGCCTGATCAAAGCCCACTCGTGCTGGGCCCACTCTGAGAACCTGAGGGTTGGGAAAAAGATAAAAACAACGGGGTCAGACATAAGTCTGAGCGAGTCCTATAACTTTAACAATGCAATCATTAAAGTAATTAGGGTATGATATAACTTGGTACGGTGTGACTGGGGATAAATGACTACACTCAGTAGCCAATTAGACTTAGAATGAACTAAGATAACGGTAAAGACGCATTTACCCACCCAAGGATAATTACTACACTGCACCACACCAGTCATTCCTACTTAAAGGTTGATCCCTCCCAAGGACTTAGAAAATTTACCCAGTAGTTTCGTGTACCCCTAGCTGACTACATAGGTGCCGTCTGCCCCTATCTCCACTAGGTGTACCCACTACTCCCAAGCGATCGGCTCCCTACCGTAGATACCCGTGCTGGCCCCACAATGGGGTGTATCACTCCCCATAGTGGCAACCCGATACAACAAATGGTGCACGGCTTATATCTACACGATGCAACAACGTCTTACCTACCAGCCCGGGTCCACACACTCATATGAAACCCGTTGGACTCACGTTGCCACCGCTACTCCCATTTTGGCCTCTTATAGTCAAGCCCAATATGCGTGTCCCGTCCTCGACCTGGGTCGAGCCCACAAAGATACGTTTGGGATATTGGTTGAAATGGGCCCCCACAAGCTACCCCCTAAGCTTGTCATTTCTAGTGTATACCACTTAACCCCTTCATCATGTTTTAATTACATGTTCCACTTTGGTTAAGTATTCTAATCGTATTTTCTATTGCCACCCAAGGCAACCACTAGATTTCCACATGCCACCCAAGGCACCCACTTAACCCCTCATGTCCCTCTACATGCTAATATGGTTAAGTGTTTCTTAATTAATTAATTAAGATCATGACCTCATAAAGACCTCTCACATTAGACCACCTTTTTATGACTGCTGGATATGCCGGTTGGGTCCGGGCAGACTTCTATCATAAAAAGGGTCTAACCTCGTGTCTTTACTTTAATCACGTATTTAATTTATGACTAAGACCTCTCACATTGGGCCAATCATTTGTAGCTGCTGGATTGCCGGTCGGTTCCGGGCAGACTTCCGCTACAAAAGGGTCCAACCTCGTGTCTTAGTTGATTAATTACACATAATTAATCACCCCCCATAATTTGTATTAATTATCCCTAATTAATTACACCTTTTTAAGAATATGGGTAGACCTAACTCAATAGGTAAATTCCCAATTCCATAGTATGGGTAGACCTAACTTAATAGGTAAATTCCCAACTCCATAATATGGGTAGACCTAACTTAATAGGTAAATTCCCAATTATGTCCATTCATTTTATGTTATACACATTTCTATTAACATGCATATTAACCCCATCGTTTCCCACGTAATTCGTTCTCATGACATGTCATATAAATGGGAAGATTCGCTATAAATGTAATGGGTTCAATCTTAGCACAACGTTGGCATTTTCATGGGTTTAAAAGGTGTCAACTTGCATCATAACATTAAACCCAACTAGCACAAAATCATTAACCCAAACTTGCATATGAACTTGCATATAAACTTGCATATGGACTTGCATATAAACTTGCATATGAACTTACATAACATGTCATTTATATAGAGACAACCTTGCATATGTTATGCATATCATAAAAAGAGACAAACTTGCATATGAACTTGCATATAGACTTGCATATGAGCTTGCATAACATGTCATATATAGAGGCAACCTTGCATATGTTATGCATATCATAAAAAGAGACAAACTTGCATATGAATCTTGCATATAAACTTGCATATGGACTTGCATATAAACTTGCATATGAACTTACATAACATGTCATTTATATAGAGACAGCCTTGCATATGTTATGCATATCATAAAAAGAGACAAACTTGCATATGAACTTGCATATAGACTTGCATATGAGCTTGCATAACATGTCATACATAGAGGCAACCCATGCATAAATCCTCATTTACATCCATAGCCTCCTAATATCCTATCCTAATTAGTTTAGCAATTGTTTGCTAAAGGCATAGGAACTCACCAAAACCAAGATTAGCAAACTTATGAAGTAGAACTAGTTGCTATATTTGAAGAAGATGAGGATTATAGGTTGATTAGCTTGCAACTTTCTTCATAAACTAGTGGAAGCTCCTCCTAAGTTTGATTTTGGCGGCATGATGGTATCAATTCTATTTTTAGTATGGATTAGGCTTGCATTAGGGTGTATTTATAGGATTAGGGTGTGTTTTAGACCATAGGATTAGCCCTAGGTTAGATTAGGTCCGTCAGATTTAGGAAGTTTCCAGAACACAACCCAAACCAGCCAGAAAAACCAGACCTGGTGCACCCAGGCCAATTGGCTCGACACCCTGTGTCGACAGGCAAGTCGACAGGGCAGTCGACTTGGCCTGGTCCAAGTCGACAGGCCTGTCGACAGCCCTGTCGACATGGCTAGGGCGGGACATTACCCGCCTGACCCCGCTGGTTCCAATTTCGAAATCTGAATTTGAATTTTAAATCTGTTCTGAACTTTGAATTTTCTGCAAACTTCATTGGGTCATAACTGGGCCATACGGACTCCAATTTACAAAATTTCGGACTCTATTTTGCGTATTTTTCCGAGACGGACGCAATGACGCAGCCCATTTCCCCCAATTCTCACATCTGAGATTATTTATTCTGCAATTAGTGAATTTTAGCATTAACTGAAATTCAGGGTGTTACATTCTCCCCTCCTTAAAGGATTTCGTCCCCGAAATCTCTAAGCTAAGGAGAATGCATATCCTACCGTCCAAACAACCATCTACTCAATCCATCAAACACGGGCATCCATTGTCCTTAAAACAATTTCTAATGATGTATGTGCATATGCAAAAAGTGTGTGTATATGTTCCCTATCTAATGTATGAACATATGCAAACCATGATAGTGCCATGCATCCATTATGTATGCGAGAGAACCCTATCGACACATACAATATCTAAATGAGTGCACAATCATTCACCAAAATGCATTATCCATATGATAACACAACCATTATACATCCATAAATATAGCTACCTACACACAATTATATGCAATATGCAATATGAAGTGACTGAGCCGATCTAGTGTCTAAAGTGTGTGTATATGCATCCACGAGCAACCACTAGCAAACACTTGCATCCACTTGCATCCATCAATCATAACATGTCTCAAACACATGTTTCAACCATAGGTTTACCCTATCTAAAGGCCAAAGGTACTAACGAGAGGACATACTAAAGATAAGATAAGTACTAGACAAACGATAAAGGAGAAGTTAAAAGACATACCCTCAAAAAGGAATGGGTACAATGAACGCATCTTCGCTTCCGTTTCCCAAGTAGCATTGCCCTCATCTTCTCCCCGTTGTACTTTGACTAGTTGAACCTCTCGATTCCTCAATTTCCTAGTCTCTGACCCAAGGATGCGAGTAGGAGCTCGTCGAATAGTCGCATCACGCTCTACTTCCACTTCTCTAAGCAAGCTCGGCTCTACCACCTCTGCGGTCTCATGTAGGCACTTCCTCAAATGTGACACATGGAATACATCATGTACACCACTAAGTCTGTCGGCCAACTCCACTCTATATGCCATCCGTCCAATCCTTTCCTTAATAGGAAACGGCCCTACGAACCTTGGTGCCAACTTCCCAACAGATCCAAAGCGAACCACATTTCGTAACGGAGACACTTTGACAAAGACCATGTCCCCAACTTCAAATTCAAGGTCCGTCCTCCTCTTATCCGCATAAGATTTTTGCCTATCCTGCGCTGCTTTCATCCTTCTTCGAATAAAGTCAATCTTCTCAGAAGTCTCCCTAACCATATCAGGCCCAAGCAAGATCTTGTCCGTAGATTCCCACCAACATGTAGGTGATCGACAAGGTCTTCCATAAAGAGCTTCGAAAGGAGCCATACCAATACTGGATTGAAAGCTGTTATTATATGCGAACTCCACCAATGGAAGATGCTCTTCCCATGTGCCTCCAAAATCTAAGATACAAAGCCTCAAAAGGTCTTCTAGGACACGATTCACTCTCTCAGTCTGGCCGTCCGTCTGAGGATGATATGCGGTTCTCAGACATAATTGAGTCCCCACTGCTTCTTGCAAACTTTTCCAGAACTCGCTAGTGAAGATAGGATCTCGATCACTCACTATGCTAGAGGGTACCCCATGCAATCGAACTATCTCTCGAAGATATACTGAAGCTAGCCATGGAGCAGTCCTCTTGCTTTTCACGGGTATGAAATGGGCGCTTTTAGTAAGTCTGTCTACCACAACCCAGATTCCCGTATTACCCTTTCTCGATCTGGGTAACCCATCAACAAAATCCATCGAGACGCTATCCCACTTCCATTGCGGAACTTCCAATGGGTGAAGCAACCCACCTGGTTTCTTTTGCTCCGCTTTCACCTGTTGGCACACCAAGCATCGAGCGACATACTCGGCCACATCTTTCTTCATACCGGCCCAGAAGAAAACCCGCTTCATGTCTTGGTACATCTTGTCCCCACCGGGATGAATGGTCATCCTAGAACGGTGTGCATCATCAAGAATAGCCTTTCTCAAACCCTCGTCTTGCGGTACACAAAGTCTACCGTCTCTACGCAAGCACCCCCTATCGTCTAGGGTGTACCTACTCAAATGGCTGGACGACTCCCCCCTTATGAGCTTCTCTACCAACTCAACCAACTGTGGGTCGTCCCTCTGTGCTTCTCCAACCCGCCCCAAAACGGTAGGTCTGACCTCCAAGGATGCTAGCAAACCGGGTATATAGTCAATGGAAGGTCTGAAATCAAACATCGAGATAAATTCCAAGCTTCGTTGTTCCACGAACAATGGACTCAAGGACAACCTTTTTCTGTTCAAGGCGTCCGCTACCTCGTTACCCTTGCCAGGGGTATACGCTATCTCGAAATCATAGGATGCTAAGAACTCCATCCACCTTTGCTGTCTCAAATTCAAATCCTTCTGAGAAAACAAGTACTTCAATGATTTGTGGTCAGTGAACAATTCGAATCTCTCACCAAGAAGATAATGGCGCCAGATCTTAAGTGCAAAAACAATAGCGGCCAACTCTAAATCATGGGTAGGGTAATTTTTCTCGTGTGCCCTCAACTGCCTTCCACCATAGGCTATTACCCTTCCCTCTTGCATTAAGACTGCGCCCAGCCCTGTCCCACAAGCATCGGTATAGACAACAAATGGCTTACCCCCATCTGGCAACACTAAAACTGGAGCAGTGGTTAAAGCCCTCTTTAACCGTCGGAACGCATCATCACAATCTACATCCCATGCGAAAACAAGATTCTTCTTCGTTAAGCGGGTTAATGGGGCTGATATCTTCGCGAAGTCTTTGATAAACCTCCTATAGTAACCCGCCAACCCCAAGGAACTTCTTACTTCGGTAGCATTTCTAGGAACCTTCCAATCTTGAATTGATACTACCTTCGCGGGATCCACAGCTATCCCTTCCTTGGAGACCACATGCCCCAAGAATCGCACTTCCTTCCTCCAGAAGTGACATTTAGAGAATTTAGCCTTAAGGCTATGTGCTCGAAGAGTCTCCAACACCTCCCCAAGATGTAGGGCATGCTCTTCTTCACTCTTAGAAAATACTAAGATATCATCCACAAAGACCACCACGAATTTATTAAGGAACTCCCTGAACACCCTACTCATCAAATCAACAAAGTATGCAGGGGCGTTCGTCAACCCAAATGGCATCACCAGCCACTCATAGAAACCATACGGAGTCCTAAAGGCAGTCTTGTCTATGCTATCCTCAGCCACCCTCAACTGATGAAACCCCGTGGCTAAGTCCAACTGAGAAAATACTGAAGCGCCAACCAACTGATCGAAAAGATCATCAATCCTCGGCAATGGGTGTCTATTCTTCTTTGTGAGCTTGTTGAGTTCTCTATAGTCTACACAAAGTCTGAGGGACCCATCCGCCTTCATAGCAAAAAATACTGGAGCACCCCACTCCGATATACTTCGTCTTATGAACCCCTTCTCAAGCAACTCCCCTACTTGCTTATGGAGTTCCCTCGTCTCACGAGGAGCCATGTGGCGCACTGGTAAGGATACAGTTTTAGCATTATCCACCAGATATATTCGGAAGTCAATCTCCCGCTTCGGAGGTAAGCCCTTCACCTCCTCAAACACATCCGAGTATTCCCGGACCACTCTAACAGATTGCAAACTTTCGACCGAAGCGTCAAGCGATTCAAGATAACTTAGCATAACAGAATCCATGGGATTACAAGAGATCTCGAGAGTGTTACCCAAGCGGGTCATGAGCCTAACAACTCTCCTTTCGCAATCAAGAACGGCACCATTACTGGATAACCAGTCCATGCCCAAAATCAACCCATAGCCCGTGAAGCCCAAAACAAAGGCATCACATCTAAACTCAATGCTAAGTATAGAAATCTTCAAACCCAAACATATCATGGACAAATAAGTGGAGCCCCCAATTGGGTTTGAAACAACCAAGGGATCATCTACCAGACTGGTGTCTAAGTGCAGTGACTCAACTAATGATGATGAGATAAACGAATGCGATGCGCCAGAATCAAACAGTGTACGGACAGGATGATCAAATAGAAAAACCAGACTTTCAACGGAAATAGTTCTACCTCTTTCCTGAATCAGTGGAACCGCGAGAGCCTGTACTTGCCCCCTAGCCTGACCCGGTGCCACAAGAGCTTGCACCTATCCTCCTGAGATAGATCCCGTCCTTTGCCCCTTCTTAGGGCAATCCTTCACTAGATGCCCTGCTTCGCCACAGTTATAGCAGCCAGTCTTCTTCTTCTTTCGACAATCTTTACTTATGTGGCCTGGTATCCCGCAATTGAAGCACTTCTTCTTTCCCTTGCCACCGTTGCCTTTCCCACCTTTGTTTTGCTGTTGTTGCTGAGGTCTCTTTTGATCTCCCTTCTTCTCGGGTGTCTTATTAGCATTGGGACCCTTCTCTTCTTCATGCATGAGTGCCATGTCAACTAGCTTCTCAAAGGTGGCCCCCATAGGGACATGAGTCATAGCCAACCCATGCATTGGTTCATTCAAGCCTTTCACGAACCTCAAAGCCTTCTTCTCTGGTTTATTCACCATATCTAGGCCAAACCTTGCCAATTGATTAAACTTGTTGACATATTCCTTCACTGAGAGATTTCCTTGCTTTAGAGTCAAGAATCTTTCCATATACAAGTTTTCTTCCGCCCTTGAGAGAAACTTTTCCACAAATATTTGCCTAAAATCCGCCCAAGAGTCAACGGGGCGTTCTCCATTAGTGACCTCCCACCAGAATGAGGCCTCTCCCTTCATTAACCAAGCAGCTAACTTGACTTTCTTTCCTTCTTCCATCTCAAAGATATCTATCAACTCTTCCACCTCCTTAAGCCAATCTCTAGCCTCCAAAAAAGTTTCAGATCCTTGAAAAGGTTTCCCTCCCATAGCTTTAAATTCCTTGCAAGTCTTAGCAAAAGTATCTGTGCGAGGAGGAGGGGGAGGAGGAAGATCGGGTGCTACCATTGGTGGAGGAACATTTGCTGGACCCGCAGTGGTGGCCCTGGCCTCCATCAATCTCCTATACCATACTGGTATCGTCACACCCTCCGGAAAGTTAAGATCCTCAGCCATGCTGAAATGAAAAATGTAATAACCCGGAAAATCTGGGCCGGTTTAAAATTTTTATTTTGGCAATTTTAGCGAATTTTGAATATTTAAAATGAATTATTTTAAATAATATCGACGAGAAATTTATGGAGAATATAATTCGACGTATATATTATATACGTCGTCGTTAGAATATAAATGATTATTTATAATTATAAAAGGAATTGAAAGTGGCGCGGTAGTTCAATAATTCGATTTCAAACTTCAATTGAACATACCGGATGCAAAACAATCCGGATTTTAGCGAAACCAAAAACAATAGGATCTAATTGGTTCTATCTTTCCAACGAATCCGAAAAATCAAAATTTCATAGCGGGAGATATGTCCAGTTGAAAATTCTGAATAGTCGCTATGGAATTCAGGCCCTTAAAAATGGACATTTTGCAAACGACCTCGGATTTCGACGAAACCACTTTTGTTAGATCCGCAGTGTCAAGTTATTGCTAGATTCCAAATTTCATATTTTTTTCGAATCAATATGTGAGCGTGGCAAAGGAAAACGCGTTTGACCAGTTTAAGTTGATTTTAATCAACTGGAAAATGGCCATTTTTCCAACAGCCTCAGAATTCGATGAAACCAGTTTTGTTAGGACCGTATCGTCAATACGAAGCTAGAAAATATTTTTCTGGAATTTTTCTAGTTAGTATGTAACCCCAGTAATTTAAAATGTACGTTTAAAATTCAATATAGTGATTTAAATGTAAATTTGACGGAAACTGATCGAAACGGTCGAATCAGCTTGCGATACATATCCCATTGTGTTTGGAATGGGGGTAAAACGCTATGGACGACAGGCGGTGGGTCTCGTTTTGAGGTCGAAAATAAAAGTTGCTTTTTGAAAGTAATTAAATAATTAAATATATATATATATTTCATATGCACCCCCCTCTTGTTATCATTTCGAACAGATAAAAAAAAAGGAAAAAAAAGACACATGACCTCGAACCCCGTCGCCCCCCCCCCCCCTCGCAGTCCATCGCGCCACCAACGGAGGGGCGCCGCCTCCATCGATGGTCGCTGGTCCCTCCCCCTTCCCTGTCCTCTCTCTTCTCCTTGAACGAAGACCGCACCAAGCCCTAACCCGCCGCAATCGCCACCTGAACCGACCGACGAACGCCAAGCTCCGGCGCCACCTCAACGAGCGCACCCCCCACCAATCCGATGTCAGCAAGGAAGACCCCCCTCCTCCAGATTTCAACTGCGAGCCCCTTTCTTTTCTTTTATTTCGATTTTCTTGTCTTCACCTATTTAGGTAATTAGTTATTTTAAAAACTGAAATTAGATTTTTATTTTATATAATATATAGTTTAGATTTTTAACAAAAAAGAATTTTTATTTCTATTTGTATATGGCATTGAAGTAAAAATAGAAATTCATATGTTAAAAAGATTAGATTTTGAAAATGAAATAGATTAGATTTTTATATTAGAAAAGGCAAAACCTTTTAAATAAAAAAAGACGGAATTTTTATTATGTAGAAGGTGTAAGAAATATGATCTTTGTATTTTTAAAGTAGTAAAAATATGATTTTTATATATTGAATAGCATAGTAAAAATTCGATTTTTATATATTGAGTAGCAAAGTAAAAATATGATTTTTATATATTGAGTAGCATAGTAAAAATTCGATTTTTATATATTGAATAGCAAAGTAAAAATATGATTTTTATATATTGAATAGCATAGTAAAAATTCGATTTTTATATATTGAATAGCATAGTAAAAATTCGATTTTTATATATTGAATAGCATAGTAAAAATTCGATTTTTATATATTGAATAGCAAAGTAAAAATTCGGTTTTTATATATTGAATAGCATAGTAAAAATTCGATTTTTATATATTGAATAGCAAAGTAAAAATGTGATTTTTATATATTGAACATCGAAGTAAAAATTCGATTTTTACATATGTAGTGGCTACAACAACGAAGATGACAAAAATGCGATAGCGATGAAGATTTCTATCAATGAAGTGTTGTGAGGATGGGATAGCTATCTGTGAGAATTTCTCACCTTTCAATTTCTTTTTCTAGTTATATATATACTAGGATGCAGACGGTGCTTAGTAGCACCCGACACAATCGTCCACAGACCATGGACTTGTTTGTTTGTTTGCAAAAATTAGTTAGATTATTTGGTTGAAATTTGAGTTGTTGGGTAAATGAAATTGATTTGATTGATGTGTGAATGGTGTGGGCCTTTACTAGACCGGGGATAAGGCTAGGCCTCGTCCCGTTTCTAGTACCGTGCCGTTATGCCGCCGAAATTTTCTAAAATATGTTAGAAAAATAAAAATATCATTTTATTTAAAGAATGAACTGAATAGATATTCATATGTTAAAATAAAATGTTTTATCGTTAAAAATATAATTTTTAACGTGAAAGTGAATAAAATAAAATATTCATTTACAGACCAGACGGTTCGTTTATGTACACCTATTTGAAGGACATTGATTGGGACGATAAATTTTACACATCGCCCAACTGCACAAATAAAATCTGTGTTTGATTGTTTGAAACCCCACACGGGTGTTGGGATGAAATTTGAAGTTCACTCATCCTGATTGATTTAATATGTCGATCGATTGATTGACAGGCTGTTATGAGCGTTAGATATCTATATTTGATGCTTATACAGTGTAGTGCACTTTGGTTGATGGTTGATTATTTTTCAATGCTATTATATACATGTGTTGTATGAAAATCCATATAATTAACTTTATATGGTGATTGATTGGGCCTCATTCCAATTTAGAAGATAAAGAATATTATAAAATAAAGGTTCATGTGTTGGCTGTACTCATTCGTTGAGATTAGTCATGTGTTGAATGAAATATTTTTATAATAAAAATTACATCTTTATCAATATAATATAAAGGTTCATGTGTTGACTGTACTCATCCGTTGAGATTAGTCATGTGTTGAACGAAATAATTTAACAAAAATAGTCACACGTGGACAGTACTCATTCGTTGAGATTAGTCGCGTGTTGACAAAAATAAATATTCATTTGTTGAATAGAATAAAGGAATATATAAAGCCGTGTTGATTAGAGATGCGCCATTTTGACGCGAACGATATTTATATCGATTACATTCGTTTTTGAATTTAAAACGATTTCGAAATGAATTGAATATAAAACGATTTCGAAATGAATTGAATATAAAACGATTTCGAAATGAATTGAATATAAAACGATTTCGAAATGAATTGAATATAAAACGATTTCGAAATGAATTGAATATAAAACGACTTTGAAATGGAATTGAATTGAAAACGAATTCGAATTGAATTTAAAATGAAGTGAAATGAATTCAAATTGAATTGAAATTTGAATTGAATAGAAATGAATTTTAAAACGAATTTATAAAGGAGAATTCAATTTTGATTTGAAATGAAATGGAAGTGGAAATCGCTTTTGAAACGAATTTAAAACTATTTATATAATTCGTTTTAAATAGGAATCGACGAAATATATATTATATATATTATATATATAATATAATGGCCTGAATAGAACGCGACGCGCCGCGGCAGTTCGTGAATTTCGACCATTTATTTCAAACGGACATTACGGGAGATCCAGCCGTCGGATTCTCCTAAAACCGGAACCGTTGGGTTCGTATCGAAAAGAGCTTTCTAACGAATATTAGAAATTCAAAATCTAACGGCTGGATTTGGAGATACGTCCAAATAAAATTTGAAAAAGGTCGTTGTAAGTGCAGTTCGATGGCCATTGTTGGAAATCGATTGTACAGGCCTTGATAAAATTATTAAAAATATCAATAATTTGTGTAAAATCATAAGAAATGATTTGGGAAAAATTGCGATGAAAAACTCCATAATTGAAAAGATAAAATGGATTTTTATCGAAATGAACTAGTTTTGAACTAAATTTAAAACCCAATTATTTTTAGATAAATAAATTAGATTTAAAAAGGGGTTTTAAATAATCGGAATTTCTAATATATTTGATTGGATTTGAAATGGGTTTATCGTGAACGGTGTTTTAAATAACACTAGTTCTTTAACCCGATAATAAATAGAACGTGATTTGGGTTTGTCGTGAACTGTGTTTTAAATAACACCTAGTTCTTTAACCCAGTAAAAGGAGTTTTAACGAATCTGCAATTAGATTGAAATGTGAATTTGTAATCTAAATTACCAAATTTAGAAAAGGAGCGAGAATGGAGTATTACCAGTTTTGCTCCAAAGCGATAGTTAAATCTTTAATTAGATTTGAACGTGAAATGGTAATTAATTTTAATGATAACATCGTGGTGTTAGATATGGAGTATTACCAGTTTTGCTTCATGGGATGAATAGGTTGGGATTGGGAAATAAAATAAATAATTACTTCGGTGTGGTTCGCTAATCTCGACTAGTTTAGAAAAACCATAATTTGGTTTGAAACGACATCCAAAGGAAGATTACAGGATAAATTTTAAAGAATTTATCTTGGATAAAATTAATGGGAACCTTTCCCTAAGAATGTGGAATTTAGAAACTAGCTGTAGGTTGGCTAAGAAGAATGGTTTCGTGGATATTGATCTGATGTTGGTTTCGGCCTTCGGGGTTAATGTTTGGGAAATTGTTCTCTTGCTAATTTGCGGTTAGTGACTAATGAATTGGAATGAGGCGTATGTTGTGTTTGTGTAACATTTGTTTTAATATACGTGGGTTGTTCGGAAAGGCCGGGTTTATACCCATTCTGAATAACTGATTCGACGATAAGTCGAAGATGAAGACGGTGGTCGAAGACCGGAAGTCTTCACATCGTTTGGGCAATTACCGACGATCCTGATTGGGCTGTACACCCAAGAGGATGGAAATAGTTGGTGGTCGTCCAGACGTACTTGGAGATCGATGGATATGCGAGGAAAGTGCCTCCGGTTTCGTTCAGACCCAGAACGGACTTATAAATGGATTGTGTGTCTGACATTGGATTTTATTCTGTGCTGATTAATTTCTATTAAATATACATCTGTTTGGCGGCGGAGAATTTATTCTTTTGCTTAACGCCCTTCTCTGAGACGTACGAGCTCAGAGGTTGTATATCGATGGACATCAGTCGCATGGCATGAATTGCCTGTGTGGCACGCTAAGATGCAATGATCAAGGCTTCTGTTGAAAAGCAAAGTCTTGTGGTTGATGATCAAAGCACGCCTACGTGGCAGCTTTGTGTGTAACGTGAATTCGCGAGCCTCACACCTCGGTATGAGTTAAAAACGGGATACGGACCGCTGGGAGAGCACGACGTTTCTTTCTAGCTTTGGTGGTGTCAGTGACTTACCAGCCTTGACATTTATATACTTTTCACCTTTGTGGTTGTTGGAATGAGGCGCCTCGATTATAGGTCTGTAAGGACCGGGAAACGTGTGTTCAGGCATAATTAATCCTCTAACGTAAGTGAGGACCGGCCCAGCCGCATCCAGGGTTGCCCAGAGTGCGTAACCCGGAGGCATTTGCTAGAGTGTCTCGAACGCGGAGAGGATCTTGCCCCTTGCCTCGACTCATGACGGAATCCAATTTCCAATACGAGATATTTCGGCTTTATTTGTAGAGCCTAGTATGGCGACATAGTAGCATGGGATACTATGCCGTCTATGATTTATATTTATGATTGAAATTGTTTTGACGCTATACACTTATTATAGTATCAAATGATTTGTTTTAAACGTACCAAGCATGTTTGGCTGTTATAAGGTAAAACCCTATCCTCCGGCTTGCGTTGCATTGTGTGATGGGACCTGGGTCTTATAATAGCTTCATTTTTCAAAAAAGCATTGCGTTGTTTATTCTATGCACTGGTATTCTTGGGAGGAAACCCGTTTCGTGTTATACGGCGTGGTCCCTTGAATTACTCTCTTTTAAAGTAAAGTTTTAAATAACTGTTTTAGTTCTCACACCAGTCACATGACTGACCTGGAGTTTATTGTTTTAACCTAAACTCTGGGTGCCCCTATTTTCCGCACGGGCAGCTAGTAGTTTTGGTTTTGCAGATTTATATTCACAGGATCCTGGTTTACAGCTGGAATGATATCCGGAAAGCTCTGTATCCGTATATCACCTTCAGTTGCTATGTAAGTTATTGTAATCTCTGATATTTATCGAATGTAATTTATTCATTTATACTCTGTATATTCTTGTATCTGATGGTATTGTTGTAATAACAATGAAATGTTCTCACATCTGCGTTCTGTTTTGTCTTGTTCTCAAACGTTCAGGGGTTTCGAACGGTCTAGATCGGTTTAACGACTGATTCGGATCGAGCGAAATTTCCAGGCCGTCACATTTGGTATCAGAGCTTTGGTTTACAGAGCTCGAGAACAAGACACATTAGAACCATACGAAAGAATTCATCAGATATTGGATTAGTAATATCCAATTAGAATGACTCGTTAGAGATAGGATCAGTAGTATCCTAGAACGAGTGTGAAGAGTGTATTTTTCAAATGAAAACAATTGTTGTTTTGAAAATTTAAATTTGTTTTAAAACGTATTCGATTATTTATTTATTTTGAATTTGGACAATCTAGTATATAAAGGTTTTGTATATACGCGTCATGAACGTATATTCGAAGTTTTAATATATTAGATAGATATAGAATCACATTCTAGTCGCCCGGACCTGATTCTGATGATTGACGCGTCATCATTTGTAATTAGTTCTGTGTTCCAAAGGTGTGCTTTCTATATGTTTCCATTAGACTGGTGTGAGAACCAAAACTTATATAGTTAGAACACTTTGTTGTGAATTGGCATCAAAAATGAGATTTTCTGTATATATATCAAAACTATGAATTTGAAACTCTAATTCACTAATTGATTGATGTTTGTGTTGTTTGTTTATTTGTTTGATAATTTTGAACCATTATGCCTAATATAACCAAACATTGATTTGTATTGAAAATTGGTCGCATTTGCTTGCATATACATATACTTACATTGAACAGGTCATAGCAAGGAGGCTAGAGCCAGAGAATAAAATTTGTTTGCCCGACAAATAGGTACATGTTTACTACATAATTTACTGTTTTGTTTGGGTGATGATGATTTTATGAGCCTATTGGCTAGCCGCTTGGCTTTTTCTTTTTCTTTTGAGATTAGAAGGACCGGGGAAGCTATTTGAAATTCCCCGATGCTCCCGGTGCAAGGGAGGTTATGGCGAAATTTTTCGAAAATTTAGGGTGTTAGCCAAATTTTTGAAAATTTGAAAATTTTCAGAAACTGAAAAGTTGGAGAATGGAAGCCAGATCGAGCGTAGAGTTGATTGATCAAACCACTTTCGGCTTTGTTCCTTTTCGGGGACGAAAAGTTTTAAGTGGGGGAGATTGTAATAACCCGGAAAATCTGGGCCGGTTTAAAATTTTTATTTTGGCAATTTTAGCGAATTTTGAATATTTAAAATGAATTATTTTAAATAATATCGACGAGAAATTTATGGAGAATATAATTCGACGTATATATTATATACGTCGTCGTTAGAATATAAATGATTATTTATAATTATAAAAGGAATTGAAAGTGGCGCGGTAGTTCAATAATTCGATTTCAAACTTCAATTGAACATACCGGGTGCAAAACAATCCGGATTTTAGCGAAACCAAAAACAATAGGATCTAATTGGTGATATCTTTCCAACGAATCCGAAAAATCAAAATTTCATAGCGGGAATCAAAAGATATGTCCAGTTGAAAATTATGAATAGTCGTTATGGAATTCAGGCCCTTAAAAATGGACATTTTGCAAACGACCTCGGATTTCGACGAAACCACTTTTGTTAGATCCGCAGTGTCAAGTTATTGCTAGATTCCAAATTTCATATTTTTTCGAATCAATATGTGAGCGTGGCAAAGGAAAACGCGTTTGACCAGTTTAAGTTGATTTTAATCAACTGGAAAATGGCCATTTTTCCAACAGCCTCAAAATTCGATGAAACCAGTTTTGTTAGGACCGTATCGTCAATACGAAGCTAGAAAATATTTTTCTGGAATTTTTCTAGTTAGTATGTAACCCAGTAATTTAAAATGTACGTTTAAAATTCAATATAGTGATTTAAATGTAAATTTGACGGAAACTGATCGAAACCGTCGAATCAGCTTGCGATACATATCCCATTGTGTTCGGAATGGGGGTAAAACGCTATGGACGACAGGCGGTGGGTCTCGTTTTGAGGTCGAAAATAAAAGTTGCTTTTTGAAAGTAATTAAATAATTAAATATATATATATATTTTTCATATACACCCCCCCCTCTTGTTATCATTTCGAACAGATAAAAAAAAAGGAAAAAAAAGACACACGACCTCGAATCCCGTCGCCCCCTCCTCGCAGTCCATCGCGCCACCAACGGAGGGGCGCCGCCTCCATCGATGGTCGCTGGTCCCTCCCCCTTCCCTGTCCTCTCTCTTCTCCTTGAACGAAGACCGCACCAAGCCCTAACCCGCCGCAATCGCCACCTGAACCGACCGACGAACGCCAAGCTCCGGCGCCACCTCAACGAGCGCACCCCCCACCAATCCGATGTCAGCAAGGAAGACCCCCCTCCTCCAGATTTCAACTGCGAGCCCCTTTCTTTTCTTTTATTTCGATTTTCTTGTCTTCACCTATTTAGGTAATTAGTTATTTTAAAAACTGAAATTAGATTTTTATTTTATATAGTATATAGTTTAGATTTTTAACAAAAAAGAATTTTTATTTCTATTTGTATATGGCATTGAAGTAAAAATAGAAATTCATATGTTAAAAAGATTAGATTTTGAAAATGAAATAGATTAGATTTTTATATTAGAAAAGGCGAAACCTTTTAAATAAAAAAAGACGGAATTTTTATTATGTAGAAGGTGTAAGAAATATGATCTTTGTATTTTTAAAGTAGTAAAAATATGATTTTTATATATTGAATAGCATAGTAAAAATTCGATTTTTATATATTGAGTAGCAAAGTAAAAATATGATTTTTATATATTGAGTAGCATAGTAAAAATTCGATTTTTATATATTGAATAGCAAAGTAAAAATATGATTTTTATATATTGAATAGCATAGTAAAAATTCGATTTTTATATATTGAATAGCGTAGTAAAAATTCGATTTTTATATATTGAATAGCATAGTAAAAATCCGATTTTTATATATTGAATAGCAAAGTAAAATTTCGATTTTTATATATTGAATAGCATAGTAAAAATTCGATTTTTATATATTGAATAGCAAAGTAAAAATGTGATTTTTATATATTGAACATCGAAGTAAAAATTCGATTTTTACATATGTAGTGGCTACAACAACGAAGATGACAAAAATGCGATAGCGATGAAGATTTCTATCAATGAAGTGTTGTGAGGATGGGATAGCTATCTGTGAGAATTTCTCACCTTTCAATTTCTTTTTCTAGTTATATATATACTAGGATGCAGACGGTGCTTAGTAGCACCCGACACAATCGTCCACAGACCATGGACTTGTTTGTTTGATTGCAAAAATTAGTTAGATTATTTGGTTGAAATTTGAGTTGTTGGGTGAAATGAAATTGATTTGATTGATGTGTGAATGGCGTGGGCCTTCACTAGACCGGGGATAAGGCTAGGCCTCGTCCCGTTTCTAGTACCGTGCCGTTATGCCGCCGAAATTTTCTAAAATATGTTAGAAAAATAAAAATATCATTTTATTTAAAGAATGAACTGAATAGATATTCATATGTTAAAATAAAATGTTTTATCGTTAAAAATATAATTTTTAACGTGAAAGTGAATAAAATAAAATATTCATTTACAGACCAGACGGTTTGTTTATGTACACCTATTTGAAGGACATTGATTGGGACGATAAATTTTACACATCGCCCAACTGCACAAATAAAATCTGTGTTTGATTGTTTGAAACCCCACACGGGTGTTGGGATGAAATTTGAAGTTCACTCATCCTGATTGATTTAATATGTCGATCGATTGATTGACAGGCTGTTATGAGCGTTAGATATCTATATTTGATGCTTATACAGTGTAGTGCACTTTGGTTGATGGTTGATTATTTTTCAATGCTATTATATACATGTGTTGTCTGAAAATCCATATAATTAACTTTATATGGTGATTGATTGGGCCTCATTCCAATTTAGAAGATAAAGAATATTATAAAATAAAGGTTCATGTGTTGACTGTACTCATTCGTTGAGATTAGTCATGTGTTGAATGAAATATTTTTATAATAAAAATTACATCTTTATCAATATAATATAAAGGTTCATGTGTTGACTGTACTCATCCGTTGAGATTAGTCATGTGTTGAACGAAATAATTTAACAAAAATAGTCACACGTGGACAGTACTCATTCGTTGAGATTAGTCGCGTGTTGACAAAAATAAATATTCATTTGTTGAATAGAATAAAGGAATATATAAAGCCGTGTTGATTAGAGATGCGCCATTTTGACGCGAACGATATTTATATCGATTACATTCGTTTTTGAATTTAAAACGATTTCGAAATGAATTGAATATAAAACGATTTCGAAATGAATTGAATATAAAACGATTTCGAAATGAATTGAATATAAAACGATTTCGAAATGAATTGAATATAAAACGATTTCGAAATGAATTGAATATAAAACGACTTTGAAATGGAATTGAATTGAAAACGAATTCGAATTGAATTTAAAATGAAGTGAAATGAATTCAAATTGAATTGAAATTTGAATTGAATAGAAATGAATTTTAAAACGAATTTATAAAGGAGAATTCAATTTTGATTTGAAATGAAATGGAAGTGGAAATCGCTTTTGAAACGAATTTAAAACTATTTATATAATTCATTTTAAATAGGAATCGACGAAATATATATTATATATATAATATAATGGCCTGAATAGAACGCGCCGCGCCGCAGCAGTTCGTGAATTTCGACCATTTATTTCAAACGGACATTACGGGAGATCCGGCCGTCGGATTCTCCTAAAACCGGAACCGTTGGGTTCGTATCGAAAAGAGCTTTCTAACGAATATTATAAATTCAAAATCTAACGGCTGGATTTGGAGATACGTCCAAATAAAATTTGAAAAAGGTCGTTGTAAGTGCAGTTCGATGGCCATTGTTGGAAATCGATTGTACAGGCCTTGATAAAATTATTAAAAATATCAATAATTTGTGTAAAATCATAAGAAATGATTTGGGAAAAATTGGGATGAAAAACTCCATAATTGAAAAGATAAAATGGTTTTTTTATCGAAATGAACTAGTTTTGAACTAAATTTAAAACCCAATTATTTTTAAATAAATAAATTAGATTTAAAAAGGGGTTTTAAATAATCGGGATTTCTAATATATTTGATTGGATTTGAAATGGGTTTATCGTGAACGGTGTTTTAAATAACACTAGTTCTTTAACCCGATAATAAATAGAATGTGATTTGGGTTTGTCGTGAACTGTGTTTTAAATAACACCTAGTTCTTTAACCCAATAAAAGGAGTTTTAACGAATCTGCAATTAGATTGAAATGTGAATTTGTAATCTAAATTACCAAATTTAGAAAAGGAGTGAGAATGGAGTATTACCAGTTTTGCTCCAAAGCGATAGTTAAATCTTTAATTAGATTTGAACGTGAAATGGTAATTAATTTTACCGATAACATCGTGGTGTTAGATATGGAGTATTACTAGTTTTGCTTCATGGGATGAATAGGTTGGGATTAGGAAATAAAATAAATAATTACTTCGGTGTGGTTCGCTAATCTCGACTAGTTTAAAAAAACCATAATTTGGTTTGAAACGACATCCAAAGGAAGATTACAGGATAAATTTTAAAGAATTTATCTTGGATAAAATTAATGGGAACCTTTCCCTAAGAATGTGGAATTTAGAAACTAGCTGTAGGTTGGCTAAGAAGAATGGTTTCCTGGATATTGATCTGATGTTGGTTTCGGCCTTCGGGGTTAATGTTTGGGAAATTGTTCTCTTGCTAATTTGCGGTTAGTGACTAATGAATTGGAATGAGGCGTATGTTGTGTTTGTGTAACATTTGTTTTAATATACGCGGGTTGTTCGGAAATGCCGGGTTTATACCCATTCTGAATAACCGATTCGACGATAAGTCGAAGATGAAGACGGTGGTCGAAGACCAGAAGTCTTCACATCGTTTGGGCAATTACCGACGATCCTGATTGGGCTGTACACCCAAGAGGATGGAAATAGTTGGTGGTCGTCCAGACGTACTTGGAGATCGATGGATATGCGAGGAAAGTGCCTCCGGTTCCGTTCAGACCCAGAACGGACTTGTAAATGGATTGTGTGTCTGACATTGGATTTTATTCTGTGTTGATTGATTTCTATTAAATATACATCTGTTTGGCAGCGGAGAATTTATTCTTTTGCTTAACGCCCTTCTCTGAGACGTACGAGCTCAGAGGTTGTATATCGATGGACATCAGTCGCATGGCATGAATTGCCTGTGTGGCACGCTAAGATGCAATGATCAAGGCTTCTGTTGAAAAGCAAAGTCTTGTGGTTGATGATCAAAGCACGCCTACATGGCAGCTTTGTGTGTAACGTGAATTCACGAGCCTCACACCTCGGTATGAGTTAAAAACGGGATACGGACCGCTGGGAGAGCACGACGTTTCCTTCTAGCTTTGGTGGTGTCAGTGACTTACCAGCCCTGACATTTATATACTTTTCACCTTTGTGGTTGTTGGAATGAGGCGCCTCGATTATAGGTCTGTAAGGACCGGGAAACGTGTGTTCAGGCATAATTAATCCTCTAACGTAAGTGAGGACCGGCCCAGCTGCATCCAGGGTTGCCCAGAGTGCGTAACCCGGAGGCATTTGCTAGAGTGTCTCGAACGCGGAGAGGATCTTGCCCCTTGCCTCGACTCATGACGGAATCCAATTTCCAATACGAGATATTTCGGCTTTATTTGTAGAGCCTAGTATGGCGACATAGTAGCATGGGATACTATGCCGTCTATGATTTATATTTATGATTGAAATTGTTTTGACACTATACACTTATTATAGTATCAAATGATTTGTTTTAAACGTACCAAGCATGTTTGGCTGTTATAAGGTAAAACCCTATCCTCCGGCTTGCGTTGCATTGTGTGATGGGACCTGGGTCTTATAATAGCTTCATTTTCGAAAAAGCATTGCGTTGTTTATTCTATGCACTGGTATTCTTGGGAGGAAACCCGTTCCGTGTTATATGGCGTGGTCCCTTGAATTACTCTCTTTTAAAGTAAAGTTTTAAATAACTGTTTTAGTTCTCACACCAGTCACATGACTGACCTGGAGTTTATTGTTTTAACCTAAACTCTGGGTGCCCCTATTTTCCGCACGGGCAGCTAGTAGTTTTGGTTTTGCAGATTTATATTCACAGGATCTTGGTTTACAGCTGGAATGATATCCGGAAATCTCTGTATCCGTATATCACCTTCAGTTGTGCTTTGTATTATTTTCCGCTGCTATGTAAGTTATTGTAATCTCTGATATTTATCGAATGTAATTTATTCATTTATACTCTGTATATTCTTGTATCTGATGGTATTGTTGTAATAACAATGAAATGTTCTCACGTCTGCGTTCTGTTTTGTCTTGTTCTCAAACGTTCAGGGGTTTCGAACGGTCTAGATCGGTTTAACGACTGATTCGGATCGAGCGAAATTTCCAGGCCGTCACAAAAAAGGAAAGATTCAAAACGGAGAATTCGAAAGATAAAGATATGGCTATTGGGGATTATGCTTTTCTTTCAAAAACTTTTCTCTTTAAAGACATGTTTTTGAAAATATCTCTTCCAAAAATGTTTTCAGAAAAATAGTTTTCTAAAAATTTTATCTGTTACGGTAACCTTTGCTCTGATACCACGTGTAACACCCCACGCCCGCTATGGTCACTCTCTAAGGGAATGCCATAACATCGGTGGATTATTTTGAGTGAATATAGAACAGAGAAATCACAGCAAGACAGATATAAGTAATACTTGAAAATTCAAAACAACATTTCATTGCAGCGGAAAGTAAAACATGTCTGGTTACATCACAAAACCATAATAAGAGTCGAGTACAAATATCCACCCTGCTAAATAAAAATACATAATCCCAATACATGAACTGATAGCCATAAAAGAAAAGGGTAAGTTGAGCACTACATCTAGGGTCCAAGCTCCAAGAGAGTAATAAAAGCAGCCTGATCAAATCCCACTCGTGCTGGGCCCACTCTGAGAACCTGAGGGTTGGGAAAAAGATAAAAACAACGGGGTCAGACATAAGTCTGAGCGAGTCCTATAACTTTAACAATGCAATCATTAAAGTAATTAGGGTATGATATAACTTGGTACGGTGTGACTGGGGATAAATGACTACACTCAGTAGCCAATTAGACTTAGAATGAACTAAGATAACGGTAAAGACGCATTTACCCACCCAAGGATAATTACTACACTGCACCACACCAGTCATTCCTACTTAAAGGTTGATCCCTCCCAAGGACTTAGAAAATTTACCCAGTAGTTTCGTGTACCCCTAGCTGACTACATAGGTGCCGTCTGCCCCTATCTCCACTAGGTGTACCCACTACTCCCAAGCGATCGGCTCCCTACCGTAGATACCCGTGCTGGCCCCACAATGGGGTGTATCACTCCCCATAGTGGCAACCCGATACAACAAATGGTGCACGACTTATATCTACACGATGCAACAACGTCTTACCTACCAGCCCGGGTCCACACACGCATATGAAACCTGTTGGACTCGCGTTGCCACCGCTACCCCCATTTTGGCCTCTTATAGTCAAGCCCAATATGCGTGTCCCGTCCTCGACCTGGGTCGAGCCCACAAAGATACGTTTGGGATATTGGTTGAAATGGGCCCCCACAAGCTACCCCCTAAGCTTGTCATTTCTAGTGTATACCACTTAACCCCTTCATCATGTTTTAATTACATGTTCCACTTTGGTTAAGTATTCTAATCGTATTTTCTATTGCCACCCAAGGCAACCACTAGATTTCCACATGCCACCCAAGGCACCCACTTAACCCCTCATGTCCCTCTACATGCTAATATGGTTAAGTGTTTCTTAATTAATTAATTAAGATCATGACCTCATAAAGACCTCTCACATTAGACCACCTTTTTATGACTGCTGGATATGCCGGTTGGGTCCGGGAAGACTTCTGTCATAAAAAGGGTCTAACCTCGTGTCTTTACTTTAATCACGTATTTAATTTATGACTAAGACCTCTCACATTGGGCCAATCATTTGTAGCTGCTGGACTGCCGGTCGGTTCCGGGCAGACTTCCGCTACAAAAGGGTCCAACCTCGTGTCTTAGTTGATTAATTACACCTAATTAATCACCCCCCATAATTTGTATTAATTATCCCTAATTAATTACACCTTTTTAAGAATATGGGTAGACCTAACTCAATAGGTAAATTCCCAATTCCATAGTATGGGTAGACCTAACTTAATAGGTAAATTCCCAACTCCATAATATGGGTAGACCTAACTTAATAGGTAAATTCCCAATTATGTCCATTCATTTTATGTTATACACATTTCTATTAACATGCATATTAACCCCATCATTTCCCACGTAATTCGTTCTCATGACATGTCATATAAATGGGAAGATTCGCTATAAATGTAATGGGTTCAATCTTAGCACAACGTTGGCATTTTCATGGGTTTAAAAGGTGTCAACTTGCATCATAACATTAAACCCAACTAGCACAAAATCATTAACCCAAACTTGCATATGAACTTGCATATAAACTTGCATATGGACTTGCATATAAACTTGCATATGAACTTACATAACATGTCATTTATATAGAGACAACCTTGCATATGTTATGCATATCATAAAAAGAGACAAACTTGCATATGAACTTGCATATAGACTTGCATATGAGCTTGCATAACATGTCATACATAGAGGCAACCTTGCATATGTTATGCATATCATAAAAAGAGACAAACTTGCATATGAATCTTGCATATAAACTTGCATATGGACTTGCATATAAACTTGCATATGAACTTACATAACATGTCATTTATATAGAGACAACCTTGCATATGTTATGCATATCATAAAAAGAGACAAACTTGCATATGTACTTGCATATAGACTTGCATATGAGCTTGCATAACATGTCATACATAGAGGCAACCTTGCATATGTTATGCATATCATAAAAAGAGACAAACCTGCATATGAATCTTGCATATAAACTTGCATATGAGCTTACATAACATGTCATATCATAAAAAGAGACAAACTTGCATATGAACTTATAACATATGACAACCACAACATGCATAAATCCTCAATTACATCCATAGCCTCCTAATATCCTATCCTAATTAGTTTAGCAATTGTTTGCTAAAGGCATAGGAACTCACCAAAACCAAGATTAGCAAACTTATGAAGTAGAACTAGTTGCTATATTTGAAGAAGATGAGGATTAGAGGTTGATTAGCTTGCAACTTTCTTCATAAACTAGTGGAGGCTCCTCCTAAGTTTGATTTTGGCGGCATGATGGTATCAATTCTATTTTTAGTATGGATTAGGCTTGCATCATGGTGTATTTATAGGATTAGGGTGTGTTTTAGACCATAGGATTAGCCCTAGGTTAGATTAGGTCCGTCAGATTTAGGAAGTTTCCAGAACACAGCCCAAACCAGCCAGAAAAACCAGACCTGGTGCACCCAGGCCAATTGGCTCGACACCCTGTGTCGACAGGCAAATCGACAGGGCAGTCGACTTGGCCTGGCCCAAGTCGACAGGCCTGTCGACAGCCCTGTCGACATGGCTAGGGCGGGACATTTCCCGCCTGACCCCACTGGTTCCAATTTCGAAATCTGAATTTGAATTTTAAATCTGTTCTGAACTTTGAATTTTCTGCAAACTTCATTGGGCCATAACTGGGCCATACGGACTCCGATTTACAAAATTTCGGACTCTATTTTGCGTATTTTTCCGAGATGGACGCAATGACGCAGCCCGTTTCCCCCAATTCTCACATCTGAGATTATTTATTTTGCAATTAGTGAATTTTAGCATTAACTGAAATTCGGGGTGTTACAATTATTCTATCCTGAATCTAAGGAACACTATTGAATTAAGGTTCTCTACCTTCTGTAAGCCTATAATGCCCTTATCCCAAGGTAACCGTTGTTCCATAAGTCTCGTAAGCATGATACTTACCTCTCGAAAGAAGAGTAACTAATCTTCAAACTTAGGATCTTGATATATTTGAAATGACAAGTTAGTCTGAGCTTGGTGAGGTTAAGTTATCCTCAAGTGTCCTCTGGATCGATTACCCTCAAAATTCCACCATATATGCATTGTAAATTCTCAAGTTGGGTGTAAACGATTTTTATTGTTAATAATTATAATAGTGTATAAATACAAATACTTATCAATCTAACCGAAATTGTTGCATAATTAAATACCAGCATCCCAGGTATAACAAATAAAACCATAAAATGCTCGTATTGGATTTTGGATTGCATACAATGACAAGGCACTGGAATATCACCTGTCACAGGATCTCTCTAGATAAAACATACAAAGAGCCTCACATGGACTCCCTGCGAATTAGGATCGGCCAACCCCTCTCAGGATTGTACCAAATATTTCACGCACTTGGTTGTGATCAGCAACCAACCGCAGCATACAATAATCAAAGGGTAATCTATTTTAAATTGGGTGTTGATAATACCCTACTTAAGCGCTAGCACTTAGCCTTGAAGCATTTACCTATTTTAGTCATTATCAGTTGATGAGGCTAAATGCTACGTTTTTACCTTTCATACATGACACATACTTATCTTTGGAGGTCACATAGTCATTCCATCGATCACTGATTGACGTCCACAAAAATACAACCACCCAGCTCGTGTATCTTAGAGAAAGGTGTAAATCTAAGAGAAGTTTCTTTCTTCACCACCAATTAGGTGTACGTTTGTAAAAATCAATGTACATGATCTAAGAAATGCAATGTAGGACATTCTTGCATATAAATTGCCTTGTAATAGGATAGATCGGAAGTACTCTTTTACTACATCATGTCGGGAGTAATCTCTAGGATTAGTAATAAGAAGTCACACATCATGTAGAACCCAAAACGTAGGGACTACTGCTACAAGTATGATCCTGATAGCTAACCAGAGACATCAACTAGCAGTCCTTTCCACATTAAAGGACACGCCTTCAAATCATAGTTATGAGCATAAGCACATCTGGAATTTCAGTTTCAAATGTAAAGTTGGTTCAAAGTGGTTTTGGATCCAGTTCCAGTCTCGGTTCCTTGAACCAACATGTTATAAGCAAAAAAGGAATTATTGATAATTGGTTCTTTACTATCAATCTATTGTTTTGCAGTCAAGTACATCAGCAGTATATGCCCTTTTAAACTATACTTTAAAATCATTACATCTATTCTTAAAAATCGATTATGTATACTTATTTCACGGAATGAGCATATTCATAAATCTTTTGTTTTCATTACATCGAAAACCATAGTTGTACACTTATCTCTTTGGAATAAGCGAATTCATAAACCATGTTACTTTCACTATTTAGAAAATAGCACTATATATTTAACCGAATGGTATAAGTATATTTACAATTAAATCTGGGCTAAAACAATGTCATGTGATACATTGCTTGCTATAAAACCCCAAACAATTTTATTTGACTTATAAACTTTGCATATTAAAGTTTATAATATCATACATGGAAGTAATAATTTAATTTCCAACATTTGCTTCAGTTTTCAAACTATATCATCCCTTGGATAATAATGAAGTCGTTCAAGTTGGGGTATTTATTTACCTCTCATACCTTGACTCGACAACGTTTTTATCCTCAAGATACATAGAAGTTTGTTAACGCAAAACCTGGTATTTAATAAATGTTACAATAAGTTCTATTACTATCCAAATTAAATAGGATTCAAAAACCTTTTCTTGCATTTGAAAATATCTCTCCATTATAATCATTTTTACTTAATTCATTTGTTAAGTAAACCCTTATTTAAAACCATTCAAATAGCTTTAAATCTCTTTTATAACCCTTGTTTATGAAGCTTGGATTTAGTATTAAATCCCTTTATAAAACCCTTTATAAAAATTCATTTAAAAAAATCTTATTATAAAACAGCTTCATATCTTACCCAGTCATGTTTGATTTATTTTTTTAATTTAGCTTAAGATCAAATTAAATCATTTATAAGTTCTTTTATAAATGTCTAACTTTTCGTATATTTTAATTCTAAAAACCAAGACCAATTTGCATCATTTTACAAGTTAAATAAAACCATTTTTAACTTGTTCAGTTTATTTTCTAAAATCATCTTTTATACTTCATAAAACATATTTATAAAACTTTGTTAAGTTTTAACACTCAAAATCTTCAATTATAAAAATTATTTGTAAAACAGGAATTTAGGTACACAAAACATTTTATAATTTCTTTATGAAATAAGATTATAAATATCGATTCATTTATAATTTTTTATCTTATATAACTTATATAAAATTCAATTCAAATTTTTAGTTTTGTTGAGAAAATAAATTATATAACTTTCAAATTAGTCGATTTGCCTGATGACGAGTCAACGTCTTTAAAATACGGAATTTAACACATCTGCTATCGGCCACTTAACTAATACTGTTTATTGATTAAATACATACCACTGTTGAATTTGTTTCAACAACCATCATTCAAATCATACCTTAATATTGCTTGGGTTTGATAGCTCATATGTGTAAAATATTAAAGTAAGTAACATCCAAAACATCAAGGAATCCTGTTGGATCTCCCCAGCCTGTCCCCCTGCATCACAACTCATATATTGGTTCATATATGAATATAAATCAGATAATATAATCTGATTTGTTTAGGATGAATCTTCCGCTTAAAATCATGTAGTCTCAAAGACTTTTACTCTATATGCAAGAGTATATAAAGACAACCAACTAGATAAACAGTAAATCCTTAAACCAACCAACATACAATTGTAACGAACCGACATTTTTCTGATCCTGATCATCGATACAAATATTATATCGACTAAGCATACATCAGAGATTACCGGATGATTAATAGAAAGAAGTTAGAGGGTGAGAAATAGAAAAAAGAAATATTAGAATAGAAGATGTAGAAGAACATAAATACAACAACATCAAAGTAAACATGAACCTCACAGCAGAATGAATAAAATATATTATATAACATAACTTTTGAAATACAAATTTGACTATATATACATAACATTATCAGAGTACAACATTTATTCATCACATATACAACACAACAGTATAAACTCTCTCTCTCTCTATATATATATATATCTAACATTGAAGCCTCCTGCTCCAAGTTCCTCCAAGGATATCTGAAAATACCTGAACTACTTGACTGCTCGCACAAATTTTGGCACCCAAGAGTTTAGGGTAAAACAAAACAAAATAAACCCTGGTTCAGTCATGGGACCGATGTATGTAAACTCCAACCATTTGTTTAACTTTTAAAAATCTTTTTTAAAAGAAAGGATAATCATAAGACTGATCCACACATAAACGCGGATGGTTTTTACCTTACGATAACCCAAAACATTCTTTAAAATCAATACTTTTCTAATATTATACTTGTGTCTAAAACAAGTAAATAACAATCTAAAAGAACTCTTGCATCTCACGCTCTACATACGTAGTATACAATTAGAACCGCGGGCTATCATTGGAAAATGCATTCCAACTGGCAAGGTATGGAACCACCTTCCGACATTGTATCTCTAGAGAGGAATACACTGGGTTCAACAAGAACATCTTGCAACCCAGGCTAAACATGACATGCCCCTCACTTTGCTCTAGAGTACCGAATGTATATCACCAACGGTTGGGATTAGCAACCATTCCGAAACAACAACAGCGATAAGAAAAAGAAGCAAAAAGATATTCTCTAGATCAGGTGACAATACGCCCTACTTAGGTGGGACCCACTTAGCCATGTAACCTACCCAGTTTTATACTATTTCCTGATTGCGAGGCTTGAGATTACGATTACTTACCTTTCATTGATAGCACAATCACTTTGAATGCCACATTGTCAGATCCATTTATCACTGATTGATTTGCACAAAGATATTCTTGATATTATGCTAAAAGAATAAATTCTCCGCCATAAGATGTATCAAACCAACATATGCGATCATTGGAAATACTCTGTCAAACATTCATCCATACACGTTCGTTCTAGGATTGAACGAAACCGAAGGCACAATTTCCATTAATCCATCTTATGCAATTTCTACCTAGGATTAATAGAAAAAGCCCTTGCACTTTACTCTGTCTTCGATTGTCTTTATATAATCTGAATCGCAACGCTACTACCAATACGGAGTGGTTCTCGGATAATAATCCAACCGGTCTCCCCATATTGACAACGATGGTCAAAAACTTCGATAGTCAGTTATTTAACTATCGAAGAAAACAAACATCCATCCAAAGCATCAAACAATCATTGGGCCCCTTAATTAATATTTCATCAATTAAACCATTTCTCCATTTCATATCAATACTTGTTAACCCAATATTTTAACCAATCATCTTGGTCTATTACTCCATTGGGAAAAACATTTTCCTATATCACCATCTTTTATTTTCTATACATAGGAAATGTTTTATATTAATGATTGGAATTCATTAACAATTACTTCTCCCTTTCATAACCATTCATTTCTATTCTAAGGAAATATTTATGTAACAACCCGAAAATCTGGGCCAGTTTAAAATTTTTATTTTGGCAATTTTAGCGAAGTTTGATTATTTAAAATGAATTATTTTAAATAATATCGACGAGAAATTTATTTTGAATATAATTCGACGTATATATTTATACACGCCGTCGTTAGAATATAAATATTTATATATAATTATAAATAGAATTGAAAATGGCGCGGTAGTTCGATAATTCGATTTCAAACTTCAATTGAATGTACCGGGTGCAAAACAATCCGGATTTTAGTGAAACCAAAAACATTAGGATCTACTCGTGAAAATCTTTCCAACGAATCCGAAAAATCAAAATTTCATAGCGGGAATCAAAGGATATGACCAGTTGAAATTTCTGAATAGTCGCTATGGAATTCAGGCCCTTAAAAATGGGAATTTTGCAAATGACCTCGGATTTCGACGAAACCAGTTTTGTTGGGTCCGTGATGTCAAGTTATTGCTAGATTCCAAATTTCATAATTTTTTGAATCAATATGTGAGCGTGGCAAAGGAAAACGTGTTTGACCAGTTTTAGTTGATTTTAATCGACTGGAAATTGGCCATTTTTCCAACGGTCTCAGAATTCGACGAAACTAGTTTTGTTAGGACCGTATCGTCAATACGAAGCTAGAAAATATTTTTCTGGAATTTTTAAAGTTCGTATGTGACCCCGGTAATTTGAAATGTACGTTTAAAATTCAATAAAGTGATTTAAATGTAAATTTAACGGAAACTGATCGTAACGTTCGAATCAGCTTACGGTACATATCCCACTGTGTTCGGAATGGGGGTGAAACGCTATGGACGACGGGCGGTGGGCCTCGTTTCGAGGTCGTACGTGAAAGTCAACTTTTTTTGGAAAATTAAATAATAATAAAAAAACCCCTTTCTCCCCGTTAACCCGCTCTGGCCCCCCCTCTCTCCTTTTAATCGATATAGAGAAAAAAAAGAAAAAAAGAAAAAAAACCGCGATGGCGGAAACCACCATCGCCGACGCCTCTCCATCGTGCACCGCCACCCTCGCTCCGTCGCCCCTCCCCTATCGCCTCCCTCTCGTTCCTCTGGCCAACGATTCCCCCCCCCCCGAAACCGTAATACACTGAACCCTGAGCCCCACAACCCAACGCCGCTCACCTCTAACGCCGACGAACATCTCCAGCACCACCTCCACCTCCCGTGCCTCCGCCTGCACCCTCAATGGACGAAGACAACCCCCTCCTTCTCGAAAATTGTACTGTAAGCATCTCTCTCTTCTTTTGCCTATTTTTATTTATTAATTTAAATAAAAATCCGATTTTTAATGCGAAGGACATGGCGTATAGATATGATTTTTTATGAGAGGAAAGATTCGATTTTTAAACTAGAAAAGATTCGTTTTTTTAAACTAGAAAAGATTCGTTTTTTTAAACTAGAAAAGATTCGGTTTTTTAAACTAGAAAAGATTCGATTTTTAAACTAGAAAAGATTCGATTTTTAAACTAATAAAAATATGATTTTTATCTATTGAACTTCGAAATAAAAATATGATTTTTATATATTGAACTTCGAAATAAAAATATGATTTTTATATATTGAACTTCGAAATAAAAATATGATTTTTATCTATTGAACTTCGAAATAAAAATATGATTTTTATCTATTGAACTTCGAAATAAAAATATGATTTTTATCTATTGAACTTCGAAATAAAAATATGATTTTTATATATTGAACATCGAAATAAAAATATGATTTTTATATATTGAACATCGAAGTAAAAATATGATTTTTATATATTGAACATCGAAGTAAAAATATGATTTTTATATATTGAACATCGAAGTAAAAATATGATTTTTATATATTGAACATCGAAGTAAAAATATGATTTTTATATATTGAACATCGAAGTAAAAATTGATTTTTATATATATAGTGGCTACGGGCAACGAAAGCAACAAAGAGCGAGAATGGCGGAGACTTCTGCAAAAGAAGAGTCGGGATGGTTGGATAGCTATCGGTGAGAATTTCTCACCTTTCAATTTCATTTTCTAGTTATATATATATACTAGGATGCAGACGGTGCTTAGTAGCACCCGACACAATCGTCCACAGACCATGGACTTGTTTGTTTGGTTGCATAAAATAGTTAGATGATTTGGTTTGGATTTGGTTGTTTTAGTGAATTTGATTGATGTGTGAATGGCGTGGGCCTTCACTAGACCGGGGATAAGGCTAGGCCTCGTCCCGTTTCTAGTATCGTGTCGTTATGCCGCCGAAATTTTCTAAAATGAGTTAGAAAAAAAAATATCATTTTATTGTGTAAATGAATAATAGAAATTCATGTGTTGGAATAAAATGTTTTATCGTTAAAAATATAATTTTTTAACGTGAATATGAATAAATGAATATTTATAAACAAAACGGCCGATTTGTTTATATACACTAATTTGAATGACATTGATTGGGTCGATAAAATTTACACATCGCCCAACTGCACAAATAAAATCTGTGTTTGATTGCTTGAAACCCCACACGGGTATTGGGATGATATTTGACGTACACTAATCCCGATTGTTTAGTTGTATGTCGATTGATTGATTGACAGGCTGTTATAAGCGTTGAATATTTATATTTGATGCTTATACAGTGTAGAATGCACTTTGGTTGATGGTTGATTATTTTTCAATGCTATTGTATACATGTGTTGTATGAAATCCATATAATTAACTTTATATGGTAATTGATTGGGCCTCATTCCAATTTGAAAAATAAAGAATAATATAAAATAAAGGTTCATGTGTTGACAGTACTCATCCATTGAGATTGGTCATGTGTTGAACGAAATATTTTAGTAATAAAATTTACATCTTTATCAATATAAAATAAAGGTTCATGTGTTGACAGTACTCATCCATTGAGATTGGTCATGTGTTGAACGAAATATTTTGATAATAACAACTATTTTGAAAAAGAAATATTTGAAATAGAATATTTGAAAATAGAAATTTATGAAGCCGTGTTGATTAGATTGACGCCATTTTGACGTGAACGATATTTATATCGATTTTAAACGATTTCGAAATGAAATAAATTGAAAACGATTTCGAAAGGAATTGAATTGAAAACGACTTCGAAATGAATTGAATTGAAAACGATTTCGAAATGAATTTAATTGAAAACGACTTCGAAATGAATTAAATTGAAACCGACTTCGAAATGAATTGAATTGAAAACAATTTCGAAATGAAATGAATTGAAAACGATTTCGAAATGAATTGAATTTAAAACGATTTCGAAATGAATTGAATTGAAAACGATTTCGAAATGAATTGAATTTAAAACAATTTCGAAATGAATTGAATTGAAAACGATTTCAAAATGAATTGAATTGAAAACGACTTCGAATTCGAATTGAAGTTAAAACGAATTGAAATGAATTGAAATTGTATTGAAATTTGAATTGAATAGAAATGAATTTTAAAACGAATTTATAAAGAAGAATTCAATTTTGATTTGAATTGAAATAGAAGTTGAAATTGTTTTTGAAACGAATTCCAAACGATTTATATAATTCGTTTTAAATAGAAATTGACGAAATATATATCGTATATATTATATATATAATATAATGGCCTGAATAGAACGCGCCGCGGCAGTTCGCGAATTTCGACCATTGACTTCGAACGGATATTACGGGAGATCCGACCGTCGGATTCTCCTGAAACTGGAACCGTTGGGTTCGTATCGAAAAGAGCTTTCTAACGAATATTAGAAATTAGAAATCTAACGGTCGGATTTGGAATTATGTCCAAATCAAATTTGAAAAAGGTCGCTGTAAGTGCAGTTCGATGGCCGTTGATGGAAATCGACTGTACGGGCCTTGATAAAATTATTAAAAATAGTAATAATTTGTGTAAAATCATAAGAAATGATTTAGAAAGAATTGGGATGAAAAACTCCATATTTGAAAAGATAAAAATAGATTTTTATAGAAATAAACTAGTTTTGAACTAGAATTATAATTCTATTTATTTTTAAATAAATAAATTGAATTTGAAATGGTTTTGAAAATAACCAGAATTTCCAATGATTACATTGGAATGGATTTGAATCGAAATTGTTTTCGGAATATTTCGATGTTGGAATTCGGGATTATACAGATGTTGTTATGGAAATTTGAAAGATATATATTTATATCGTTATTTCCAATACGACATTTGTTAATCGTAGAATTTGATATTGAATATAAGCCGATATACTTTCTATTCAAAACCTTGTATTGAATATCAAATGTGATTTGGGTTTGTCGTGAATGGTGTCTTCACTAACACTGTTCTTGAACCCAGTTGAGAAAAGATTAAATCTTTTTATTTAGATTTAATGAAGTATACCAATTAAATAATATTTAATTGGAATTGAATTGATATTGATTTTTGGGTTTATCGTGGACAGTGTTTTAAATAACACTCGTTCTTTAACCCGATAATAAATGGGATGTGACTTTGGGTTTATCGTGAACCGTGTTTTTTAATGACACTGATTCTTTAACCCAGTTAACGATTAAAACTAAGTGGGGTTTTAATGAATCTTTAATTAGATTGAAAAGATCGAGAATGGAGTATCACCAGTTTTACTCCAGGCGATAGTTAAATCTTTAATTAGATTTGAACGAGAAATGGTAATTGAATTTACCAATAACACCGTGGTGTTAGATATGAAGTAGGACCAGTTTTACTTCATGGGATTAATAGGTTGGGATTGGGAAATTAAAACAAATGATTACTTCGGTAAGTTTCGTTAATCCCGACTAGTTTTGAATTGATATTCAAAAATAGATTAAAGAATAAATTCAAGAAATTTATCTTGGATAAAATTAATGGGAACCTTTCCCTATGAATGTGAAATTTAGAAACTAACTGTCGGTTGGCTAAGCAGAATGGTTTTCTGGATATTGATCTGATGTTGGTTTCGGCCTTCGGGGTTAATATTTGGGGAATTATTCTCTTGATTAATTTACGGTTAGTGACTAATGAATTGGAATGAGGCGTATGTTGTGTTTGTGTAACACTTTTATAAAATATACGCGAGTTATTCGGGAAGACCGGGTTTATCCCATTCTGAATAACTGATACGACGATAAGTCGAAGATGAAGACGGTGGTCGAAGACCGGAAGTCTTCACGTTGTTTGGGTGATTATTGATGATCTTGATTGGGCTGTACACCCAAGAAGATGGAAACAGTTGGTGATCGTCCAGACGTACTTGGAGATCGATGGATATGCGGGGTACTAGGTGCCTCCGGTTTCGTTCAGACCCAGAACGGACTTGTAAATGGACTGTGTGTCTGACATTGGATTTTAGTCCGTGTGATTGATCTCTATTAAATATATATCTGTTTGGCGGCGGAGAATTTATTCTCTTGCTTAACGCCCTTCTCTGAGACGTACGAGCTCAGGGGTTATATATTGATGGATATCAAACGCATGGAGTGAATTGCCTGTGTGGCATGCCTAAGTGGCAATTGATCAAGGCTTCTGTTGAAAAGCAAAGTCTTGTGGTGATGATCAAAGCACGACCTTTGTGGCGTAGCTTTGTGTAACGTTTACTTCGCGAGTTTCACACCCGGTATGAACCAAAAACGGGAGAGGACCTCAGAGAGGGCATGCGTTTCTTTCTAGCTAGAAGTGGCGTCAGTGGTTTTACACGCCCTGACGAGTTTGACTTATGTGGTTGTTGCTGTTGCGAGGCGCCTCGGACTGATCGGTCGTTCTCGAACCGATGGGGTCATTTAGTTGGCTCATTTACGCCCCAAAGGGCGGGGAAACGCAATGTTCAGGCATTTTAATCCACATCGGTGGACCGGCCCTGTCGCTCCAAGGGCCCACCTGAGTCTGGGTCCTGAGGCTCGGGCTAGACAGTCTCGAATCGGTTGAGGACTATCTTTTGCCTCGGTTCATAGATGGAAATCCAATTTCCAAATACGTGACATTTGCGGTTTTAATTGTAGAACTAGTATGGCGACATGATATATGGTACCCATGCCGCCTATGATTGATACTTATGATTTGAAGTTGTTTTACACACTATGCACTATAATAGTATCAAATGATTTGTTTTAAAACGTATCAAGCATTCTTTGGCTGTTATAAGGGAAAACCCTATCCCCCTGTAACGACCCGTATTCTACGCATCATAGGATCGTAGGATATTTATTTCTTTCACATACGAAGTCGTATGGTCATGTAACTTTGGGAGACGACTATTGGGGTCATTTCCCATGTTCATGATTTTTCCCAATTTTTAAATGACCATTTTACCCCTAGTTAGCACTGTTTTGGCCATAACTTTTGATCAGAAATGGATTTTGACCTGAAACCACTTCCATTGGCTCTGGATGATGGTTTCTCTTTCCGTAGAGTGGTCACATTAGTCAAACGGACTCACCGTATGGGAGATATGGCTGAAACAAGTTTCAGATGGTGAAAAACAGCTTAATTGGGCTTAACCGGGTGATTAGCAGCTAGGCCCACAGGGGAATTTCGGGTTTAGGGGTATATAAGGGCTGATTAGGGTTAGAAAACATTTCTTTAGACATTTTCCAGCCGCCACTTTCATTCCTCTTGACCTAGCCATGGCCTCCACTCTCTAAATCTCTCTAAAACACCCAAAAATCACTTTCTAATTGAAGACTAGGCTTAGCAAACACCAAATCAAGGAGTATTAGCACAAGAACCGAGGTAGAGCTGCTGCGTAAGATTGGGAACAGCGCCAAATCAGAGAATACTTCAGTTTTGGGGTTTTAGTTGTGGCAAAGGTGAGTGATTTGCATAGTTTTACACTAATTACGACTAATTAGGGTAATTAGCGAAGATTAGCGAAATTATAACTCAGAAAAATCTAGAAAAATTCCTAAAATTCTAAAACACCATTTTATGCCTCTGATATGAATTTGGGTTGATTTCGACTAATTTTGTTAATCCCGGAATTTATGGGATTAAGGGGTAATTAGGGGGTAATTAGCGAAATTATGCACCATAAAAATATGGAAAAATATGCAGAAATTCTAGAATATTATTTCAGGCCTATGACAGAAAATTGGGTTAATTTGGATATGTTTTACTAATTCTATCATTGGTTATGCTTAAATGTGATTAAGGGGAAAATAAGTGGTTTTGGGCACGTTTGATCCATTTTGACATATAAATTCATTGTTTTGGTGTTTGAGGTAAGTTTGCTATGTTGTTATGACTATTTGACATGATTTGTGATTGATTAGAATAGTTAGATTTTCCAAAAAACGTCGTCGAACGGCGTAAACAAGTTGCTGGAAAAGTTGCAGAAAGTTGTGCAGGGCTTCGGATCGGATCGGAGGAGGGCTCGGATCGGATATGTGAACTGGGCAAGAAAACCCGACCCGAACCAGAGTTTGGCACATAGAAGACTTGGCAAAAAGGAAGGCCGTTTTCTTAGAGTTGGAGTGGACAAGGGGATCGGATCGGAAGGGTAATGGAAGCCAGATCGGATCGGCTCGAGAATGGAAGGCTACGACTAGAGTAAGGCGAAGTGATCGGATCGGATCGGATCGGAGTAGATGGAAACGAGGGAGCTGATTGGAGAAGGAGCATGAGCTGGAGGAGGACAGCACCCCGACCCGACCCGGAGGAGGACACCGACCCGACCCGGAGTGAAGTACCCGACCCGAACCGAATGGAAGATGACAAGGATGGAGGACCGACCCGAACCGACGCTACCGAACCGAACCGAGTTCTAGGACTGTTACTGCACGACAACTTTTCTGAAGACCCACTCCAATTCGACCAAACCCGAGATGCAAAGGAAGTCCAAATGAGAAGTTAGAGCTCAAGATTCAGATGGTAATCAATGAGTTCGCTTCGTGGTTGGGCTTTGCTGCGGGACGCGTGTCAAGGAGTTATCGACGTCTATAGCTTTGGACCACTATGGTAGGAGGTACGAAGGCGGATTCAGGGCCATTATGGCATAGGTAGGACCAAGGGCTACAACCAATGAAGTGGGTCATTGAAATGTTTGGTCATGACTCCATATGTTTAGCTTGGTCATAGCAGGGTTTCTACAAGTCGGGATTCGTCGTTACCTCAGTTTGTCTAGTGTTCCAAAGTGGTAGATGTCGTACGCTTTACGCACTGAGTGAGAGATGTGAGGATGGCTGCTATGGATGATTTGTTTGCTATCATTATGACATGCACACCCCACCCCCGTATTCTTACACTATTTATTATGGCGCCTTGGAGTATTGTACGGTATGTGGTACTAACTCTTTGGTTGCAGGTCCAGGTTCAGGTATGGTTTAGTATACCTGTTATTATTCTGTTTATATGCTTATCGCTCATACCAGGCTTTATGTCTGACCCAGAGTTTTATGTCTCCTCTTATTACTCTGGGTGCTCACACGAGCAGACTAGAGACAGGTTAGCTGGTGATGCACGGGTAGATGATCCGGAGACGAGCAGGAGGCTTCCACGTAATATATATAGTATTCTCCCTGTATTGTTGAAGATCACTGCTTGGGCATTGGTGGTGAATCTTCTATTTTAGCTTTCTTTTGTTTTAGAGACAGTAAATTTGGAAAATTGTAATAAGCTGTATTTGGATTTCCGCTGCTCTGATGATTGGTGTTGATTTTAGTTATCAGCTTATGCACTGTCTCACCTGTTTTATGTCAAGTATATTATTATTATATTTTATCCCATGCGCTGTGAGACATTCTACAGGTTCCTTGATTAGTTCATTCCCTTCTTTCCTTTCTCCTGACGACCGTCCCGTGCTAGTTGGGCATGTGTACAGCGCACTTTTGGAGTAAATGTCGGTTGGTGCGGGGCGGGCCGTCACACTTGGTATCAGAGCTCTAGGTTGCGTAGTTAACCTAGAGAAGTTATCAGGGAGAGATAATATACGTATATGAGAGAGCGTATTTGTGATTACTTTGGTTTTTAAAAGCTATATATATATTATTAGTAATATAAGGATGAAGTCGTACTGCACTAGCACCACTATGGAGTCGTTAATCATTTCCTTTTTCAGATTGACGATGAGCCGATATGTTAGAGGTACCGGTAGGGGAGCCAATAATGGGAATGCTGCTGACGTGAGGACGATGTTTACTGACCTCATGAGAGAGATGCTTAGAGATGTGCAGAGGGCAGCTCCCAATGGTGGAAATGGTGGTGGTCCAATAGTGCAGGCGCCGAGAGTCGACTTCGCCAAGTTGAATAAGGATTATACTAGCCTTGGTGGAAAGCCGTTCCACGGAACGGAGTCGGCTACGGATGTTCAGGATTGGGTGGATAGTTGCGAACGTATCTTCGAGGATTTGGGTATCGAGGATGCGATGAAGAGAAAGCTAGCGTCCCGTCAGCTGCAAGGGCGGGCAATGAATTGGTGGAAGGCTATAAAGGCAGCTACTCCCGAAGACCAGATTACTTGGGAGCAGTTTAAGGCTCGCTTTAGTGAGAAGTTCATTCCAGCTGCTCAGAAGTCGATGCTGTTTAAGAAGTTCTTGGAGCTCAAGCAGAATGGCAGAGCTGTCTCAGAGTATATTGCTGAATTTGACACTTTGTCAAAATATGGGTTATATCTTATTGATACTGCCGAGAAAAAGAATGAGAAATTCATAACTGGTTTGGATCAGTACTTGGGGGAAAACTTATTAACCACATCGATGAGACGTTTGAGTCGATTGTGGGAAAAGCATTAAGATCAGAGAGTCTCTACCCTAAGCCGAAGACTGAGGTTGCATCCGTAGATGAGCCAAAGCCACAAGCAAGTGGTGGAGGCAAGGGTGGTTCCCAGAATAAGAGAAAGCAAAACCAAGCTAGGGATGGCCAGAAGAAAAAGAATAAGCAAGATGTTGAGTGCTTCAGCTATGGTAAGAAGGGCCATTATGCTAGTAATTGTCGGGCCAAGCCAGCGGATAGGAAGTGCTTCAACTGTGGCCAAATGGGACATCATAAGGACAAGTGTCCACAGCCCCCTAAGGAAAAGCAAATGGTGAAAGCCTACGCTCTTAATGCTATTCCTTCTTCGTCAAATGCCCCAACAGCGGCGGAGAAGGGAAAGAATGTCGTCATTCAAGGTATGCTTTCTGTTTATGATGTTCCTGTTAGAGTTTTGTTTGATACCGGAGCTTCCAGTTCTTTCATATCTAGTAACCTGGTAGATAGGTTGGGATTGGAGCCCGAGATCGTCGATAGACCTTTAGTAGTGACGAACCCGATTGGTGGTTCTACTAGCCTTAGCATGATTTGTCGTAATGTGGTCTTATCGAGTCATGGATGCATGTTTGTTTGCGATTGCTTTGTTTTGGGCTTTACTGGGTTTGGCATTATTTTGGGAGTAGATTGGCTCCAAAGATACGGGGTGGTGGTAGACTGTGAGGGCTTGTTAGTGACAGCTAGGGCGGATGATGGGCGGAGGATAGTGTTTGGTGGTCTACCCAGTAAGGGGGTATTGGCTAGTTTTCTAAACTCCCTCGACATTCCGCAAAGTGAGTTGTCAGGTTTGCCCGTGGTTGGCCAGTATCCGGATGTTTTCGAAGAAGTGACCGGACTTCCACCACACCGAGAGATTGAGTTTCGTATTGATTTGGTAAAAGATGCCAGGCCTATAGTGATGCCACTTCGTCGTATGGCACCAAGGGAGCAGCGAGAGCTCGAGGTGCAAGTCAGCGATCTTTTGAAGAAGGGATTTATCAGAAGGAGTGTTTTTGAATGGGGAGCACCAGTTGTGTTTGCTACCAAGGCGGATGGTTCCCTTCGTTTGTGTGTAGACTACCGCGAGTTGAATAAAGTGACGAGGAAGAACAAGTATCCTCTACCGCGGATAGATGATTTGTTCGATCAGTTGAGCGGCGCGAGAGTATTTTCTCAGTTGGATCTCGCGACAGGTTTTCATCAGCTTAGAGTGGAAGCTGAGAGTATAGCTAAAACGGCATTTCGAACGCCGTCTGGATTTTATGAATGGTTGGTCAGGCCATTCGGGCTGACCAATGCCCCAGCATATTTTGTGGATCTTATGAATAGGGTATTCAGAGATCAGTTGAATAAGTTTGTCCTTGTGTTCGTTGATGATATTTTGGTCTATTCGAGGACAGAGGAAGAACACAAGGAACATCTAAGAGTAGCAATGGAGGTGTTGAGAAAACACCAATTGAAAGCAAAGTTTTCTAAGTGTCACTTCTGGAAAAGGGAAGTGAGGTTCTTGGGCCATGTTGTATCAGAGAGCGGTATTGCCGTGGACCCAGCAAAGGTGGCTACGGTACAAGATTGGCCTACGCCCAAGAATGCAACAGATGTAAGAAGTTTCTTGGGATTAGCTGGATATTATCGTAAGTTTATCCAAGGTTTCTCCAAGATAGCAGCACCATTGACCCAGTTGACCAAGAAGAATCAAGCTTTTGTCTGGGATGAAAGGTGAGAGAATGCATTTAAAAATCTAAAGGACAAGTTGACAAGCGCACCAGTGTTAGTCATTCCTAAGGGGGATGAAGAGATGACGGTATACACGGATGCCTGTGGTACCGGACTGGGTGCTGTATTGATGCAAGGCGGTAGGGTTGTAGCTTACGCAAGTCGGCAATTGAAACCGCACGAGAGAAGATACCCTACCCATGATTTAGAATTGGCAGCGATCGTGTTCGCGTTAAAGATGTGGAGACACTATCTCTTGGGAGAAAGATTTGAGCTGTTTACTGATCATAAGTCGTTAAAGTATCTCTTCTCTCAGAAAGATCTGAATCTCCGTCAGCAGAGATGGTTGGAGTTCTTAGCTTCCTATGATTTTGACATCGCATACACACCGGGAAAGGGCAATGCGGTGGCTGATGCATTGAGTAGAAGACATGCCAGCTTAGGGGCTATGTTCCTTGAATGGAAACAAATGGAGTATATCGCGGGTTTTGATTTCAGACCAAAGTGCGAATTGGATCCAGAAATGTTAGCAAGTTTGACGATCAGACCCACTTTAATTGAGCGGATCGGCTCTAGTCAGAGGGACGATCCTAACCTATTGGAAATCATCTCCAAGTTAGAGATGTGTGTCGATGAGGAGATGAACAAGTATGGGCTTGATCGAGATGGATGGCTTAGAAAGAATGGAAAGCTTGTTGTACCCAATGTCAATGGATTGAGAGACGAAGTGCTCAGAGAATGTCATCACTCAAAGCTGACTATACACCCCGGTGGTAATAAGATGTATCGAGATATGAAGCAGACCTACTACTGGGAAGGGATGAAACGAGACGTTGGAAAGTTTGTATCCAAGTGCATGAATTGCCAACTAGTTAAAGCCGAACAAAAGAAGCCTAGTGGGTTGTTACAGCCCTTGGAAATTCCCGAATGGAAATGGGAGCAAGTCTCGATGGATTTCATTGATGGTTTACCAAGGACTAGATCGGGACACGATAGCATTTGGGTAGTTGTAGACCGACTGACTAAAAGTGCAAGATTTATACCAGTTAAATCGACCAGAACGGCAGCTAAGTTAGCAGAATTGTATGTGAAGTGGGTAGTGAGATTTCATGGAGTACCTAAAAGCATTGTGAGTGACCGATACCCGTTGTTCACTAGTGGGTTTTGGAAGAGCTTACAAGAGGCTCTAGGGTCAGAGTTACATCTCAGTACCGCATATCATCCTCAGACCGACGGTCAGACGGACAGGGTGAATCGTATTTTGGAAGATCTCTTGAGAGCATGTATATTGGATTTTGGTGGATCATGGGATGACCATTTGCATCTAGTAGAGTTTGCATATAATAATAGCTACCAATCCAGTATCGGTATGGCTCCGTTTGAAGCTTTGTACGGAAGGCCGTGTAACTCACCATCATGTTGGATAGAGACTTGCGAGAAGTTTATGCTTGGACCAGATGTGGTGAGGTAAACTTCAGATAAGATCAAGATCATTCAACAACGAATGAAGGCAGCCCAAGATAGGCAGAAAAGTTATGCTGATAAGAGAAGAAGAGACTTAAAATTCTCCGTTGGTGACTTGGTGTTTGTCAAGATCTCTCCGTTGAAGAGCGTAATACGATTTGGCAGGAGAGGCAAATTAGCACCAAGATTTGTTGGCCCATTCCCTGTTCTTGAAATAGTCGGGAATTTGGCATATAGGATTGACTTACCAGAGAAGATGGCGGGAGTTCATAACGTATTTCATGTTTCCCAACTAAGAAAGTTCGTTCACGACTCAGATATGACTATCTCACCTGATCAGTTAGAAGACTTTGAAGTAGAACCCGAGGCGGTTGGGAACCGCAAGCCGGCCCGTATTGTCGCGCACGACATGAAGCAACTTCGAAGGAAGTCAGTGAAGCTAGTCAAGGTACAGTGGAGCGAAGACGAGAATGATTGTACTTGGGAAACAGAGGAGGACATAAGGAAGAAGTATCCAGAACTCTTTGTCTGGTAAGATTTTATTAGCGATTTAGTTTTCCGCATGCTAGGATAGACTTGTTTGCTTGCTTTGCATGTTTGATTGTTGTATGTGGTTGTTAGGCATGCAGGATCCTTTGTATGTTTTGGGTTAAGGAATTTCGGGGACGAAATTTCTTAAGGAGGGGAGAGTGTAACGACCCGTATTCTACGCATCATAGGATCGTAGGATATTTATTTCTTTCACATACGAAGTCGTATGGTCATGAAACTTTGGGAGACGACTATTGGGGTCATTTCCCATGTTCATGATTTTTCCCAATTTTTAAATGACCATTTTACCCCTAGTTAGCACTGTTTTGGCCATAACTTTTGATCGGAAATGGATTTTGACCTGAAACCACTTCCATTGGCTCCGGATGATGGTTTCTCTTTCCGTAGAGTGGTCACATTAGTCAAACGGACTCACCGTTTGGGAGATATGGCTGAATCAAGTTTCAGATGGTGAAAAACAGCTTAATTGGGCTTAACCGGGTGATTAGCAGCTAGGCCCACAGGGGAATTTCGGGTTTAGGGGTATATAGGGGCTGATTAGGGTTAGAAAACATTTCTTTAGACATTTTCCAGCCGCCACTTTCATTCCTCTTGACCTAGCCATGGCCTCCACTCTCTAAATCTCTCTAAAACACCCAAAAATCACTTTCTAATTGAAGATTAGGCTTAGCAAACACCAAATCAAGGAGTATTAGCACAAGAACCGAGGTAGAGCTGCTGCGTAAGATTGGGAACAGCGCCAAATCAGAGAATACTTCAGTTTTGGGGTTTTAGTTGTGGCAAAGGTGAGTGATTTGCATAGTTTTACACTAATTACGACTAATTAGGGTAATTAGCGAAGATTAGCGAAATTATAACTCAGAAAAATCTAGAAAAATTCCTAAAATTCTTAAACACCATTTTATGCCTCTGATATGAATTTGGGTTGATTTCGACTAATTTTGTTAATCCCGGAATTTAGGGGATTAAGGGGTAATTAGGGGGTAATTAGCGAAATTATGCACCATAAAAATATGGAAAAATATGCAGAAATTCTAGTATATTATTTCAGGCCTATGACAGAAAATTGGGTTAATTTGGATATGTTTTACTAATTCTATCATTGGTTATGCTTAAATGTGATTAAGGGGAAAATAAGTGTTTTTGGGCACGTTTGATCCATTTTGACATATAAATTCATTGTTTTGGTGTTTGAGGTTAGTTTGCTATGTTGTTATGACTATTTGACATGATTTGTGATTGATTAGAATAGTTAGATTTTCCAAAAAACGTCGTCGAACGGCGTAAACAAGTTGCTGGAAAAGTTGCAGAAAGTTGTGCAGGGCTTCGGATCGGATCGGAGGAGGGCTCGGATCGGATATGTGAACTGGGCAAGAAAACCCGACCCGAACCGGAGTTTGGCACATAGAAGACTTGGCAAAAAGGAAGGCCGTTTTCTTAGAGTTGGAGTGGACAAGGGGATCGGATCAGAAGGGTAATGGAAGCCAGATCGGATCGGCTCGAGAATGGAAGGCTACGACTAGAGTAAGGCGAAGTGATCGGATCGGATCGGGGTAGATGGAAACGAGGGAGCTGATTGGAGAAGGAGCATGAGCTGGAGGAGGACAGCACCCCGACCCGACCCGGAGGAGGACACCGACCCGACCCGGAGTGAAGTACCCGACCCGAACCGAATGGAAGATGACAAGGATGGAGGACCGACCCGAACCGACGCTACCGAACCGAACCGAGTTCTAGGACTGTTACTGCACGGCAACTTTTCTGAAGACCCACTCCAATTCGACCAAACCCGAGATGCAAAGGAAGTCCAAATGAGAAGTTAGAGCTCAAGATTCAGATGGTAATCAATGAGTTCGCTTCGTGGTTGGGCTTTGCTGCGGGACGCGTGTCAAGGAGTTATCGACGTCTATAGCTTTGGACCACTATGGTAGGAGGTATGAAGGCGGATTCAGGGCCATTATGGCATAGGTAGGACCAAGGGCTACAACCAATGAAGTGGGTCATTGAAATGTTTGGTCATGACTCCATATGTTTAGCTTGGTCATAGCAGGGTTTCTACAAGTCGGGATTCGTCGTTACCTCAGTTTGTCTAGTGTTCCAAAGTGGTAGATGTCGTACGCTTTACGCACTGAGTGAGAGATGTGAGGATGGCTGCTATGGATGATTTGTTTGCTATCATTGTGACATGCACACCCCACCCCCGTATTCTTACACTATTTATTATGGCGCCTTGGAGTATTGTACGGTATGTGGTACTAACTCTTTGGTTGCAGGTCCAGGTTCAGGTATGGTTTAGTATACCTGTTATTATTCTGTTTATATGCTTATCGCTCATACCAGGCTTTATGTCTGACCCAGAGTTTTATGTCTCCTCTTATTACTCTGGGTGCTCACACGAGCAGACTAGAGACAGGTTAGCTGGTGATGCACGGGTAGATGATCCGGAGACGAGCAGGAGGCTTCCACGTAATATATATAGTATTCTCCCTGTATTGTTGAAGATCACTGCTTGGGCATTGGTGGTGAATCTTCTATTTTAGCTTTCTTTTGTTTTAGAGACAGTAAATTTGGAAAATTGTAATAAGCTGTATTTGGATTTCCGCTGCTCTGATGATTGGTGTTGATTTTAGTTATCAGCTTATGCACTGTCTCACCTGTTTTATGTCAAGTATATTATTATTATATTTTATCCCATGCGCTGTGAGACATTCTACAGGTTCCTTGATTAGTTCATTCCCTTCTTTCCTTTCTCCTGACGACCGTCCCGTGCTAGTTGGGCATGTGTACAGCGCACTTTTGGAGTAAATGTCGGTTGGTGCGGGGCGGGCCGTCACACCCCCGGCTTGCGTTGCATTGTGTGATAGGACCTGGGTCTTATAACAGCTTCATTTTTCTTTATTTAGCATTGCGTTGTTTGTTTTATGCACTGGTATTCTTGGGAGGAAACCCGTTCCGTGTTATATGGCATGGTCCCTTGATTTACCTTTGAAAGTAAAGATTAATAACTGTTTTAGTTCTCACACCAGTCACATGACTGACCTGGAGTTTATTGTTTTAACCTAAACTCTGGGTGCCCCTATTTTGACACGGGCATCTAGTAGTTTTGGTTTTGCAGATTTATATTCACAGGATCCTGGTTTACAGCTGGAACGATATCCGGAAAGCTTTGTATCCATATATCTCATTCTAGTTGTGTATTTGTATTGTATTATTTTCTGCTGCTATGTATTTAAATGTAATTTAAATCTCTGATATTTTTGTGTAATATTCATTTATACTCTGTATATTCTTGTAATCTGATGCATTGTTGTAATATACAATGAAATGTTCTTTTATATGAGTTATGATTTGTCATGTTCTCAAACGATAGGGCGTTTCGAACGGTCTGGGTCGGTTTAGCGACTAGTTCGGACCGAGCGAAATTCTTGCCCGTCTCAATTTATTACTATATTCCCAAAATTCCACTAACTTGGGTTTAAAACAAATGTTGTGTAAAACAGCGTTACAACAACCCAAAATATTGCATTCAACTAAATCTCTTTAAAAAATTGATCTTCGAGATTGAATCTTCCTATTTATTGGTTAATAATGAAATCAATCGAGTTGGGGTATAATTACTTTTCAGACCTTGATTGAATAATATTCTTAACTTCAAAACAAACAAGACCACTTACCTCGAATAATCAATACCATAAAAACTGCAACATCCTGTATTTTTGGCAGTCAAATATTTAATTTAATTTATTATTTTAAATATTATATTTGAAATATTAATGGATTTTAATATTAAATTCGTTATTTAAAGCGAAGTTTGAACGTTATATATTTATATAATTATAAATCGAGCTCGAAATGGCACGGTAATTCATAATGTTGAGTTTTCAACTTCAATTGAATATACAGAATCATTTTAAGTTGGATTTCTGTGAAACAGGAAACGTTGGAGTCTAGTTGATCATAATATTCATATGGAAGAGAAAAATCCAGATTTGTGTTATAGATTGTTAGTTATGTCCAAACCAAATTTTCGATTAGCGGTTATGGAATCGTTTATAGATTATAACGATTTATTTAATTAATAAATAAGTTTTTATAAAATTAAATATCGTCTTGACCAAGAATTTATTAAAAATGGGTTCTAAAGGGTTTTATATGTTGTTGCAATATAATGGTAGTTAATAGAATTTTAGAATATTTAGTTTAATATTATTTTAGCAAAAATGTAAATTTTAATATTATTTTATCCAGTTTAAAATAGCCAGTTTGAAAAAGTCTTAGATTTGAATAAAAATCAGTTTCGTTGGATCCATAATATTGAGTTATTATATGGTTTCAAATTTCGTTTCGGTCGGATGTTGGGTATGATCATACGAGCTGTGAACGTTGAACGTTAACTACATTAAATAATATAATAAGACTCGTTTAACGAAAATCATATTAAATTCCTTTCAAGTGTTTACAAAAATCTAGGTGTGGCTGAACGTGTCTCATCCATATTTTAAACAAATCTTAACTTGTCAAAATATGGCACATCGGCCTATCGTTCAGAGAGTTATATTTACCCAATCTTTCATATTTAGTGACACATAGTCACCTTAAACAGGTTATTTTCTTTCTAGTTCGGTCACTTTTGCACATGAATTTGAGATCCTCTAGGTGGCTTAAATAAATTTTACTATAAGATAATGTTAAGTACATCTGCGGTTGATGGTGTTCATATTGATTGATTGAAATTGAAAACTCACACCAGCCTTCATACCCAAGCAATGTGTTTTCAACGCAGCAGAAAAAATATTAATACAGAATAAAATTGTCGGTCCTTTTGACGACAACTCCCACTGTTCATGAAAACAACATCTCCCTTTAAATACCACCATCGTCCCTCTGTAATTAGAAACCCATTATTACACATTAAACGAACGCCCACCATCTTCCAATAATCCTCCTCCAAAATCCGTTAATCCACGCATCCGTTAAAAGTATTCACGACTACAAAATCATTCAGGGCTTCGAGATCTCTTATATGAATGGATACGATCATCTCTGGCATACTGTATTGGTCGGAATCTCAGTCGAAACAATGTCACTTGTAGGACCTACCGGCAATAGACGATGATGGCAAGGCGGTCGCTACTGGAGGTGCAGACAGAGGGTGTTCCGATGCTCGAACTGGCAGCTTCTGGTGGTGGCGACATAGTCTATAGGCAGTGCAACATGAATGAAGGAGTGTCGAGCTTTTGGGGTCGGGCTGAAGTAAAGAGGACGAAGGCAAAGGTGTTCATAACCTTAAACAAAACATTTTTCCAGCTATCGAAACAGAAGTAAAGGTATCGGCCGTGAATGTTATGCTGAAGGGTTGATCAATGGCAGAGTAAATTATGTGGACAAGCTGCGAATTTTGGAAGGCCAAGATTTACCAAAGTAATTAGTCCTTAATCATTAATTAAGGATTTACCATCATTAGAATTTTATTATAATAAGCATCATAACTTTGTGAATCACTATAGAAGAGAAGACTTCGGACCCGAACGTTTTGAAACTAAAATGTAACCGGCCAGTTTAAATTCTGATGCAAAGTAAATTTGTTAACTTAATGATGTGATTAAATTACTGAATCCTATTTTAAATGGTAAACTGATGCTACAATATTTAATCGTGCTAGGTATTAACGGAGCAGCAGTAAAATTTTAAGTGATGGAAGTAGCATAAATTATATCGGCCTTACTGTGCAAATGCAAATAAAGAGATCTAGTTTTACTGAACTAATTAATAAGTTAATTTGTTTTAAATAGAATCTTTTAAACTAAAATGTTTATAATTCGTTCGTACATTACCAAAATTGGACTAAATTAGCGACGCTGGAGCCATATTGACGAGATCAACATTGTGGAACTAATCTGAACAGTGCTAGATACAGTGGAAATTTACAGTTAAATTAAACGACTGTTCAATTTAACTGTAACCTAACTGAATTAAACGGAATCAACTCAAGGTGAGTTAAACTCACTTAATTGTCCCCATTTATATTTTATATAAATTGGGTTTTTATTTTATGTGCTCTGCTTGCTAATGGTTGACTGTTTTCTAAATATATATTCATTTGTTGGTTTAATCGATGAAATTAAACCGTCGTCTAATTTCAATGAAATACCAAATCGTTATTTTAACGATTTGATCCAGTAGAGGTAACTTATCTTGTTGGTCACATTTATAAAATAAACGTGTTTAATGGTTTGAATTGTTTGAACTGTTATGGTTCATGTGAAATGGTTGTTATTTACTATCATAGAAATTATCGATTAAATGGAATTGCATGATCTGATTTGAGCTAACCGATTTGGATACAAGGAAGAACAGGTTGAAGGAATCCAACCGGATTCCTCAAATGTATTAGACATTATTTATTTTTATATTATCAATATGTGAACTGTCCTAATTTGGTGATTGATTTGATTACTGATAGTTGACTGAAAATTCGACATTTGTTTTAATTAAACCAATGGGCAATATTGGTTGAGTAATTGGCAGCATATGGTCGATAAAATCAATTGTTTTGTTTATATTGATTTACTGTCAGGTGAATCAATAGAACTGAAGTTATAAAATTTATTTTATAACCGGAGATAGATTTTGAAATATATTATTTTGAATAAAAGTTTGTTTAAAAGGAAATAAATATTTGTTTTATTTATTTAAATTTATAATTAGCTTTACAATTTGTTTTATAAAGTCAATTCTGATGTTAATCAGATTTATAAACAAATGAGCAGAAATTTACTTAATGGTTAAAAGTTGGATAATTGTTTAAATAAACAATTAAATGGAATTTATTTAGATTAATTTTATTATTCATTTATTTAAAGTGAGAACTAATTAGAATCGATTAACGAGATAAGCGTGGTTTGTGTTGACAAAATTGACCGTTTTTAATTGGAATTGATTATTAAATCAATATGTTTTTGAATAAAATAGTTTAATGAATTGTAATGTCCCATAATTTTTACGGTGTTATAATTAATTTATTTAATTTTTTAAATAGTGGTTTAGAGAATTTAATGGTCGTTTAATTAAATAACTTGGAATATTTAATTAAAATAAATAATTAAATAATATATTTAATTCTGAAATAATCAAAATGGGCTGAAATGGCGATATGGTGTGAATTGGGCAATTCAAAATATATAATTCAGTTTAGAATTGAATTTATATTAACGAATATATTATTTAAAATGAAGATTTAACGTATAATTATAATCGAGCTCGAAATGGCGCGGCAGTTCATAATTTGGTGATTCGAACTTTAAACGAATATACAGAAGCCATTTTAAGTCGGATTTCTGTGAAACAAGAAACGTTCAGAGCGGGTGAAGTGTATTTTTCTAGTGGAAGAGAAAAATCAAGATTTCGTCATGTAGATTTTGATTTATATCCAAATCTAATTTTAGAAAAGTCGCTATGGAATTCCTTTATAATTTATAACAATTTATTAATATTTATAAAGGGGATTTCATTATAAATCGAATATCGATATAACTGGGGATTTGAAGTATCGAGTTAGAAATTCGTATAGGATTTTCCTGGAGCTATATATATTCTATGTGAATATATACGATAATATTTATTTATAAATATTTAATTTAATTGTTTTTAAATATATTTAATATTTAAAAGGGTTTATTTAGAGCATTAAAAATAGCCAGTTTTGCAAACGACCTCAGAATTCGATGAAACTAATTTTGTTGGATCCGCAATGTTAAATTATTGCTAGATTCCAGTTTCCGTGATTTTTGAAATCAGTATGTGGCCGTATGGGATTTTAATGTGAAAAACAGTCAGTATTTCGACGGTTAAAAATACGCTGTGTGAGCAAATAGAGTCGGAATTCGACGAAACCAGTTTCGTTGGGACCGTAAAGTCGAACTGTGGTTGCATGACCATTTTCGCGATTTTTGAATACCGTGTGTGATCACATGGATTTTTAGAAGGCAAAACGAATATAAAAAAATAAAAAAATAAAATATCTAACCTAAATATCTAAAACCTATGTGGCTATAATTAACCAAAGTCTCTACTCTTAAGACCACAAAAAAAATTCAACAGCATAGAAATAGGCCGCCACATTCTCTGTTAAAACGTGAGAAAGCCCTCTTTTAGAAATTAATACAAATTGATACAAAGGTTTATAATTCAAGTTATATACATATTTGGATTCAGCAAGTGAAAGGATTCATTTCTGTTCCAGATTTATGTGGTTCGACGTAGTTTTTGGTTGCTCAAGTTTTGAGCAGTGCGGCTAGGGTTCGTCGTAGGAGGAGATTTCATGAAGCCGGGGACCAACTCGATGTAGTGGTTGGACTCGTGGCACGGAGAGACATCGATTGGTCTACATCGGGGGTGCTTTGGCTTGGGGAGGGGGAAAGCGACTGCCTAAGGCAGTGGAAGAGGGCGCCAGGTCGAATTCATGAGGAGGGACCGAGTGTGAAATAGAGGGTACTATCGGGTGGAGATTTGTATGGAGAATGGAATGGTGGTGGTGGCACACAGAATAGATGGTCGGAGGAGGAGTAAGGTGCGGTCAAACGTGGGGTCAACGGTGGAGTTTTGGGTTCGACGTGTACAGAGAGGAGCGGCTTTAAAATTGGTTGGGGAAGAAGGATACACGTTAGCAGGTTATGTTCCTTTTGTTTTGAAGTGGGTCGAACTAAATGGTAAAAGCCCAATTATTCAAGTTTAATTTAAAATTAAATAACCGTATTATTTGTAAATTAAATATCTCGGTCATACTTAATCAGAATTGAGCGAAATAAGATCCGATGGGATCGTATGGACGAGAGCTACCCAATGGAACTAACTGGGAGAGAATTCGACCTCGTTACAATTTATTGCAAAATAAATTGTTCATCTGAATCAACAAACGCAAATCGTTATTTAACAGTTAACGCGAAATGTGAGTAAAACTCACCAACTCTGAACAGTTATATTTTTATAATGTATTCTTAGAACTGATAATTATCTGTTGATTGCTGTGTGTTAACTGTTTGGTTAAATTGCTTATGTATTGGTTGAAAGTATAGATAACAATATATATATAAATCGTTGATCGAATATTGATTCTGTTTATCAGAATATTTTATATTCGTGTTATTTGTGTTGTTTAACATCTGTGATTTAGGGAAATAGGTTGGAGGGACCCAACTGGGTTCCTCAATATATAAAATACTGTTTGTTTCATATATTGTGATATATGATGTGAGATAAAATCTGTTGTCAATTTGGTGTATTTGGATGATATTGGTCATCGTGATTTGACATGATAAATACGATAAGTTATACCAGAATGTGAAAAAGGGGATTTTCAAAGTGAATATTGAAAATAAATTATTTATAAAATCAAGGATTTATAAAAGAGAAATTATAAATATTTATAAATGGAATATTTATAAATAGGAAATAGAGTTAAAGGAAATTTATTTATAAAGTCAAAGGATTTTATAAAAGGGATATTCATTTATAAAATGAATTAGAATTTATTTAAAGAGAAAATATTTACAAAATCAAGGGATTTTATAAGAAGGGAATTATTTATAAAATCAAAGGATTTTATAAAGAGGAATATTTATTTAGAAAATAAATACGATATTATAAGAAGAATATTTATTTGGAAAATAAATAGGATAATATAAAGGAAATTATTTGTAAAACAAAGATAAAGGAAAATATTTGTAAAACAAAAGTAAAAGGAATATTTATTTGATAGATAAATAGAATTCAAATGGAATATTTATTTAAGAAATAAATAGAGTATAAAGGGATTATTTATTTGGGAAATAAATAAGAGTTATAAAGGAAATATTTATATGAAATAAACATAGACAAATAGAAAAGGAAAATATTTATTTGTTAAATAAATAGAAAGATGAAAAGAGAAATATTTGTAAAACATTTACAAATAAGATGAAAGAGAAATATTTGTAAAACATTTACAAATAAGATGAAAAGAGAAATATTTGTAAAACATTTACAAATAAGATGAAAAGGGAAATATTTGTAAAACTTTTACAGATAGAATTGAAAAGGAATTATTTATTTAGAAAATAAATAAAGATAAAAGGGAAATTTATTTGAGAAAATAAATAGAATCATATAAAGGAAATATTTATATGAAATAAATATAGACAAATAGGAAAGGAAGTATTTGTAATCGAATAGAGTTAGTCGATTAGAGCTAACCAGTTAGAATTAATCAGTTAGAGTTAACCAGATAAGAGTTAATTGAACATAGCTATTCAGGATGAGTTTCCATTTCGTACGACTGCTAGCGTAATTCGCAGGGCTGTAAATAGCCTACGACGGTCGGATGTTTCCTGAGGGAATCAGGCGTAGCCATTGTGATCGCTGCGATTGAGAGTCAAGCGAATGGAGTTAAATCGAATATTAGTTATTCGATAGGAGTTAATCAAGTTGAGTTAAATAAGTTAAGTTGGTCGAGTTAGTCGAGTCGAGTTAGTCGAGTCGAGTTAAGTTAGTCGAGTTAGGTTCGTCGAATAGAGTCATCGAATATTAGTTTAATCGAAAGGAGTTAATCGATGTTAGTTTAATCGAAAGGAGTTAATCGATGTTAGTTTAATCGAAAGGAGTTAATCGATGTTAGTTTAATCGAAAGGAGTTAATCGATGTTAGTTTAATCGAAAGGAGTTAATCGATGTTAGTTTAATCGAAAGGAGTTAATCGAATATTAGTTATTCGAAAGGAGTTATCGAATATTAGTTTTTCGAAAGGAGTTAATCGAATATAGTTTATTCGAAAGGAGTTAATTGATAAGAGTAAATTAGTTAGAGTTAATTGAGTAGGGTTAATCAAATAGAGTTAATCCAGTAGGGTTAACCAAATAGAGTTAATCCAATAGAGTTAATCAAATAGAGTTAATAGAATTGAGTTAATCAAATAGAGCTAACTGATAAGAGTAAATCGATTAGAGTTAATCGAATAGTGTTAATTGAATAGAGTTATTCGAATATAGGTTATTCGAAGAAGAGAGATTATCGAATATAGCTTATTCGAAGGAAAGAGTTATCGAATAGAGATTTATTTGAAAGATAGTATGTAAGGAAGTTAGTTTAAGATTTAAAAGATAAACTTTGACTATTTCGAAGTTAAAACGTTGTTCAGTTAAGGTATGAGAGGTAATTATACCCCAACTTGATTGACTTCCAACTTAACTAAAGAATGGTAAGGTTTGATTGTGAATGATGGTTAAGTGAATTTAGTTAATGAGCGTAATGGTTTGTGTTGGCATAGCGATGTTTATTTAAACATCAGTTTAAATCAAATGAAGGAGTTTTGGAAATGTTTTCCAAATAAGAATCAACAATGTTTTCTGATAATAGAAAATAAGAAATGGGAATAAATATGGAAACGTTTTCCAGTGATTAATAACGTATATTTTCCAAGTTCAGAAAATAAGGATTTACGAATATGGAAATGAATAAACTAATGATAAATTAATTTAAAGTGATAAATGTTGAATGTTGATTGATCGATAAAATTTCCATTTGGAAATAATATCATTGTTTGCACACGAGTTTTCTTTTGATAGATAAATCACAGACTATCAAAGTTTTGACCATTTTTCCGTCGTCAATACGGAGAGACCGGTTGGATTCTTATCCAAAGAACCACTCCATATAGGCGTTAGCGTTTCAAATCAAATAGATCGAAGACAAACTGAAGACAGAGTAAAGTGCAAGTGCTGTTGTATAAGTCCTAGGTAGAGATTGCCTAGGATGGGTGTACGGAATAGTGCCTTCGGTTTGTCCAGTCCCAGGACAACTTGAATGGATGAATGTTTGACAGAGTATATCTGGTAGATCACGTAAGTTGATCGTTTCAAACGTATTTACGTTGGTGGCGGAGGAATCATTTCTCTTAGCTTATACCCGTGGTATTTTTGGGGAAATCAATTTTTGATTTGACGGGTATGGCGATGTGGCATTCAATGTAAATGGAGAAGCGATCTGTTAAAAGATACGTTTTGACCTCGATCCACATCAACTGGGAAATGACAGAAATCGGGCAGGCAGCATGGCTAAGTGGTTCGCAACCAAGTAGGGTATATTGTCACCATCTAGAGAATATTCATATTTGTTACTTCTTTCAATTCTGTATCTCCCGGGAATGGTTATGTTGGTTTACCAACTGTAAGGTGACAATATATTCGATACACTCAAGCAAAATGAGTGGTCGGTCATGTGTGGCCGAGTTACAAGATGTTCTTGTTGAACTCCAGTGTATCGCTTCTTGAGTACACTAATCGGAAGGTGGATCCATACCTTGTCATAGTTGGAAATCCATTACCCAATAAGAGCCCACGGTTTTGATTGTATATTATATATGCAGAACGTTAGATGCAAGCGTTTCTACAAGATTTAAATTACTTGTGTTAGACATTATTATAATATCAGAATAATATTGTTTTACAAATGATTTGGGTTATCGTAAGGTAAAAACCATTCATGTTTATGTAGGGATCGGTCTTACGATTATTCTTTCTTTGAAAGGATCTTTAAAGTTAAACAAATGATTTGAGTTTACTCACACCAGTCACATGACTGACCCAGAGTTTATTTTGTTTTGTTATCCCTAAACTCTTGGGTGTCCAATTTTGTACAGGCAGTCAAGTAGTCGGGATTTACAGATACCTGAAGAGCTGGAGCCGGAGGCTTCAGAAATGATAAAGCTATGGTTATTTTCCGCTGTGTTGTAAGTGTTGTACTTTGGAAATGATATGTATATTCAAGTAAAGATGTATATTACAAAGTTATGTTATATATTATATGTTATTCGTTCCATTGTGTGGTTCGTGTTGCTCTGATGTTGTATTCTTTTTCTTCTTCTATTCTAAGTTTGTATCTTATCTATCCTCACACTCTATTTTCTTTCCATTATTTTTCTGTTTTCCAGTGCAATTGGGGTTGGACTTGTGTTATTTGGTCAGCTCAAATTGGACCGGAATTTCGGGACACTACATGAATATTGTTTTAATTTCAATAAGATTTTTAAAAAGGGATTTTCTATTTATTTTAGTTAAAAAAGCAATTAACTACTGAAGTAGTTAATGATGGAAATAAATTATTAATTTAATTAATAATAATTTAGAAAATTACTTTTTAATTGAAATCCATTTAAAAAGTAATCAAAATTGAAATAAGATCTAATTGAATGGTGAAAGGAGTTATGAACAGGCTTTATTTTAACCCTGAGTTTTATAACAAAGTTATAAAAGGAATTTTAAGCTAATACGGTAGCTCAAATCAAATGTTTACTTAATATTCGAATTAAGTAATTGGAATTTAGAACAGAAGGGTTTATATTAAACCAGAGTTATATAAACAAGGTTTATAAAAAAAAGCGATGAGGTGTTATAGCGTTAACTTTGTATTTACGTTACTTAACAATGGGATTAAGTAAGAAGAGGGAATTAAAATAAGATTTCCAAAGTAGGAATGGTTGAATTGGATTTGAAAAGGAATTAGTAAAGGTGAATTTAGTGAAAGAAGTGGGTCGTAGGATTTTGTAAACAAATCCGAATTATAAATCAAATTTATTTTAAAGAGGCAGGGATAAAAAGTGGTGTTTTATAAGGAATTACTTAATTATTAGATTAAGAAATAAGGGTTATACCCGAGAAAGAGATTTCCAAAAGATAAGCAGGTTTTATGAAATCGTATTTTGAATAAAATAGTTAAATGGAATGTGTATTGAATTAGGATGAAATATTGGTTTTTGGATTACAACTTATATTTATCTGTGACGAGAAGGAATTTCGCTCGGTCCGAACCAGTCGCTAAACCGATCCAGGCCGTTCGAAACGCCCTATCGTTTGAGAACACGACAAAATAGAACGCATACAGAAGAACATTTCACTGTATATTACAACAATGCATCAGATTACAAGAATATACAGAGTAACAATGAATATTACACAGAAATATCAGAGATTTTAAATTACATTTAAATACATAGCAGCGGAAATAATACAATACACAACTAGAAGAGATATACGGATACAAAGATTTCCGGATATCGTTCCAGATGTAAACCAGGATCCTGTGAATATAAATCTGCAAAACCAAAACTACTAGCTGCCCGTGTCAAAATAAGGGCACCCAGAGTTTAGGTTAAAACAATAAACTCCAGGTCAGTCATGGGACTGGTGTGAGAACTAAAACAGTTAATCTTTATTTTAAATCATTAGGTAAATCAAGGGACCATGCCGTATAACACGGAACGAGTTTCCTCCCAAGAATACCAGTGCATAAAACAAACAGCGCAATGCTAAATAAAGAAAAATGAAGCTGTTATAAGACCCAGGTCCTATCACACAATGCAACGCAAGCCGGGGGATAGGGTTTTCCCTTATAACAGCCAAAGAATGCTTGATACGTTTAAAACAAATCATTTGATACTATTATAAGTGCATAGCGTATAAAACAACTTCAAATCATAAGTATCAATCATAGGCGGCATGGGTACCATATATCATGTCGCCATACTAGTTCTACAATTAAAACCACAAATGTCACGTATTTGGAAATTGGATTTCCATCTATGAACCGAGGCAAAAGATAGTCCTCAACCGATTCGAGACAATCTAGCCCATGTCTCAGGTCCCAGACTCAGGTGGGCCTTGGATCGTCAGGGCCGGTCCACCGATGTGGATTATTATGCCTGAACAATACGTCTCTCCGCCCTATGGGGCGTAAATGAGCCAACAAATGACTCCATCGGACCCGGATCGTCCGATCAAACCGAGGCGCCTCGCAACAGCAACAACCACATAAGTCAAACTCGTCAGGGCGTGTAAAACCACTGACGCCACTTCTAGCTAGAAAGAAACGCAAGTCCTCCCTGATGTCCTCTCCCGTTTTTGGTTCATACCGGGTGTGAAACTCGCGAAGTAAACGTTACACAAAGCTATGCCACACAGGCTGTGCTTTGATCATCACCACAAGACTTTGCTTTTCAACAGAAGCCTCGATCAATTGCCACTTAGGCATGCCACACAGGCAATTCACTCCATGCGTTTGATATCCATCAATATATAACCCCTGAGCTCGTACGTCTCAGAGAAGGGCGTTAAGCAAGAGAATAAATTCTCCGCCGCCAAACAGATATATATTTAATAGAGATCAATCACACGGACTAAAATCCAATGTCAGACACACAGTCCATTTACAAGTCCGTTCTGGGGCTGAACGAAACCGGAGGCACCTAGTACCCCGCATATCCATCGATCTCCAAGTACGTCTGGACGATCACTAACTGTTTCCATCTTCTTGGGTGTACATCCCAATCAAGATCATCAGTAATTACCCAAACGACGTGAAGACCTCCGGTCTTCGACCATCGTCTTCATCTTCGACTTATCGTTGTATCAGTTATTCAGAATGGGATAAACCCGGTCTTTCCGAATAACTCGCGTATATTTTAAATAAGTGCTACACAAACACAACATACGCCTCATTCCAATTCATCAGTCACTAACCGTAAATTAATCAAGAGAATAATTCCCCAAATATTAACCCCGAAGGCCGAAACCAACATCAGATCAATATCCAGAAAACCATTCTGCTTAGCTAACCGACAGTTAGTTTCTGATTTCACATTCATAGGGAAAGGTTCCCATTAATTTTATCAAAGATAAATCCTTTAAATTTATTCTTTAATCTCCTTTTGAATTTCGATTCAACTAGTCGGGATTTAACGACGCTTACCGAAGTAATCATTTGTTTTAATTTCCCAATCCCAACCTATTCATCCCATGAAGTAAAACTGGTAATACTTCATACCTAACACCACAGTGTTATCGGTAAATTCAATTACCATTTCACGTTCAAATCTAATTAAAGATTTAACTATCGCCTGGAGCAAACTGGTGATACTCCATTTTCGATCATTTCAATCTAATTAAAGATTCATTAAAACTGCACTTAGTTTTAATCTTTAACTGGGTTAAAGAATCGGTGTCATTTAAAACACAGTTCACGATAAACCCAAAATCACATTCATTAATTATCGGGTTAAAGAACGAGTGTTATTTAAAACACTGTCCACGATAAACCCAAAAATCAATATCAATTCAATTCCAATTAAATATCATTTAATTGGTACACTTCATTAAATCTAAATAAAAAGATTTAATCTTTTCTCAACTGGGTTCAAGAACAGTGTTAGTGAAGACACCATTCACGACAAACCCAAATCACATTTGATATTAAACACAAGACTCTGAATAGAAAATATACCGGCTTATATTCAATATCAAATTCTACGACTAACAAATATCGTATGGGAAATAACGATATATATATCTATATCTTTCAAATTTCCCTAACAACATTTGTATAATCACGAAATCCAACATCGAAATATTCCGAAGACAATTTCGATTCAAGTCCATTCCAATGCAATCATTGGAAATTTTGGTTATTTTCAAAACCATTTCAAATTCAATTTATTTATTTAAAAATAAATAGAATTATAATTCTAGTTCAAAACTAGTTCATTTCGATAAAAATCTATTTTTATCCTTTCAAATATGGAGTTTTTCATCCCAATACTTTCTAAATCATTTCTTATGATTTTACACAAATTATTACTATTTTTAATAATTTTATCAAGGCCCGTACAGTCGATTTCCATCAATGGCCATCGAACTGCACTTACAACGACCTTTTTCGAATTTCATTTGGACATAATTCCAAATCCAACCGTTAGATTTCTAATTTCTAATATTCATTAGAAAGCTCTTTTCGATACGAACCCAACGGTTCCGGTTTTAGGAGAATCCGACGGTCGGATCTCCCGTAATGTCCGTTTGAAATAAATGGTCGAAATTCACGAACTACAGCGGCGCGGCGCGTTCTATTCAGGCCATTATATTATATATATAATATATATTTCGTCGATTTCTATTTAAAACGAATTATATAAATAGTTTTAAAATCGTTTCAAAAGCTATTTCAACTTTCTTTTCAATTCAAATCAAAATTGAATTCTCCTTTATAAATTCGTTTTAAAATTCATTTCTATTCAATTCAAATTTCAATTCAATTCGAATTCATTTCAATTCACTTTCGATTCAATTTGAATTCGTTTTCAATTCAATTCATTTCGAAATCGTTTTCAATTCAATTCATTTCGAAATCATTTTCAATTCAATTCATTTCGAAATCGTTTTCAATTCAATTCATTTCGAAATCGTTTTCAATTCAATTCATTTCGAAATCGTTTTCAATTCATTTCATTTCGAAATCGTTTTCAATTCAATTCATTTCGAAATCGTTTTCAATTCAATTCATTTCAAAATATTCGATTTCGAAATCACTTTTCAATATTCATTTTAAAATGAATAAAATCGATATAAATATCGTTCACGTCAAAATGGCGTCAATCTAATCAACACGACTTCATAAATTTCTATTTTTAAGTATTCTATTTCGAATATTTCTATTTTAAAACTGGAATGAGGCCCAATCAATTACCACATAAAATTAATTATATGGATTTTCACACAACACATGTATATAACAGCATTGAAAAATGATCAACCATCAACCAAAGTGCACTACACTGTATAAGCATCAAATAAAGATATCTAACGCTTATAACAGCCTGTCAATCAATCGATCGACATATTTAATCAATCAGGATGAGTGAACTTCAAATTTCATCCCAACACCCGTGTGGGGTTTCAAACAATCAAACACAGATTTTAGTTGTGCAGTTGGGCGATGTGTAAAATTTATCGTCCCAATCAATGTCATTCAAATAAGTGTACATAAACAAACCATCTGGTTTGTAAATGAATATTTATTTATTCACTTCACTATTTTCATATTCACGTTAAAAATTATATTTTTAACGATAAAACATTTTATTTCAATCTATGAATTTCTATTCAATTCATTTATTCAATAAAATGATATTTTTATTTTTCTCACATATTTTAGAAAATTTCGGCGGCATAACGGCACGATACTAGAAACGGGACAAGGCCTAGCCTTATCCCCGGTCTAGTGAAGGCCCACGCCATTCACACATCAATCAAATCAATTTATTTCACCCAACAATTCAATTTCAAATCACATCATATAACTAATCTATGCAACCAAACAAACAAGTCCATGGTCTGTGGACGATTGTGTCGGGTGCTACTAAGCACCGTCTGCATCCTAGTATATATATATAACTAGAAAAGAAATCGAAAGGTGAGAAATTCTCACCGATAGCTATCCAATCTTCACCACTAGACTTTGCAGAAGTCTTCGTCGCTTTCGCATTTTCTTCATCTTCGTTGCCCGTATTCTCTTCATATGTACAAATCGAATTTTTACTTCGCTATTCCATATATAAAAATCATATTTTTAGTTCGTTATTCAATATATAAAAATCGAATTTTTATTTCGTTATTCAATATATAAAAATCGAATTTTTATTTCGTTATTCAATATATAAAAATCGAATTTTTATTTCGAAGTTCTATAGATAAAAATCATATTTTTTTATTTCTTCTACCCAATAAAAATTTCGCCTTTTCTATTTTAAAAATATGATCTTTCCTATTCTAAAAACCCGATCTTTTCAATTTTAAAGTTCAAACCTTTTTCTAAAAATCAGTTTTTACTTTTATTTTAAAATCAGTTTTAAAATCTTATAAAATCAGTTTTTACTTTTATTTTAAAATCAGTTTTAAAATCTTATAAAATCAGTTTTTACTTTTATTTTAAAATCTTATAAAATCAGTTTTTACTTTTATTTTAAAATCTTATAAAATCAGTTTTTACTTTTATTTTAAAATCAGTTTTAAAATCTTATAAAATCAGTTTTAATTTCATTTTTTAAAATCAGTTTTAAAATCTTTTTATAAAAACAGTTTAAAACCCTAATAAAAATCATTTTTCTTCCTTTCAAGAAAATCGGTTTTTTTTTAAATACATAAAAAATAAATTAATAAAACGAAACAGAACTTACAGAGGGGGGGATTTCACCGCGGTTGAGGAGGCGAGAGGGGGTCAGCAACGGCGGTGGGTCCCTGGGTGGCTGGCGGTGCTGTTCCAGGCGGAGTTAGGGTTCGGGTTGGGGGTGTTTGCGTGGGGCGTGGGGTTCGAAAATCAGGAGGGAAAGGAGGAGAGGAAGGTGCGGAGGAGGGGAGAGGGGGTGCGATGGCCTGTCGACGGCGGTGGAGGGTGGACGTCGGAGGCGCGATTCAATCGGGTTTTTTTTTTATATTGATTCGATTTTGCAAAAGTGAACGGGGGGGGGGGGGGGGGCAGAGAGGATAAGAAAGAAAGTTTTTTTTTTAATTTATTATTTTATTATTTTTAAAAGTTGACTTTTACATACGACCTCGAAACGAGGCCCACCGCCTGCCGTCCATAGCGTTTTACCCCCATTCCGAACTCAATGGGATATGTATCGTAGGCTGATTCGGCTGTTAAAATCAGTTTCCGTTTAATTTACATTTAAATCACTTTATTGAATTTTAAACGTACATTTCAAATTACCGGGGTCGCATATTAACTCTATAAATTCCATAAAAATATTTTCTAGCTTCGTATTGACGATACGGTCTTAACAAAACTAGTTTCGTCGAATTCTGAGACCGTTGGAAAAATGGCCAATTTCCAGTCGATTAAAATCAACTGAAACTGGTCAAACGCGTTTTCCTTTGCCACGCTCACATATTGATTCGAAAAATTATGAAATTTGAAACCTAGCAATAACTTTACATCACGGATCCAACAAAAGTGGTTTCGTCGAAATCCGAGGTCGTTTGCAAAATGTCTATTTTTAAGGGCCTGAATTCCATAGCGACTATTCGGAATTTTCAACTGGACATATCTTTTGATTCCCGCTACGAACTTTCGATTTTTCAGATTCGTTGGAAAGATATCATCAATTAGATCCTAATGTTTTTGGTTTCACTAAAATCCGGATTGTTTTGCACCCGGTATGTTCGATTGAAGTTTGAAATCGAATTATCGAACTACCGTGCCATTTTCAATTCTATTTATAATTATATATAAATATTTTATATTCTAACGACGACGCGTATAATATATACGTCGAATTATATTCAAAATAAATTTCTCGTCGATTATATTTAAAATAATCTATTTTAAATATTCAAAATTCGTTAAAATTGCCAAAATAAAAATTTTAAACTGGCCCAGATTTTGCGGGTTATTACAATCTCCCCCACTTAAAACTTTTCGTCCCCGAAAAGGAACAAAGTCGAAAGTGGTTTGATTAATCAGCTCTACGTTCGATTTGGCATCCATTCTCCAACTTTTCAGTTTCTGAGAATTTCCAAAATTTCAAAAATTTTGCTAACACCCTAAATTTTTGAAAAATTTCGCCATAACCTCCCCTGCACCGGGAGCATCGGGGAATTTCAAATAGCTTCCCCGGTCCTTCAGATCTCAAAAAGAAAAAGAAAAAGCCAATAGGCTAACAAAATCATCATCACCCAAACAAAACAGGAAATTATGTAGTAAACATGTACCTATTTGTCGGGCAAACAAATTTTATTCTTCGGCTCTAGCCTCCTTGCTATGACCTGTTCAATGATATATATGTATATGCAAGCAGATGCGACCAATTTTCAATACAATTCAATATTTGATTCAATTAGGCTAAATGGTTCAAAATTATCAACCAATTAAACAAACAACACAAAACATCAATCAATTAGTGATTAGAGTTTCAAATTCATATTGATACATAGACAAAAATCATGTTTTTGATCCCAATTCACAACAATATATTCTAGCTATATATAAGTTTTGGTTCTCACACCAGTCAATAGGAAATATATAGAAATCTCACTTTCGTTGCTCGAAAATAAATACTGGCGATGGTGCCCCGTCACTAGAATTATTCCCGGGCACTAGAGGGATTCTATATCTACCCAATATATTAAAACTTCGAACACACGTTTGCAAGACATATATGCAAAATCTTTATATACTGGATTGCCCAATTCAATTTAAAATAAATAATCAAATACGAATAATTGATTTAAATTTTCAAAACAAAATTGTTTTCACTTTGAAAATTTACTCTTCACACTCGTTCTAGGATACTACTGATCTCATCTCTAACGAGTCATTCCCATTGGATATTACTAATCCAATATCTGATGAATTCTTTCGTAAGGTTCTAATGTGTCTTGTTCTCTAGCTTTGTAAACCAAAGCTCTGATACCAACTGTGACGAGAAGGAATTTCGCTCGGTCCGAACCAGTCGCTAAACCGATCCAGGCCGTTCGAAATGCCCTATCGTTTGAGAACACGACAAAATAGAACGCATACAGAAGAACATTTCACTGTATATTACAACAATGCATCAGATTACAAGAATATACAGAGTAACAATGAATATTACACAGAAATATCAGAGATTTTAAATTACATTTAAATACATAGCAGCGGAAATAATACAATACACAACTAGAAGAGATATACGGATACAAAGCTTTCCGGATATCGTTCCAGATGTAAACCAGGATCCTTTGAATATAAATCTGCAAAACCAAAACTACTAGCTGCCCGTGTCAAAATAAGGGCACCCAGAGTTTAGGTTAAAACAATAAACTCCAGGTCAGTCATGGGACTGGTGTGAGAACTAAAACAGTTAATCTTTATTTTAAATCATTAGGTAAATCAAGGGACCACGCCGTATAACACGGAACGGGTTTCCTCCCAAGAATACCAGTGCATAAAACAAACAGCGCAATGCTAAATAAAGAAAAATGAAGCTGTTATAAGACCCAGGTCCTATCACACAATGCAACGCAAGCCGGGGGATAGGGTTTTCCCTTATAACAGCCAAAGAATGCTTGATACGTTTAAAACAAATCATTTGATACTATTATAAGTGCATAGTGTATAAAACAACTTCAAATCATAAGTATCAATCATAGGCGGCATGGGTACCATATATCATGTCGCCATACTAGTTCTACAATTAAAACCGCAAATGTCACGTATTTGGAAATTGGATTTCCATCTATGAACCGAGGCAAAAGATAGTCCTCAACCGATTCGAGACAATCTAGCCCATGTCTCAGGTCCCAGACTCAGGTGGGCCTTGGATCGTCAGGGCCGGTCCACCGATGTGGATTATTATGCCTGAACAATACGTCTCTCCGCCCTATGGGGCGTAAATGAGCCAACAAATGACTCCATCGGACCCGGATCGTCCGATCAAACCGAGGCGCCTCGCAACAGCAACAACCACATAAGTCAAACTCGTCAGGGCGTGTAAAACCACTGAAGCCACTTCTAGCTAGAAAGAAACGCAAGTCCTCCCTGATGTCCTCTCCCGTTTTTGGTTCATACCGGGTGTGAAACTCGCGAAGTAAACGTTACACAAAGCTATGCCACACAGGCTGTGCTTTGATCATCACCACAAGACTTTGCTTTTCAACAGAAGCCTCGATCAATTACCACTTAGGCATGCCACACAGGCAATTCACTCCATGCGTTTGATATCCATCAATATATAACCCCTGAGCTCGTACATCTCAGAGAAGGGCGTTAAGCAAGAGAATAAATTCTCCGCCGCCAAACAGATATATATTTAATAGAGATCAATCACACGGACTAAAATCCAATGTCAGACACACAGTCCATTTACAAGTCCGTTCTGGGGCTGAACGAAACCGGAGGCACCTAGTACCCTGCATATCCATCGATCTCCAAGTACGTCTGGACGATCACTAACTGTTTCCATCTTCTTGGGTGTGCATCCCAATCAAGATCATCGGTAATTACCCAAACGACGTGAAGACCTCCGGTCTTCGACCATCGTCTTCATCTTCGACTTATCGTTGTATCAGTTATTCAGAATGGGATAAACCCGGTCTTTCCGAATAACTCGCGTATATTTTAAATAAGTGCTACACAAACACAACATACGCCTCATTCCAATTCATCAGTCACTAACCGTAAATTAATCAAGAGAATAATTCCCCAAATATTAACCCCGAAGGCCGAAACCAACATCAGATCAATATCCAGAAAACCATTCTGCTTAGCTAACCGACAGTTAGTTTCTGATTTCACATTCATAGGGAAAGGTTCCCATTAATTTTATCAAAGATAAATCCTTTAAATTTATTCTTTAATCTCCTTTTGAATTTCGATTCAACTAGTCGGGATTTAACGACGCTTACCGAAGTAATCATTTGTTTTAATTTCCCAATCCCAACCTATTCATCCCATGAAGTAAAACTGGTAATACTTCATACCTAACACCACAGTGTTATCGGTAAATTCAATTACCATTTCACGTTCAAATCTAATTAAAGATTTAACTATCGCCTGGAGCAAACTGGTGATACTCCATTTTCGATCATTTCAATCTAATTAAAGATTCATTAAAACTCCACTTAGTTTTAATCTTTAACTGGGTTAAAGAATCAGTGTCATTTAAAACACAGTTCACGATAAACCCAAAATCACATTCATTAATTATCGGGTTAAAGAACGAGTGTTATTTAAAACACTGTCCACGATAAACCCAAAAATCAATATCAATTCAATTCCAATTAAATATCATTTAATTGGTACACTTCATTAAATCTAAATAAAAAGATTTAATCTTTTCTCAACTGGGTTCAAGAACAGTGTTAGTGAAGACACCATTCACGACAAACCCAAATCACATTTGATATTAAACACAAGACTCTGAATAGAAAATATACCGGCTTATATTCAATATCAAATTCTACGACTAACAAATATCGTATGGGAAATAACGATATATATATCTATATCTTTCAAATTTCCCTAACAACATTTGTATAATCACGAAATCCAACATCGAAATATTCCGAAGACAATTTCAATTCAAGTCCATTCCAATGCAATCATTGGAAATTTTGGTTATTTTCAAAACCATTTCAAATTCAATTTATTTATTTAAAAATAAATAGAATTATAATTCTAGTTCAAAACTAGTTCATTTCGATAAAAATCTATTTTTATCCTTTCAAATATGGAGTTTTTCATCCCAATACTTTCTAAATCATTTCTTATGATTTTACAAAAATTATTACTATTTTTAATAATTTTATCAAGGCCCGTACAGTCGATTTCCATCAATGGCCATCGAACTGCACTTACAGCGACCTTTTTCGAATTTGATTTGGAAATAATTCCAAATCCAACCGTTAGATTTCTAATTTCTAATATTCATTAGAAAGCTCTTTTCGATACGAACCCAACGGTTCCGGTTTTAGGGGAATCCGACGGTCGGATCTCCCGTAATGTCCGTTTGAAATAAATGGTCGAAATTCACGAACTGCCGCGGCGCGGCGCGTTCTATTCAGGCCATTATATTATATATATATAATATATATAATATATATTTCGTCGATTTCTATTTAAAACGAATTATATAAATAGTTTTAAAATCGTTTCAAAAGCTATTTCAACTTTCTTTTCAGTTCAAATCAAAATTGAATTCTCCTTTATAAATTCGTTTTAAAATTCATTTCTATTCAATTCAAATTTCAATTCAATTCGAATTCATTTCAATTCACTTTCGATTCAATTTGAATTCGTTTTCAATTCAATTCATTTCGAAATCGTTTTCAATTCAATTCATTTCGAAATCGTTTTCAATTCAATTCATTTCGAAATCGTTTTCAATTCAATTCATTTCGAAATCGTTTTCAATTCAATTCATTTCGAAATCGTTTTCAATTCATTTCATTTCGAAATCGTTTTCAATTCAATTCATTTCGAAATCGTTTTCAATTCAATTCATTTCAAAATATTCGATTTCGAAATCACTTTTCAATATTCATTTTAAAATGAATAAAATCGATATAAATATCGTTCACGTCAAAATGGCGTCAATCTAATCAACACGGCTTCATAAATTTCTATTTTTCAGTATTCTATTTCGAATATTTCTATTTTAAAACTGGAATGAGGCCCAATCAATTACCACATAAAATTAATTATATGGATTTTCACACAACACATGTATATAACAGCATTGAAAAATGATCAACCATCAACCAAAGTGCACTACACTGTATAAGCATCAAATAAAGATATCTAACGCTTATAACAGCCTGTCAATCAATCGATCGACATATTTAATCAATCAGGATGAGTGAACTTCAAATTTCATCCCAACACCCGTGTGGGGTTTCAAACAATCAAACACAGATTTTAGTTGTGCAGTTGGGCGATGTGTAAAATTTATCGTCCCAATCAATGTCATTCAAATAAGTGTACATAAACAAACCATCTGGTTTGTAAATGAATATTTATTTATTCACTTCACTATTTTCATATTCACGTTAAAAATTATATTTTTAACGATAAAACATTTTATTTCAATCTATGAATTTCTATTCAATTCATTTATTCAATAAAATGATATTTTTATTTTTCTCACATATTTTAGAAAATTTCGGCGGCATAACGGCACGATACTAGAAACGGGACAAGGCCTAGCCTTATCCCCGGTCTAGTGAAGGCCCACGCCATTCACACATCAATCAAATCAATTTATTTCACCCAACAATTCAATTTCAAATCACATCATATAACTAATCTATGTAACCAAACAAACAAGTCCATGGTCTGTGGACGATTGTGTCGGGTGCTACTAAGCACCGTCTGCATCCTAGTATATATATATAACTAGAAAAGAAATCGAAAGGTGAGAAATTCTCACCGATAGCTATCCAATCTTCACCACTAGACTTTGCAGAAGTCTTCGTCGCTTTCGCATTTTCTTCATCTTCGTTGCCCGTATTCTCTACATATGTAAAAATCGATTTTTTACTTCGCTATTCCATATATAAAAATCATATTTTTAGTTCGTTATTCAATATATAAAAATCGAATTTTTATTTCGTTATTCAATATATAAAAATCGAATTTTTATTTCGTTATTCAATATATAAAAATCGAATTTTTATTTCGAAGTTCTATAGATAAAAATCATATTTTTTTATTTCTTCTACCCAATAAAAATTTCGCCTTTTCTATTTTAAAAATATGATCTTTCCTATTCTAAAAACCCGATCTTTTCAATTTTAAAGTTCAAACCTTTTTCTAAAAATCGGTTTTTACTTTTATTTTAAAATCAGTTTTAAAATCTTATAAAATCAGTTTTTACTTTTATTTTAAAATCAGTTTTAAAATCTTATAAAATCAGTTTTTACTTTTATTTTAAAATCTTATAAAATCAGTTTTTACTTTTATTTTAAAATCTTATAAAATCAGTTTTTACTTTTTTTTTAAAATCTTATAAAATCAGTTTTAATTTCATTTTTTAAAATCAGTTTTAAAATCTTTTTATAAAAACAGTTTAAAACCCTAATAAAAATCATTTTTCTTCCTTTCAAGAAAATCGTTTTTTTTTAAATACATAAAAAATAAATTAGTAAAACGAAACAGAACTTACAGAGGGGGGGTTTCACCGCGGTTGAGGAGGCGAGAGGGGGTCAGCAACGGCGGCGGGTCCCTGGGTGGCTGGCGGTGCTGTTCCAGGCGGAGTTAGGGTTCGGGTTGGGGGTGTTTGCGTGGGGCGTGGGGTTCGAAAATCAGGAGGGAAAGGAGGAGAGGAAGGTGCGGAGGAGGGGAGAGGGGGGTGCGATGGCCTGTCGACGGCGGTGGAGGGTGGACGTCGGAGGCGCGATTCAATCGGGGTTTTTTTTTTTTATATTGATTCGATTTTGCAAAAGTGAACGGGGGGGGGGGGGGGGGGCAGAGAGGATAAGAAAGAAAGTTTTTTTTATTTTAATTTATTATTTTATTATTTTTAAAAGTTGACTTTTACATACGACCTCGAAACGAGGCCCACCGCCTGCCGTCCATAGCGTTTTACCCCCATTCCGAACTCAATGGGATATGTATCGTAGGCTGATTCGGCTGTTAAAATCAGTTTCTGTTTAATTTACATTTAAATCACTTTATTGAATTTTAAACGTACATTTCAAATTACCGGGGTCGCATATTAACTCTATAAATTCCATAAAAATATTTTCTAGCTTTGTATTGACGATACGGTCTTAACAAAACTAGTTTCGTCGAATTCTGAGACCGTTGGAAAAATGGCCAATTTCCAGTCGATTAAAATCAACTGAAACTGGTCAAACGCGTTTTCCTTTGCCACGCTCACATATTGATTCGAAAAATTATGAAATTTGAAACCTAGCAATAACTTTACATCACGGATCCAACAAAAGTGGTTTCGTCGAAATCCGAGGTCGTTTGCAAAATGTCTATTTTTAAGGGCCTGAATTCCATAGCGACTATTCGGAATTTTCAACTGGACATATCTTTTGATTCCCGCTACGAACTTTCGATTTTTCGGATTCGTTGGAAAGATATCATCAATTAGATCCTAATGTTTTTGGTTTCACTAAAATCCGGATTGTTTTGCACCCGGTATGTTCGATTGAAGTTTGAAATCGAATTATCGAACTACCGCGCCATTTTCAATTCTATTTATAATTATATATAAATATTTTATATTCTAACGATGACGCGTATAATATATACGTCAAATTATATTCAAAATAAATTTCTCGTCGATTATATTTAAAATAATCCATTTTAAATATTCAAAATTCGCTAAAATTGCCAAAATAAAAATTTTAAACTGGCCCAGATTTTGCGGGTTATTACATTATCTTAAGGTAAGAACGATGTTGATCAAGGTCCAAGAGGTAATTAAAATACCCTAACTTGAATGACTTCAGGATTATCTGAGGATGGTATTAGTTGGTAATGGTAAAAGAGGTAAGTAATAATATATTATTTCATTAGAGAAATAATAAAGCAACATTTTGGTGTAGGTTTGGAAATATATGTATAATGGAGACTCCAAAATAAAAGGGAAAAAGGGGATGGCGTAAAATTATAACGATATTCGCGAGGTTAAAAGAAAATGTAAAGTTGAGTATTGAAATAGATTTACTCTATATGAATAATCATTTGTTATTATTGTCAAGTAATGAATAAAGGATATTTCGTAATGTTGTTTTACGAGTAATAAGTTGAATTGATTTCCTATTATTAGATAATAATGTGGCTAATGTTTTGAAAGTGAAAATAGAAAACTGGATATGATATAGGATTTTCTTAAGTATTAAAATGAATTTGTTTAAAGAAAAATATTATGTTAAATAAGAAGCGAAAAACTATATTCATAACATCAAAATATTTAAGATTTTTAAATTTACATTTGTTTCAATTAAAAGGCCAAGTGATATTGAATACTGAGCTAGTGAACTCACTGGATTTTCATGATTTGAATCACTTTTTATTTTGATAGTTAAATAACTGACTATCAAGTCTGTCCAATACGATTGTTGGTACGGAAAGACCGGGATTGAATTTATATTTGAAAACCATTCCTACTAACAAATATGTGAAGATATCAGAAGATGATCGAGATGGAGCATTGAAGACCGTAGATCTTCATAAATGGAAGACCTACTAATAATCTTCGGTCTGCAGCCAAAGATGTACTGTGGTTCTGTCGTAGTTGGAATCCACGGATTGCAAGGACTACCCGCTACTGATCCTTGGGGTGATTCCTATATAGGATGCAGAAGGAGAGTGCCTTCGGTTCATCCTGTTCCTGAATGACTTGTATGGACGAATGTTTGACAGAGTATTCTCAAAGAAGTCACATACGTAGATTTCCTCAAACGTATTTCTGTTTTTGGATAGCTAACACCCAGAGTATTTTTGTGGACGTCAATTAGTGACATCTGGCGGATCTGATGATGTGGCATTCAAAGTAAATGGTGACAAGATATTCTAAAGATAAATTCTAACCTCAAGCATCATCAACTGGAAAATGACAAAAAATCGAGCAGGCAGCATGGCTATGTGGGTCACTCCCATTATGGTGTATAATCACCCATCTAGAGAAATTCCTTTTCCATCTTTAATCTATTTCGATGCTGTCCCTTTCGGGAAATGGTGGTTTAAGCCCAACTGTTGGTGATAGACGTTCGATACGCTCAAGCGAAATGAGCGGTCGGTCATGTGGGCCAGTTTGCAAGATGTTCTTGTTGAACCCAGTGTATTCCCCTCTAGAGATACACTATCGGCAGGTGGTCCCATAGCTTGTCATAGTGGAAATCCAATCTCCAATAAGCGCTCGCGGTTTTGATTGTAAACTATGTATATGGAGCGTGAGATGCAAGTGCTCCGCTAGATTGATATTTACTTGTATTTAGACACTATTATAATATCGGAAATGATATTGATCTCAAAAATGTTTTAGGTTATCGTAAGGTAAAAACCGTCCGTATTTATGTGTGGATTTGGTCTTACGATTATCTTTTTCTTTCGAAAAGAGCTTTGAACTTTAAAATCAAATTAGGTGATACTGTAAATATTAGTGTGTTTTCTCACTCTAGTTCACCAGACTGACCCGGTGTTTTGTAAATGCTTGGGTTAGACCAGGTTGTACAGGTCCAGGTTATCGGATGTTGCGATGTCTGGAGACGAGCTGGAGGTGTTCGGACATATTGTATCTAGTATATATTCCGCTGTGTGTTGTATATGAGGACAGGTTATTATAAATGTCTAGGTGTGCTGATGTACTCTGATATTGTAAATATTTTTACAAGCTCTCAATAAAAATTTATTCCTGTATTATATTTTGTTCTGCTGCGATGTGAGACTCTATGTTTTGTTGGTTCTTCTTCTATTCTACTATTTCTTTCCTTCTTATCTCACCCTCTAGCTTCTTTCTATTAACTATCCAGTGTTTTCGGAGTTTGGAAGTTCGGTAGGAGATACGAAATTGTATTTATGTCGATTTTAGGGGCCGAAAATCCTTGGGTCGTTACAAAAACCAATTATTCATTTTTAAATGTATATATGTTTCTCTTTCTATTTTTAACTGATTTAATTTATAGATTTCCTTTTTGTTATAATATTCTATTTTAAGTTCGTTTCCTTATCGAATTATATATATTCTAACTCCTTAAATTTCAAGAAAAATTCGCCAGCACCTCCTTTGTACCGGTCAATAGCTCAAACCCCAGCTCGTCTCTCTAAACCCTTTCCATTCAAAAAGAAAATCAAAAAGCCAAGCAGCTTGCCGATTCGGCGCATAAAACTCATATGGAATTTTGACATGTACCTTTTTGTCGGGCACTCGAATAATAATCTATGTTCTCTTCATCCCATTCCTATTTAACATATATACGTCCATTCCCAATTTATTCCAACTCAATCCAAACATTTTTAACTCAATTCGCTAATTTATTCTTTAATTAGCTCTTTTTTTATTCCAATTTTTATTTGAACATATCACGTTCAAATATAATTTTAACTGACTTATAAACCAATCGAATTCTATTTTTATTCAAGTTTCATATTCGATTTCGAATATAAATTCACGAATCCAAAACCCAATTTCAATTCAAAATTCTGTTAACTAATTATTCTTCAAATTAGTTAATTTTATTCAGTAATAAAAAATCTGATTTTTGTTCCAAAATCATTTCATCTATTCCACTTGAGTTCATATTTTATAACTCAAATCTGGATTTTTCTGTTGGAAATTCGGATTTTATTTATTTAAAACCATTTTATTAACTTAATTAAACCGTTATAGTTTGATAACGGTTATGCCGCTGTTTTTTTGGAAATTTGATTTTGAAATAACTTAAATTCTATTAGACGAAATCCATATTTTTCTCTTCCATTATAATATATTATTCAATCGGCCCCAACGATTTTTGTTTCAAAGAATTCCGACTTAAATTGAGTTCTATATGCTCAATAGAAGTTCGAAATGTCAAACTACGAATTACCACGCTGCGACAAGCTCGGTTTAATTATATTTAAATATAAACGTTTAAACTTCATTTATAAATAAATTTCAACTCCATTCTTAAATATTAAATATAAATTAAACTAGTTTACCAAATCTAACTTAATATTCTCGATTATCCTTATCCGTTACTCGGTTATAAATTTATTTACAAATTGATCTTCTATACTAAATTCCAATTCCTTTATAAATAAATTATTTAAAAAATTTGATATAATCGAATTTTAATTATAAATTCGTTGGATTTTTCTCAATTCCGAATTCCGGAATAAAAATCGTCGTTCCCTTTTCGAAACGATTTCAAATTCTATTTTTAAATTCATACTTGAATTTAAACTTCAAATTATCTCTTTATAATTAGTTCACTACGTTTATAATCATCGTTCATAAATTTACTTGTTTTATATATTCAAACAAGTTCCATTTCAAAATCTATTTAAAACAAAATATTATTTTGGAATATTCTATTTATTATAACTTATCTATATTTAACAAAGAATTAATTTTACTATTTATTTTTTAATCTAAGTTTCTTATTAATACAACTCCAATATCCTTTCTGGATATAATTTATTTTATAATTTTGGCATAATCTAATTAAATTGTCCAATTAAATTTACATTTCAAACATTGGAATAGATTTCATCGCTTTCTATTTAAAACTATTCCAAATTATCATTTTAGATTCACATTTGAACTTAAACTCTCCAATTATCAAATGATAATTATCCATTTATTTATAAATACCATTTATAAATTCACTTCAATTCCCCGCATTATCCAATGAAAATTATTCCATTTAATTTATAAACACCATTTATAAATTCACAACTTGTTTTTATTATTCAAAACAAGTTAATATTTTTATAGCCCATTCGAAATTCAAATTCTATTTTTAGAAAAATAGATTTCCCCTTTAAATCTCAAAATCCCTTTTCATGATATTTTTATAAATCAACATTTAGGACCATTGATATTCAAACATCCAAAAACACCCTATTATGAATCATAGGTTTTCTAAAACATCATATATGATAATATATATGAAAACAAACAATAATAAATTTTGAGGAATCCAGTTGGATCCCTCCAAGCTGTTTTCCTACATACACAAATGTTAGCCAACATAAATAATACCCATCCTGCTTCAAGGCAGGATATCCCGGTATATAAGGTCATCCACTATAATATATTATGAGGGTGCATAGGGTCATCCGCTAATGATACTGCGGGCATCCGATAATGGTACTGCAGGAAATATCCAACGACCAATATATATATATATATATATATATATATATATATATATATATAATAGCCATAACCACCAAGCCTATATAACTAATACATATATATATGTAACAACCCCATTTTTTAAGCATATTTTTGTTTAATAATTTATTGTAAATTTTAATTTCTATTTTAAGTTGTTTATTTAAAACTCAATTTGTTGTATTTTATTTTGGTTTTATTTAAAACTTAATTTATTTTGGTTTTATATAGCAAATGAATTTGGTTTTGATAAATATATTTTCATAATGCAATCAATATTTCCATTTCAGATCCTATTTATTTTATCGAGTTTAATTAAATTCATTTCTTAGGATTTTACTTTAATAGTAAACTCATATGATTGTATATTCTGTTATCAATATTAAAGTAATTTTATCTTTGATTATTTTTCAATATATTTCTCCAGTTTTCTGTTGTTTCGTATTGATCGATTTCGTTGTAAATATTATTAAATTCTCATTTTATTTCGTTGCCTAAAACAACGTTCAACTTTTATTCGATTAAATCCATTTTCATTTGTTTTAAATAAAACCGTTCGTTTCCCTTTTGATTTAAAAAAAAATCATTTGTTATGTCCGTTTGTGTGTCCATTTGTTCTGTGTATTTATTTTATTCAATCGGTTTTTTTTCTTTTTCTAATCTTTATATTTTCTTTTGCAACACTAAGTTTTCTTAGTCCTAAACTGTCAACTCGTCCGTCCCATTTTGTTCTTTAAATCAAGTATTTGTTTTATTAAAAGTCGGTTCCAACGTTATATAAAAAAAGAAGAAAATTAAATCAGTACGATTTCACTCGTTTGCCACATTCTTCATAGACCGGTTCCACCTCCTCTTTTTATTCACCCCACACGCCATTTCACAGCAATAAAGGTGGACACAACTGGATCTAAATTTTAAAACGTATTCTTCTGTTCTCTTCCCTATCGCCACCCCTTAAATCTGCTCCCTCAAACTCTTTTTTTTCATGGATAATATGCAGCATCTTCTTTGCTTTTTCGAATCAGTCTACCTTACCCTTCCCAGAAACAGTACCGAACCCCACCCTCTTTACTGAACCCAATTGGCCTTCCTAGCTTAACCGCCACTCAGCTATTCCCCTCCGAGTCCTCCTTTGCTTCGTCCGCCATCAAGCCGAGCTCCGGCTTCCCTCCCCTCAGACTAGCTCGCCTTCCTCCCTGATCCGCCGTGACCCCTGTAGCACCTTCCCGCTCTGCCATCCGAGTCTTTGCATTGACCAGCCGCCTCTCTCCCTTCCTAACGCCTGCCCTCCAACAACAGCACCCACCATCACTCTGCCCTAGCTGGAAGACCCCCTCACCTGACCCGAAGCCACCCTCTCCGCCTCACTGACCTTTGTCGTGACCCTTGTTGCCAAACCCCTCTTCTTGAAACCAACGCCTTGCTCTTGCTGCCCGAACCCTGCACTTTACTCCCCATCAACCGATCAGCCGAGCCACTTCCTGCAGTTGGCCAACTCGAACCCCTGTGTGTGTGGTGATGTATCTGCATGTGAGCGTTGAGCGTGTTTGTTTTGTGATGTCGAGTTATGTTTATTTGTATGCGTTTGTGCATTGTGTTATATATGTAGTATGGTGTGAGTTGAGTCCATGAATATGAGTGTGTGGATATATTTATATAGTATAAAATTATAATTTGTTTGTGTTGTGAGCGTTCTTGTGTATATTTATGGTGTGAGTGTATGTGGTTGTTTGTGTATAGAAGTGTTTGTGATTGTGTTGGTGTTGTATTGGAACGGTGTGGATTTTAAATTATACATATATTATTTTCGGTAAGAATATATATATTTAAAAGATTTTGTTGTTTTTATATACTATATATAGAGACGATGTTTTTAAAGGTGAGATTGTCATGTTTATATTTGAGTCTGGTTTGGTGTTGAGTTGAACCCGTGTCAGAACCAAATAGCCGTGCCGTTCCAAAACCCAATACTGTACCGATCCATTTCTCCTCTTGAAAAATATATAAATATTGAATGATCATCGAGTTGAATTATTCTGAATCGTAGCGGAAAGTCGTCGCTCCGTTAAGTGTCAAACCACCAATCGTCATCTCCATTTCAGTGACACGAAAGGTGAGTTTATCTCACACCTGACTCACATTTTTCATCGATGTTAGATCAATAATGAACTGTTATATGAAATGTATAAGATTGCTGCTAGAAATTGTTTGATTTGATATATGTGCACATTTCATATGTGACACGATATATTCATATGACACGTAGTTGCACTGATGATATATATGTTGTGATTGTTGTTTGTGATTGTTGATACCCCTAGTTTATGAAAAATCACTAAGGGTTGAGATGATACATACCCGAACGGACATTAGAATAGGAAAAATCGTTATGGGTTGAAATGATAGACCCGAACGATTTTACTGAATTTGGGATCGCAGGTTGAGATGATAGACCCGTAGAAATTTTATAAATTGTGGATTGAAATGATAAATATCCGTATCACTTGACCATAGGGTAGAAAACTATATACGGGCACCGTTGGTCGTATTTTCGAAGTATTTTGAAATTTTGGAATTTGATTTTTTAATAATCCTTAAGATTTTATTTTTATATATATTTATATTTTAAATATTGTAAACTTATTCTTTTTATATAATTTTGAAATATATGTTTTAAAATGATTTTTTTTTATAAGTAAATATAGATTTAATGCTTATTTAAGTTTTACTTATAATTTATTTATTTTAAACTATATATTTTAATTATATAAGTATTTTTAACTTTTATATTTTCATAACTAATTGTTTTAAACTTATTTTCTATATTATTTTAATCTTATATATGTTTATAATCTATATTCTAATTAATTTTAGAATTTTATAAACTTATATATATATTTTTAGAAGTTATTTTCCTTTTTACTTGTATTTTATAAACTTTAATAATAAAGTCAAGTTGGATAAGTTAAGATTTCAAGATTTGAATTCGAGTTTAAAGATTTAAAGTTATATAGCGATACTTGGTTTAACGAATGAACTTGTAAGATATGAATATGAATTATGGAATTATTTTGAATTTAAGATTTCCAAAAGAATGAATGTGACTCTGTAAGGGATGAAATGAATTTGATTCTAAATCAACTGAATGCGAATTTGAATATTTGTTTTGGAATTTTATAAGAAATGATCTCGAATTGCGTAAATTGATTTTTATTTTGGATATATCATTAGTTCGAAATGAATTCGATAAATATTATATATAGAATTGATTTGGTATGAATTAAGAAGTTGTATAAGCCGAGTTATAAGAATAATCTTATAATTGTTTTGAAATTCTAAATAATTATTTTGAACTATTTGGAATATGATATGTTTTGTTGGAATGGAATGATATGTTTTGTTTGAATTGTATAAATCGGAATATAAGAGTTAGATTTGAATTATTTGAATTGTTTTGAACTTGAATTTTTACGAATATATAAACTGAACCAAAATACTATTGAGGTTAAATGTTTTGGTATTGATGTTTAACGGAAATTGAAATATTTAAGATATTACGTAAATATAAGTTGATTTTGGATTTGAAATTCATTTATGTGAATACTTTCGGAAATTATAATCAATTTTAAATATGTAGTATTAGTTATATTATATTGAGATCTTAACGATATGGTTCTAAACCGATTTGATTTAAGCGATTTGAGTTGTTTTTCAAATTAAATATAATCGAAGTTAGATATTTAATTTTGATTTCAATTTCGAATATGATAATTCATATAAACTGTTTTATAAAGTGATTTATAAAATAATGACCACGGTGTGAAAAATGTAATCGTTTGGTTGTTAAAGAGACCGGGATCGGCTATTGTCATACTCTCTGCCAATACCGAAAACCACTTTAACAACTGTGTACGCGGTGGAGTTCCAGAATGAAGGGGATGATTTGGCAAACGACTCCATTTTATTTTATTTCATATTATTACGAGACCCTGACTACCTTGAGTCAGCTTGATGTGGCTAAAACAGGAGCGATGCACGGACCAAGTGAGGTCATACCTCTTATTGAGCACACTTCTTCGATATTATTCTATTACTGTTGAGATTCGATTTGGGCCCTTTTGATTATGGGAGTGTGTATCGAGGTGGGCGGTAGTAGCTACTATGCGGTACCACCAGTTCGGCTCTGCAAACGGTGAATCCACCCTGGCATTCCTTGCGTGTCTTGTCACATGCCTTATACGAGCCCACTACGATTTTGTTTTGTACTGTTTTATATGGAGTGCCCTCTGATCAACCTCCAGTTTACGGAGGAATTACGGTATTGTATATACTATGGGAATATATAAACGGTGTAAGGGTAATCATGGTAATCCCGCTTACGCTATTTTGATATTTTACTTTACTGATAGACACTATTGTATATAGCGTATTATACAATATAGTATTAGTTTGACGGATCCTTAGAGGATGGTGATCCCAAACATCCTCTAAGTTACTGTTTGCATTTCATCGAACATTTCATTTGAATTGACTTACTTCCACGAGAATGTTAGTCCTGATCCGAGTTGTTTTGTTTTGCATTATTGCTCGGGTCAGATCGATTATCACAGCTTTCGAGATCCACTCTTGGAGTTTGAAGATTATTGGGTTTTCTCATTTATATCTACCTGGTCAGTTATCTTTGTCATTTTGTTTCAGATTGTTATCAATCATTTATTATATTAGACTTCCGCTATATTATTTATGTAAACTCTAATGTAAAGCTTCATGAACTACTATTGTATTTTAATTTTTCCGCTGTGAGATATTATATTGCTCTGTATCTGTGTCTGTGATTCTGTGATTTGTTCTGTTTACCTCAGAAGCTAATAACAATCTGTTGTTTTGGACGTTTCGAGTTGGCATATTTTGTCAATTCGGCACGGTCAAAATGGCGGGTCGTTACAATATAATAGCCACAATAATATTTTAATTCATCCAAATAACCAACTAGCAGCATATAAAAAAATTAAAATTAAAATTCGTTTATAATAAAATTATAAACGAATCCAGAGAGTGAGTTTACTTGCCATGATTTTTTATTTGCATTTGTACCAATTTTAATTTCTTTTCATCTATTTTCGGGTCTTCGAGATCCATACTAATGATTTCATTCGATTTATCCTTGCCTTACTAGTTGATTCTTTTCCAACTTTGAGCACTTTGTTCCCGCATTGAAAACCTTCAGCCACCATATTGTCAACTCTGACACCTCCCTGCATCAACTCGAGCTCATCAATACAAATCGCGTGCTCTCCAGGTCTTCACACACCAAAGGAAGAAGTGCGACAACGATCTCCTTAATAAAAACTCTAATTTTATATGCAAGTGCCATTTCCAATGACAAACCCAAATTGAGCCTTAATCGATGCTCAACAAAAACTAAATCCCTAATTCGAATTTAAACCCGAACCCTCAATTAAATTTCTGACTTTCTCCCTTTCGCGGTGGTGGTTTTGAACATCGACCCCCCCAAATCGAGATTGCACAAAATACGAGCGAGATGTGAATGGAGGAGAAGGCCGTAGGCATTGAATGGCTTAATATTTTGTCAATCTTGTTGAGTATTTAATTTACATGAATTTTGGAAGAAATTAAGATGAGAAGTCTTAATTTTCTTTCCTGGAATGAACGGAAAGAACTATAAGAAAAGAATGAGGAGTTAGAGGGTATCGCTGGTTACTTATACACAAGGGAAGCAAACAAAAGTACATACGCCATAAATTCTCTGATTGCTTTGGAGGAAAGGAATGAAACATATCATACATGAAGTGAAAGAAGGAGGTTGTAGGCTATGGTAGGTTGCTCAGAATTTCCTTGGGTAGAAAGGAATAGGTTTATAGCTATTATTTTATTTTATTTATAATTTGTTTTGAACCAGTATAATTTTATTTAATTTAAAATACCCTATGATTACGAACTCTTGTTGAACACAACAACAGACATTTTGAGGGTTATACCACTATTCTGAACACACTGGAACAGGTTTCAAAGCCTCATTTGATCGTATGGAGAAGATATTAATTTAAATTGATATAATATAATTTAAATTAGAAACTATTAGTTCCTTGATAATAAATTATTATTATTATCATCATTTATAGTCAAATACAATTCATATTGATCATCTGAATCGTTTTGATTCAGTTTAAACTTCTAATTCGATTATTTCGTTTTGGTATTATAATAATTCAATAAACATGAAATTAAATCGTAATCGATTTTTAAATCGATAACTCTATATAAAAATCCATTTATATTATCAACACAACATTTAAAACAATATTAAATATTTTAAAATTAATCAACCAAAAATCTGGGTCGTTACATTCTTACCCCCATAAAAGAATTTCGTCCCCGAAATTTCTAAAGTATGAAAAATGCTTTAAACCCATTAACTTTTTCTCGAAATTCATATTACACATCATATATGCTTACATTCATTTAACTTGAATGATTTACAACATATATATTCACATTCAATTTATGTGCACTCAATTTTATTCAAATTAATTTTATTCAAATTGATTTTAATCAATTCATTCACTTCGACCCATTTAACTAGTTAAATTTAAATTCCAGGATTCAAATTTCAAATTCCAAGTTTTCATTTCAAATCCTTTTTGAAATCATATGTGTGTATACATATACATATTCATAACTAATTTCAAATTCAAAACATTTGAAATTTCATGCCAACTTGTTTTCTTTTCAACAAATTTCCATCAATTTTTTTTAAGGTAGCAATCCATCACTTAGAAACTCGAAAATGAACATTGATGATGTTGCAATCAGCATCAAAATTATTTTTCGGTGACTGAAGTGAGTTCAGTGCTTTATTAGTTTCAAAATCCATTCAAAATGGTTTCTATTCAAAAAATCCTCCTAGAACAAAGTTATATTATTTTAATATACTTCAGAAAATATTTTTCCAATCTCCCGGGCTTCAAATTCCAAACCCTAGTTTGAATCCAATTTTTAGTTCATCCCATTTGTATAATTCATTCTTATACAAATTATATCTGGTTATAAATAGTCATTCCAATTTTATAATCTCAATTGACTGTAATAATATCAATCAACACATCCATGTATTATAATAATTTCAAAAAAATTGTTCCTTCTATATCAAAATAAAAATTTTGGGTAAAATTATTCCATTTACCCTTTTCAAAACAATATTATGTCGAATTTCTCTTTTCAAGTGTTTAAAATTTCCTATCGACTTCGTGGCATCCCACGATTCAAACAGAATTCATAAGCCACTTAACTGGCAAGACAACATAATATAAAACAATTTTTATATCAATAACAAATAAGCGCTGTCATATATACACACTCAACTCATCCTAGGGAACTACTGACCCTATCTCTAATGATTAACCCCCACTAAATCCTAGGGGTTCACTCAACCTATGTTATGATACCACTATAACGAACTAGAGAATTCAAGTAGGCTTTTCAACCATCCTCTTATCCCCTACGATTGCGGGCTATCCTCCCACCGTGGCTCACAGAGGTACCTCAGAACTGCTTTTACGGCCTGCCTCTCGACTCACGACCAACCCACATTTTAAGAACACATAGGGGTAAGACTCTCCCGTTCGCCACCTAATGCGAAGCAAGAACCGCCTATCATGCATACCAAGCACACAGTAAGTAAGCAATTCTAATATTATACTAGTGTAAAAAAAAGTAAATAACAATCTATTAGAACGTTTGCACCTCACGCTCTACATACATAGTATACAATCAAAACTGCGCTCTCTTATTGGAGAATGGATTTCAACTGGCAAGGTATGGGATCACCTTCTGATAGTGTATATCCAAAGAGGAATACACTAGCTTCAATAAGAACATCTCGCAACCCTGGCTAAACATGACCGACCCCTCACTCCGCTTAAGTGTACCGAATTTATTGTCACCAACGGTTGGGATCAACAACCGTTCCGAAACAACAACAATGATAAGATAAAGAAGAAATTTTTTTCTTTAAATCATGTGATTATACACTTTACTTGGGTGCGACCCACTTATCCATGCGACCTACCCGATTTTATACCATTTCTCGGTTGGGAGGCATGAGGTCACGATTACTTACCTTTCATTGATAGCACGATCACTTTGAATGCCACATTGTCAGATCCATTATTCACTAATTGATTTTCCTAAAGATATTCTGGATATTATGCTAAGAGAATAAATTCTTCGCCACCAGATGTATATTTGTACAAACCAACATATGCGATCATTGGAAATACTCTATCAGACATTCGTCCATATACGTTAGTTCTAGGAATGAATGAAACCGAAGGCGCAATTTCCATTAATCCATGTTAAAAAGCCCTTACACTTTACTCCGTCTTCGATTGTCTTCATATATTCTGATCCGTAACGCTACTGCCAATACAGAGTGGTTCTCGGATAATAATCCGACAGGTCTCTCCATATTGACAACGATGGTCAAAAACTTCGATAGTCAGTTATTTAACAATCGAAGAAAACAAACATCCATCCAAAGCAAAAAACAATTACTGGGCCCTTTAATTAAAATTTCATTAATTAAACAATTTCTCCATTTCCTTATCAATATTTTTTAACCCAATATTTTCAACAATCATCTTGGCCTATTACTCCATTGGGAAAAACATTTTCCTATATCGCCTTCTTTTATTTTCTATACTTAGAAAATATTTTCTATTTATGATTGGAATTCATCTCCAGTTACTTCTCCCTTTCACGACCATTCATTTCTATGTAACAACCCGGAAAATCAGAACCAATTTAATTTTTTTATTCTAGTTATTTTTATGAATTTTGAATTTTTAAAATGATTTATTTTAAATAATAACGATTTAAAATTTATTTAAATTAAAGTTAGAACGTATATATTTATTTTAATTATAAAACGAGCCTAAAATGGCGCGGTAGTTTAAAAATTCGAATTCGAATTTCAAATGAATGTACAGGATTCAAAACAAATCGGATTTTAGTAAAACCAGAAACATTAGTATTTGTTAAATTATATCTTTCTAACGAATGTGAACAATGCAGATTTCATAACGGGAATTAAAAGTTATGTCCAGTTTAAAATTAGAAATAGTCGCTATGGAATTTAATATAAAATATAGCCCTTAAAAATAGCCATTTTGCAAATGACCTCCGTTTTCGACGAAACTACTTTGGTTGGATATGGAATGTCAATTTGTTGCTAGGTTTAAAATTCCATAATTTTTGGAACTAATATGTGAGTGTGGCAAAAGTAAACGTGTTTTGTCAATTTCAGTCAAATTGGATCGACCAAAAAATGGCCATTTTTCGAACGGTCTCCAAATGCATTGAAATTAATTTTGTTGGGACCGTATCGTCCAAAAATAGCTAGATTTATTTTTTGGGAATTTTTGGAACCAGTATGTGGCCCCGGTAAATTAAAATGTTCGTTAAAATTTAATATTGAATGTTTTATATTTTAATTTAAAGAATAACTGACTGAATAGTCGAATGGGCTTATGAAACATATTCCATTGTGTCTGGAATAGGGGTAGGTAGCTAGGACGACAATCGTTGGGCTTGATTTGGAGTTCGTATGACTTAACGGGCCTTTATGTAATTAAATAAATTAAATAATTTAATAATATAAATAAATCACCCAATCAGAATTCATCGTCGAAAACACGTAACCCTATATTTCGATGGCGACTGAAGCACGATCCTTCTTCCTCAAATAACTCCCAATCCACTCAACAAAATCACTTGCTCTAGTTGAAGTTTTTGTAGAGATTCCTTCTATCTCCACATCCATACCCGATTTGTATTTTTTCGTTGCGTATTGGTTGAGATCCACGCCCCCAAAGTCACCGCGTTCAACCTACCGCCGTGTCGCCGATCTACCATCAAAGAGGGCCCCACCACCAGGCTCAGGTGCGCCGCTTCAAGCTCTTCGACGTGGAGAAACCCGATCATCCCCTAGCCCAACGGATTTAGAGAAAAATCGACCCCTAGTTTTGAACATCTTCTGAAAGGTATACGACTGTTTTAATTTAAAGGTTTAATAACACTTTTAAGCGTTGAGAATTCATATTTATTTATAAAAATCATATTTTTTCCATACGATAACGAAATTCGATGAAACAGAAGGCATTGGAATCGTTGCATCGTACACGACTTTCTAAAAAAGACTGGAGAATTTTTTGGAGCTTTCAATAATTTTAGAAGGAATAAAAAGCAAAGTGAGATTTCTGAATTAAAAAAATAAATGAATAAAATTATATTAGGTTGCAGACGGAGTTTAGTAGCTCCCGACACCGTCGTCCACATACCATTGATGACTTGTTTGTATTGTGGTGTGAAATTGATTGCGATTGTGTATGATTGATTGTGGTTACAACAAAATTGGTTGTGTTTTGTGGTAAATTCACAGTGTTGTGAAAATGAATTGTATTGTGGAAATTATAAAAAAAAAACCTTGTATCGCCGCAAGGCCTAGGATAGCAGAGGAGCCGTACTAGGGACGGTGCCGGTTTTAATTACCCTGCCGTTATAATGCCGAAATTTTCTGAAATATTCATGTTATGAAATAAAATTGTTTGAACAATAAAAATTTCATTTTTATTGTGCATGTAGAAATATGAAAAATGATCATTATATGAAATGAAAATATTTTAAAAAATAAAATCACATTTTTTTTTGGCATAGCAAGCGGGGTTGAATGGCCCCTACCATAATTTTATTAAAAATTGGAAGTTACAGAGAACAACAAAGGTCAACAAATACAACGAATAATAGAAAGGACCATTAAATGTTTAGCAGTCAATATACCGCTAAACACCCTAATGTTTCTCTCCATCCATAATAAATGTATTGTCTTTTTGAAAAGCTTTAAAAGTAAGATACTGCTTAAATTCCTCCATCTAGTATTCTTGAAGACTAAAAACCATTCTTCAGCAGACCGAACGCATGGAGAATGTAATCCAAAATGAAGTAAAACTTTTTGCCATACAATGCCCGCGTACTCACATTCAAAGTATAGATGTTGAATAGTTTCAGGAGCTCTACCACAAAACACACAACTATCATCTTGAATTATGCCCAAATGCTTCAATTTACATTTCATATGAGCACCATTCATTAGAATCCGCCACATAAAAACATTTTCACGTGGAATAGAATTAGTGGACCATATTCTTGAATGCCAAAGAAACATAGTAGGACTCCGAACCATTTCAGCATAAACCAGAGAGATACTATGCGGTTTAGAATTCCATAATGCATGCGTGACAGTAAAGGGATTAAAATTAGACCTGATATAAGCCCACACTTTGTTTACCAGAGCTGACGAGTAGCGAGGAAAACAAATTGACCCATTGATCATCAAACCTCCCACCATAGCACACTCACCCATACCAGAAATATTACTCATACTATAATCCACCAATTCCGCAAGGATTGTCCCAAAATTACACCATGGGTCGAACCAGAAACAAACTTTATGTTTGAATTTAATGCCGCATTGAAACATTGGCAATAAGTAGACCCTAGCTTTCAACATACATCTCCATGTCCAACTACAGTCATGCGGGATATCCACAGACTAAAAACAATTATCCTTTATGAGATTGTTTCGACACCAATTAGCCCACATATTTGAATTATGGTTACTCAACTTTTCGACTCTAATAGGCACAGCTGCTCTATTCCATTCCTTTAAGTTAAGGATCTTGAGTCCCCTACTAATATAAGATATGCAAGCCTTCTTGAATGATACAGGAATAAGTTTTTTTGAGTAGGGGTTACTGTGCCATAGGAAATGGCTAAGAGCGGAGTTGATCATGTCAATTATCTTGCATGGAAGAATGAAAATTCTTGCATAGTAAATAGACATCGATAACGCCACAGATTTAACAATAACAAATCTACCTACTAAGGAAAATTTAGATGAAGGCCAAGCCACTATTCTTGATAGAATTCTTTCAAAAAGAGGTAGACATTGCACCGTTGACATTCGGGAAGTACAAAGAGAAACTCCAAGGTAGTTCTTGTAATAACCCGGAAATCCGGGCCAATTTAAAATTTTTATTTTGGCAATTTTAGTGAATTTTCATTATTTAAAATGAATTGTTTTAAATAATAATGACAGGAAATTTATTTTGAATGGAATTCGAACGTATATTTTATATAGATCGTCGTTAGAATATAAATATATATTCGATTTCAAACTTCAATTGAATGTACCGGGTGCAAAATAAACCGGATTTTAGCGAAACCGAAAATATTAGAATCTAATTGAGAATATCTTTCCAACGAATCTGAAAAATCGAAATTTCATAGCGGGAATCAAAAGATACGCCCAGTTGAAAATTCAGAATAGTCGCTATGCAATTCTGGCCTTTAAAAATGGAAATTTTGCAAACGACCTCGGATTTCGACGAAACCACTTTTGTTGGATTCGGGATGTCTAGTTATTGCTAGGTTTCAAATTTAATAATTTTTCGAATCAATATGTGAGCGTGGAAAAGGAAAACGCGTTTGACCAGTTTTAGTTGATTTTAATCGACTGGAAAATGGCCATTTTTCAAACGGTCTCAGAATTCGACGAAATTAGTTTTGTTAGGACTGTGTCGTCAATACGAAGCTAGAAAAAAAATTCGAGAATTTTTAGGGTTGGTATGTGACCCCAGTAAATTGAAATGCGCGTTCAAATTCAATATATAGAGTTATATTTTGATTATAACAAAAACTGATCGTAAAGGTCGAATCAGCTTACGATATATATCCCATTGTGTTCGAAATGGGGGTAATTAGCTATGGACGACAGGCGGTTGGCCTCATTTCGAGGTCAAAATAAAAAGTCAACTTTTTTTGAATTAAAATAATATAAAAAAATAAAGACTCTCTCTCTCCTCTCCCCTCTCTCTCTATACTATCAGACCCCCCCCCCCCCCGTATCATTTCAATCGAATGAAAGAAAAAAAAAGAAGAAAAAAACAAAATCGCGTCGCTCAGCCCTAGGAGGCGCCGCCCCCTCCGCACGCCGCCACCCCTCCGCACGCCACCCCCCCTCCGCACGCCGCCACCCCTCCGCACGCCGCCACCCCTCTGCACGCCACCGCCCCCCTCCTCACGTCGCCATCCCCAAAAAACCGAACCCCCCATCTCCAATAACCCCAAATCGAGCCGCCTTTGCCCATCCTGGCCCGCCACCATGCCTGACCGCCGCCTCCTACCGATTACAGCCCCTCCCCGTGCCTTCTCCGGCCCCTACGATGGATAAAGGTGATTTCTACTTTATTAAATCAGTTTTTTTATTTATTTGATTTTAGTTCTTATTATATGTGAAGCGAAGAAAATATATGATTTGTCATAACGTGAAGATATGGTTTTTAATTGGTTGAAAATACGATTTTTTATAATGTATAGATAGTAAAGATTCGATTTTTATATATGTACGATAATAAAAATATGATTTTTATCATATGTGAAGTATAAAAATATTCTTTTTATATAGTAGACATATTAAAAATACGATTTTTATATTATTTAGATAATAAAAATTCGATCTTTATTATGTAGGAGATATAGAAATATGATTTTTATTCATGTAGAGTAATAAAAATATAATTTTTATTATATTGCTAGCAAGATAAATATATAATTTTTATCATGGAAGTAGCGTTGTAAAGGAGTGATTTTTACATATGAAGCCATGATATAAAACTACGATCTTTATATATATAAAAATATAACTTTTATATAGAGGATAGCATGATAAAAATAGAATTTTTATCTATATAGTAGCGATGTAAAAATAGAATTTTTATCAATATAGTAGCGATGTAAAAATATAATTTTTATCTATATAGTAGCGATGTAAAAATAGAATTTTTATCTATATAGTAGCGATGTAAAAATAGAATTTTTATCTATATAGTAGCGGTGTAAAAATGTGATTTTTATATACATAGCAAGAATATAAAAATGTGACTTTTATATATATGTAGTGGCTACGGGCAACGAAAGTGACAAAAGGCGAGAACGACGAAGATTTCTACATAGTAAGAGTCGTGGCGTTTGGTTTAGCTTGGTTGAGAACTTCTCACTTTAAATTTTATTTTCTAGTTATAAAAATATATACTAGGATGCAGACGGTGTTTAGTAGCACCCGACACCCGTCGTCCACAGACCATGGACGGCTTGTATGCTTGTTTGTTTGATTTTGATGTGTAGTTGATTGTGTGATGTGATGTGAAATGAAATAAAATATTATATAGTTAGAAATATTTTATAGTTAAAAATAGAATTTTTAACGTGTATTTAAAATGAAATAAACATAAACAAATCGGATGATTTGTTTATATACACACATTTGACTGATATTGATTGGGACGATAAATTTTACACATCGCCCAACTGCACAAATAAAATTTGTGTTGGATTGATTGAAACCCCACACGGGTATTGGGATGATATATGACATACACTAATCCCAATAATTTGTTGTATGTCGATCGATTGACAGACTGTCATAAGCGTTAAATATTTATATTTGATGCTTATACAGTGTAGAACGCACTCCGGATGATGGTTGATTATTTATCGTCGTTATTTTATACATGTGTTGTAGAAAATCCATATAATTAACATTATATGGTAATTGATTGGGCCTCATTCCAGTTTTGAAGTAGAAATATTTGAAACGAAATATTTGAATAGAAATATTTCAAAAAGAAATATTTGAAAAAGAAATATTTGAAAGAGAAATATTTGAAAAAGAAATATTTGAAAATAGAAATATATGAAGCCGTGTTGATTAGATTTGCGCCATTTTGACCTGAACGATATTTATATCGATTTTATTCAAATTGAAATGAATATTAAAGTGAATTGAATTCGAATTAAAATTGAATAGAATTGAATTCGAATTAAAATTGAAATTGAATAGAATTGAATTCGAATTGAAATTGAAATTGAATAGAATTGAATTCGAATTAAAATTGAATAGAATTGAATTCGAATTGAAATTGAAATTGAATAGAATTGAATTCGAATTGAAATCAAATTGAAATGAATTCAAATAAAATTGAAATTGAATAGAATTGAAATTGAATTGAAAACGAACTAAAATTGAATTAAAAATCGATTTGAATTGTAATAGATTTGAAATGAAATTAAAACGAATTTTTATTGAAAAATTCAATTTTGATTTGAATTTGAATAGGAAGTTGAAATCGTTTTGAAAACGCATTTAAAACAATTTATAAAATACGTTTTAAAAGGAAATCGACGAAATATATATAATATATATATTATATATATAGCCTGAATAGAACGTGCCGCACAGCGGCTGAGACGACCCGAAATCCCGTTCTAACGGAAACAAGGGTTATCTTTGGAATATAACACAAAAACATATAAAAGCAGAACAGAATTAAATAAATACACAAGATAATGAACAATAGAATATACTGGATAAAAGTAATCATCAGAGTTACACAGTATACAGGATCTTACTTAGTACAAATACAGTTCAGCTGTACATAAATGTCTACAGCGGAAAACAAACAAAATATGTACAATAGGAGCTGAACAGCATAAAAAGAGATGAATGATAGAATCCATCTTCAGCTCCAGCTATCCAGAAAGAACCAGCTAAACCTGAATACAAGGCTGCCCGTGTAGAAAAAGGGGCACCCGAGTTTGAAAGTGAAACAAACTACGAGTCAGTCATGGGACTGGTATGAGAAATCTACTCAACACATATATTGTTTGGCTAATCTCAGGACCACGCCACTTTCGTGGAACGGGTTTACTCCATTAGATTGCCAGTGCTTTAAAACAAATCTTTCTTTTAAACATCGCTATGCTTTTTATAAAAATGAAGCCGTTATAAGACTCAGTTCCCATCACACAATGCAACGCAAACCGGAGGATAGAGTTTTTTCCTTATAACAGCCAAAATATGATTGATACGAATAAAACAAAGGCATTTGATATTATTGCTAGTGTTCTCATGTTTTGAAAACAATTACAAATCATAACTATCAATCATAGACGGCATTAATGCCCCATACCACTATGTCGCCATATATAGGTATACAATCAAAACCGCACAGTCACGTATTTGGAAATTGGATTTCCGTCATGAACCAAGGAAAAATATAGTCCTTACCGAATTCGTGACTCTCTAGCCCGAGCCACAGGATCAGAACGCATCAACCCTTTAGATCATCAGGGCCGGTCCACCGATGTGGATTATTATGCCTGAACAATACGTTTCCCCGCCCTTTGGGGCGTAAACGAGCCAACGAATGACTCCATCGGACCCGGATCGTCCGATCAAACAGAGGCGCCTCGCAACAGCAACAACCACATAGGTGAAAAGTATATAAATGTCAGGTCTGGTAGGTCACTGACACCACCCTAGCTAGAAAGAAACGCATGCCCTCCCTGAGGTCCTTCTCCCGTTTCTGGTTCATACCGGGGTGTGAGGCTCGCGATTTTACGTTATACACAAAGCTACGCCACACAGGCGGTGCTTTGATCATCACCACAAGACTTTGCTTTTCAACAGAAGCCCTGATCACTGCATCTTAGCATGCCACACAGGCAATTCATGCCATGCGACTGATGTCCATCGGTATACAACCTCTGAGCTCGTGCGTCTCAGAGAAGGGCGTTAAGCAAAAGAATAAATTCTCCGCCGCCAAACTGATGTATATTTAATAGAGATCAATCGACACAGAATAAAATCCAATGTCAGACACATAGTCCATTTACAAGTCCGTTCTGGATCTGAACGAAACCTGAGGCACTAAATACCTCGCAAACCCTTCGATCACCACGTACGTCTGGAGGATCACCACTCATTATCCATATTTTGGGATGCCTCCCAATCAGGACTTCGGTTACCATCCAAACGAGGTGAAGATCTCCGGTCTTCGACCATCGTCTTCATCTTCGACTTTCAATCGTCGGTCAATTATTTGAAATGAGAATTAACTCGGCCTTTTCAAATAATTTACGTATATTTAGAATTTCAAATCAATTTATTTCAATGGTTAAATTATTTGACAACACCAATCTTGTTCTTTAATGTAATTTTCACACCAAACACATTCAACCATCAAAAGCCACATAAATCGAGCAAATTCAGTTTATTTCTATTCCATATCTCTTATGATATTTTATAACTATTTATCGCTATTTTTATTTATTTTAAAATAGCTAATTTATTCAAAACGACGCTTCGGGCCATAAAGCGGCCGTGGCGCTGTTTTTCTTCAGATTTGATTTAAACATATCTGAAAATCTAACCGTTGGATCTTCACAAAATTTACATCATTAGAAAGGTCTTTTCAAAACGAATCCAACGGTTCCAGTTCCGGGAAAATCCGACGGTCAGATCTCCCGGTACAATCGTTTGAATTTTCGATTTCAAAATACGAACTGCAGCGTCGTTATTCGATTAAATATATAATTATATTTATATATATATAAATATAATCGCTTCTGGCGCTGTTTTTCTTCAGATTTGAATTAAACATTCCAGACAATCCAACCGTTGGATTTTTACAAGGTTGGTGCCATTGGGAAGATATTTCCAAGGCGAACCTGACGGTTGAGGTTTCGGGAAAATCCAATGGTCGGATTTCCCGCACTAGTTGTTTGAAATCATGGTTTCAAAATACGAACTGCACGGCTTCGTTTCATTTTAATTTTATTTATATTTATATAAATATAGTTCATTCAATGATTTCCATATCGTTTTCACTTCAAATATTTTACTAACACCTTAAAATTTTGGAAAATTTCGCCATAACCTCCCCTGCACTGGGAGCATCGGGAAATCGCAAATAGCTTTCCCGGTCCTTCTAATCTCAAAAAGAAAAAGAAAAAGCCAAGCGGCTAGCCAACAGGCTCATAAAATCATCACCCAAACAAAACAGTAAATGTGTACCTATTTGTCGGGCACAAAATTTTATTCCTCTCCTCTAGCCCCTTTGCTATAACCTGTTCAATGAATATGCATGTACATATATATAGTTCTTATCATTTATCATTTTCTATTCAACTTCATATTTGATTTCTATTTGGTTTAAAAACACCATTCATTCTAATGTTACATACATAGGTACAAATCATTTCATTAGCTAATTAATGAATATTTCAACTCATATATGTTTATTTGAACAAGTGGCTATTTTTAACACTTCACATTTCAACGATTTGTACATATAATGAAAATGTGATTTTTTTTTATTGTAAAACAACTCATTTCAAAACACCATTATTTTATATATTTCATATTGGTGATAAAAATAGGATTTTTCTTATAAAACAATTTATTTCAAAACGAGATTATTTTACACAGTTCATATAGTCGATAAAAGATGATTTTTTTTATCAAACAGTTTATTTCAAAATATGAATACCATTCAACACATGAATTTCAATTCAACGAATGAATATTGATTCAACACATGAAGGTTTTCTATAGTTTCTATATATAGATAGAAATGTGATTTTTATATTTAAAACGCGAATACCATTCAACACATGAATTTCTAATCAACGAATGAATATCAATTCAACACATGAAGGTTTTCTATAGTTTCTATATATAGATAGAAATGTGATTTTTATATTCAAAACGCGAATACCATTCAACACATGAATTTCTAATCAACGAATGAATATCAATTCAACACATGAAGGTTTTCTATAGTTTCTATATATAGATAGAAATGTGATTTTTATATTTAAAACGCGAATACCATTCAACACATGAATTTTTAATCAACGAATGAATATCAATTCAACACATGAAGGTTTTCTATTCAATGAATAAATATAGTTTAAGCAGATGAAAATAATTCAAACACACGAATATTATTCAAAATTTCGGCAGCATAACGACAGGGTAGTTAAAACCGGGACTGTCCCTAGTACGGCTCCTCGCTCTACCTTAAAACCTCGCGGTTTTTGACAATGGGAATCATGCATCTAGTTCGCACGCAGGCGGCATGTATATATTTATTTCATTTCCACAAAACTAATCCTATGTGGTTTCAACCAAATATTTCTCAACCACAAATGGGTATTTTTCAACCACAATCAACCAATATCAACCACAAACAATCCCTAACAACCATTCGATATCAATCAATTTTCACACCAATTTCAATCAATAAATATCGTCCATGGTTTGTGGACGAGGGGCGTATATATATATATATATATATATATATATATATATATATAGCAATTCACTTTTATTTCCACACATATATATATAGCTAGAAAAAGAAATTGAAGAGTGAGAAATTCTCACCGAATAGCTAATTCAATCCCATGACTCTTCTTTGCATAAATCTTCACCGTTCTCGCCTTTTTGTCACTTTCGCCCGTAGCCACTACATATATAAAAAATCGAATTTTTACTTCGCTATTCAATATATAAAAATCGAATTTTTACTTCGATGTTCAATATATAAAAATCATATTTTTACTTCGATGTTCAATATATAAAAATTGAATTTTTTTTACATTATTCAAAATCATCTCTTTGCTAAGATAAAAATTCTATCTTTTCATAAAATAAAAATCCTTACTTTCTTCATACGATGTTATATATAATAAAAATCTCATTTTTATTCTACGCTACATGGAGAAACCGATCTCAAATACAAACTGAATTTAAAATGTTTTTAAAACTGATTTTTGATTTTCTAAAAATCATCTCCCTTAAATAAACCAAACGAAAGTAAATAAATGAAACAAATAAAGACTTACCTTGATTGGTTTTCTACTGGGTGGGGGTTTCTATGCTTTGAAAAAGGAGAAGGGAGGGTCGCGGAGCTGCTGTCGACGGAGGCGAGGAGGGTGCTGACATCGGTGGTGGCGCGGCGTTGGTCTCCAGGTGCGGTGGCTTCAATGGTCTCGAACTGAGGAGGGCTCGCGAATTGGGGCGTCGCGATGGCTTCAGGGGGGGCGATGTCGCTGGCGGGATCGACGGACGAGGGGGAGGCGGCGAGCGACGTGGGGGCGATGACGTGAGGGGTTCCGTCGATCTCGATTTAGGGCTTAGGTTTTTTTTTTGCTTAATGAAATCGGGGGGGGGGGGGGGGGGCAGAAAGAAAAAGGGAGGAAGATATTATATTTTTTTATTTTATTTTATTAATTAATTTAATTGCATAAAGTTGACTTTTGCCCACGACCTCGAACGAGGCCCACCGACTGTCGCCCCTAGCGTTTTACCCCCATTCCGAACACAATGGGATATGTATCGCAAGCTGATTCGACCATTTCGATCAGTTTCTGTTAAAATCAACATATAACTCTATATATTGAATTTGAACGCGCATTTCAATTTACCGGGGGCACATACTAACTCTAAAAATTCCAGAAAAATATTTTCTAGCTTCGTATTTACGATACGGTGCTAACAAAACTAGTTTCGTCGAATTGCGAGACCGTTAGAAAAATGACCATTTTCCAGTCGATTAAAATCAACTGAAACTGGTCAAACGCGTTTTCCTTTGCCACGTTCACATATTGAATCGAAAAATTATGAAATTTGGAATCTAGCAATAACTTTACATCACGGACCCAACAAAAGTGGTTTCATCGAAACCCGAGGTCGTTTGCAAAATGTCCATTTTTAAGGGCCTGAATTCCATAGCGACTATTCAGAATTTTCGACTGGACATATCTTTTGATTCCCACTATGAAATTTCGATTGGTCGGATTTGTTAGAAAGATATCATCAAGTAGATCCTAATGTTTTTGGTTTCACTAAAATCCGGATTGTTCTGCACCCGGTACAGTCCGACAAAGTTTGAATTCAATTTTTGAAACTACAGCGCCATTTCAGGCCTTGTTTATAATTATAACTAATTATATTCATTTTCAATTGTCGATTCAAACTCAGTTTTCATCGCCATTATTTAAAATATTTATTTTAAATATTTAAAATCCATTATTTTAGCCAATTTAAAAATTTTAAATTGGTTCAGATTTTCTGGGTCGTTACAATCTCCCCCACTTAAAACTTTTCGTCCCCGAAAAGGAACAAAGTCAAAAGTGGTTTGATAAATCTACAATCACACAACACAACAACCAATCCAATTGTTTTTAACCTTCAAAAATATACAAAACAAATCCTATACCCTTTTTAAAAAAAATCATTCAGACTATATAATTAAAAGTGCACATTTATGAAAAGAAGATAACAATAGAGTAGAGAATCGAATGGTAGTGCAAAGTAGGTTAAATGTACCTTGCACCGGAGTCAATCAGAGATATCTACTCGGCATCTAGGATAAGCTTTCTGAATGCTCTCCTCAGTTTCCCAAGTACAATCTCGCGGATCTCCACTCCATTGCACTTTGACTAAGCGAACCTTCTTGTTCCTCAGCTCTTTGGTTTCTTTGCCTATTATCTTTAGCGGCTCTCTTCTCACAGCTAATTCTGGGGTTATTTCAATGTCATGTTGAGCTGCTTCTTCCACGATCAAGTCTGGATCATGAACGTGCTTTCGAAGTTGAGATATGTGAAATACATCATGAATTTCAGGCAACCAATTAGGCAGTTTGAGCCTATAAGCAAGAGTTCCGATCCGTTCCAGAATAGGAAACGGACCAATGAATTTGGGCGCCAGCTTTCCAGTTTTTCCGAACCGGATAACTCCTCTCATCGGCGATACTTTCAAATATACATAGTCGCCAACTTCAAAGGATATATCTCTTCTTCTTCTATCGGCATAGCTCTTTTGTCGGCTTTGAGCGGCGAGTAATCGCTTCTTAATAAAATCGACTTTGTCGGCAGCTTCTCGAATCATATCGGGACCCAACACAAGTCTATTTCCAGGCTCGACCCAACAAGCAGGAGATCGGCACGGTCTACTGTACAATGCTTCGAATGGCGACATTGTCAGACTCGCCTGGTAGCTGTTCTTATAAGAGAATTCAGCCAAATGCAGATTGTTTTACCAGGATCCACCGAAATCTATAACACAAGCCCGCAACAGATCTTCTAAAATGCGATTCACCCTCTCAGTATGACCGTCTGTCTGAGGATGATAAGCGGTGCTCAAGTTTAACTTCGTTCCTAGCTCGACTTGAAATGCTTCCCAGAATTTGCTAGTGAATATTGTATCTCTATCACTGACTATACTGAGCGGCACTCCATGTAGTCTAACTATTTCCCTAAAGTAAATCTGCGCCAGACTCTGAGCAGTTCTGTTTGATCTGACAGGTATGAAATGGGCGGTCTTCGTGAAGCAATCTACGATCACCCAAATACTGTCATTTCCTTTCCTGGTTCTAGGCAAACCATCAATGAAATCCATGGAGATATGCTCCCACTTCCAACCCGGAACTTCCAGTGGTTGTAATAATCCAGCCAATTTCTGTTGGTCACTCTTGACTAGCTGGCAAGTAGGGCATCGGCTAACATATATTGAAACGTCTCTCTTCATAGCCTTCCACCAGAATGTTCTTTTGAGATCTTTATACATTTTGGCCACGCCAGGATGGATACTCAGCTTGGACTTGTGACACTCGTCTAACACTTCCCTTTTTAGCTCAGGAATGTCAGGAACACAAATCCTTCCTTTTAACCTCAAGGTCTCGTCGTTATCTATTTGGAAACACGAGGGTTCGCCTTTCTGAATCCTTTTGAACATATCCTTAATAAAGTTATCCTCCTTCTGAAGAATAGATATTTTGTCAATCAAGGATGTTGTGATAATAAAGCTGGCGATCATTACATTCTTTCTGCTTAACGCATCATCCACGACATTGGCTTTTCCTGGAGTGTATATAATTTCAAAGTCATATGCTGCAAGAAACTCCAGCCAATGTTGTTGCCTCAAGTTCAAGTCCTTCTGAGTGAACAGATACTTTAACGACTGGTGATCTGTAAACAGTTCAAATCTCTCGCCCAGAAGATAGTGTCTCCAGATTTTCAAAGAGAATATGATAGCCAATAACTCAAGATCATGAGTTACATAGTTTTTCTTGTGCGGCTTCAGTTGACGGCTAGCATAAGCAATCACTTGACCTCTTTGCATTAACACTGCGCCAAGGCCTTCTCTAGAAGCATCAGTCCATACTTTTAAATCCTGGTTGCCATCGATGATGGTTAACACTGGAGATGTCGTTAATCTCAACTTCAGCTCTTCGAAAGCCTCCTCACTTTCTGGAGTCCATTTGAATTTAGAATGCTTCTTTGTAAGCTTCGTTAAGTGACCAGATATCTTCGAAAAGTCTTTAACGAACTTCCGATAATAGCTAGCCAATCCGAGAAAACTGCGGACTTCAGTGGGAGTACTAGGTTGTTTCCAGTTCTGAATAGCTGTGATTTTACTTGGATCCACAGCGATTCCTTCTTTTGATATGACGTGGCCTAGAAATTTTACTTCTTCCTGCCAGAAGATACACTTGGAAAATTTGGCTTTTAGTACATTCCGCCTGAGAATTTCTAACACTTGTTCCACATGCTTTTCATGTTCGGCCTTTGATTTAGAGAAGATTAGAATATCGTCAATGAAAACCAGAACAAATTTATTCAATACTCCTCTGAATACTCTGTTCATTAGATCGACGAAATAAGCGGGAGCGTTACATAAGCCGAACGGCATTACTAACCTTTCGTAGAATAAGTCGGGACCTCTGAATGCTGTCATTGGAACACATTCTTCGGCAATTCGAAGTTGATGGAAGCCTGTAGCTAGGTCCATTCGTGAGAATACTTGTGCTCCATTTAATCGATCCAACAAATCATCAATCCGCGGCAATGGATACTTGTTCTTTATTGTCTGTTTGTTCAGATCACGATAATCCACACATAGACGTAGAGTACCGTCTGATTTTGGGACAAATACCATGGCTGCACCCCAATAAGAGAAACTAGGCCTGATCAGACCTTTCCATACCAGCTGTCGTGTTTGATTGTCTAATTCCTCCTTCTCTTTCAAGGACATTCTTCGAATAGCGTGAACTACTAGCCTTGCATTGGGAATCAAAGCAATCTTGAAATCTATTTCTCTTTGCGGAGGTAAGCAAACAACTTCTTCAAACACATCCGCATAGTTCTTGACGACAGGAATATCTCTCACTAGGTCGGGAATATTCTCTGTGATTTCAGGGACATCTTCTATTTGAGCTGGAGAAACATTCAAAGCTGCCCAGAAGTCTTTTCTATCAGTATTATGACCTTCACAGGGAATGGTTATATATAATCACCTGATTTAATCTTGGCCTTTACGACTCTGTCGGCACATTTAACTTCAGCTTCAAATTTGGTCAGCCAGTCTAACCCTAAGATAAGATCAAACTCTTTAAAACTCATGACGACTGCGATGGTAGGAAATCAATAACGAGAAAAAGAAACCGATACTCTACAAACCCAACTGAGATCGATGGAACCCCCAACCGGATTCTGGACAGTCATTGGTTCTTTGAGCTTCTTCAAATTCAAATCCAGTTTCTTAGCTGCATCTTTCGAAATGAAGCTTCGTGACGCGCCTGTGTCAAACAGTACTTTGACTGCAATGTTTTAGGTAGTAAGCGTTCCTTCTAAGACATCAGCCCTTTCTTGACTTGTTGAGGGATCAGAAGTTTCTGCTACTTCATTCACTTGAACTACTTCAGGCTTCTTTAAGAGCCAGCAATCCTTTGCGAGATGACCAGTCTGCCTGCATTTACTGCAACCTCTTTTCTCTTGGAAATTCTTCTCTGATTTAGATCCACTCTTGATTCGTTTCTTTAGAGATCTGCAACTTATCGAGAGATGTCCTTGCTTATTGCAGTTAGAGCATACAGTTGCCGTTACTGGTTTCTTCTCAGCTTTGGCCCTTTTCCTCTTGGCACTGGGCTTCTTACTGACCTCAGACGTTGTACTGGCCTCAGGACGATCAGTTTCAGACTCAATTTTATTACTAGAGCTGACTTCCTCCTCGTCGCGCAACATGCCTTTCTTATTGAGATCTTCATATTGATAAGCCATATAAATCATTTCTGAAAAAGGAAGCTTCACATGCCCCAATACTTTATTCTGGTATTTCCATTGAAGCCCGTGAATAAATCTCATATTTTTCCTCTTCGGATTTTGAATTAGATGAGGAGCAAAGTGAGAAAGTTCATTGAATTTCTTATGATATTCGGGAATGGTCATGTCTCCTTGTATCAGATAAGAAAATTCATCGCATAATCGCTCAGTTGCTTCGGGAGGAGTAAATCTTTCTAAGAAAATCACTTTGAATCTGTCCCAGGTGATATCACCTTCTGGATTATCCTTAATAACTAAATCCCACCAGAACAAAGCTTCTTCTTTGAGCACCCAGGAGGCCAGTAATCTTTTCTGGTCATCCCTCATCTTTAATGCTTCAAAGATTTTCTCAACCGAACGAATCCAAGCTTGTGTTTTCATAATCGCTTCTTCACCCGAGAAAGGTTTTCCACCCAGATTTCTATATTTCATAAATAGAGCTTCTATATCCGGGTCAGTATTACTTCTTCTGTTTCTGGCACTCATTTTCTAGTTCCTCTGCAAATAGCAGATCAAGTGTCAGGTCAACAGGAAAGATATTTCAAAATATAGAGACAAATACTTGAATGTAAATGTGTCTATCCAGGTGTTATTTCATTTTGCTACTCATACTAGGATATTTCTGATCCTATCTGTATGGAGTTACCCATCCTAGAACACTACTGGTTCTATTTCTGACGAGTTCGTTCAAATGTTATATTCCAGAACTAAGCTTAACCAAAGCTCTGATACCACGTAGAGACGACCCGAAATCCCGTTCTAATGGAAACAAGGGTTATCTTTGGAATATAACACAAAAACATATAAAAGCAGAACAGAATTAAATAAATACACCAGATAATGAACAATAGAATATACTGGATAAAAGTAATCATCAGATTTACACAGTATACAGGATCTTACTTAGTACAAATACAGTTCAGCTATACATAAATGTCTACAGCGGAAAACAAACAAAATATGTACAATAGGAGCTGAACAGCATAAAAAGAGATGAATGATAGAATCCATCTTCAGCTCCAGCTATCCAGAAAGAACCAGCTAAACATGAATACAAGGCTGCCCGTGTAGAAAAAGGGGCACCCGAGTTTGAAAGTGAAACAAACTACGAGTCAGTCATGGGACTGGTATGAGAAATCTACTCAACACATATATTGTTTGGCTAATCTCAGGACCACGCCACTTTCGTGGAACGGGTTTACTCCATTGGATTGCCAGTGCTTTAAAACAAATCTTTCTTTTAAACATCGCTATGCTTTTTATAAAAATGAAGCCGTTATAAGACTCGGTTCCCATCACACAATGCAATGCAAACCGGAGGATAGAGTTTTTTCCTTATAACAGCCAAAATATGATTGATACGAATAAAACAAAGGCATTTGATATTATTGCTAGTGTTCTCATGTTTTGAAAACAATTACAAATCATAACTATCAATCATAGACGGCATTAATGCCCCATACCACTATGTCGCCATATATAGGTATACAATCAAAACCGCACAGTCACGTATTTGGAAATTGGATTTCCGTCATGAACCAAGGCAAAAGATAGTCCTTACCGAATTCGTGACTCTCTAGCCCGAGCCATAGGATCAGAACGCATCAACCCTTTAGATCATCAGGGCCGGTCCACCGATGTGGATTATTATGCCTGAACAATACGTTTCCCCGCCCTTTGGGGCGTAGACGAGCCAACGAATGACTCCATCGGACCCGGATCGTCCGATCAAACCGAGGCGCCTCGCAACAGCAACAACCACATAGGTGAAAAGTATATAAATGTCAGGGCTGGTAGGTCACTGACACCACCCTAGCTAGAAAGAAACGCATGCCCTCCCTGAGGTCCTTCTCCCGTTTCTGGTTCATACCGGGGTGTGAGGCTCGCGATTTTACGTTATACACAAAGCTACGCCACACAGGCGGTGCTTTAATCATCACCACAAGACTTTGCTTATCAACAGAAGCCCTGATCACTGCATCTTAGCATGCCACACAGGCAATTCATGCCATGCGACTGATGTCCATCGGTATACAACCTCTGAGCTCGTGCGTCTCAGAGAAGGGCGTTAAGCAAAAGAATAAATTCTCCGCCGCCAAACAGATGTATATTTAATAGAGATCAATCGACACAGAATAAAATCCAATGTCAGACACACAGTCCATTTACAAGTCTGTTCTGGGTCTGAACGAAACCGGAGGCACTAAATACCTCGCAAACCCTTCGATCACCACGTACGTCTGGACGATCACCACTCATTATCCACATTTCGGGATGCCTCCCAATCAGGACCTCGGTTACCATCCAAACGAGGTGAAGATCTCCGGTCTTCGACCATCGTCTTCATCTTCGACTTTCAATCATCGGTCAATTATTTGAAATGAGAATTAACTCGGCCTTTTCAAATAATTCATGTATATTTAGAATTTCAAATCAATTTATTTCAATGGTTAAATTATTTGACAACACCAATCTTGTTCTTTAATGTAATTTTCACACCAAACACATTCAACCATCAAAAGCCACATAAATTGAGCAAATTCAGTTTATTTCTATTCCATATCGCTTATGATATTTTATAACTATTTATCGCTATTTTTATTTATTTTAAAATAGCTAATTTATTCAAAACGACGCTTCGGGCCATAAAGCGGCCGTGGCGCTGTTTTTCTTCAGATTTGATTTACACATATCTGAAAATCTAACCGTTGGATCTTCACAAAATTTACATCATTAGAAAGGTCTTTTCAAAACGAATCCAACGGTTCCAGTTCCGGGAAAATCCGACGGTCGGATCTCCCGGTACAATCGTTTGAATTTTTGATTTCAAAATACGAACTGCAGCGTCGTTATTCGATTAAATATATAATTATATTTATATATATAAATATAATCGCTTCTGGCGCTGTTTTTCTTCAGATTTGAATTAAACATTCCAGACAATCCAACCGTTGGATTTTTACAAGGTTGGTGCCATTGGGAAGATATTTCCAAGGCGAACCTGACGGTTGAGGTTTCGGGAAAATCCAATGGTCGGATTTTCCGCACTAGTTGTTTGAAATCATGGTTTCAAAATACGAACTGCACGGCTTCGTTTCGTTTTAATTTTATTTATATTTATATATTTATATATATATAGTTCATTCAATGATTTCCATATCGTTTTCACTTCAAATATTTTACTAACACCTTAAAATTTTGGAAAATTTCGCCATAACCTCCCCTGCACTGGGAGCATCGGGAAATCGCAAATAGCTTTCCCGGTCCTTCTAATCTCAAAAAGAAAAAGAAAAAGCCAAGCGGCTAGCCAACAGGCTCATAAAATCATCACCCAAACAAAACAGTAAATGTGTACCTATTTGTCGGGCACAAAATTTTATTCCTCTCCTCTAGCCCCTTTGCTATAACATGTTCAATGAATATGCATGTACATATATATAGTTCTTATCATTTATCATTTTCTATTCAACTTCATATTTGATTTCTATTTGGTTTAAAAACACCATTCATTCTAATGTTACATACATAGGTACAAATCATTTCATTAGCTAATTAATGAATATTTCAACTCATATATGTTTATTTGAACAAGTGGCTATTTTTAACACTTCACATTTCAACGATTTATACATATAATAAAAATGTGATTTTTAATTGTAAAACAACTCATTTCAAAACACCATTATTTTATTTATTTCATATTGGTGATAAAAATGGGATTTTTCTTATAAAACAATTTATTTCAAAACGAGATTATTTTACACAGTTCATATAGTCGATAAAAGATGATTTTTTTATCAAACAATTTATTTCAAAATATGAATACCATTCAACACATGAATTTCAATTCAACGAATGAATATCGATTCAATACATGAAGGTTTTCTATAGTTTCTATATATAGATAGAAATGTGATTTTTATATTTAAAACGCGAATACCATTCAACACATGAATTTCTAATCAACGAATGAATATCAATTCAACACATGAAGGTTTTATATAGTTTCTATATATAGATAGAAATGTGATTTTTATATTTAAAACGCGAATACCATTCAACACATGAATTTCTAATCAACGAATGAATATCAATTCAACACATGAAGGTTTTCTATAGTTTCTATACATAGATAGAAATGTGATTTTTATATTTAAAACGCGAATACCATTCAACAAATGAATTTTTAATCAACGAATGAATATCAATTCAACACATGAAGGTTTTCTATTCAATGAATAAATATAGTTTAAGCAGATGAAAATAATTCAAACACACGAATATTATTCAAAATTTCGGCAGCATAACGACAGGGTAGTTAAAACCGGGACCGTCCCTAGTACGGCTCCTCGCTCTACCTTAAAACCTCACGGTTTTTGACAATGGGAATCATGCATCTAGTTCGCACGCAGGCGGCATGTATATATTTATTTCATTTCCACAAAACTAATCCTATGTGGTTTCAACCAAATATTTCTCAACCACAAATGGGTATTTTTCAACCACAATCAACCAATATCAACCACAAACAATCCCTAACAACCATTCGCTATCAATCAATTTTCACACCAATTTCAATCAATAAATATCGTCCATGGTTTGTGGACGAGGGGCGTATATATATATATATATATATATATATATATATATATAGCAATTCACTTTTATTTCCACACACATATATATATTTAGCTAGAAAAAGAAATTGAAGAGTGAGAAATTCTCACCGAATAGCTAATTCAATCCCACGACTCTTCTTTGCATAAATCTTCACCGTTCTCGCCTTTTTGTCGCTTTCGCCCGTAGCCACTACATATATAAAAAATCGAAATTTTTACTTCGCTATTCAATATATAAAAATCGAATTTTTACTTCGATGTTCAATATATAAAAATCATATTTTTACTTCGATGTTCAATATATAAAAATTGAATTTTTTTTTACACTATTCAAAATCATCTCTTTGCTAAGATAAAAATTCTATTTTTTCATAAAATAAAAATCCTTACTTTCTTTATACGATGTTATATATAATAAAAATCTCATTTTTATTCTACGCTACATGGAGAAACCGATCTCAAATACAAACTGAATTTAAAATGTTTTTAAAACTGATTTTTGATTTTCTAAAAATCATCTCCCTTAAATAAACCAAACGAAAGTAAATAAATGAAACATATAAAGGCTTACCTTGATTGGTTTTCTACTGGGTGGGGGTTTCTATGCTTTGAAAAAGGAGAAGGGAGGGTCGCGGAGCTGCTGTCGACGGAGGCGAGGAGGGTGCTGACATCGGTGGTGGCGCGGCGTTGGTCTCCAGGTGGGGTGGCTTCAATGGTCTCGAACTGAGGGGGGGCTCGCGAATTGGGGCGTCGCGATGGCTTCAGGGGGGGCGATGTCGCTGGCGGGATCGACGGACGAGGGGGAGGCGGCGAGCGACGTGGGGGCGACGACGTGAGGGGTTCCGTCGATCTCGATTTAGGGCTTAGGTTTTTTTTTTGCTTAATGAAATCGGGGGGGTGGCCAGAAAGAAAAAGGGAGGGAGATATTATATTTTTTTTTTAATTTTATTAATTAATTTAATTGCATAAAGTTGACTTTTGCCCACGACCTGGAAACGAGGCCCACCGACTGTCGCCCCTAGCGTTTTACCCCCATTCCGAACACAATGGGATATGAATCGCAAGCTGATTCGACCATTTTGATCAGTTTCCGTTAAAATCAACATATAACTCTATATATTGAATTTGAACGCGCATTTCAATTTACCGGGGGCACATACTAACTCTAAAAATTCTAGAAAAATATTTTCTAGCTTCGTATTGACGATACGGTCCTAACAAAACTAGTTTCGTCGAATTCCGAGACCGTTAGAAAAATGACCATTTTCTAGTCGATTAAAATCAACTGAAACTGGTCAAACGCGTTTTCCTTTGCCACGCTCACATATTGAATCGAAAAATTATGAAATTTGGAATCTAGCAATAACTTTACATCACGGACCCAACAAAAGTGGTTTCATCGAAATCCGAGGTCGTTTGCAAAATGTCCATTTTTAAGGGCCTGAATTCCATAGCGACTATTCAGAATTTTCAACTGGACATATCTTTTGATTCCCGCTATGAAATTTCGATTGGTCGGATTCGTTAGAAATATATCATCAAGTAGATCCTAATGTTTTTGGTTTCACTAAAATCAGGATTGTTCTGCACCCGGTACAGTCCGACAAAGTTTGAATTCAATTTTTGAAACTACAGCGCCATTTCAGGCCTTGTTTATAATTATAATTAATTATATTCGTTTTCAATTGTCGATTCAAACTCAGTTTTCATCGCCATTATTTAAAATATTTATTTTAAATATTTAAAATCCATTATTTTAGCCAATTTAAAAATTCTAAATTGGTTCAGATTTTCTGGGTCGTTATAGCGGTCGTTCGTGAATTTCGACTATTGACTTCGAATGGATATTACGGGAGATCCGACCGTCGGATTCTCCTAAAACCGGAACCGTTAGGTTCGTATCGAAAAGTGATTTCTGACGAATATTTGAAATTAGAAATCTAATGGTTGGATTTGGAATTATGTCCAAATCAAATTTGGAAAAGGTCGCTGTAAGTGCAGTTCGATGGCCGTTGATGGAAATCGACAGTACGGGCCTCGATAAAATTATTAAAAATAGTAATAATTTGTGTAAAATCATAAGAAGTGACTTGGGAAGAATTGGGATGAAAAACTCCATATTTGAAAAGATAAAAATAGATTTTTATCGAAATGAACTAGTTTTGAACTAGAATTATAATTCATTTATTTTTTGAAATAAATAAAATGAATTTTAAATGGTTTTGAAATATAACCAGAATTTCCAATATATAAAGTGGAAATGGATTTGAATCGAAATTGTCTTCGAAATATTTCGATGTTGGATTTCGTGATGATACAGATATTGTTATGGGAATTTGAAAGATATATTAATATCGTTATTTCCAATACGATATTTGTTGGTCTTAGAATTTGATATTGAATATAAGCCGGTATATTTTCTATTCAGAGCCTTGTATTTAATATCAAATGTGATTTGGGTTTGTTGTGAATGGTGTCTTCATTAACACTGTTCTTAAGCCCAGTTGAGAAAACGATTAAACCTTTTTATTTAGATTTAATGAAGTGTACCAATTAAATAACATTTAATTGGAATTGAATTGGTATTGATTTTTGGGTTTATCATGAACAGTGTTTTAAATAACACTTGTTCTTTAGCCCGATAATTAATGGAATGTGATTTTGGGGTTTATCGTGAACCGTGTTTTAAATGACACCGATTTTTTAACCCAGTTAAAGATTAAAACTAAGTGGAGTTTTAATGAATCTTTAATTAGATTCAAAAGATCGAGAATGGAGTATCACCAGTTTTGCTCCAGGCGATAGTTAAATCTTTAATTAAATTTGAACGTGAAATGGTAATTGAATTTACCGACAACACCGTGGTGTTAGATATGAAGTATGACCAGTTTTACTTCATGGGACGAATAGGTTGGGATTGGGAAATAAAATAAATGATTACTTCGGTGTGGTTCGCTAATCCCGACTAGTTTGAATTGATATTCAAGGAAGATTAAAGAATAAATTAAAGGAATTTATCTTTGATAAAATTAATGGGAACCTTTCCCAAAGTATAAGAATATTTGAATAAAAGAATATTCTGAATTGGAATGAGGCGTATATTGTGTTTGTGTTACACTTGTTTATTATATACGCGGGTTATTCAGAAAGACCGGGTTTATCCCATTCTGAATAAGTGATTCGACGTGGTGTCGAAGATGAAGACGGTGCTTGAAGATCGGAGGTCTTCACGTCGTTTGGATAATTACTGATGATCTTGATTGGGTTGTACACCCAAGAGGAGGGAATCAGTTAGTGGTCGTCCAGACGTACTTGGAGATCGATGGATATGCGGGGTACTAGGTGCCTCCGGTTTCGTTCAGACCCAGAACGAACTTGTAAATGGACTGTGTGTCTAACATTGGATTTTAGTCTGTGTGATTGATTTCTATTAAATATATATCTGTTTGGCGGTGGAGAATTTATTCTCTTGCTTAACGCCCTTCTCTGAGACGTACGAGCTCAGGGGTTATATATTGATGGACATCAAACGCGTGGAGTGAATTGCCTGTGTGTCATGCCTAAGTGGCAATTGATCAGGGCTTCTGTTGAAAAGCAGAGTCTTGTGGTTGATGATCAAAGCACGGCCTGTGTGGCATAGCTTTGTGTAATGTTGATTCGCGAGCCTCACACCCTGGTGTGAACCAAAACTGGAGAGGACGTCAGGGAGGGCATGCGTTTCTTTCTAGCTAGAAGTGGCGTCAATGGTTTTACACGCCCTGACGAGTTTGACTTATGTGGTTGTTGCTGTTGCGAGGCGCCTCGGTTTGATCGGACGATCCGGGTCCGATGGAGTCATTCGTTGGCTCATTTACGCCCCATAGGGCGGGGGAACGCATGTTCAGGGTTTAAGTTTAATCCACATCGGTGGACTGGCCCTGAGGATCCAAGGGCTCACCTATGTCTGGGTCCTGAGGCTCGGGCGAGAGAGTCTTGAATCGGTGAGGACTATCTTTCGCCTCGGTTCACAGATGGAAATCCAACTTCCAAATACGTGATTTTGCGGTTTTAATTGTAGAACTAGTATGGCGACATGATATATGGTACCCGTGCCGTCTATGATTAATATTTATGATTTGAAGTTGTTTTATACACTATGCACTTATAATAGTATCAAATGACTTGTTTTAAACGTACTAAGCTTGTTTGGCTATTATAAGGGAAAACCCTATCCCCCGGCTTGCGTTGCATTGTGTGATAGGACCTGGGCCTTATAATAGCTTCATTTTTTCAAAAAGCATTGCGTTGTTTTGTTATATGCACTGGTATTCTTGCGAGGGAACCCGTTCCGTGTTATACGGCATGGTCCCTTGATATATCTGTTTTAAAGTAAAGTTTTAAATAACTGTTTTAGTTCTCACACCAGTCACATGACTGACCTGGAGTTTATTGTTTTAACCTAAACTCTGGGTGCCCTTATTTTGACATGGGCAGCTAGTAGTTTTGGTTTTGCAGATTTATATTCACAGGATCCTAATTTACAGCTGGAATGATATCCGGAAAGCTTTGTATCTGTATATCTCCTTCAGTTGTGTATTGTATTATTTTCCGCTGCTATGTTGTAATCTCTGATAATTATCGAATGTATTTCATTTATTCATACTTTGTATATTCTTGTATTCTGATAGAATTGTTGTAATATACAATGAAATGTTCTTCTGTCTGCGTTCTTTTGTGGCTTGTTCTCGACTCAATCCGTGATTTCCCGTAAGGGGGGTTTCGGGTCGTTTCATCGTGGTATCAGAGCTTTGGTTTACAAAGCTCAGAGAACAAGACACATTAGAACCATACGAAAGAATTCATCAGAAATTGGATTAGTAATATCCAATGAGAATGACTCGTTAGAGATGGGATCAGTAGTATCCTGAACGGGTGTGAAGAGTATATTTTTAAAAGTGAAAACAATTTTTGTTTTGAAAATTTTAATCAATTATTCGTATTTGATTATTTATTTATATTGAATTTGGACAATCCAGTATATATAGATTTTGCATATACGTCTGATCCACGGGTATTCGAAGTTTTAATATACTGGATAGATATAGAATCACACTCTAGTTGTCCGGAGATGATGCTGATAATGACCATGGCATCATCAGTGTTGTGTTCGAGGGACGAAAGTGGGATTTCTATATGTTTCCTATTGACTGGTGTGAGAACCAAAATTAGATAGGGCTATTATTGTGATTTGGCATCAAAAATATAAAATTTTTTTTGACTATATATCAAAATTATGAATTTGAAAAGCTAATAAACTAATTGATTGTTGGTTGTGTTGTTTGATTATTGTTCGAATTAATTAAATGTTGATCTGTTTAGCCAAATTGAACCAAGTAGTGAATTGTATTGAATGTTTGTCGCGCTTGCTTGCATGTACATGTGCTTACATTGAACAGGTCATAGCAAGGAGGCTAGAGCAGAAGAATAAAATTGTTTGCCCGACAAATAGGTACATGTTTACCATAATTTTCTGTTTTGTTTGGGTGATGATGATTTTGTGAGCCGCTTGGCTTTTTCTTTTTCTTTTGGATTGAAGAAGGCCATGGGAGGCTATATGAAATATCCCGAAGTCCCCGGTGCAGGGGAGGTTATGGCGAAATTTTTCGAAAATTTAGGGTGTTAGCCAAATTTTTGAAAAAATTGAAAAGTTCTTAGAAACTGAAAAGTTGAAGAACATAAGCCATAAAGAAAATAACGGAAGTTGAGTTGATTTGTGAAACAACTTTCGGCTTCATTCCTTTTCGGGGACGAAAAGTTTTAAGTGGGGAAGATTGTAATAACCTGGAAATCCGAGCCAATTTAAAAAATTTATTTTGGCAATTTTAGCGAATTTTCATTATTTAAAATGAATTATTTTAAATAATAACGACGAGAAATTTATTTTGAATGGAATTCGAACGTATATTTTATATAGATCGTCGTTAGAATATAAATATTTATTTATATATATAAAAGGAATTGAAAATGGCGCGGTAGTTCGATAATTCGATTTCAAACTTCAATTGAATGTACCGGGTGCAAAATAAACCGTATTTTAGCGAAACCAAAAATATTAGAATCTAATTGAGAATATCTTTCCAACGAATCCGAAAAATCGAAATTTCATAGCGGGAATCAAAAGATACGCCCAGTTGAAAATTCAGAATAGTCGCTATGCAATTCTGGCCTTTAAAAATGGAAATTTTGCAAATGACCTCGGATTTCGACGAAACCACTTTTGTTGGATCCGGGATGTCTAGTTATTGCTAGGTTTCAAATTTAATAATTTTTCGAATCAATATGTGAGCGTGGCAAAGGAAAACGTGTTTGACCAGTTTTAGTTGATTTTAATCGACTGGGAAATGGCCATTTTTCAAACGGTCTCAGAATTCGACGAAATTAGTTTTGTTAGGACTCTGTCGTCAATACGAAGCTATAAAATATTTTTCGAGAATTTTTAGGGTTAGTATGTGACCCCAGTAAATTGAAATGCGCATTCAAATTCAATATATAGAGTTATATTTTGATTTTAACGAAAACTGATCGTAACGGTCGAATCAGCTTACGATATATATCCCATTGTGTTCGGAATGGGGGTAATTAGCTATGGACGACAAGCGGTGGGCCTCATTTCGAGATCGGAATAAAAAGTCAACTTTTTTTGAAATAAATTAATATAAAAAAATAAAAACTCTCTCTCCTCTCCCCTCTCTCTCTATACTATCAGACCCCTCCGTATCATTTCAATCGAACGAAAGAAAAAAAAGAAAAAAAAGAAAATCGCGTCGCTCAGCCTAAGGAGGCGCCGCCCCCTCCGCACGCGCCACCCCTCCGCACGCCACCCCCCCTCTACACGCCGCCACCCCTCCGCACGCCACCCCCCCCCTCCGCACGCCGCCGCCATCCTCCTCACGCCGCCATCCCCAAAAAACCGACCCCCCCATCTCCAATAACCCCAAATCGAGACGCCTTAGCCCATCCTGGCCCGCCACCATGCCTGACCGCCGCCTCCTACCGATTACAGCCCCTCCCCGTGCCTTCTCCGGCCCCTACGATGGATAAAAGTGATTTCTACTTTATTAAATCAGTTTTTTTATTTATTTGATTTCAGTTCTTATTATATGTGAAGCGAAGAAAATATATGATTTGTCATAACGTGAAGATATGGTTTTTAATTGGCTGAAAATACGATTTTTTATAATGTATAGATAGTAAAGACTCGATTTTTATATATGTACAATAATAAAAATATGATTTTTATCATATGTGAAGTATAAAAATATTCTTTTTATATAGTAGACATATTAAAAATACGATTTTTATATTATATAGATAATAAAAATTCGATCTTTATTATGTAGGAGATATAAAAAATATGATTTTATTCATGTAGAGTAATAAAAATATAATTTTTATTATATTGGTAGCAAGATAAAAATATAACTTTTATCATGGAAGTAGCGTTGTAAAGGAGTGATTTTTACATATGAAGCCGTGATATAAAAGTACGATCTTTATACATATATAAATATAACTTTTATATAGAGGATAGCGTGATAAAAATAGAATTTTTATCTATATAGTAGCGATGTAAAAATAGAATTTTTATCTATATAGTAGCGATGTAAAAATATAATTTTTATCTATATAGTAGCGATGTAAAAATAGAATTTTTATCTATATAGTAGCGATGTAAAAATAGAATTTTTATCTATATAGTAGTGGTGTAAAAATGTGATTTTTATATATATAGCAAGTATACAAAAATGTGACTTTTATATATACGTAGTGGCTACGGGCAACGAAAGTGACAAAAGGCGAGAACGACGAAGATTTCTACATAGTAAGAGTCGTGGCATTTGGTTTAGCTTGGGTGAGAACTTCTCACTTTAAATTTTATTTTCTAGTTATAAAATTATGTACTAGGATGCAGACGGTGTTTAGTAGCACCCGACACCCGTCGTCCACAGACCATGGACAGCTTGTATGCTTGTTTGTTTGATTTTGATGTGTAGTTGATTGTGTGATGTGATGTGAAATGAAATAAAATATTATATAGTTAGAAATATTTATAGTTAAAAATAGAATTTTTAACGTGTATTTAAAATGAAATAAACATAAACAAATCGGACGATTTGTTTATAGACACACATTTGACTGATATTGATTGGGACAATAAATTTTACACATCGCCCTACTGCACAAATAAAATCTGTGTTTGATTGATTGAAACCCCACACGGGTATTGGGATGATATATGACATACACTAATCCCAATAATTAGTTGTATGTCGATCGATCGATTGACAGATTGTCATAAGCGTTAAATATTTATATTTGATGCTTATACAGTGTAGAACACACTTTGGATGATGGTTGATTATTTATCGTCGTTATTTTATACATGCGTTGTAGAAAATCCATATAATTAACATTATATGGTAATTGATTGAGCCTCATTCCAGTTTTGAAGTAGAAATATTTGAAACGAAATATTTGAATAGAAATATTTCAAAAAGAAATATTTGAAAAAGAAATATTTGAAAGAGAAATATTTGAAAAAGAAATATTTGAAAATAGAAATATATGAAGCCGTGTTGATTAGATTTGCGCCATTTTGACGTGAACGATATTTATATCGATTTTATTCAAATTGAAATGAATATTAAAGTGAATTGAATTCGAATTAAAATTGAATAGAATTGAATTCGAATTAAAATTGAAATTGAATAGAATTGAATTCGAATTGAAATTGAAATTGAATAGAATTGAATTCGAATTAAAATTGAATAGAATTGAACTCGAATTGAAATTGAAATTGAATAGAATTGAATTCGAATCGAAATCAAATTGAAATGAATTCGAATAAAATTGAAATTGAATAGAATTGAATTCGAATTGAAATTGAATTGAAAACGAACTGAAATTGAATTAAAAATCGATTTGAATTGAAATCGATTTGAAATGAAATTAAAACGAATTTTTATTGAAAAATTCAATTTTGATTTGAATTTGAAACGGAAGTTGAAATCGTTTTGAAAACACATTTAAAACGATTTATAAAATACGTTTTAAAAGGAAATCGACGAAATATATATAATATATATATTATATATATAATGGCCTGAATAGAACGCGTCGCACCGCGGCCGTTCGTGAATTTCGACTATTGACTTCGAATGGATATTACGGGAGATCCGACCGTCGGATTCTCCTAAAACCGGAACCGTTGGGTTCGTATCGAAAAGAGCTTTCTAACAAATATTTGAAATTATAAATCTAACAGTTGGATTTGGAATTATGTCCAAATCAAATTTGGAAAAGGTCGTTGTAAGTGCAGTTCGATGGTCGTTGATGGAAATCGACTGTACGGGCCTCGATAAAATTATTAAAAATAGTAATAATTTGTGTAAAATCATAAGAAGTGATTTGGGAAGAATTGGGATGAAAAACTCCATATTTGAAAAGATAAAAATAGATTTTTATCGAAATGAACTAGTTTTGAACTAGAATTATAATTCATTTATTTTTTGAAATAAATAAAATGAATTTGAAATGGTTTTGAAATATAACCAGAATTTCCAATATATAAAGTGGAAATGGATTTGAATCAAAATTGTCTTCGGAATATATCGATGTTGGATTTCGTGATGATACAGATATTGTTATGGGAATTTGAAAGATATATTAATATCGTTATCTCCAATACGATATTTGTTGGTCTTAGAATTTGATATTGAATATAAGCCGGTATATTTTCTATTCAGAGCCTTGTATTTAATATCAAATGTGATTTGGGTTTGTCGTGAATGGTGTCTTCATTAACACTGTTCTTAAGCCCAGTTGAGAAAAAAATTAAATCTATTTAGATTTAATGAAGTGTACCAATTAAATAACATTTAATTGGAATTGAATTGGTATTGATTTTTGGGTTTATCGTGAACAGTGTTTTAAATAACACTTGTTCTTTAGCCCGATAATTAATGGAATGTGATTTTGGGGTTTATCGTGAACCGTTTTTTAAATGACACCGATTTTTTAACCCAGTTAAAGATTAAAACTAAGTGGAGTTTTAATGAATCTTTAATTCGATTGAAAAGATCGAGAATGAAGTATCACCAGTTTTTCTCCAGGCGATAGTTAAATCTTTAATTAGATTTGAACGTGAAATGGTAATTGAATTTACTGACAACACTGTGGTGTTAGATATGAAGTATGACCAGTTTTACTTCATGGGACGAATAGGTTGGTATTGGGAAATAAAATAAATGATTACTTCGGTGTGGTTCGCTAATCCCGACTAGTTTGAATTGATATTCAAGGAAGATTAAAGAATAAATTTAAAGAATTTATCTTTGATAAAATTAATGGGAACCTTTCCCAAAGTATAAGAATATTCTGAATTGGAATGAGGCGTATGTTGTGTTTGTGTAACACTTGTTTATTATATACGCGGATTATTCAGAAAGACCGGGTTTATCCCATTCTGAATAACTGATTCGACGTGGTGTCGAGGATGAAGACGGTGGTTGAAGACCGGAGGTCTTCACGTCGTTTGGATAATTACTGATGATCTTGATTGGGTCGTACACCCAAGAGGAGGGAATCAGTTAGTGATCGTCCAGACGTACTTGGAGATCGATGGATATGCGGGGTACTAGGTGCCTCCGGTTTCGTTCAGACCCAGAATGAACTTGTAAATGGACTGTGTGTCTAACATTGGATTTTAGTCTGTGTGATTGATTTCTATTAAATATATATCTGTTTGGCGGCGAAGAATTTATTCTCTCGCTTAACGCCCTTCTCTGAGACGTACGAGCTCAGGGGTTATATATTGATGGACATCAAACGCATGGAGTGAATTGCCTGTGTGGCATGCCTAAGTGGCAATTGATCAGCGCTTTTGTTGAAAAGCAGAGTCTTGTGGTTGATGATCAAAGCACGACCTGTGTGGCATAGCTTTGTGTAATGTTGATTCGCGAGCCTCACACCCTTGTGTGAACCAAAACGGGAGAGGACGTCAGGGAGGGCATGCGTTTCTTTCTAGCTAGAAGTGGCGTCAGTGGTTTTACACGCCCTGACGAGTTTGACTTATGTGGTTGTAGCTGTTGCGAGGCGCCTCGGTTTGATCGGATGATCCGGGTCCAATGGAGTCATTCGTTGGCACATTTACACCCCATAGGGCGGGGGAACGCATGTTCAGGGTTTATGTTTAATCCACATCGGTGGACTGGCTCTGAGGATCCAAGGGCTCACCTATGTCTGGGTCCTGAGGCTCAGGCTAGAGAGTCTCAAATCGGTGAGGACTATCTTTTGCCTCGGTTCACAAATGGAAATCCAACTTCCAAATATGTGATTTTGCGGTTTTAATTATAGAACTAGATGGCGACATGATATATGGTACCCATGCCGTCTATGATTAATATTTATGATTTGAAGTTGTTTTATACACTATGCACTTATAATAGTTTCAAATGACTTGTTTTAAACGTACTAAGCATGTTTGGCTATTATAAGAAAAAACCCTATCCCCCGGCTTGCGTTGCATTGTGTGATAGGACCTGGGCCTTATAATAGCTTCATTTTTCTAAAAAGCATTGCGCTGTTTTGTTATATGCACTGGTATTCTTGGGAGGAAACCCGTTCTGTGTTATACGGCGTGGTCCCTTGATATATCTGTTTTAAAGTAAAGTTTTAAATAACTGTTTTAGTTCTCGCACCAGTAACATGACTGACCTGGAGTTTATTGTTTTAACCTAAACTCTGGGTGCCCTTATTTTGACATGGGCAGCTAGTAGTTTTGGTTTTGCAAATTTATATTCACAGGATCCTAATTTACAGCTGGAATGATATCCGGAAAGCTTTGTATCCGTATATCTCCTTCAGTTGTGTATTGTATTATTTTCCGCTTGTATGTAATGTATTGTAATCTCTGATAATTATCGAATGTATTTCATTTATTCATACTCTGTATATTCTTGTATTCTGATGGAATTGTTGTAATATACAATGAAATGTTCTTCTGTCTGCGTTCTTTTGTGGCTTGTTCTCGACTCAATCCGTGATTTCCCGTAAGGGGGATTTTGGGTCGTTTCAGTTCTCATCATCCAACATAGGGGAAAGGCCAGAAAAAGAGTAAATGGACTCTTTTACCAGTTCCAACACGCCACCGCATTTAATTCTATACTTGGATATATTATTAACTAATCCAGAAAGCCGATTAAAGGAGTCAAGGACATTCAGGATTCCATTGAGAGATTTTATATTTGGATTAGTGAAGAGGAGCAAATCATCAGCAAATAATAGGGAAGATATTCTAGAGGTTTTACATAACAGATGATAATCAATGCACTTAGACTCAAATGCAGATGAGGATAGCTTAGAAAAAAGATCCATGACGCAGACAAAGAGGTAAGGGGAAACTGGGTCTCCCTGCCTCAACCCCTGTTTAGCTTTATAGTACCCAAAATTTGATCCATTAATACTCAAAGAGATATGAACCGTCGAAATACATGTATATATCCAGCTCAGAAAAGGTAGGGGAAATTTATCCTGAAGAGAATATAAATTTAGTATTATACGCTTTTTGTATATCCAATTTTAGCACACATCTAGGAGAAATATGAGAACGATTATATCCTTTCATCAACTCAGCAGCAAGAAAAATGTTATCAGCAATGTCTCTCCCCTGAAGGAATGTACTCTGGTTTGGAGAAATTATTTGAGCAAGCGCGTCTTTCATTCTTCTAGCCAAAATTTTTGAAATGCATTTGTATAATACATTGCAGCAAGCTATAGGACGGAACTGAGAAACCGTATTCAACATGTTAACCTTTGGAATTAATGCCAAACGAGTTGCATTGATCCCCGCTATCATTTTACTATGCAAGAAAAAATTCTTTACTGCTTTTATTACTTCCTCACCAATAATCGGCCAGCAACATTTAAAGAAGTGAGAGTTGAATCCATCAGGACCGGGCGAGCTCATAGCTTTCATTGGAAAAATAGCATTTTTAATTTCTTCTGAAGAAATTTCCTCAATCATCTTATTTTTTTGATCATTACCTATTGCAGGAAAGTCAATACTAGAGAAAGAATCCAAAGATACTGGATCACCAGCCGAGTTACCTAATAATGCAGTATAGTGTTGAAGAAAAGCACGTTGAACTTCATCCGTTCCTTCACATAAGGTACCATTGCTATCGAGAATGTTGTTTAATGAGGTAGCAGCCTGTTTTATCTTCAAGATTTATGAAATCCCGATGTGTTCCTGTCTCCAATAATGTTCCACCTTACTTTTCTCATTCGTTTAGCCATCTTCGCTTCATTAATATTATACTTCGACAATTCAGATAAAAGAAGCTTTTTTTGCGTCGAAAGATCAATTATTTCAGCATCATTATGGCAGTTCTGAATAGCTATTTGGATCTGAAATAGTTTATTTCTGAATGATTTTGAAAGACTAGATCCATCCCCATAGTTCTCCTTAGACCAGGTCTTCAGAACATGTTTTAATCTCTTTAGTTTGACCTGAACTATATACATTGGATTTCCATGCACCTGCAAATTCCAACAATTAGTTACAGTAGTTATAAAATTAGGATGCTCCATCCAGTTATTAAAAAAATGAAAATGTGGACTGTTTTCTCATGTAGTTCTTTCCCCAATCCACTACCATGGGGGAGTGGTCAGACAGATAAGGAGGATGGATGGAAGAACAAAGAGACGGCCAGGGATTAAGGGCAGCAAGATTCATGAAAGATTTGTCGAGTTTGCAATATGTTCTAATAGCATTTCTAGAAGAGTTGTTCCAGGTAAGAAGGAATATATGATAATTATCATTGTTTTGAAATAAAAATATGTTAACAATAAAAATTCGCATTTTATTGTATATAAGAAAAGACTAAAAATGATCATTATTGGAAATAAAAATATGTTAACAATAAAAATCACATTTTTATTTTATGAATAGAATTTGTAAAAATGATCATAATTTGAAAAGAAAAATATGTTAACAATAAAAATTTCATTTTTATTGTGTATGTAGAAATATGAAAAATGATCATTATATGAAATGAAAACATGTTAACTATAAAATTTACATTTTTATTGTGCTTGTAGAAAAGATGAAAATATGTTGTCATTTTTAATGTGAAGGCATTCATTTAAAAAGATTCAAGTGTAATAAAAATGTTTTGACATTAAAATTACATTTTTAATGTAAGATTGAATCATAAAAAGGATTTAACATATGATAAAAATACTTCAACATTAAAATTTACATTTATAATGTAAGATTGAATCTTTTGACATTAAAATTACATTTTTAATGTAAGATTGGATCATAAAAAAGATTTAAGAAATGATAAAAATACTTCAACATTAAAATTTACATTTATAATGTAAGAATGAATCATTAAAAAGATTCAAGTGTAATAAAAATGTTTTGACATTGAAATTTACATTTTTAATGTAAGAAGGAATCATTAAAAAGATTCAAGTTTTGACAAAAATATTTCAACATTAGAAATTACATTTTTTATGTAAGGAAGAGTCATAAAAAAGATTCAAGTTAGAAAAATATGTTTTGTTAGATCAAAACATGATTCAAGTTAGAAAAATATGTTTTGTTAGATCAAAACATTAATCATTGACATGTTATCAAAGTAAAAAAAAATCATTTGGTAAATATGTTTTGTTAGATCAAACATTGATCATCGACATGTTAGCAAAGCTAGAAAAAGAACCATGTGTTAAAATATATTTTTGGTTAGATAAAAATATTCTATTATCATGCGTATGAATTGTACAAAATTATTTAAAGAACAAATAATTTGAAATAGTTGAACGAATTATATAAATACATATATATATATATATTAAAATAAAACGAAACACGCGCGGTAGTTCGCGATTTGGAATCGCAACTTTAAACGATTATACCGAAAGATCCGACCGTCGGATTTTCCCAAAACCGGAACCGTTGGGTTCGCTTTGGAAAGATCTTTCCAACGATATAAAATTTGCTAAGATCCAACGATTAGATTTTGAGAAATGTGTAATTCAAATTTAAAAAAACAGCGCCAGGGCCGTATTGACTTGAATTATCGTTAAATAAAGGAGGTTATTTTTATGTAAATAAAAATAGCGATAAATCGTTATAAAATATTATAAACGATATGGGATGAAAAGAATTGATTTGAATAATATATATTCGCTAATTATTTGAAAAGGCCGAGTTCATTCTCATTTCAAATAATTATAGACGATTGAAAGTCGAAGATATTGAAGACGGTGGTTGAAGACCGGTGATCTTCACATCGAATGGACGACTACTAATGCCTTTGATTGGAGTTGCTGCCTTGAAAGGGTTATAGTGGTAGTTGTCTGAACGTACTTGTTGATTTTCCGGATATGCGAGAGCCTCTCTTCCGTATTGGACATATGGAACGAGGAATAAGGTGTCTCCGGTTTTGTTCAGACCTATTATGGACTTGCAAATGGATGTGTGTCTGACATTGGATTTTATTCTGTGCTGATTGATTCTATTAAATATATATCTGTTTGGTAGTGGAGAATTTATTCTCTTGCTTAGCACCCTTCTCTGAGACGTACGAGCTCAGTGGTTATATATCGATAGATATCAGTCGCATGGTGTGAATTGTCAGCGTGGCATACCAAGACGCAAATGATCAGGGCTTTTGTTGAAAAGCAGAGCCTTGTGGTTGATGATCAAAGCACTTCTTTAATTAGCATAGCTTTGTGTATAGCATTGATTCACGAGCCTCATATCCCTGTATGAACCAGAAACGGGAGAGGACTGCAGGGAGGACATGCGTTTCTTTCTAGTTAGGAGTGGTGTCATGGTATGGGGCCAGACATTTTTACTTATGTGGATGATGGAACGAGGCGCCTCGGATTTGAGTCCCTAGTGGCTCTTGAATTATGCCCCATAGGGACGGGAAACGTATTGTTCAGGAATTGCCGATCCACTAAAGCAAGTGTGGATCGGCCCTGCTGCTCCAAGGGATGATGCGTTCTGTTCCTGAGGCTCAGGCTAGAGAGTCTCGAATTCGGTAAGGACGATCCCTTGCCTTTGTTCATAATGGAAATCCAACTTCCAATACGACACCGTGCGGTTTTAATTGTAAAATTAGTATGGCGACATAGTATATGGTAGCTATGCCGTATATGATTGAAATTGTTTTTGAAACATATAGACACTAATAATAATATCAAATCTGCTTTATACGTTTCAAGCATATTTGGCCATTATAAGGTAAAACTCTATCCTTCGGTTTGTGTTACATTGTGTGATGGGACTAGTGTCTTATAATGGATTCATTTTTCTAAAAAGCATTGCGTTGTTTAATGATTTATTTTATTTCATGCACTGGCAATCCAATGGAGTAAACCCGTTCCGCGTTAGCGGCGTGGTCTTGTGATTGACCTTATTACTAAATTAGTTAAGTAGATTTTTCATACTAGTCCCATGATTGACTCGTAGTTTGTTTGACTTTGCAAACTCGGGTGCCCTTATTTTCCACATAGGCAGCCTTGTATTCAAGTTTTAGCAGACTCATTCTGGATAGCTATGGAGCTGAAGATGGATTCTATAATTTCTATTATGTTGATCAGACTTCATTTAGTTTATTATGTTTGATTCCGCTGTAGATATTTTATATTAAGTTGAAAACTATATTATATACTAAGTATGATCCTGTTATGTTGTGTACCTCTGATGATATATTATTTCCAGTGTAATTTGATGTACATTATCTGGTTTAATTCTATGACTCTGTTCTGCTGATATTGTTTATGAGTTATATTCCAATGATTATACTTGCATCCGTGGCATGGGGGTTTGGATCATCACAGTTGGTATCAGAGCTTTGGTTAACCTTAGCTCCGGAATATAACATGTTAACGAACTCGTCAGAAATAGAATCAATAGTATTCTAAGACAAGTGACTTATTATAGGTAGGACTAGTAATGTCTTAGAATGAGTATAGCAGAATAAAATACACCCCCATAGATGCATTTACATTTAAATATATGTCTATATGCTTTACAATATCTTTCCTGTTGGCCTGACTCTTTGTCTGCTATTTGCAGACATAGTAGAAAATGAGTGGCAGAAACAGAAGAAGTAATTCTGTGGTTCAGCAATCTAATGAGCCAATTGTGCTCCCACAATCAGAACTAGATCTAGAAGCTCTAGTAAAGAAGTATCGAAATCTGGGTGGAGTACCATTCTTGGGCAAAGAGTCGGTTATTGAAACACAAGCATGGATGCATTCTTCTGAGAGAATTTTTTAAGGTTTAAAGCTGAGGGATGATCAGAAATGACTACTGACATCTTGGACACTCAAAGACGAAGCTTTAATATGGTGGGAAACTGTTTTTAAGGAAAATCCAAAAGGTAATATTACCTGGGATAGATTTAAAGAAATGTTCAGAGAAAAATTTATTCATCCAGAAGCAACTGAACAACTATATGATGAGTTCTACCATTTGAAACAACGAGATATGACCATTCGGGAGTATCGGAATAAATTCAATGAACTTTCTCGCTTTGGCCTAGAACTAATACGAGATCCTATAAGGAAGAATCTGAGATTTATTAATGGACTTCAAAAGAAATACGAAGGTAGAGTAATTGCTCATGTGAATTTCCCTTTTTCTAAGATGATACAAATGGCTTGTCACTATGAGAGTCTTGATAAGCAAGATGCTTTGGAAGATGAAGAGGAAGGCAGTTTTAGCAGCAAAAGGAAATTTGAAACTGATAGTCCTGAGGCAAGTACGAAGCATGAGGTCGGTAAGAAGCTTAAAGCCGATAAGGAAGGGGTTAAATCTAAGAAAGAACCATTAACGATGACAACATGCTCTAACTTCAATAAGAAAGGACATTTGTCGATAAATTGCAAATCTTCGAAGAAATGAAAGAATGTTGGATCTAAATCCAACAAAGAGTTTCAAGAGAGAAGGAGATGCAATAATTGTCATCGGACTAGTCATCTTGCCAAAGATTGCCAACTTTTAAAAGGGGCCAAAGTGGCTCAAGTCAATAAAGTGGCAGAAGCTCCAGCATCCTTGACTAGTGAGGAAAGGCCAGATGTTTTGGAAGGCACTCTTACTGTCAACAATATTCCCGTTAAAGTATTGTTTGATATGGGCGCTTCACGAAGTTTTATTTCAAGTTTTATGGTCGAGAAGTTGAATTTAAAACGGAGGTGCCTTAAAGAATCCATTAGTGTTCATAATCCGATTGGGGGTTCCCTCGTTCTTAGTTGGTATTGCAGAGTGCCTTTCTCCTATTCCCAATATCGTTTTTCATTTGATTTGATTGTTATGAATCTTACTGGATTCGATATTATACTTGGATTAGATTGGTTGACCAAGTACGCGGCCGAAGTTAAGTGCGTCGAAAGAATTGTTAGGGCGAAGACCAAGTTTAAGAGCTATATAACGATACCATGCATAAGCTCAGATTCAGATAGAAAAGAATTTTGGTCTTCTTTAGAACTTACTCCCACTGTTATTGAAGATATCCCTATCATTAAAAACTATGTGGATGTGTTTGAAGAAGTTGATAGCTTACCGCCACGGAGAGAAATTGACTTCAGGATTGATTTAATTCCAAATGCAAGGCCAGTTGTGCATCCTTTTCGAAGAATGACATAGAAAGAGAGAAGAATTGAGTAATCAAACTCAACAGCTTTTATGGAAAGGTCTGATCAAGCCCAGCTTTTCGAATTGGGGTGCAGCAGCAGTGTTTGTTCCAAAGTCAGACGGTACTCTCATATTATGTGTTGATTACTGGGACCTCAATAAGCAAACTCTTAAGAACAAATATCCATTGTTGTGTATTGATGATTTATTAGATCGCTTGAATGGAGCGCAAATATTTTCTAGAATGAACCTAGCTACAGGTTTCCATCAAATGCGTATTACCGAAGAATGTGTTCCTTTGATAGCTTTCAGAGGTCTAGACATATTTTATGAGTGGTTAGTAATGCCGTTCGGCTTATGTAATGCTCCTGCTTATTTTGTCGATTTAATGAACAGAGTATTCTGCGATGTTTTGAATAAATTTGTGCTGGTTTTCATTGACGACATTTTAATCTTCTTTAAGTCAACTACCGAGCATGAGAAGCATTTGGAAGAAGTTTTGGAAATTCTGAGAAAGAATGTATTAAAGGCAAAATTCTCTAAATGCATATCCTGGCAAGAAGAAGTAAAGTTTCTCGGTCATGTAGTCTCGAAGGAAGGAATTTAAGTGGATCCAAGTAAAATCACAGCCATTCAAGATTGGAAGCAGCCTGGCACGCCTACAGAAGTCAGAAGTTTTCTAGGATTGCCTGGCTATTATCGGAAATTCGTTAAAGATTTTTCGAAGCTATCTTGTCCATTAATGAAGCTTACCAAGAAGCATGCAAGGTTTAATTGTATGCCTAAATGTGAGGTAGCTTTCCAAGAGCTGAAATTAAGGTTGACAACTGCTCTAGTGTTGACTATTATTGATGGAAATCAAGATTTGACAGTCTATACAGATGCTTCTCTTGAAGGTGTTGGTGCAGTATTAATGCAAAGGGGCAAAGTCATTGCTATGCTAGCCGTCAGTTGAAGCCGCATGAGAAGAGATGTCCTACTCATGATCTTGAGTTGTTAGCCGTCGTGTTCGCTTTGAAAATATGGAGGCACTATCTTTTGAGTGAGAAGTTCGAATTATACACAGATCATAAGTCATTAAAGTATCTGTTCATCCAGAAGGACTTGAATTTGAGGCAGCAGCGTTGGTTAAAATTTCTTGCGGCATACGATATAGATATTTTGTATACTCCAGGGAAAGCCAATGTTGTAGTAGATGCGCTTAGCAGAAGGAATGCCGTTATTGCTAATCTCATTATTACACCTTCATTGATTGACAAAATCTCTACTCTTCAGATGGATGATGAATTTATTCAGAGGATTAGTAAAAGAGTTCGAGAAGGCGAACCCTCGAGTTTCCAGATTGATAACAAAGGAGTTCTGAGGTTATTAGGCCGAATTTGTGTTCCGAATATCCTGAGCTCAAAAGGGAAGTGATGGATGAATGTCACAAATCCAAGCTGAGTATTCATCCAGGGGTGAGTAAGATGTATCATGATCTAAAGCGTACGTTCTGGTGGAAATCTATGAAAAGAGACATTTCCATATATGATAGCAGGTGTTCTACTTGCCAGCAAGTCAAAAGTGATCAGCAAAAACTTGCCGGATTGTTACAACCATTGGAGGTTCCAAATTGGAAGTGGGATCAAATCTCCATGGATTTCATAGATGTTTGCCCCAAAGCAAGAAAGGCAATGATAGTATTTAGGTGACCGTAGACTGTTTCACGAAGACCGCCCATTTCATTCGTGTGAAGTGTACTAGAACAACTCGAAGTCTGGCGTAGATTTATTTCAGAGAAATTGTCAGACTACATGGAGTTCCCGGTAGCATTGTTAGTGATCGTGATCCGATATTCGCTAGTAAATTCTAGGAAGCATTCCAAGAGGAGCTGGTGATAAAGTAAAATTTGAGCACCACTTATCAACCTCAAACAGATGGCCAGACTGAGAGGGTGAACCGTATATTAGAAGACATGTTGCGAGCATGTATTCTTGACTTTGGAGGATCGTGGGAAGATCACTTGCATTTGGTTGACTTAACTTTTCATATAATAACAGTTACCAAGCAAGCTTACAAATGTCGCCATTCGAAGCTTTGTATGGCAGGCCATGCAGATCTCCCGCATGTTGGGTAGAACCAGGCAATCGACTAGTATTGGGTCCCGACATGATTCGAGAAGCATCAATAAAGTCGATTTCATTAAGAAGCGGCTTCAGACAGCTCAGAGCCAACAGAAGAGTTATGTAGATTCAAGAAGAAGGTATTTACAATTTGCTATTGGCGATTATGTGTACTTGAGAGTTTCCCCATTGAGAGGAGTAGTTCATTTCGGAAAGACAGGGAAGTTGGCGCCTAGATTCGTTGATCTATTCCCTATACTCGAAAGGATTGGAACTCTCGCTTACAGGGTTCGGTTTCCTGACTGGTTGCTAGGGGTACATGATGTATTTCACGTGTCTCTACTTCGAAAGCATGTACATGACCCAGACTTGATTGTGGAAGAAGCAGCACAACAATATTTGGAGATTACCCCAAGCTTAGCAGTGAGAAGAGAGCCAGTGAAAAATATTGGCAAAGAAACTAGAGTTCTGAGAAATAAGAGAATTCATTTAGTCAAAGTGCAGTGGAGCGGAGATCCTAGAGACTGTACATGGGAGACAGAAGATATCATTAAGCAGGCCTATCCCAAGTGCAGAGTGGACATCTCTGATTAGCTCTGGTGCAAGGTATATTTACAATATTTTGCATTTCCATTTTGTTTCCTACTTTACTATTGTTTCCTTTTCGGGGACGAAAAGTTTTTAAGTGGGGGAGATTGTAACAACCCAGAAAATTAGAACCAATTTAACATTTTTATTTTAGTTATTTTTATGAATTTTGAATATTTAAAATGATTTATTTTAAATAATAACAATTTAAAATTTATTTAAATCGAAGTTAGAACATTTATATTTATTTTAATTATAAAACGAGCCTGAAATGGTGCGGTAGTTTAAAAATTCGATTTCAAATTTCAAATGAATGTACAGGATTCAAAACAAATCGGATTTCAGTAAAACCAGAAGTATTAAAATCTGTTTAATTATATCTTTCTAACGAATGTGAAAATCCAGATTTCATAATGGGAATTAAAAGTTATGCCCAGTTTAAAATTAGAAATAGTCGCAATGGAATTTAATATAAAATATAGCCCTTAAAAATAGCCATTTTGCAAACGACCTCCATTTTCAATGAAACCACTTTAGTTGGATCCGAAATGTCAATTTATTGCTAGGTTTAAAATTACATAATATTTGGAATTAATAAGTGAGTGTGGCAAAAGAAAATGTGTTTTGTCAATTTCAGTCAAATTGAATCGACCAGAAAACGACCATTTTTCAAACGGTCTCAAAATGCGATGAAATTAATTTTGTTGGGACCGTATCATCCAAACGTAGTTAGATTTATTTTTCGGGAATTTTTGGAACTAGTATGTGGCCCCGGTAAATTAAAATGTTCATTCTAATTTAGTAATGAATGTTTTATATTTTAATTTAAGGAATAACTGACTGAAACGGTCGAATGGGCTAACAAAACATATTCCATTATGTTCGGAATGGGGGTATTTAACTAGGGGTGATAGTCGTTGGGCTTGATTTCGAGTTCGTATGAGTTAACGGGCCTTTATGTAATTAAATAAATTAAATAACTTAATAATATAAATAAATCACCTAATCAGAATTCATCGTCGAAAACCCGTAACCTTATAATTCTATGGCGGCTGAAGCACGATCCTTCTTCCTCAAATAACTCCCAATCCACTCAACGAAATCACTTGCTCCAGTTGAGGTTTTTGTAGAGATTCCTTCTATCTCCACATCCATACCCGATTTGTATTTTTTCGTTGCGTATTGGTTGGGATCCACGTCCCCAAAGTCGCCGCGTTCAACCTACCACTGTGCTAATGATCTAACATCGAAGTGGGTCCCACCATCAGGCGCAGGTGCGCCGCTTCAAGCTCTTCGACATGGAGAAACCCGATCATCCCCTAGCCCAACGGATTTAGAGAAAAATCGGCCCCTAGTTTTGAACATCTTCTGAAAAGTATACGACTGTTTTAATTTAAAGGTTTAATAACACTTTTAAGCATTGCGAATTCATATTTATTTATAAAAATTATATCTTTTCCATACGATAACGAAATTCGATGAAACAGGAGGCATTGGACTAGTGGCATCGTACATGACATTCTAAAAAAGACTGGAGAATTTTTGGAGCTTTCTATAATTTTAGAGGGAATAAAAAGCAAAGTGAGATTTCTGAATTCAAAAATAAATGAATAAAATTATATTAGGTTGCAGACGGAGTTTATTAGCTCCCGATACCATTGTCCACAGACCATGGATGACTTGTTTGTATTGTGGTGTGATATTGATTACGATTGTGTGTGATTGATTGTGGTTGCAACAAAATTCGTTGTGTTTTGTGCTAAATTCAAAGTGTTATGAAAATGAATTGTATTATGGAAATTTAAAAAAATAATAAACCCTTGTATCGTCGCGAGGCCTAGGATAGCAGAGGTGTCGTACTAGGGTCGATGCCGGTTTTAATTACCCTGCCGTTATAATGCCGAAATTTTCTGAAATATTCATGCGATGGGAAATATTCATGTTATGAAATAAAATTGTTTGAACAATAAAATTTTCATTTTTATTGTGTATGTAGAAATATGAAAAATGATCATTATATGAAATGAAAATATTTTTAATAATAAAAATCACATTTTTTTGTATGAATATGAAAATGATCATTGTTTTGAAATAAAAAAATGTTAACAAAAAAAATTCACATTTTATTGTATATAAGAAAAGAATAAAAATGATCATTATTAGAAATAAAAATATGTAAACAATAAAAATCACATTTTTATTGTATGAATAGAATTTGTAAAAATGATCATAGTTTAAAACAAAAATATGTTAACAATAATAATTTCTTTTTTATTGTGTATGTAGAAATATGAAAAATGATCATTATATGAAATGATAATATGTTAACGATAAAATTTACATTTATTGTGCTTGTAGAAAAGATGAAAATATGTTGTCACATTAAAATTTACATTTTTAATGTAAAGGTGATTCATTTAAAAAGATTCAAGTGTAATAAAAATGTTTTAACATTAAAATTACATTTTTAATGTAAGATTGAATCATAAAAAAGATTTAAGAAATGATAAAAATACTTCAACATTAAAATTTACATTTTTAATGTAAGATTGAAACAATAAAAAGATTCAAGTGTAATAAAAATGTTTTGACATTAAAATTTACATTTTTAATATAAGAAGGAATCATTAAAAAGATTCAAGTTTTGATAAAAATATTTCAACATTAGAAATTACATTTTTTATGTAAGGAAGAGTCATAAAAAAGATTCAAGTTAGAAAAATATGTTTTGTTAGATCAAAACATTAATCACTGACATGTTATCAAAGTGAAAAAAAAAGAATCATTTGGTAAATATGTTTTGTTGGATCAAAACATTGATCATTGACATGTTAGCAAAGTTAGAAAAAGAACCATGTGTTAAAATATATTTTTGGTTAGATAAAAATATTCTTCTTAACATGCGTATGAAGTGTACAAAATTATTTAAAGAACAAATAATTTGAAATCGTCGAACAAATTATATATATATATATATATATACATATATATAAACTAAGCTAAAACGAATCGCGCCCTATAGTTCGCAATTTGGAATCGTAATTTTAAACGACTATACCGAAAGTGGTAGTTCGCGATTTGGAATCGTAATTTTAAACGATTATACCGAAAGATCCGACTGTCGGATTTTCCCAGAACTGGAACCGTTGGGTTCGCTTTGGAAAGATCTTTCCAACGATATAAAATTTGCTAAGATCCAACGATTAGATTTTGAGAAATGTGTAATTCAAATATTAAAAAGACAGCGCCAGGGCCGTATTGACCTGAATTTTCGTTAAATAAAGGAGGCTATTTTTATGTAAATAAAAATAGCGATAAATCGTTATAAAATATTATAAACGATATGGGATGAAAAGAATTGATTTGAATTATATATATTCGCGAATTATTTGAAAAGGCCGAGTTCATTCTCATTTTAAATAATTATATGACGATTGAAAGTCAAAGATATTGAAGACGGTGGTTGAAGACTGGTGATCTTTACATCGAATGGATGACTACTAATGCCTTTGATTGGAGTTGCTGCCTTGAAAGGGTTACAGTGGTAGTTGTCCGGACGTACTTATTGATTGTCCGGATATGCGAAAGCCTCTCTTCCATATTGGACATGTGGAACGAGGAATAAGGTGTCTTCAGTTTCGTTCAAACCTATTACGGACTTGTAAATGGATGTGTGTCTGATATTGGATTTTATTCTGTGCTGATTGATTTCTATTAAATATATATCTGTTTGGTGGTGGAGAATTTATTCTCTTCCTTAGCACCCTTCTCTGAGACGTACGAGCTTAGAGGTTATATATCGATAGACATCAGTCGTATGGCATGAATTGTCATTGTGGCATGCCAAGATGCAAATGATCAATGCTTTTGTTGAAAAGCAGAGCTTTGTGGTTGATGATCAAAGCACAGCTTTAATTAGCATAGCTTTGTGTATAGCGTTGATTCGCGAGCCTCACACCCCGGTATGAACATAAATGGGAGAGGACTGCAGGGAGGACATGCGTTTCTTTCTAGCTAGGAGTGGTGTCATCGTATGGAGCCAGACATTTTTATTTATGTGGATGATGGAATGAGGCGCCTCGGATTTGAGTCCGTAGTGGCTCTTGATTTATGCCCCCCATAGGGCGGGGAAACGTATTGCTCAGGAATTTCCAATTCACTAAAGCAAGTGTGGACTGACCCTGCTTCTCCAAGGGACGATGCATTCTGTTCCTAAGGCTCGGGTTAGAGAGTCTCGAATTCGGTAAGGACAATCCCTTGCCTTGGTTCATGATGGAAACCCAACTTCCAATACGACACCGTGAGGTTTTGATTGTAAAACTAGTATGTCGACATAGTATATGGTAGCTATGTCATCTATGATTGATACATTATGATTGAAATTGTTTTTGAAACATATAGACACTAATAATAATATCAAATCTGCTTTATACGTATCAAGCATATTTGGCCATTATAAGGTAAAAATCTATCCTCCGGTTTGCGTTACATTGTGTGATGGGACTTGAGTCTTATAATGGCTTCATTTTTCTAAAAAGCATTGCGTTGTTTAATGATTTACTTTATTTCATGCACTGGCAATCCAATGGAGTAAACCCATTCCATGTTAGCGGCGTGGTCCTATGGTTGACCTTACTACTAAGTAAGTCAAGTAGATTTCTCATACCGGTCCCATAACTGACTCGTAGTTTGTTTCACTTTACAAACTCGGGTGCCCTTATTTTCCACACGGGCAGCCTTGTATTCAGGTTTTAGCAGACTCATTCTGGATAGCTATGGAGCTGAAGATGGATTTTATCATTTCTATTATGCTATTCAGACTTCATTTAGTATATTATGTTTGATTCCGCTGCAAACATTTTATATTAAGCTGAAAACTGTATGATGTACTAAGTATGATTTTGTTATGTTGTGTAACTCTTATAATATATTATTTCCAGTGTAATTTGATGTACATTATCTGGTGTAATTCATGATTCTATTCTGCTGATATTGTTTATGAGTCACATTCCAATGATTATTCTTGCTTCCGTGGCACGGGGGTTTGGGATCATCACATTCTATAATTAGGAAATATTTATTATTATATTCCTAAAATTCCACTTGGGTTTAAAAAGAATGTTGTGTAAAACATCATTACCACAACCCAATATATTGCATTCAACTAAATCTCTCTAAAACATTGATCTTCGAGACTGAATCTTCCTATTTATGGTTAATAATGAAATCAATCCGGTTAGGGGTATAATTACCTCGCAGACCTTGATTGAACAACATTCTTAACTTCAAAGCAGACAAGACCACTTCCCTCGAATAATCAATACCATAAAAACCAATTATTCATTTTAAACGTATATATATTTCTCTTTCTATTTTTACCAAATTTAATTTATAGATCTCATTTTTGTTATAATGTTCTATTTTAAGTTAGTTTCCTCACCGAATTCTATATATATTGATTTATAGTTATCAATTTTTCTTAAAAATATTCTAACTCCTTAAATTTTCGGAAAAATTCGCCAGCACCTCCTCTGTACCAGTCAATAGCTCAAACCTTGAATTATAACCTCCATTCTCTTCATCCCATACTATTTATCATATATACGTCCATTCCCAATTTATTCCAACTCAATCTAATCATTTTTAACTCAATTCGCTAATTTATTCTTTAATTAGCTCTTTTGCCTATTTCACTTTTTATTCGGACATATCACATTCAAATATAATTTAATTGGCCTATAAACCAATAGAATTCCATTATTATTCAAGTTTCATATTCGATTTCGAATATAAATTCCCGAATCCAATTCATGAATCCAAAACCCAATTTCGATTCAAAATTCTGTTAACTAACTATTCTTCATATTAGTTAATTCTATTCAGTAATAAAAAATCTGACTTTTGTTCCAAAAATCACTTCATCTATTCCACTTGAGTTCATATTTATTTTATAACTCAAATCTGGATTTTCTAATGGAAGTTCAAATTTTATTTACTTAAAATCCTTTTATTAATTTATTAAAGCATTATAGTTTAATAACGATTATGGCGTTGTTTTTCTGTAAATTTGATTTTGACATAACTCAAAATCTATTAGATGAAATCCAGATTTTTCTCTTCCATTAGAAAACTATTATTCAGTCGGTCCTGATGATTTTTGTTTCAAAGAATTCCGACTTAAATTGAGTTCTATATACTCAATATTGAAGTTCGAAACGTCAAATTACGAACCACCACGCTACGGCTAGCTCATTTTAATTATATTTAAATATAAACGCTTAAACTTCATTTATAAATAAATTTCAACTCCATTCTTAAATATTAAATATAAATTAAACCAGTTTACCAAATCTAACTTAATATTCTTGATTATCCCTATCCGTTGATTATTTCATAACTCGGTCATAAATTTATTTATAACTTAATCTTCTATAATAAATTCCAATTCTTTTATAAATAAATTATTTATAGAATTTGATATAATTGAATTTTAATTATAAATTCGTTGGATTTTTCTCAATTCAGTTTAGATTCCGAAATAAAAATAGTCGTTCCCTTTTCGAAACGATTTCAAATTCTATTTTTAAATTCATACTTGAATTTAAACTTCAAATTACCTCTTGATAATTAATTCACTACATTTATAACCATCATTCATAAATTTACTTGTTTTACATATTCAAACACGTTTCATTTAAAAATCTATTTAAAACAAAAATCTTATTTTGGAATATTCTATTTATTATAATTTATCTATATATAACATAGAATCTATTTAAATATTTAATTTTGAATCTTAGTTTCTTATTAATACAATTCCAATATCCTTTGTGGATATAATTTATTTTATAATTTCGTCATAATCTAATTAAATTATCCAATTAAATTGACATTCCGAACATCGGAATAGATTTCATCATTTTCTATTTAAAACGATTCCCAATTATCATTTTAGATTCGCATTTGAATTTAAACTTTCCAATTATCCAATGATAACTATCCATTTTATTTATAAATACCATTTATAAATTTACTTCAATTCCCCGCATTATCCAATGAAAATTATTCCATTTAATCTATAAACACCGTTTATAAATTCACCACCTGTTTTTATTGTTCAAAACAAGTTAATATATTTATAGCCCATTCGAAATTCAAATTTTGTTTTTAGAAAAATAGATTTCCCCTTTAGTTCTCAAAATCACTTTTCACGGTATTTTTATAAATCAACATTTAGGGCCAGTGATATTCAAACATCCAAAAACACCTAGTTATCAATAACAATTTTTCTAACACATCGTATATGATAATATATATGAAAACAAACAATAATAAATTTTGAGGAATCCAGTTGGATCCTCCCAACCAGTTTTCCTACATCCACAGATGTTAGCTAACATAAAAAATACTCACCCTGCTTCAAGGTAGGATATCACGGTATTGATGGCCATCCACTATAATATATTGTAGGGTGCATAGGGTCATCCGCTATTGATACTGCGGGCATCCGCTAATGGTACTTTGGGAAATATCTAGCCACAACCACCAAGCCTATATAACTAATATATATAATAGCCACAATAATATTTCAATGCATCCAAACAACAAACAAACAACATATAAAAATGAATTTAAAATAAAAATTCATTTATAATAAAATTATAAACGAATCCAGAGAGTGAGTTTACTCACCGTGATTTTTGATTTGCACTTGTACCAATTTCAATTACTTTTTTATCCGATTTCCAAGTCTCCGAGCTCCATACGAATGATTTCATTTGATTTATCCTTGCCTTACTTCTTGATTCTTTTCCAACTTGCGAGCACTTTGTTCCCACATTGAAAATCTCTAGCCACCATAATGTCAACTCCGGCACCTCTCTGCATCAACTCGAGCTCATCAATACAAATCGCGCGTTGGCCATGTCTTCACACACCCAATGAAGAAGTGCGACAACGATCTCCTTAATAAAAGCTCTAATTCTGCACGAAAGTGCCATTTCCAATGGCAAACCCCAATTGAGCCTTAATCGATGCTCAACGAAAACTAAATCCCTAATTTGAATTTGAACCCGAACCCTCGATTAAATTTCTGACATGCTCCCTTTCGCGATGGTGGTTTCGAACATCGACCCTCACCGCCAAATCGAGATCACACAAAATAAGAACGAGATGCGAATGGAGGAGACGACCATAGGCGTTGAATGGCTTAATATTTTGGCGATCTTGTTGAATATTTAATTTACACGAATTTTCAAAGAAATTAACATGAGAAATCTTAATTTTCTTTCATGGAATGAACAGAACGAACAAGAAGAAAAGAATGAGGAGTTAGGGGGTATCGCTGGTTATTTATACACGAGGGAAGCAAAATGTAGTATATACACCATAAATTCTCAGATGGCTTTGGAGGGAAGGAATGAAAAATATCGTACACGAAGTGAAAGAAGGAAGTTATTGGCTATGGTATTTGGCTCAGAATTTCCTTGGGTAGAAAGGAATAGGTTTATAGCTATTTATTTTATTTTTTTATAATTTGTTTTGAACCGGTATAATTTTATTTAATTTAAAATACCCTATGATTCCGAATCCTTTTTGAACACAACAACCGGGATTCCTAACGTTACACCGCTATCCTGAACACATTGGAACAAGTTTCAAAGCCTCATTTGATCATTTGGAGAGGATATTAATTCAAATCGATATAATACAATATAAATTCAAAAACAATTAATTCCTCGATAATAAATTATTATTATCATTTATAGTCAAATACAATTTATATTGATCATATGAATCGTTTTGATTCAGTTTAAACTTTGAATTCGATTATTTCGTTTTAGTATTATAATAATTCAATAAATTTGTAATTAAAACGTAATCGATTATTAATTCGATAACTCGATATAAAAATCCATTTATATTATCAACACAACATTTAAAACAATATTAAATGTTTTAATATTAATCGACCAAAAATCTGGGTCATTACACATTTTGATATAAAATCAACAATGAATATTAAGTTATGGCATAACGTTATTCAGTGGTATTCCAGAAAATGTTAGAGTTAACTCACCATCTATTGCAATCAAACTTTTCACATTGTTTCATTTAACTTCAAACGAACATTTGAAATTTTCCTAACGAACCCAATCCAACTTGTACACATAGATATTGTATATACAAATCCAACGCAACTTGTTTCATCTTGATCTGATCTCGTATGAAATAAGTATAAGCGTTACAAGTTTGAATACAAATTAAAATAATTTAATTTAACTGATCTTGTAACAACCCTGAATTTTAGGAACATAAATTAATTATTAGAATTTCAAAAACAAGAATTTCTGCGAACAACGGAATTTGACCATGAAACCTTAACCGTTTCGTTTGTCTCAAAATTTTGGTCAACTTTCATGTTTTGAGTTTCGCAAACGGAGCCCATATGAAAAGTTACGGACGAAAAACAATAACAGACGGAAAATAAATAAAACAGAATATTTTATATATAGAAATAAATATTCCCCCAGCCACCTCATTACCAAGTCGACCGGGGCGGTCGACCGCTGGCTGCGACCGCTTGGTCGAGCCAGGCAGTGGCGGCTAGGGTTTGGCTGTATAATATATTATATGGACAGACGGATGTTCAATAAATCAAATCTAATGGTTCATGGCCAATTCCACTCCTATAAATAAAGGGGTAAACCCTCATTCTTTTCCATAGAAATCTATAGCAGAAGCGGAGCTCTGCCATTTTCCTCCCTCTTCAAACCTAATTTCTTACATAAAAATATATTCATATGCAACAAATCAAAATCCAAATAATATATAATTGAGAGGATTATCAGATCCAATGGAAAAGAATGCAAATTGACACTCCAAATCAGATTCTCTCCTCTAAATTTAGAATTTTGGAATTGTTTGGCCTAAAAGGCTCAAACTTATGATTTGGATACTTTAAAAGTGAGTGGAAAGTTTACGAATACAGTTATAATAGCCTATCTATTTTGTTTGAATTAGATCGAAATTTTTATGCCTATCTCTGTCAGATCTGTTCACTAAATTGTTGTAATTGGATTGACACCCTTCAGATCTGATTGTAAACATTGTTATAACTTGTATATTGTAAACTGTAGTTAGGCATAATATTAGTTGTGGGGTTCTTAAATTTGTTTATACATATTTCCTACAATTATCTTGTAAAATGTGTTGTGGATGTTGCAAAGCACTGTTGATTTGGAAATCAATCCCATTAAACACCATTTAGATATAGCTATATTCCAGATCTCTATTTTCGGTGTTAAGTAATAAATTATGTGAATATTGTATAAAATGTTAAATTTTGTCATTGTAATTTTTTAAAAAAATGTGCCACTTTGTATTCATTGTTGGGTTTTGGCTTAATTGTTGTAAATATGCTATTTTTTCCTCTTTTTGAACAAAAAATGTTATTTTGGATTCACAAGAGGTACGAAAAAAGATTACAAAAGGAAAAGTGATGCAAACGTATGTATAAATATAAATATAAATATTTGTGCGTAGTTTGCATCAAGTATTCTAAAAATATATAAACGTATATATTTCTTGTGAATTTGAAATATGTCAAATCAGGCATAATTTACAATAATTACTGTTAATGGTCTTTTTGGAAGATTTGAAACCTTTTGGCAAGATTGAATGCAGAAAAGAAATGTTTAGTTACTGATTAAACCAAATCATTAAATTAAAAATAATAATAAGAAGAATAAAATATAACTACGTTGACCGCGCAAAAACATAAATATAAATATATACGTATTATCCGTTCAAATCAACGTAAAACGGTAAAGTATGCATACATTGTATTGAATGTTTGAATGATGTTCAATTATGGAATCATATGAAAATACAATCCATATTGAATTAATGTATTTGTGGTGACCATTGTAGTAATCAATATAGTTTATTGCTATAAATGGGACCACAAATCAATAAATAACAATTGTGACCAATGTTGAATAAGGAAAGTAAATATAATAGGATAATGGTTACAATTCCTAAATTAATTAGGATTAATGTTGTACACCCCAATTAGGAAATTTGAATTATAACCGCATTTAGATACGAGGTTAAGCTTAACTTATGGAAGAAGTCTACGCGGAACCGACCGGCAAATCCAGCATCAACAGGTGGTCAGCTTAATGTGAGGGGTCTAATGCGTAAATATAAATGTACCAAGGAACAAGTTTAAGTTTAACTTGTGGTAGAAGTCTGCCCGGAATCGACCGGCAAATCCAGCAACCACAAGTGGTCAACTTAATGTGAGAGGATTGGTTCACAAATAATATATATATATAACAAGCGACAAATAAAGAAACAAGAACAGTAATTGTCTGTTGGGGTACAACAAATAGATACATCAGGATTGATAAAATAAGGATACCCAGTGTAAATGGTTGCCTTAGAAAAATATGGCTGTTATGGTCATAAAGGGAAACAAACAAAAAAATAAGAAGTAAATGGGTGTAATAAGGGGATTAATGAATATTGATGGTTGTTTAAATACTATGTCAATTTAGGGAAGTAAATAATTAAATATCCTAAGATAAAGAGGATATAACTTTCCTTATATTAATGAATATAGGACATAAAATTAAAAGTAGAGTTGGACTTAGTAGGTTAATGATACAAAAATATTATTAACCATAGTAACCAGTGACGATAATAAATCTTATACATATAATATTTATGTGGAGAATAACTAAATGAAAAAGACGTGATGACGTGGCCTACTTTATCCCAATAGGGAAAGGTATTAAGGGCTAATGAGGTACGAATCTAATAATATTCGTGTATAGTCCGCTTCCTGGGTCTTAAGCGGTTGAGGTTGAAGAGTCCACATGGGAATAGGTCTTTCAGTATAGGGGTCTTAAACGACATGTATGTGTAATGCCTACCCAAACTTGGAAACTTAAAATGTCATATATGGCTACCTATCCTATAGGAAGCAGTAAGCGACTAAAGGGGTCATCCAGTAAGGTTAGCTAGAGGTATAGCAAGTGATAAAATTGTTGAAGGTGCTACAAATTTCTAGATAATTCTAAAGAATGTTGAAGATACAACAAATTTCTAGAGAATTCTAAAGATATTAATAAGTTGCCTTATGTATTGTCGTTAAATATGTTACTTGATAAATTAGAATGTTGTATCTAGAAAACTCTATTAACAAAAATTGTAATAAGGTGCCTATAAATATGAGAAGAGGCACATTATATCCATGTACTACAACAAGTACTACAACAAGTACTATAACTATGTACTAAAACTTGTACTACAACTACAAGCAATAAAATTGTTGCATTATTAAAACTTTACTTCCGTTATTTCAACTATTCAACTATCTCCACTACTACAACTACTAACAAGTGGTATCGGAGCTACAACTACTAATAAGTGGTATCAGAGCTTCGTTTGTTCGCATATTGGGAGAAAAAAATTCCAACCATTATAAGCTATGGCATTACTACTTTTTTCGTTGTCGTTTGTTCTCACAAAAGAAAACTTTGAAGATTGGAGTAATAAAAAGAAAGAAGAGTTGATCTCCAAAGGGCTATGGGAGATAGTTGAAAAAGGCTGGCCAAAAGATATTAAAAATATGATGGAGGAGGGGAAAAAATCATTTACAAGTTTGAGACGGAAAGATCTTCAAGCTCGTGTTGTGTTGAGTAAGAACGTCGATGAAGTAGCATGGAATCATATTATTGGAGAATATACTGCAAAAGATTCATGGAATTTATTGAAAGAAATATATGGAGAGAATGACACAACAATAATAGAAGAAAACAAGAAGAATAGTGAACCGGAGACTGATATTAAAGCTGAAAAGTTGGGAGTATAAGAGGAGAAGAAATTCGATAAAGAAAAAAGTATGCTTGCAAAAGCTACAGATCCTGTTGAAAAAAGAGCAGTGCAAAACAACGAAGAAGAAGCAGCATCTGCTAAAGGAAAAGTAACTGCTAAAGAAATGCAAGTGACTGAAATGAAGAATATTGCATGTAACGACCCAGATTTTTGGTTGATTTATTTTAAATATTTAATATCGTTTTAAATATTGAGTTGATAATATAAATGAACTTTTACATTAAGTTATCGATTTAAAAATCGATTTCTATTTAATATTGAATATATTAAATACGAAATATAATTGAAATCGAAGTTAAAACTGAATCAAAACAAATCAGATGATCAATATATATTCTATTTGAATATAGACGATGGTAATAATAATTTATGTTCGAAGAATTTATTTGTTTTGAATTTAAATTATATTATATCAATTTAATATGGTTATTTTATATATACATCCGAATTAAATTTTATAGTCTATTCTGTTGAGTACAGAATAGTGTAATTACATTGAAACGTCGGTCGGTAGGTTAAAATAGCGGTTCGTGATGTTGAGTTAAGAACCCCAATATATTTTTAATGGATAAGCTTGAAATCAAATCGGTATCAGTTTAAACAAACAAAAAATCTCTTCATATCACATTGTATTAATGTATAATCAAATCGAAAATATTTTAAAAAAAGAAATAAAAGATTTGTTATGCACTTAGCCAACCAAATATTTATTACTCGTGTACTTCTGAGCCCCTCTCCACTTCTTTATAAACGCGACATTCTCTGCTATTTTCTTCAGCAAAATAGGAGACTTCAACACAATAAAAATGGCCATTCCTTCTCTATAAGTCACGCACAACTCCGCTCCTCTTGATTCTCATTTTCGGTCCTTAAAAACCAAAATCAAATAAATTCCTCTACATTCCCTTAGTTATTTTCTTTTCAAACTAAAACCGAATCAAATCCCTAATCGCTGCTAAACAAATCGAGTTCGATTCCTGAGGTCTAAGACCTAATTTCGAGTGCGAACGATTAAGAATAGAATCGAAACCCGCAACTAAAAGGGAAAAGAAAGAGAGCGAAATCAGAAATCACGATTTGATAATCGTGAGTTAGAATCTAAAGCTACAATGGATATTTAGAGGCCAGAATGGAAGTCGCGGTGGGTTAGTGGCGTCCAGTACTTAGCTGTCGCGAGCTATGACTGTGATATGACTTCGAAATCGCGATTCCAGGAGCTTGAAACCCAGCTTGAAATACTCGGAAATTAGGAGGAAGTCGCGTTGAAATAATGGTTTGCGGTTGGTGATTTCTGGTAAGATCTTGTAACAGGAAGTGTCGATCGATTCCTGGGGGGCACGGGTCCGTGGTCGAAGACGCGGTGGGTTCAGGGAGTTCAAGTTTCCATAATTTGTGACGAAGTTGAAGTGGAAGGAAGGAGGTGAACGTGTATTTGGCTCAGGGGTTAGTTGCGAGTGTTTTTGGCAATGAAAGATAAAGAAGGGATCGGTGAGCAGCAATGGTTTGATGGAGTACTGCAGTAATTGTGGTTTGATCATGGGTTAATTCTTGGACAATGCTAATCATAAGGTAATTATCTTAAATTATGAAATTTATTTTTAATTATATTTGGATAATAAAGCCATTTCTAAAAGGGATTTTCTAACGCAAACAATAACAGATTTTAAATTCAAGACAAGTCAAAATCATATTGATAAAGACTATGCAAATGGAATTATATTGTAGGGATTTAGAGACCGTTGGAAGTTTTGATTAAATTAAACATCTGTTTAATTTAATCAAAAATCGTGATTTCCAACAGTGAAAATCAGGTGAGTAATTCTCACTCAGAAATTTATTTAAATTTATTTTTATCGTTAAAAATAAATTGTTGGTTGCTTGGATGCATTTAAATAATTTTTGTGGTTATTTATATTAGTTATTTAGGCTTGGTTGTGGCTATTATATATATATATATATATATATATATTGGTGATTGGATAGTTTCTGCAGTACCATTAGCGGATGCCCGCAGTATCATTAGCGGATGACCCTATACGCCCCACGCTATGATAGTGGATGACCTTCATACCATGATATCCTGCCTCGAAGCAGGATGGGTATTATTTATATTGGCTAACGTCTGTGGATGCAGGAAAAATAGGTTGGAGGAATCCAACTGGATTCCTCAAAATTTATTACTGTTTTTTTTCACATATATATTATCATATATGATGTATTATAAAACCCATGATTTGATAATTTGGTATTTTGGATGTTTGAAATATCACTGGGCCTAAATGGTAATTTATAGTAATATCGTAAATAGGATCATGAAATTAAAAAAGGAAAATTCTATTTTTCTAAAATAGAATTTGAATTTAGAATGGGCTAAAGATATTTACTTGTTTTGAAAATAAATAAAACAAGTATTGCATTTATAAACGATGGTTATAAATTAAATAACCAGGGAATTGAAGTAAATTTATAAACGGTGTTTATAAATAAAATAGAGTGATTTTGATTGGATAATTAGGGAATTGAAATGAATTTATGAACAGTGTTTATAAATAAAGTGGAAAAATTATCATTGGCTAATGTGAATATTTAAATTCGAATGTGAATTTAAAAAATAGAAATGGGGAAATCGTTTTAAAGAAATAAATGATGGAATTTATTCTGATGTTCAGAATATAAATTGAACTAAAATAAATCCGTAAGGATTTATGATTTGAATTCGATTAATTCGTGTTTATTTAAATAGAAGTTAGATTGAATATGAAAATAAATTGGGTGTTATATATATAAGTTATTATAAATAGAAATCTCCAAAATAAGATTTTGGTTTTAAATAGATTTCGAAATAGACTTGTTTAAATATAAACAAGGAAATTTATAAAATAGTGCTTATGAATATAATGAATTAATTATCAAGAGATAATTTGATTATTTAGATTCAAATGTGAATTTAAAAATGGAATTTGAATATAGAAAATTCAAATGGAATTTGAATACAGAAAATTCAAATAGAAATCGAATATAGAATTTGAAAATAGAAAGTTGAAATCATTTCGAAAAGGGAACGATGAAATATATTTCAAAATGCGGATTTTTAAACAGAATAGAAATAAATCCAAAGGATTTATAATTTGTCAAAGGAATTGGAATTTAATATAGAAGATCGAAGTATAAATAAATTTATTTCCGAGTTAGGAAAAATCGACAATTTTAGAAAATCGGAAATATTATGTTGAACTGGAAAATTTGATTTGATATATATTAAAAATATATCAGAATGGAGTTGAATTTATTTTAAACGAAGTTTGAAAGTTTATATATATAAATATAATTAAAACGAACTCGCCACAACGCGGCAGTTCGTGAATTGGCATTTAGAACTTCATTTGAGTATATAGAACTCAATTTAAGTCGGAATTCTTTGAAACAAGAATCGTCGGGACCGGTTTAATAATAGTTTTCTAATGAAAGAGAAAAATCTGGATTTCGTCTGATAGATTTTGAGTTATGTCAAAATAATTTTTTTAGAAAAGCAGCGCCAAAATCGTGTAAAAACCATAATGGTTTATATAAATAAATATAAGGATTTTTAAGCAAATAAAAATCCGAATTTCTATTTAGAAAATTTCAGATTTGAGTTGTAAAATATATTTGAACTCAATTTGAATAGTAATTAGTTAATGAGATTTTGAATTGATATTGGGCTTTGAATAAGTGAATTCGATTTGAAAATTTATATTGGAAATCGAAAAGGAAACTAGAATTGAAATTGGAATTCAATTTGGTTATAAGTAAGTTAAATATTTTATTTGTACATGTTATGTTCAAACAAAGAAGTGAAATAGGCAAAATAGCTAATTAGAAAATAAATTAGCGAATTGGGTTAAGACGAATGGATTGAGTTGAAACCAAATAGGAATATTTGGATATGTGTTAAGCAGGTTTAGAATGAAGTATATGAAGAGATATAAATTGAAATGCCCGACCAAAAGGTACACGTTTAAATTCCATATGAGGTTTTGTGCGCCGAATCGGCAAGCCACTTGGCTTTTTGATTTTCTTTTTGAATGGAAAGGGCCTAGGGAGGCGAGTTGAAGTTTGAACTATCGACCGGTACAAAGGAGGTTATGGCGAAATTTTCCGGAAATTTAAGGAGTTAGAATATTCTAAGAAGATTTGATAATTATGAATCGATATATCGATATATATGTATAATTCGATAAGGAAATGAAATTAAAAAAGAATGTTATAAACAAAAAGGGAAATCCATAATTAAATCTAATAAAATTAGAAAGAGAAACGTTACGGATTTAAAATGAATAAGTGGTTTTTATAATGTTGATTATTCGAGGTTAGTGGTTTTGTCCGTTTTGAAGTTAAGGATGTTTTCAGTCAAGGTCTGAGAGGTAGTTATACCCCAACTTGATTGATTTCATTTTTAACTGATAAATTACAAGATCCAGTCTCGAAGAGAAATGTTTGAATAAGAGTTAGTTGAATGTTGTGTTTGGGTTGTTGTAACGATGTTTTACACAACATTCTTTTTAACCCAAGTAAGTGGAATTTTGGAAATATAAAAATAAATATTTCCTAAATATAGAAATGAATGGTCGTGAAACGTAGAAGTAATTGGAATATTTTCCAATTATTAATAAAGGATATTTTCTAAGTATAGAAAATAAGAGATGGCAAAATATGGAAATGTTTTCCAAACAGTGTAAGAGACCAAGACGATTATTGAAAATATTTGGTTAATAAATATTTGTAAGGAAATGAAGAAGTGATCTAATTAATGAAATATTAATTAAGAGGCCTAGTGATTTGTTTGATGGTTGGAATGTTTGTTTATTTTTCTTCGATAGTTAAATAACTGACTATCGAAGTATTTACCAATATTGTTGTCAATATGGAGAGACCAGTTGGATTATTATCCGAGAACCACTCCGTATTGGCAGTAGCGTTGCGAATCAGATTATATGAAGATAATTGAAGACGGAGTAAAGTGCAAGGACTTTTTCTATTAATAGAAATTGTGCCTTCGGTTTCGTTCAGTCCCAGAACGAAGTGTATGGACGAATGTCTGACAGAGTATTTCCAATGATCACATGTGTTGGTCTGTATAGATATATATGGTGGCGGAGAATTTATTCTCTTAGCATAATATCCAGAATGTATTTGTGCAAACCTATTAGTGATTAACGGATCTGACAATGTGGCATTCAAAGTGATTGTGCTATCAATGAATGATAAAAAATCGTAGCCTCAGGCCTCAACAACCAGGAAATGACAAAAATCGGGCAGGCAGCATGGCTATGTGGGTCGCTCCCATTAGGGTGTATAATCACCTATCTAGAGAAATTCCATTTGCTTCTTTAATCTATCAATGTTGTCCCTTTTCGAGAAACGTTTATTGATCCCAACCGTTGGTGATATACATTCGATATGCTTAAGCGAAATGAGTGGTCAGTCATGTGTGGACCGGGTTGCAAGATGTTCTTATTGAACCCAGTGTATCCTCTCTAGAGTACACTGATCGGAAGGTGGTTCCATACCTTGTCATGTTGGAAATCCAATCTCCAATAAGCGCCATGCGGTTTTTGATTTTATATTATATATGGAGCGTGAGATGCAAGTGTTCCACTGGATTCTATTTATTTGATGTAGACATTATTATAGTATCACTGGATTTGATAACAAAAATATTTTGGGTTATTGTAAGGTAAAAACCATCCGTGTTTGTGTGTGGATCGGTCTTACAGTTATCATTTCTTTCGAAAGGATTTTTAAAGTTAAACAAATGATTGGAGTTTACTCACACCAGTCCCATGACTGACCCAGAGTTTATTTTGTTTTGCTTTCCCTAAACTCTCGGGTGCCCATATTTGTACGGGCAGTCAAGTAGTCCGGATTTTTCAGATTCACTTGGAAGAGCTGGAAGCAGGAGGCTTCACCAGTTAGCTATAGACTATCATATTTCCGTTGTGTACTATGTTGTATCTGGAAATAGGTGTTTATAACTGTCCCAGGAATAACTATTGTGCTCTGATGATGGTATGTATATAAAGTTACTGATTTGTATTTCAAAAGTTATGTTATATAATATATTTTATTCGTTCCGCTGTGAGTTTGTGATCTTCGTTTTCTTCTATTCTAATATTTCTTTCTTTCTATTTCTCAATCCTCTAACTTCTTTCTAATAATGATTCGTATTTCTGTGCAATTTAGGTTGGATGTGTGGTGTTATTAGTCAACTCAGATAGTACGGATTTGCGGGCCGTTACATTGTAGGTTGTGTTCATGAGAAAACAGTAGAGATCAAAGAAGAAATTGATTTCAAAACTGGACAGGACTGTCCTAAAACTGTAACGGAGGAAATAAGTCTCTCAGCTGGCGTAAAGCACAATACAACGTCATGGAAAATGATGGATGCTTGGAAAAAAGAAAAAAATAAATCGGGAAGACATAGTAAGATCTCCGATGCGTAGCTCTACTTTGTTCTCATATGCATCAGGTATAGCTAGAAAATGTACAGTGCATAGGTATGCGATGCATAGTAAGCTGATGTCTCTACAAAAGAAGAAAACAAAAAAGAAAATCTGGATAATATCTCTATTTTTACCGGAACACGTAAAATATAAAGATTGGATAGCAATACGAAAGAGTACAAGTATTGCAGGACAGTAGAGCAAGTTGTAGACATTTTCACAAAGGCATTGCCAAGAGCAAGATTTGAGAAACTTCAAACTATGCTTGGAGTTTCCGAAATTTGCATCAAGGAGGAGTGTTGAAGGTGCTACAAATTTCTAGAGAACTCTAAAGAATGTTGAAGATACAACAAATTTCTAGAGAATTCTAAAGATATTAATAAGTTGCCTTATGTATTGTCATTAAATATGTCACTTGATAAATCTAGAATGTTGTATCTAGAAAACTCTATTAATAAAAAATTGTAATAAGATGCCTATAAATATGAGAAGAGGCACATTATATCCATATACTACAACAAGTACTACAACTATGTACTAAAACATGTACTACAACCACAAGCAATAAAATTGTTGCATTATTAAAACTTTACTTCCACTATTTCAACTATTGAACTATCTCCACTACTACAACTAATAACAAGAAAAATACCATTTGTCACGTTATACGGGGCAAGGATATATGCGTGAATGATGGAAGCCTTAACTAGTAGGGCCCATAGTTAGTGCTCTCTAGTTTATAAGAATGTAGAACAAATTATCGAGAGGTATTAAGCGATCAATAATAGGGTCTTAAGTGATCGGGAGAATCCACCTTATCTATCATTAATAGTGAGGCTGAAAACAATAAAGGGAAAGTGGATGGAAAGGTGTATATATAAGAACTTTGCAGTTAGGGCTTCACTTCTCGGTCTAATAATCAGTTAAATTATGGTTTAAGGGCTTCCTAAATATATGCGTAAACATTCTATCTCAGTATTATATCTTGGACCACTACCTTGGGAAAAGTAGTAGGGTCATGCATAAACATTTACAAGGTGAGGCTAGAATCACTAACCTTGGTAGGCATACATCTCTGGTTGAACCAAACATGATACATCTATGTATTATAATCTATGTTGTACATTTCCTGTTCACTAGAATTTTGTTGTTCTGACCCCCTTCCTCATTACAATCACCCGGGCTTTCTAGAGAAGGTCGGGTTCTCACAGGTGTTTTAGTTTGGCTTTCGGTTCTCGTTCTCTCTCATGCTCGATGTTGGAAAACTGACTTACTTTGAAAGAGGTAGTTACTTAAGTTAATACTAGTTATCCTATTTTGTTTCCGCTGTGAGTTTTCTTTTATCGTACTTTGATTATGCGCATACTCATTTATTGCAGGTACCAGATATACACGCTCCATGCTTGGATGTGTTTAACTTTCGATTTTTGTCGAAATTTGGGCATATAAAAGTGTGGAGTGTTACAGATCCCCATCATTATCTAATGCTAACCACCTTATTAACGTTAACAAATCATTTTCGTAATCCCGCTACTTTTCTTCCAGGCAATTTGATAATTTTGAGCCACGCTCTATCCCAAACGACGCCTCTCACCACCACGTCGCTCCATGGGACCACCCACCCGCCACCGACATGCCCATGCTACGCCCCTCCAATGCCAGGTGCGCAAACCCTTCCGGTCGCCTTCGTTCAACTCCAAAAGACCCAAACTCGTACGCAGTCGAACCCCAATTTTCGTCACCACCTTGCTCCATTCAACATCGAATTCCGATTGAAGATTGCTACCATCATGCTCTGCAACTTCCATGTTGACACCACCACCTATCGATAACCGTGATCACCAAAATATGCATCATTAGTTCTGTCAATCGTGGTGATTTCGCCATTGATCTACCACATGGTTGTTGATCATGACCGTTGAGTAGTTTCATCTTATCGAGCTCACCAACATTGTTGTTGATGCTGATGTCTAATAATGAACAAAGTGGCATCGATCGTCGTGACGCGTTGGACTGAGGATTATAATTAGCGGCTCATTTTATTCTGAACAAATGCTAGAGGAAGGAAGGAAGAAGGATTAGGTTTAATAAAAGGATATTTATAGGCATGAATTTATTATATTATATTCACACGATTTTACGTCAAACGTTTCATGTCGTACGACCATACAGATTATTCGATCATTACAAAATTTGAAACTTTACAATAATTAATCATTTCAGATCCGATGAAACTAATTTCATCGAAATCCGAGATTGTTTGAAAAATGAATACTTTCACATGTTAACTAAAATGATTAATAATAATTCGTCTTCAAAACACTCTAATGCATTGATAATAAATTACTATTATCATATGTGTGTGCGCATATATGAATAGAATTTTTCATAGTTACAGAATAAACTTAACTAAATTTTACTCTCAGTATATTCAATTCCAAGTTAAATTAACATTCAAACTCTCCTTTAAATTTAAATTAGGTAAATAAATTCCAAAATCAATCAATTTACTATTCAAATTAAGCAAATACAAATGTATTAAAAATCTGGGTTATTACAAAATGCCAGGACGGGAAGCACGGTTTTGACTTTCGAAATAACCAAAACTTTGCAAAACCATAATAAGGAGGTTTATATTCTTACTCAAGTGAGATATTTATCAACACACCATCAAAGAAATCAACATTAGCTATTTGCGGGAACTTGAACGATGCATTAATTACAACAATATACGAATAATTTATATCTCCTTTTATGATTATTACACCTTTAATGTTCATGTAGCTTTTATAATTGTTGTACTCACATCATGAAAGAGATCTTTCATACCATTTATACTAACAACGTGTTAGAGTAATAAAAATGAAGTTTAGATTGCTTCATACACATATAAAATTGGGCTCAAATGAAGTTAAATCTATCTTCAAATGTCATGGAAATTGTGTCAATATACAAATAGTTGTTATAACAGTTCATTTCGTGTTACCATTTTCTTTGATAACCAAGCGTTATTACTTCATCTGATATAATTGCTATAACTATGTCTAGTCGTATTACTATTTGTTTCTAGGTTGTTATAACCATTTATTTTTACACATATAGAATTACAGTTACAGAAAATGTTGGGCGAAAGAAAAAATACCATACCTGTCTAACGTCTACATAGAACCGTAGAAACAATTGTTATTGTTATCTTTTATGTTCATTTTCTTTGTGTGCTCTCATATTTCATTTCTGATTAACTTATTAAATTTAATTACAGCTTCATATATTAAACAGTGCTATATAAGCATTTCATTACAGTAATAGCCCGTATGACTGAACTCCACATATAGTAAAGTAAATACAAGTGTTATACATCTTACTTTGTTATTCGTTGTCCTTATAAGTTGAAGGTAATGGACCGTTGCATGATATTAATTTGAACAAAATGTTAAAATGGTATACACATTAGAAGGCGGGTTTGGTGTAAACATTTTCATTCTTCATTCATGCATATAACTATGTTTCTATGGGCTGCAGCTCGTAGTCTTCACTTTTTAATGCTTTTTCAACTCTCATATTTTTTCTCTCACTAGGAATGTAATTGGAGACTTCAATCTACAATTTTCAACCTACTTCCTATTTGGCTGAATGTTCTCAAGTTTTTGTCTTTTAATTTAAGATGATTGTTTCTGAATATGTAGATGAGGTTTTAGATAGTAATAAAATATTATTGGTACATTTTTCCAATAATTAAGTGATCCTATAATGAGGGTGCATTGATTTAGTTGTTTGCAATATTTAAATACAATAAGATTTATGCAAATAGCTTAACTTACCACCAGATCTTATTCTTTATATATGAAATTTGTCACATCTTGATTTAATATCTAATGTTTATGTATAATTTTTGGTGTGATTATCAATTATATTGTAATCTTTTCACATAGGCTGTATATTTTTATCAATGATATACAAAATGAAGATGGTCGAATTGGACTAACAACGTTACCAAACAAAAAGATGTGGTACAATATGTTAATTACCATTTATATATTATTAGCAATGCTAACCACATATTCATGTTGCCCATTTATCATATGCAAAGTATTAGTACATACCTAAAAAATAGTATGACCAATATATTTTGTTATTCAATATGATTGTTTGACAATGACAACTCCCTTGAAATAGCATAGGGAGAACTTATAACTTCAAGTTCTACAACTTTTTAATGTTCATATTAATGTAAGGAAAATTTGATTTGTACATGTATGCATGAAAAAAATGTAACACTACGTGCACTTTAAAATCATTTTTGTTATATAAAAAATAGTAAAAAGGAGTGCTTTATAATACCATTTCCTCATGTTTACGTGCATCACATGTGAAAAATTACTTGCAATATGTAGTATGTTTCATGAAAAAAATTTGTAACATGATGAAATCAGTAAGTGTTCTATTGTATACTTTCGTTACTTCTATCATTACTATAATGGCGCATTAAATTTGAAGGTTTGTTATTCATTCTGACCAAATATCTTAAATTTAAAGAAATACTTCCATAAAAAAAATATTTACAAAAGTAAGTTTTGGAATAGAAATCATATTTCTTAATCCAATATTAAGTACCAATAACTTTTGTTATAATTTTTGTTTCGAATGTTGCTCGATGAAACAAAAAAGACTATTTACTCTCTTCATCTGAACTTCACCTTAAATCATATTCACTTTTATACATCTTTTTTCTTTAAAAATGGTCAAACTATCCAAAAAAATATCTTACTAAAGCATTAAAAAAACTCTTTACAAAAGTTAACTTGATCAATTTTACCCTCGAGGACATCAAATATGTTGCATTTCGCATAAACTGGTCAAACTGGCATCTCAGCGATCGAGTTCCTAGATTTATATTATAGTTTTGGCATTATGTTACATTTAACATAATACGACCTTCTATTGTAATAAGTCAATTTGAATACTTGATCTCGCAGCATCGTTTATTAGCTTATTTCAAATGAATTAGTTTCATTGAGGTATTGTATATTGCAAAGTATGACCGCTCACTATATAACGTTTGTATGCAACTGTATATGGATCTAATATCTATAATAGTGTATTGCTTTTGAGTATGGAACACACATAATGCAAATACACGGTCTCGATCAACTAAATACATAAAGGATTAAATTACAGACGCGCTAAATAGATATAAAATTAAGCACTTACATGGATATATAAACGTTCATATGCAATAATCGTTTTTTACTAAGTATATATTATATCCCTATTTGTCAATTATCATTCAAGGTCATGTGTATTAGTGTATGTCTTAATGATAAGTGTTTTATCAATCATTTTAAATGCACTAATTTATCATTGTAGATTATTATATACATTTAACATATATCCTTAGAATATTATAAACGTTGAATGTTAATATTGCATTCTTTTGATAAGCCTTCCGTTAGACTTTTATGTTTCTGCAAATCCTAAGACAAAACATATGAGTCTTTCGACTTAACTAGTGGGTATTAGAGTGTGTTTGTCTTGAGATTCTAACTTTGAGTTTGCTCAACACATCCTAGCCCCACGAAATATGGGTAGCATATTATCAGTTGCATCACATACAACTAATTCACGGTTCATTGTCTTAATTCAATTTTGATGTTGAGTTTGCTCAGGCCCACTCATACCTACCACATAAGGATTCCATATAAGGATGATCTAAGCATAGTATATGTACCTTGAGTATAATTAATATATATATATATATATTGATATTTTACCAATCTACTTAATGTATTAAAAATACTACACAGAATATCCCTAGCCCGAGTTTGCTCAAGAATAACTGAGTACAAAAGTAATTTATTAATAGTAAATGACAATATCATATTGAAGAATCATAATCTTCAATATATCATAATGAGTGATATTGACTTATAGGATAATGTATTTCTTATGAAAGGCCCTCATGATTTAAATGTCAGACATGTCAAAAATCATGGTATACGTACAATTATGTGTCCGCAGCTCTAGTGCAGGTGGTGAGGGTTCCTAGCTCCCCAGGAAGAGGGAGAGGGTTCGATTCTCGCCTCACGCACTTTAGTTCAAATAAGGGGGCTTATCATATGCATAAACCTGATGACCCCGCGGACCGGGTTAGGTGCACTAGAGGGAGTTTTACGGCAGTGCCGGTTTCTCCTCTGAAAATATTAAAAAAAATACGTATGTGCTTATTCTTTAAGTTTAATTAGGGGTTTCTAATGTTCTAATTTTAATTTAAACATTCATATTATATAAGTTTTTTATTATATAACTTCCATATTTTATATTACTTATTTAATAGTCGTATGTATAACATTATATTAATTAAAATTTAGTTAATTAACACGTTAATTAATTTTATATTATTTTAATATAATATTTGTATTGAATATTTATTACATATTATAATCTTTGTTGTATTACACATATATAATATATATGTGTTTATTATATAATCAATTTAATTTTGACAAGTTTATTTAATTACTTAACCTTTAACTTTAATCAATTTTTTTTAACTAGTTTAGATTAACCTTTAATTTATTTTTTTAACCAATTAACCTTTATTTAAATTATTTAATTTAATAGTTTAATTAGATTATATTAAATTTGAGATTTAATTTACAGACATACATCTAAACTTATGATATTTTAATAATTTTAGAAATAAAATAAACATATATTCTAATATATAACACATGTATATGTTTATTAATCAATTAACTTATTTAGTTAATTAATTTACTAATGTTATTAATTACTAATAAATTATAATTTTTTTGAAATTAATATATTAATTTTAAAACATTATTATATAATAAATTTATAATGTATTTTAGCTTATTTTAAGTTTGACTTCTAAATTTAAAGCATTATATTTTTAATTTTCAAACACTTTTAAAAACTAGTCTTAGCATCAGTCCAAAATATATCTTTTCTTTTAGGGCTAATCTTTGTGCTTACATATCTATTTTGAACAAACTAGTAGTCAAGTAGAACAGAGTGCTTAATTGCCCAAACCCAATCCTAGACATTGGATTTCTAAATGCCTTACTAATTGGGTTATGATCTTAATTAGTTAACTCTAGCACAACTAATTAAATCGCATAAATTGTTGGGCTCCAATACCATTGTTGAAATTAAGTTAGGAAATAGTGGAAGTAATGAGAAATTTTCAATTTTGTCACCATATTAATATTTATTGGGCATATGAAGTCTAATTTATTTAGAACGCTTATCAATTTAATTTGAATAAAACCGCTTGTTTCATTTAAATTTACAAATTATAAATATATTTAATTTATATTCAATTAGATATAACGTTACACATATGTATCATATACATTTATGTATGTGTGTGCATGTGTAACAAAATAATTAGTCTATGCCATAATATGCTTATATATAATTGTTGGGATTCATATTGCACTGGACATGTTAGCTCATCTTATGTGTATTAAATGTTGTCCAGATATATGTATGTATGTGATCTGGTTATTTAATACAAATATAAAAAACTATGTAAGTATGTAAATATGTATATGTGAATATACATATATAACTTATTTGCAAAAATCTAATGATTTATATATACTATTACAATAAATATTAAATAAACATATATGTATATGTGTCTAATGTATGTATATACATAACCTATAAAATTTGTTTTTTATAGATCATTTCGTACACACATATCACACACACACAAACATATATATATATATATATATATATATATATAAATGAATTACAACAACAAAATCTAAATATGTAAGGAGTGCTCTATGGCACCGTAATAGCACCTCATTTATCTCCTTTATCGTATCGTGGGCTACACTATTCCAAATATAGTAAAATTTTGTAGATATTCAGTCCACATATAATTGATCATCTACATAAAATTTGGCCTCATTTTGGCATTTTGAGGATAAATTGTTTGATGTTTAAATTTAATAGTTCAAATAATTCTTTAAATGGTGAATAACCAAACTAAGATTTTATAAGGCTGCAAATATCAAAATGACCCCAAATTATGAAGATTCCTTTATGTGTTGATCAAATATCTTTGAAATTTTGTTAGACTTAAATGATCTAGCTCATGATGCGATATGGATGCTAAATGATTTGCTATAAAGTAGGGGTGCCAGAAAGCATTTTTATATACATAAACACACACACACACACACACACACACACACACACACACACACATATATATATATATATATATATATAAGGACTACAGAATATGGATCTTAAGGCTGAATTGACACAAAAATGGATGAATAATATTTATTAATTTATATAAATCTTTTATGTCTGTAGTTAGAATGATGCGATTAACAATAAACACAGATAAACCTAAATGCAACAAAGTAAAAGTATATAACACGCTTGAATTTTTATATTAGTTTGGAGTTACACTACATCCAGTCCAGCATAATTCCTTGTACCAGGTTTCTTTGATATAATGTTGATAAACAATCTTGATTTTAAGGCTGTGGGACCCTCCCTCCAAAATTCCCGGCCTCTAATTAGAATCACTTGTATTATTTTGTCTATTAAGTACACACGCTAGATTTCGCATGGGGAAGGGGAGGGGCAAATAGAACACATAACTGATTAGTGCTATAATCTACCAAATTGACTTAAGGGCTTGACCGCACCCATTATTATAGCATTATGATTTAATAGAGTTTTACAAACATAGATATTTGATTACAATTGATCATATAACTATTAAATTGCACTTTAATCTTTACTTAAGTGAGAGAGTGGAAAGATCACAAAGTAAATGATGGAGATTCAAACCAATGGTAATTGAAGTTGATTCTACTAGCATTTCAAAAGAGTTTGAGTATAATTTGATTTAGAAAACCAGAGATTACAGAGAGGATAGATACACAAGAAAGTAGTTAATAAAAAAACCATTTAGAACTCTGTTATTTATAGAGAAATAACAGCTATGTCTATTCCCAAAGAGAAACGATGAAAAAATACTTCATTTGAAATTTGATATTTATAAATCACAGCTAATATGTTGACATATAGGGATAAAATATGTCGACACACTCTTTGTATCTTTGAAAATCTTTAAAATTTGAAAATTCGTTGCTTTGTAAAATAAATTAAAACTTTGTAAAATCATTAGAATGTTGTTGTTACTACCAAAATTCAATACCAGAACCAGAAGAATGTGAAGGGGTATTACAGTGAATTCGATACCAAATCAGGGGCCTGAAAAGAAGTCTACCGAAACCAAAAGCAAAAGGAAGATAGGAGAAGCCAGGAAGACTAAAAACCGATACTAAAGAATAAAGATGAAGAAAGCAGGGAGTAGGCACATATGTTATCGGCACCGAAACAGTGGATTGGTATGCATATCGACACCGACATAAGGAAGCAAACAGCTCATTGTCGATACCATGAAGATAGTAACAAAGACACGATGCTGATACCAACTTGCAATTTGCAGTTGGCTCGTTGTCGGTATTGGGCAGCAAAGGCGAACGCATGAAGTCAATACCAAGAATTAGTGTTACCCAGACAAACACAAAGGAGAAAGTATGAGGGAAACACAAAGAAAGTTAAGCAATAAGATGCCGAAGCTGGAGCCAAAGTAGAGTCGAAGACAAAACCAAAGCCAAATATGCTGGAATTAAGGCCCCTTAAAGTGGGACGATATCGAAGAGCTGCTACTAATACCATTAAAGTGGGCTGATACCAAAGATCTGCAACTAAAACCCTGAGGTGTGGGATACCGAAGCGCTCAAAGCGGAAGCGGGCTTCCTACCAGGATCCTACCGAAGGGGGTCCAAATTGTCTATAAATGAGACCCTAAGGGTCACATTTTAGGGGACTTTTCTCATTCCACAATCTTGTATTTATTTCTGAGAGATCAAATCCTAATCTCTAAATCGAATTGGGGATTTCCACATCAATTGTAATACATACATGATAAATAAAGAAAGGGAAATCAAGGTCATTCTTACTCTCGATTCGATAATCATATTGTGACCTTATTGATTTAACAGGGAGTTATTACTAACATCATACGAAAAAGATTGAAGTACAAGTGGATCGAAAGGGGAATCATTGAGTTAAATCAATGAGATTTCTTTTTTGATTCATATTCATGCATCAATCCTACTGTAATAAGCCTAACATAACACAACGTTTGAAAGCCTTGTTATGGCCTTATGACATGATAGCTAACACAGCCAAGGCCTTTCAAATGCTGGATCGATGTGAAAGCATCATCTTTGTCATTAAGAACTACGATAAGTCATCATATATAACTATTGTGATTTTTTAGCCTGATTCTTCTTAACACAATCTATATTATTCTATCTTGGATCTAGGGTATACTGAGATAACAGGGCACCTTAAACCTTTTGTAAATTTACTATGCCCTTATTCCAAGGTAACAGTGTTGATTCTTAAGTCTCGTAAGCGTGATACTCACCTCTGGAAGGAAGAGTAACTAATCTTATAACTTGAGGTTTTGATATCTAGGAAACGACAAGTTAAGTTGAGCTTGGTGAAGCTAAGTTATCCTAAAGTGACCTCTAGATTGACCACCCTCTAAATTTCATTATATATGTATTATCAATTCTCAAATCTGGTGTTGACGATTTTTATTGTTAACATTTTGGCGCTAGAAAAAGGGCTTGAACCTCCATCTCTCTTACTTTATTATAAATTAATTTTGTGAATTTGTTGCTTAATGGAAGGAAAGGATGAAATCTAAATGCTTAAGCACCATAAGTGAAGAAGTGGTTCTGAGACCGCTCTTGAAGAAAACAATACTTCATCATTCAACTTAAACACCGCTGAATTAGGCGAACCTCTAATCCAGCACAGTCTCCAAACCCACATGTGTGGACGAAAATGCCATCAAAATAAAGACTCTGGAGAAACAGTTCCTTGAAATGCAGAATCTCCTGCAAGCTGCTCAAACCAAGGGTCTTCTAGGAACACTAGACCAAGTCAAAGAGAAGAAGTTGAATCTCCAAGAAGAAACACACCAGTTCAACAATCGAAAGAAAAAGACTAAGTCAATGCAATTTCCTCTAAGAAAAAAAGACCCAATCTTTTGAAAGTAGATCATCAGGGAAATCAACGCAGCAAAAGTAAGGAGCAATATGGGAGCTCGGTATCGAAGGGTACAGTCTTAAAATACCAGGCTATGAAAATGCAGAGGCTTACCTTAAGGATACGATGAAGAAAGTTGTCAAAGGTTCACTCAGAAGTAAAAGGAAAAAAACTTTAGATGAAAGGGTTAATGATAATGAAAGGGTGGCCCCTTTCACTTATGAAATTATGAATACTATAATACCATCACGCATGAAGATCCGCACGACATTGTATCTTGGGACTACTGATCCAGCGATCATCTTACAACTTTTGATAACCAAATCGATCTCTACAATGCTTCGAGAGTCGTTCGATGCTGATTATTCCCAATAACACTTCAAGCAACTGCCGCAAAGTGGTATCGTCAATATCGGGAAAATACCATTTATTCTTGAAAGCAACAATCTTACGAGTTCTTTGCACAGTTCTACATTTGCAAGGAACCAACTATGGATTACATTGTCATCGCCAACATAAAGCAAAAGAAAAGGAGTCTTTGGGCGACTATTTGAAATGGTTCACTACCAGAGAATGTTATATCAATAGCAAGCATGGATTGCACGAAAATTTGGCTTGCTATAGTTAAGGGTTATTCTTTATTTAACTTAAAAAGACAACATCTTCATGTGCAATTATATTAATGTATGCAATTATTTTAACACACTACACGGTCAATTTGCTTCCACCTTTTGTTTCCCTCCCAACTTATTTTTAGGCCGCCAAAATTTTATTTTCATTTTTGCATTTCTCCCCTCAGGCTTCTCATCTTCGCCCTCTTTCACCCCCTTTTTGATCTTAGTCCTCTTCTTTCTGCCCTTTCTTCCTCAAGCTAACTCAATTCTTCCCCAAGTTCATCGATCTGAAGCGCAAATCTTCAAGCTCGATTTAATCCAGAGCACGATCAATCACCACAATTGGAAGGCCGTCAGAAGCACAATTTGATCCGAATGCGAGTCTTCAAGCTGGATTTGATCCGAAGTTCAATGACCTGAAGGCCGCCAGAAGCGTGATTTGGTTCGAAGTTTAATTCTTCAAGCGCGAGGATTAGGTATATTTTCTGAATCTTTTAAACCTGCACGATTGTAAGGTCATATTTTTACCCATCTTTCATTCATTATGTTAGAATCATTCTACTGTGCACTGAATCCTGATTTAGTTGCTAGTTTTCAGTTTTAGTGATTTATGATGCTAGAATCTGGTATTTGTATACCATATTTTCATAATAATCATTTACTGGAAGAATGAAATACTAGAGTCAAAATTAGTATTTAAAGCATGTTTAATTCATAGTTAAGTTAAAGCATGTTAATGACAATCGGATATGTTATTCCTCTATAGAAGTAGTAAACTCCAAGGGAAATTTCATCGACTGTTTTCCATTTGTATATTTCAGTTAACTTGATAAAGAAATGATTTTCACACACCAAATTGAGTGCAATGAGAAATATGCTTTTTGTGGTGCAAAACAAAGCAATGTGGAGGATATTTCTTTTAATTCTTCTACCAGGGAAGTGGTCAACATGTACATAACATTATATGACACTGAAAGGCATCGTTAAACTAAATATGAAAGGAGTGACAATAGCCCATGAATGCTCCGTAGAACATCAGAATAAATCATGCACCAACATCTTATAGACCAATAGCCAAAAAGCGGAGCTAGATACATTCTTTGAGATGGCATTGGTAAGTTTAATTTTACATACTCTTTCTCATTTATAATGGCAGTGATCAACAAATTTTCACTATAACTTCTTTCATATGCCGAATGATGTACGATCTTAGCTTTGCTGTTAGGATATAGCTTATTCTAGTTTATCGTTGATGTATAACAGTATTTTGGATGTGAATTTACTATTATGTTTTTTTATTTTTGTTTATGAACAGATATACATGTTGAGTGATTTTGTTTGTGTAGGGTATCATCCAAGTAACAAATCAGAAATATCAGAAATGAAAAATCAAAACATAAGTTAAATATTAATTTGATCAAAACCCATTTAAACATAAGATGAAGAGTGACTCTTAATTTGAATAAATATTTTGTCCACAAACCGTTTAAATTGACTAAATAACAAGCTTTTTTCTCCTGATCTCGTTATAATTGAATTTTTTTTCAAGTTAATACAAATTTCTGATCTGAATTTTGCATGCATCAAATTATCAATTTAGAATCTAATTTCAGATTTAAATTTTAGTTTTCGTTTCTAACATGATCTCCTAATTTTGAATCCTAAAGAAATGTTCTTTTTCACTTCAAAGTGATCTTTTTTACTTCAATGTGAGAGAAGAAAGAGTTCTTTTAATAATCTGAAACAGCGAGGGTGAACACATCAATTCGTTGAATTTGCATTTTGTAGAAAATCGAGTTAAGCTTAATGTTCTACATGGCATGTGTAGAAACGTATGGTGGGGTTTGCTCATTTCTTAAATGTCAACTGGTCTTAGTATAAGAATTTGTGTTTGTTTTCGTCCTATTATATGATGAAGATGGATGTGAAGTCTGGGCTTTATACATGTTTTTCTCTACTGTATTCAGAGATAAAACCAAATCAATATATGCCCAGAAAGGCACAGAGAGTTGTTAAGACCAGTTTGGAGACCACGTTTAAACTAATTTATAGGCATTTCCTCAATAATTTAGAGCAGGATCGGACTTTCCAGAGAAGCTTTAGGTCATGGAACATAGTTCTGATGCATTTTAGGGCAGTAAGGGGAGTATCGGGAGCAGTAATGGATATTCTGATTTATGTTCAGACTGTCTCAGTTCCTCCTATAGAAATGATAAAGTGATTCAAATTAGGTGGTAAGCAGCCCTATGTTTTGATGATTGTTGTTGAGTTTACTTTTAAGTTCTTATATGTGTTGATGTGTTTGACATGAAATGTTGTAATTATAGCGATTTCACTATTCCTAAATTGGGACTTGACACAAAGTGAACTTATTCATCTCGCAGAAGCAACTATTGAATGCAAAATTATGCATTAATTTTCTTTGCCAACTCTGGCATGTTGGCAGAGTTTCCACATACAGTAATTATTCATCATTAACAAATCACTGTTTTACTCTATTTACTTGCATATTATAACAATCCCAACAAGCGAAGTCAGTCACCATATTAAACAACTAATCATGATCTGATACTTACATGATCCTATAACTGCTTTCCTATGTGATATTCTAGCAAAATGTAGCAGTATAATTGTTAATGAGATTGTGCAGGTTATGCTTTCTTTGATGCAAATCTATTCTCACTCGCGCTTCGTTTCTTACATGTTGGTCTTTTTTTTGGCAACCAATAATTTTTCATGTTTGCATTTTTTTTCCGATATTCCATTAGCTGCAGATATGGTTGGAAAACTGCAGTAAGTTGAATCTTCATTATGTGCACTTATTTATAGTTAAATTCGTAAAGATAACATCCTCTTAAACTGACTGTTTTCTACATACAATCATGACTTATCTACTTAGGAGGTTATTGAAAAATACATGTTAGTTACAACTTATACAATACTTAGTATATTGAATTTATTGACGTCTCAGACTATAACTGCGAGACTAGCTTTGATTGGTCAAGGTGGAAAGGTAATATGTCTGGTGAAGGCATTTTGGTTTAGCTGGCAAGAATCAGAACATTAGCAAAGATATGTCTGGTGAAGGCATTCAACAAGCATGGCTAAAACGATAAATCGTGACTGAGGTTAGATATTTACTGGATGAGATCATTATACTGGATTAGAAACGAAGAGTATATTTAGTTAAGTCAAAAATAAAATGATAGATAGAAAGAAACAAGTCAAAAGATGTTGAATCTATTGTCTCCCGCACTCTCTTTTCTTCCAGAATATTATTGATGTCTCCCACACTCTCTTTGATAACTCTAACAATGATATTTATGGGTTTATAATGATGAATAAATACAGGTGACGAAGCTGAAGGGTTCATTGCGATGTCAAACATCTCCCTGCAACCATTCGTGATAAGTAGTATGTTTATAAAAGTTTTATATGGGAATGGTTACAAATATAGTTAATCTTTACTATCCGAATTCTTAAGTTTTTAAATTTATTGGCTACTGTTATAAAATAAAATAGAACATATCATAAAAGCGAAGACATTAGAAAGAACATAAGAGATAAGGGAGAGACCTTTTTACTTCTCTTGATTCAGTGTACATAATTCTATTACATTGGCTCCCTTATGTATTGGCTTTGGAGCTGATGTTAGCCTTACACCCAAAATGTGGGACTAAAAATAATATGACAAATGCATATTCACTTATATGTAGTGCAACACTCCCCCTTGAATATGCGTATGTAAAGATGATAATATTAATTGCCTCATTAAAAACTTTTTATGAAAAACCCTATGGGAAAAATCATAAACAAATAAAAGAGTACAATTTTATTTCATCTCTAGGAAACATATTGACAATGTTCCAATGAGGGTTGATACTTCTGGATCAAAATAATGCATCATTAAAAACCTTACTAATAAAAACCCAGTGGGAAAAATATTAGTGAAGGAAAAGAGTGCATTACAGCATAATATATGCTCCCCCTGATTTGTAACGCATTATTCAAATAGTTTGGTGATGCAATCTGCGTATACCAATTTTATATATCGCCTTCTGCAATGTTGATTATGGAAGTGCCTTCGTGAATAGATCTGCTAGATTTTCTTGAGATTGGATTTGCTTCACTTCTATTTTGACGCTCATGTGTGAAAAAGAATTTAGGAGAAGTATGTTTTGTCCTATCACCCTTGATATATCCTGCTTGAATCTGAGCTACGCATGTTGCATTGTCCTCATAAATAATAGTTGATCTTTCTGTAGTTAAGGGAAGTTGACATGTGCTTCGAATATGTTCAATTAATGACCTTAACCAAACACATTCTCGGCTCGCTTCATGTAGTGCTAGAATTTCAGAATGATTGGATGATGTTGCTTCCAAGGTTTGTTTTGTAGATCTTCATGAAATAGCTGCATTGTTGTTTGTAAACACATATCCAGTTTGTGATTTTGCTTTATGTGGATCAGAAAGGTAACTTTAACACTCCTCCTTGAATATGTGTCTTCAAATTCTTGAATGCTCTTATAGTAGCTTGAAATTATCCCCCTTGAAAAATTATTGCTCCCCCTCATAGATATTGTCATATTAAAATGATATTTCTTATAAGAGTTCGATACTTCAGGATTGATGTAATGCCTCATTAAAACCTTACTAAGAAAAACCCTATGGGAAAAATCTTAGTGAAGGAAAAAGAGTACAAAAACATATTTTCAATAATTTACTACATTAAATGTAGAATGATACTTCTGGATCAATATAATTCTTCAGTAAAAACCTTACAAAGGAAAACCCAGTGGGAAAAACCTTAGTTAAGGATAAAAATATAGATTAACTTAAATATCAAATTTGAGATGTTATTCCTTGATGTGGTGCTTGATTCTTCTAGATCAAGATAATGTCTCGTTACAACTTTCAATATTACTTTGAGGATGATACTTCTGGATCAGTATAATATCTCATTAGAGCTTTACTAAGAAAAACCCGATGGGAAAAATCTTAGTTAAAGAAAAAGAGTGCATACTTTTTGATATCTCAATTTCGTTATAGATACTTCTGGATCCATAAATATATATCTCATTGATAATACTACTTAAACAAATCTTGTATAGAAAATAAACTCAAGAGATAATAATCTTTACTCTTCATACTTCCGACATTCATCATTTATTAACATTTGCCTCATTAAAACCTTCACAATGGAAAACCCTGTGGGAAAAAACCAAAGTGAAGGAAAAAGAGTACAACATCACAAGAAAATTCTTAATGAACTTTTCTTAAAAGACTTTTGTGTGCATTTTCATGCTTCAGGCATGTTTTCTTATTAAAACACCTTTTGTTTGCGCTTGTTGCTATACACTTCGAGTGTTTACAATTTTGTGCTTTAATCAGGTTTGCACACTGCAATACATTTGTAATGAACAATAATAGTTTTATTATAGCAATACTTATAAGCAGGAAGTAATCAACTCATCTTGAATTATGTCAAGATTTTCATTACAACAATACTTAGAAGCATGTCGTAATCTATATTCTATGTTCTTTGCATTATTTATAATCACTAAAGTTATTTACGTTCTTCAGGAACCTGTACACTTCAATGAATTTTACATATCGCAACTATACTCAAAAGTATATTGAATGTTTCATTACAACAATACTTAAAAGCAGGAAATAATCTACTCATCATGAATTATACCATGATTTTCATTATAACAATACTTAAAAGAATGTTGTAATCAACTTTCTTTGTTCTTTATATTCTATATAACCAACAAAGTAGTTTATGTTCTTCAGGAACTAATATTCTTTCACCATTTAGTGTGATTTAACAAATATTCATACCTTCGAGGTTTATTCACTACTTTGTGGACTACAGGTCCACATTTCTCAATTAGAGAAGGATTCATGATGGCCAATCATGATTTAACATAAGCGCTTTACTTTTATAATTTATCATCGATAATTATATTTTGTCAGTTCTATATATAATTTATTAAGATCTCTTTATTTATCTATTTTAGGTACCTAAACCACTTCTGGGGTTATTTGACAATCATGTCATGGATCTCTTCAAGAGATTCCTTAGGTGTTTCTTCAAGAACACTCACCTCCTTCATCTGACATCTTTATTACTTACTTCAAAAGTGTCTCGAACTGACTTTTAAACCAATATTTAAATGTGGTTCATGCATTTTGATCCTTCAGGGATTCAAATATATATTGAAGCAAGTCTACAAGGGATATTATTTATAATTTATTCATGTGTCAATTATTAACACTGATACTCAAAATGAATTGTATCCATTTATTCTCCCCCTCAATGTTGACAAACATTGTCACACTATAATAATCATCATGGGATTCTCATTTTGATCCATTATCACATTGCTGCTGGCAAGTGTTTTATATGTATATCTTTAAAAACCCGCAACTTCCCCGTAAAGGAAAGCGTCGGATAGTTCGAGAACAAGCCACAGCAGAACGCATACAGAAGAACATTTCATTGTATATTACAACAATGCATCAGATTACAAGAATATACAGAGTATAAATGAATATTACACAGAAATATCAGAGATTTAAATTACATTTAAATACATAGCAGCGGAAAATAATACAATACACAACTAGAATGAGATATACGGATACAAAGCTTTCCGGATATCGTTCCAGCTGTAAACCAGGATCCTGTGAATATAAATCTGCAAAACCAAAACTACTAGCTGCCCGTGTCGAAAATAGGGGCACCCAGAGTTTAGGTTAAAACAATAAACTCCAGGTCAGTCATGTGACTGGTGTGAGAACTAAAACAGTTATTAATCTTTATTTCAAATCATTAGGTAAATCAAGGGACCACGCCGTATAACACGGAACGGGTTTCCTCCCAAGAATACCAGTGCATAAAACCAACAGCGCAATGCTAAATAAAGAAAAATGAAGCTGTTATAAGACCCAGGTCCCATCACACAATGCAACGCAGTCGAGGATAGGGTTTTCCCTTATAACAGCCAAAGAATGCTTGATACGTTTAAAACAAATCATTTGATACTATTATAAGTGCATAGTATATAAAACACTTCAAATCATAAGTATCAATCATAGGCGGCATGAGCGCCCCATCCCACTATGTCGCCATATATAGGATATACAATCAAAACCGCAAAGTCTCGTATTTGGAAATTGGGTTTCCATCTATGAACCGAGGCAAAAGATAGTCCTCAACCGATTCGAGACAATCTAGCCCATGTCTCAGGCAAGCGCGCAGGCAAGCCTTGGATCGTCAGGGCCGGTCCACACGGAGTGGATTATTATGCCTGAACAATACGTCTCCCCACCCTATGGGGTGTAAGTCTGGTCCGTCAGCCGACCAGAATGCATTCGGCCGAAACCGATATAACCGAGGCGCCTCGCAACAGCAACAACCACATAAGTCAAACTCGTCAGGGCGTGTAAAACCACTGACGCCACTTCTAGCTAGAAAGAAACGCATGCCCTCCCTGAGGTCCGTCTCCCGTTTTTGGTTCATACCGGGTGTGAAACACGCGAGGTAAACGTTACACAAAGCTACGCCACAAAGGCCGTGCTTTGATCATCACCACAAGACTTTGCTTTTCAACAGAAGCCTCGATCATTTGCATCTTAGCATGCCACACAGGCAAGCCATCCTATGCAACCGATATCAGTCACACAGAATGAAATCCGATGTCAGACACACAGTCCATTTACAAGTCCGTTCTGGGTCTGAACGAAACCGGAGGCACCTAGTACCCCGCATATCCTTCGATCTCCAAGTACGTCTGGACGATCACCAACTGTTTCCATCTTCTTGGGTGTACAGCCCAATCAAGATCATCAGCTATCACCCAAACGACGTGAAGACCTCCGGTCTTCGACCATCGTCTTCATCTTCGACTTATCGTCGTATCAGTTATTCAGAATGGGATAAACCCGGTCTTCCCGAATAACTCGCGTATATTTTATAAAAGTGTTACACAAACACAACATACGCCTCATTCCAATTCATTAGTCACTAACCGTAAATTAATCAAGAGAATAATTCCCCAAATATTAACCCCGAAGGCCGAAACCAACATCAGATCAATATCCAGAAAACCATTCTGCTTGGCTAACCGCCAGTTAGTTTCTAAATTTCACATTCAAATCTAATTAAAGATTTAACTATCGCCTGGAGCAAAACTGGTGATACTCCATTCTCGATCTTTTCAATCTAATTAAAGATTCATTAAAACTCCACTTAGTTTTAATCTGTGACTGGGTTAAAGAATCAGTGTCATTTAAAACACGGTTCACGATAAACCCAAAGTCACATCCCATTAATTATCGGGTTAAAGAACAAGTGTTATTTAAAACACTGTTCACGATAAACCCAAAAATCAATATCAATTCAATTCCAATTAAATATCATTTAATTGGTACACTTCATTAAATCTAAATAAAAAGATTTAATCTTTTCTCAACTGGGTTCAAGAACAGTGTTAGTAAAGACACCATTCACGACAAACCCAAATCACATTCATTAATTATCGGGTTAAAGAACAAGTGTTATTTAAAACACTGTTCACGATAAACCCAAAAATCAATATCAATTCAATTCCAATTAAATATCATTTAATTGGTACACTTCATTAAATCTAAATAAAAAGATTTAATCTTTTCTCAACTGGGTTCAAGAACAGTGTTAGTAAAGACACCATTCACGACAAACCCAAATCACATTCGATATTCAATACAAGGCTCTGAATAGAAAATATATCGGCTTATATTCAATATCGAATTCTACGACTAACAAATGTCGTATTGGAAATAACGATACAAATATATATCTTTCAAATTTCCATAACAACACCTGTAATATCACGAATTCCAACATCGAAATATTCCGAAGACAATTTCGATTCAAATCCACTCCAATGCAATCATTGGAATTTTGGTTACTTTTAAAACCCTTTTCGAATTCAATTTATTTATTTAAAAATAAATAGAATTATAATTCTAGTTCAAAACTAGTTCATTTCGATAAAAATCTATTTTTATCTTTTCAAATATGGAGTTTTTCATCCCAAACTTTCACAAATCATTTCTTATGATTTTACACAAATTATTACTATTTTTAATAATTTTATCAAGGCCCGTACAGTCGATTTCCAACAACGGCCATCGAACTGCACTTACAGCGACCTTTTTCGAATTTGATTTGGACGTATCTCCAAATCCAACCGTTAGATTTCAAATTTCTAACATTCATTAGAAAGCTCTTTTCGATACGAACCCAACGGTTCCGGTTTTAGGAGAATCCGACGGTCGGATCTCCCGCAATGTCCGTTTGAAATAAATGGTCGAAATTCACGAACTGCCGCGGCGCGGCGCGTTCTATTCAGGCCATTATATTATATATATAATATATATAATATATACTTCGTCGATTTCTATTTAAAACGAATTATATAAATAGTTTAAATTCGTTTCAAAATTCATTTCTATTCAATTCAAATTTCAATTCAATTTGAATCCATTTCAATTCGTTTTCAATTCAATTCTTTTCGAAATCGTTTTCAATTCAATTCATTTCGAAATCGTTTTCAATTCAATTCATTTCGAAATCGTTTTCAATTCATTTTGAATTCGTTTTCAATTCAATTCTTTTCGAATTCGTTTTCAATTCAATTCATTTCGAAATCGTTTTCAATTCATTTTGAATTCGTTTTCAATTCAATTCTTTTCGAAATCGTTTTCAATTCAATTCATTTCGAAATCGTTTTCAATTCAATTCATTTCGAAATCGTTTTCAATTCAATTCATTTCGAAATCGTTTTCAATTCATTTTGAATTCGTTTTCAATTCAATTCATTTCGAAATCGTTTTCAATTCATTTCATTTCGAAATCGTTTTCAATTCATTTCATTTCGAAATCGTTTTCAATTCAATTCATTTCGAAATCGTTTTCAATTCATTTTGAATTCGTTTTCAATTCAATTCTTTTCGAATTCGTTTTCAATTCAATTCATTTCGAAATCGTTTTCAATTCATTTTGAATTCGTTTTCAATTCAATTCTTTTCGAAATCGTTTTCAATTCAATTCATTTCGAAATCGTTTTCAATTCAATTCATTTCGAAATCGTTTTCAATTCAATTCATTTCGAAATCGTTTTCAATTCATTTTGAATTCGTTTTCAATTCAATTCTTTTCGAATTCGTTTTCAATTCAATTCTTTTCGAAATCGTTTTCAATTCAATTTATTTCGAAATATTCGATTTCGAAATCACTTTTCAATATTCATTTTAAAATGAAAAAAATCGATATAAATATCGTTCACGTCAAAATGGCGTCAATCTAATCAACACGGCTTCATATATTGATATTTTCAAATATTCCATTTCGAATATTTCTATTTCAAATATTTCTATTTTAAAACTGGAATGAGGCCCAAACAATTACCATATAAAGTTAATTATATGGATTTTCATACAACACATGTATAATAGCATTGAAAAATAATCAACCATCAACCAAAGTGCACTACACTGTATAAGCATCAAATAAAGATATCTAACGCTTATAACAGCCTGTCAATCAATCGATCGACATATTTAATCAATCAGGATGAGTGAACTTCATATTTCATCCCAACACCCGTGTGGGGTTTCAAACAATCAAACACAGATTCTAGTTGTGCAGTTGGGCGATGTGTAAAATTTATCGTCCCAATCAATGTCATTCAAATAAGTGTTCATAAACAAACCGTCTGGTTTGTAAATGAATATTTATTTATTCACTTCACTATTTTCATATTCACGTTAAAAATTATATTTTTAACGATAAAACATTTTATTTCAACCTATGAATTTCTATTCAATTCATTTATTCAATAAAATGATATTTTTATTTTTCTAACATATTTTAGAAAATTTCGGCGGCATAACGGCACGATACTAGAAACGGGACAAGGCCTAGCCTTATCCCCGGTCTAGTGAAGGCCCACGCCACTCACACATCAATCAAATAAATTAGTTATGCAAACCACAAAATTTGGAGTAAGAGTCTAACCTAGCCTTACTCCTTCGCCTTATAACGGCGCACGTCTAATCCTAACCAATTTATCGATTCGATTTTTCACACCACAAACCACATTCAAACCAATATCACAATCAATAACCAAACAGCCAAACAAACAAGTCCATGGTCTGTGGACGATTGTGTCGGGTGCTACTAAGCACCGTCTGCATCCTAGTATATATATATATAACTAGAAATAAAATTGAAAGGTGAGAAATTCTCACTTATAGCTATCCTAGCTCCACGGCTCTTCATTTGCAGAAGTCTTCGTCGTTTCGCCATTTTTGTCACCTTCGTTGTCCGCTTTCACTACATATGTAAAAATCGAATTTTTACTATGTTATTCAATAAATATAAAAATCGAATTTCCATTTCAAAGTTCAATATATAAAAATCGAATTTTTATTTCAAAGTTCAATATATAAAAATCGAATTTTTATTTCAAAGTTCAATATATAAAAATCGAATTTTTATTTCAAAGTTCAATATATAAAAATCGAATTTTTATTTCAAAGTTCAATATATAAAAATCGAATTTTTATTTCAAAGTTCAATATATAAAAATCGAATTTTTATTTCAAAGTTCAATATATAAAAATCGAATTTTTATTTCAAAGTTCAATATATAAAAATCGAATTTTTATTTCAAAGTTCAATATATAAAAATCGAATTTTTATTTCAAAGTTCAATATATAAAAATCGAATTTTTATTTCAAAGTTCAATATATAAAAATCGAATTTTTATTTCAAAGTTCAGTATATAAAAATCGAATTTTTATTTCACTTTAAACAAAATCAGTTTTTAAACATTAATTAAAATCAGTTTTTAAACAAAATGAAATTCAGATTTTAAACAAAATAAAATTCAGATTTCAACCTAAATAAAATTCAGATTTCAACCTAAACAAAATAAAATCAATTTTACTGTAATATAAAATAAGAATATAAAAAATCAGTTTTCTTTATTTTTCAAAATTCAGTTTTTACAACTTTAAAAATCAGGTTTCAAAATTCTTTTAAAAGGAATCAGTTTTATTTATTCCTTTTCAAATCAGTTTTTAACTTTGATAAAAAAAATCAGTTTTTAACTTTGATAAAAAAAATCAGTTTTTAACTTTGATAAAAAAAATCAGTTTTTAACTTTGATAAAAAAAATCAGTTTTTAACTTTGATAAAAAAAATCAGTTTTTAACTTTGATAAAAAAAATCAGTTTTTAACTTTGATAAAAAAAATCAGTTTTTAACTTTGATAAAAAAAATCAGTTTTTAACTTTTGAAGTCAATTTTTATCACCTAACAAAATCAGTGTTTATTAACTAAAGAAATCAGTTTTTAAAGCTAATAAAAATCAGTGTTTATTAACTAAAGAAATCAGTTTTTAAAGCTAATAAAAATCAGTACAAGAACTCACCGGGTTATCGAAGAAAAAGAGGGGGTTTCATCATCGTCCCTGGGGACTGGAGGGGGTGGCGCGTCTTCTGGCGGCTGCGTGAGGGTTTTGAGGGGGTTCGGGTATGTGGAGGTGGGTGGTCTGAGGGGAGTACGGGGGGGGGGGAAGAAAGGAGAGAGGAGAGAGAGCGTCGGAGATGGGGTCGAAGATGGAGGCGCGATAGGGAGAGGCGGCGGCCAGGCCTGGCGGCGATGGCGCCTCCGTCGCCATTTCGATTTCGTTCGGTTTTTTTTTTTTTTTTTTTCTCTTTTCTGTTTGAAATGATTTTAGTCGGGGGGGGGGGCCTGGTAGTTAAGGGGAGAAGATATTTTTTTTTTTTTTTTTTTTTTTTTATTATTTAATTATTAAAAGGTTGACTTTTTCATACGACCTCTAAACGAGGTCCACCGCCTGTCGTCCATAGCGTTTAACCCCCATTCCGAACACAATGGGATATGTATCGCTGGCTGATTCGATCGTTTGAATCAGTTTCCGTTGAATTTACATTTAAATCACTATATTGAATTTTAAACGTACATTTCAAATTACCGGGGTCACATACTAACTAGAAAAATTGCAGAAAAATATTTTCTAGCTTCGTATTGACGATACGGTCCTAACAAAACTAGTTTCGTCGAATTCTGAGACCGTTAGAAAAATGGCCAATTTCCAGTCGATTAAAATCAACTGAAACAGGTCAAACGCGTTTTCCTTTGCCACGCTCACATATTGATTCGAAAAATTATGAAATTTGGAATTTAGCAATAACTTGGCACTGCGGATCCAACAAAACTGGTTTCGTCGAAATCCGAGGTCGTTTGCAAAATGTCCATTTTTAAGGGCCTGAATTCCATAGCGACTATTCAGAATTTTCAACTGGACATATCTTTTGATTCCCGATATGAAATCTTGATTTTTCGGATTCGCTGGAAAGATATTCACTATTAGATTCCATTATTTTTGGTTTCACTAAAATCCGGATTGTTTTGCACCCGGTACATTCAATTGAAGTTTGAAATCGAATTATCGAACTACCGCGCCATTTTCAATTCTATTTATAATTATATATAATTATTTATATTCTAACGACGACGCGTATAATATATACGTTCGAATTATATTCAAAATAAATTTATTGTCGATATTATTTAAAATAATTCATTTTAAATAATCAAAATTCGCTAAAATTGCCAAAATAAAATTTTCAAACTGGCCCAGATTTTCCGGGTTGTTACAATCTCCCCCACTTAAAACTTTTCGTCCTCGAAAAGGAACAAAGTCGAAAGTGGTTTGATTATTCAACTCTACGCTCGATCTGGCTTCCATTCTCTAACTCTTCAGTTTCTGAGAATTTTCAAAATTTCAAAAATTTGGCTAACACCCTAAATTTTCGAAAAATTTCGCCATAACCTCCCCTGCACCGGGAGCATCGGGGAATTTCAAATAGCTTCCCCGGTCCTTCAGATCTCAAAAAGAAAAAGAAAAAGCCAAGCGGCTAGCCAATAGGCCCACAAAATCATCATCACCCAAACAAAACAGGAAATTATGTAGTAAACATGTACCTATTTGTCAGGCAAACAAATTTTATTCTCTGCTCTAGCCTCCTTGCTATGACCTGTTCAATGATATATATGTATATGCAAGCAAATGCAACTAATTCTCAATACAATTCAATATTGGGTTCAATTAGGCTAATGGTTCAAAATTAGCAAACAACTAAACAAACAACACAAACATCAATCAATTAGTGAATTAGAATTTCAAATTCATAATTTTGATACATATACAAAAAATCATGTTTTTGATACCAATTCACAACAATGTGTTCCTAACTATATAAGTTTTGGTTCTCACACCAGTCTAATGGAAATATATAGATATCACACCTTCGAAACACGAACATAAATACTGATGATGCACGTGCTATCATCAGTACCTTCTCCGGGCGACTAGAGTGTGATTCTATATCTATCCAGTATATTAAAACTTCGAATACACGCGGATCAGACGTATATGCAAAATCTATATATACTGGATTGTCCACATCAATATAAATAAATAATCCAATACGAATAATTGATTTAAATTTTCAAAACAAAATTTGTTTTCACTTTAAAAATTTACTCTTCACACTCGTTCTAGGACACTACTGATCCCATCTCTAACGAGTCATTCTAATTGGATATTACTAATCCAATATCTGATGAATTCTTTCGTATGGTTCTAATGTGTCTTGTTCTCTAGCTTTGTAAACCAAAGCTCTGATACCAACTTTGAAAACCCGCAACTTCCCCGTAAAGGAAAGCGTCGGATAGTTCGAGAACAAGCCACAGCAGAACGCATACAGAAGAACATTTCATTGTATATTACAACAATGCATCAGATTACAAGAATATACAGAGTATAAATGAATATTACACAGAAATATCAGAGATTTAAATTACATTTAAATACATAGCAGCGGAAAATAATACAATACACAACTAGAATGAGATATACGGATACAAAGCTTTCCGGATATCGTTCCAGCTGTAAACCAGGATCCTGTGAATATAAATCTGCAAAACCAAAACTACTAGCTGCCCGTGTCGAAAATAGGGGCACCCAGAGTTTAGGTTAAAACAATAAACTCCAGGTCAGTCATGTGACTGGTGTGAGAACTAAAACAGTTATTAATCTTTATTTCAAATCATTAGGTAAATCAAGGGACCACGCCGTATAACACGGAACGGGTTTCCTCCCAAGAATACCAGTGCATAAAACCAACAGCGCAATGCTAAATAAAGAAAAATGAAGCTGTTATAAGACCCAGGTCCCATCACACAATGCAACGCAGTCGAGGATAGGGTTTTCCCTTATAACAGCCAAAGAATGCTTGATACGTTTAAAACAAATCATTTGATACTATTATAAGTGCATAGTATATAAAACACTTCAAATCATAAGTATCAATCATAGGCGGCATGAGCGCCCCATCCCACTATGTCGCCATATATAGGATATACAATCAAAACCGCAAAGTCTCGTATTTGGAAATTGGGTTTCCATCTATGAACCGAGGCAAAAGATAGTCCTCAACCGATTCGAGACAATCTAGCCCATGTCTCAGGCAAGCGCGCAGGCAAGCCTTGGATCGTCAGGGCCGGTCCACACGGAGTGGATTATTATGCCTGAACAATACGTCTCCCCACCCTATGGGGTGTAAGTCTGGTCCGTCAGCCGACCAGAATGCATTCGGCCGAAACCGATATAACCGAGGCGCCTCGCAACAGCAACAACCACATAAGTCAAACTCGTCAGGGCGTGTAAAACCACTGACGCCACTTCTAGCTAGAAAGAAACGCATGCCCTCCCTGAGGTCCGTCTCCCGTTTTTGGTTCATACCGGGTGTGAAACACGCGAGGTAAACGTTACACAAAGCTACGCCACAAAGGCCGTGCTTTGATCATCACCACAAGACTTTGCTTTTCAACAGAAGCCTCGATCATTTGCATCTTAGCATGCCACACAGGCAAGCCATCCTATGCAACCGATATCAGTCACACAGAATGAAATCCGATGTCAGACACACAGTCCATTTACAAGTCCGTTCTGGGTCTGAACGAAACCGGAGGCACCTAGTACCCCGCATATCCTTCGATCTCCAAGTACGTCTGGACGATCACCAACTGTTTCCATCTTCTTGGGTGTACAGCCCAATCAAGATCATCAGCTATCACCCAAACGACGTGAAGACCTCCGGTCTTCGACCATCGTCTTCATCTTCGACTTATCGTCGTATCAGTTATTCAGAATGGGATAAACCCGGTCTTCCCGAATAACTCGCGTATATTTTATAAAAGTGTTACACAAACACAACATACGCCTCATTCCAATTCATTAGTCACTAACCGTAAATTAATCAAGAGAATAATTCCCCAAATATTAACCCCGAAGGCCGAAACCAACATCAGATCAATATCCAGAAAACCATTCTGCTTGGCTAACCGCCAGTTAGTTTCTAAATTTCACATTCAAATCTAATTAAAGATTTAACTATCGCCTGGAGCAAAACTGGTGATACTCCATTCTCGATCTTTTCAATCTAATTAAAGATTCATTAAAACTCCACTTAGTTTTAATCTGTGACTGGGTTAAAGAATCAGTGTCATTTAAAACACGGTTCACGATAAACCCAAAGTCACATCCCATTAATTATCGGGTTAAAGAACAAGTGTTATTTAAAACACTGTTCACGATAAACCCAAAAATCAATATCAATTCAATTCCAATTAAATATCATTTAATTGGTACACTTCATTAAATCTAAATAAAAAGATTTAATCTTTTCTCAACTGGGTTCAAGAACAGTGTTAGTAAAGACACCATTCACGACAAACCCAAATCACATTCATTAATTATCGGGTTAAAGAACAAGTGTTATTTAAAACACTGTTCACGATAAACCCAAAAATCAATATCAATTCAATTCCAATTAAATATCATTTAATTGGTACACTTCATTAAATCTAAATAAAAAGATTTAATCTTTTCTCAACTGGGTTCAAGAACAGTGTTAGTAAAGACACCATTCACGACAAACCCAAATCACATTCGATATTCAATACAAGGCTCTGAATAGAAAATATATCGGCTTATATTCAATATCGAATTCTACGACTAACAAATGTCGTATTGGAAATAACGATACAAATATATATCTTTCAAATTTCCATAACAACACCTGTAATATCACGAATTCCAACATCGAAATATTCCGAAGACAATTTCGATTCAAATCCACTCCAATGCAATCATTGGAATTTTGGTTACTTTTAAAACCCTTTTCGAATTCAATTTATTTATTTAAAAATAAATAGAATTATAATTCTAGTTCAAAACTAGTTCATTTCGATAAAAATCTATTTTTATCTTTTCAAATATGGAGTTTTTCATCCCAAACTTTCACAAATCATTTCTTATGATTTTACACAAATTATTACTATTTTTAATAATTTTATCAAGGCCCGTACAGTCGATTTCCAACAACGGCCATCGAACTGCACTTACAGCGACCTTTTTCGAATTTGATTTGGACGTATCTCCAAATCCAACCGTTAGATTTCAAATTTCTAACATTCATTAGAAAGCTCTTTTCGATACGAACCCAACGGTTCCGGTTTTAGGAGAATCCGACGGTCGGATCTCCCGCAATGTCCGTTTGAAATAAATGGTCGAAATTCACGAACTGCCGCGGCGCGGCGCGTTCTATTCAGGCCATTATATTATATATATAATATATATAATATATACTTCGTCGATTTCTATTTAAAACGAATTATATAAATAGTTTAAATTCGTTTCAAAATTCATTTCTATTCAATTCAAATTTCAATTCAATTTGAATCCATTTCAATTCGTTTTCAATTCAATTCTTTTCGAAATCGTTTTCAATTCAATTCATTTCGAAATCGTTTTCAATTCAATTCATTTCGAAATCGTTTTCAATTCATTTTGAATTCGTTTTCAATTCAATTCTTTTCGAATTCGTTTTCAATTCAATTCATTTCGAAATCGTTTTCAATTCATTTTGAATTCGTTTTCAATTCAATTCTTTTCGAAATCGTTTTCAATTCAATTCATTTCGAAATCGTTTTCAATTCAATTCATTTCGAAATCGTTTTCAATTCAATTCATTTCGAAATCGTTTTCAATTCATTTTGAATTCGTTTTCAATTCAATTCATTTCGAAATCGTTTTCAATTCATTTCATTTCGAAATCGTTTTCAATTCATTTCATTTCGAAATCGTTTTCAATTCAATTCATTTCGAAATCGTTTTCAATTCATTTTGAATTCGTTTTCAATTCAATTCTTTTCGAATTCGTTTTCAATTCAATTCATTTCGAAATCGTTTTCAATTCATTTTGAATTCGTTTTCAATTCAATTCTTTTCGAAATCGTTTTCAATTCAATTCATTTCGAAATCGTTTTCAATTCAATTCATTTCGAAATCGTTTTCAATTCAATTCATTTCGAAATCGTTTTCAATTCATTTTGAATTCGTTTTCAATTCAATTCTTTTCGAATTCGTTTTCAATTCAATTCTTTTCGAAATCGTTTTCAATTCAATTTATTTCGAAATATTCGATTTCGAAATCACTTTTCAATATTCATTTTAAAATGAAAAAAATCGATATAAATATCGTTCACGTCAAAATGGCGTCAATCTAATCAACACGGCTTCATATATTGATATTTTCAAATATTCCATTTCGAATATTTCTATTTCAAATATTTCTATTTTAAAACTGGAATGAGGCCCAAACAATTACCATATAAAGTTAATTATATGGATTTTCATACAACACATGTATAATAGCATTGAAAAATAATCAACCATCAACCAAAGTGCACTACACTGTATAAGCATCAAATAAAGATATCTAACGCTTATAACAGCCTGTCAATCAATCGATCGACATATTTAATCAATCAGGATGAGTGAACTTCATATTTCATCCCAACACCCGTGTGGGGTTTCAAACAATCAAACACAGATTCTAGTTGTGCAGTTGGGCGATGTGTAAAATTTATCGTCCCAATCAATGTCATTCAAATAAGTGTTCATAAACAAACCGTCTGGTTTGTAAATGAATATTTATTTATTCACTTCACTATTTTCATATTCACGTTAAAAATTATATTTTTAACGATAAAACATTTTATTTCAACCTATGAATTTCTATTCAATTCATTTATTCAATAAAATGATATTTTTATTTTTCTAACATATTTTAGAAAATTTCGGCGGCATAACGGCACGATACTAGAAACGGGACAAGGCCTAGCCTTATCCCCGGTCTAGTGAAGGCCCACGCCACTCACACATCAATCAAATAAATTAGTTATGCAAACCACAAAATTTGGAGTAAGAGTCTAACCTAGCCTTACTCCTTCGCCTTATAACGGCGCACGTCTAATCCTAACCAATTTATCGATTCGATTTTTCACACCACAAACCACATTCAAACCAATATCACAATCAATAACCAAACAGCCAAACAAACAAGTCCATGGTCTGTGGACGATTGTGTCGGGTGCTACTAAGCACCGTCTGCATCCTAGTATATATATATATAACTAGAAATAAAATTGAAAGGTGAGAAATTCTCACTTATAGCTATCCTAGCTCCACGGCTCTTCATTTGCAGAAGTCTTCGTCGTTTCGCCATTTTTGTCACCTTCGTTGTCCGCTTTCACTACATATGTAAAAATCGAATTTTTACTATGTTATTCAATAAATATAAAAATCGAATTTCCATTTCAAAGTTCAATATATAAAAATCGAATTTTTATTTCAAAGTTCAATATATAAAAATCGAATTTTTATTTCAAAGTTCAATATATAAAAATCGAATTTTTATTTCAAAGTTCAATATATAAAAATCGAATTTTTATTTCAAAGTTCAATATATAAAAATCGAATTTTTATTTCAAAGTTCAATATATAAAAATCGAATTTTTATTTCAAAGTTCAATATATAAAAATCGAATTTTTATTTCAAAGTTCAATATATAAAAATCGAATTTTTATTTCAAAGTTCAATATATAAAAATCGAATTTTTATTTCAAAGTTCAATATATAAAAATCGAATTTTTATTTCAAAGTTCAATATATAAAAATCGAATTTTTATTTCAAAGTTCAGTATATAAAAATCGAATTTTTATTTCACTTTAAACAAAATCAGTTTTTAAACATTAATTAAAATCAGTTTTTAAACAAAATGAAATTCAGATTTTAAACAAAATAAAATTCAGATTTCAACCTAAATAAAATTCAGATTTCAACCTAAACAAAATAAAATCAATTTTACTGTAATATAAAATAAGAATATAAAAAATCAGTTTTCTTTATTTTTCAAAATTCAGTTTTTACAACTTTAAAAATCAGGTTTCAAAATTCTTTTAAAAGGAATCAGTTTTATTTATTCCTTTTCAAATCAGTTTTTAACTTTGATAAAAAAAATCAGTTTTTAACTTTGATAAAAAAAATCAGTTTTTAACTTTGATAAAAAAAATCAGTTTTTAACTTTGATAAAAAAAATCAGTTTTTAACTTTGATAAAAAAAATCAGTTTTTAACTTTGATAAAAAAAATCAGTTTTTAACTTTGATAAAAAAAATCAGTTTTTAACTTTGATAAAAAAAATCAGTTTTTAACTTTTGAAGTCAATTTTTATCACCTAACAAAATCAGTGTTTATTAACTAAAGAAATCAGTTTTTAAAGCTAATAAAAATCAGTGTTTATTAACTAAAGAAATCAGTTTTTAAAGCTAATAAAAATCAGTACAAGAACTCACCGGGTTATCGAAGAAAAAGAGGGGGTTTCATCATCGTCCCTGGGGACTGGAGGGGGTGGCGCGTCTTCTGGCGGCTGCGTGAGGGTTTTGAGGGGGTTCGGGTATGTGGAGGTGGGTGGTCTGAGGGGAGTACGGGGGGGGGGGAAGAAAGGAGAGAGGAGAGAGAGCGTCGGAGATGGGGTCGAAGATGGAGGCGCGATAGGGAGAGGCGGCGGCCAGGCCTGGCGGCGATGGCGCCTCCGTCGCCATTTCGATTTCGTTCGGTTTTTTTTTTTTTTTTTTTCTCTTTTCTGTTTGAAATGATTTTAGTCGGGGGGGGGGGCCTGGTAGTTAAGGGGAGAAGATATTTTTTTTTTTTTTTTTTTTTTTTTATTATTTAATTATTAAAAGGTTGACTTTTTCATACGACCTCTAAACGAGGTCCACCGCCTGTCGTCCATAGCGTTTAACCCCCATTCCGAACACAATGGGATATGTATCGCTGGCTGATTCGATCGTTTGAATCAGTTTCCGTTGAATTTACATTTAAATCACTATATTGAATTTTAAACGTACATTTCAAATTACCGGGGTCACATACTAACTAGAAAAATTGCAGAAAAATATTTTCTAGCTTCGTATTGACGATACGGTCCTAACAAAACTAGTTTCGTCGAATTCTGAGACCGTTAGAAAAATGGCCAATTTCCAGTCGATTAAAATCAACTGAAACAGGTCAAACGCGTTTTCCTTTGCCACGCTCACATATTGATTCGAAAAATTATGAAATTTGGAATTTAGCAATAACTTGGCACTGCGGATCCAACAAAACTGGTTTCGTCGAAATCCGAGGTCGTTTGCAAAATGTCCATTTTTAAGGGCCTGAATTCCATAGCGACTATTCAGAATTTTCAACTGGACATATCTTTTGATTCCCGATATGAAATCTTGATTTTTCGGATTCGCTGGAAAGATATTCACTATTAGATTCCATTATTTTTGGTTTCACTAAAATCCGGATTGTTTTGCACCCGGTACATTCAATTGAAGTTTGAAATCGAATTATCGAACTACCGCGCCATTTTCAATTCTATTTATAATTATATATAATTATTTATATTCTAACGACGACGCGTATAATATATACGTTCGAATTATATTCAAAATAAATTTATTGTCGATATTATTTAAAATAATTCATTTTAAATAATCAAAATTCGCTAAAATTGCCAAAATAAAATTTTCAAACTGGCCCAGATTTTCCGGGTTGTTACAATATCCGTTGTTAGAGGATAACCCTTTAATTAGTCGATAAGATGCATTCATCATTTTTTTATATTACTTATTCTATTTCATTGATCTAGCAATATATTGGAGGAATTTTCTTATTATATAGGTTATTTGAATATACATATAACTTCTGGTCATTCAACATTCATGTTGACTGCAATTTAAATCACTAAATAATATTTATGCATAATCCATAAAATATGCTTATAACAAACTTCAGGTTGTTAGTTAAATATTTACAGATATGAATATATAAATACGTGCGTCCACGTATTATAATTTTGCATAGTCTTTCTCATTTGAGTTAGTGATTTTAGAATAAATTATTACAAACATCAAACTATTGATTTCAATGTATTGATCAATGTCATTACAAATTCTTCAGGATCGTATGATAATGTTCAAAACTTCTGGTTTGAAAACATATCGAACTTCTGGTCCAAATAAATATATGAACAACTTCAAGTTGTTAAGTTGATGGAGTTTTAATATCGCTTTTTAATTGTAGAAATATCTTCTGGAGATATTTTATTATTTTCATTTAAATGGATCTCTTCTAGAGATATCTTATCATTTCCAAATATACAAATATCCTCTAAAGATATTTTGTTATCACCGCTTCTGGAATGAACTTATCCCCTCCATACAAACTATTGAAATATGACATCAATATACAAAAATACATATCAAACTTTAAATGCAGTAACGAAATTAGACGCAATAAATAAAAATAAGATTCAAGAAAAGAAATCACTACTTCTGGAGTGTATGATATTCCTTCAAGGAACATATTTTTTATTTATGTAAACGATCATAGTTGATCCGGAATGACCTAAACGATCATGCCAAAGAATCAATTTCTTTGTATCTGTGAGCTTCTAGCTCATGTTTATAAAATGAGATTCAACTATGCCAATTTTGGTAAAGTATAATCCAGTTGAAATTGTACCAAATTTTTCTAAAATAAGCTTCTGACTTTCAATTTTAGAAATAACACGAAGATATTCTTTGTTGTTTTCATTTATGATATCCATTCATTCTTATATCTTTGATGCCAAGCAGATTTCTTTTAGAATTGCTTGAATATAGTGCATTTTGAATGAATATATGTGTACCATTTGGTAACACTATATGGGCTCTTCTGGACCCTTCAATTATATTGGCTGAACCAACTATAGTTAAAACTTTATATGAAACATTTTCGGATAATTCAAAGAAAAACTTCGGGTTTTTCAATATCGTATGAGTAGTTCCACAATCAACCAGACATATATCATCACTTAAACACTGTCGATCCATACCTTAAGAATTAAAAGTAATATAGCTAGTTGATAACTGAAATAACTTATAAATACAGATAAATGTCCATGGGAATAAACTACTTATCATGTCCAACATTACATATTATTTCTGTAATTCCATAAGCACAAGCTAAAAAGAAAGGCAAATAAACAAAAGTTTCAAACTAATACATGCTGAAAGGAAATGAAACAAAAAAAATCACATAGTTAGCTTCTGGCTACTTATACCATCATAGAAACTGCAGGTTCTAAGTTTTCCATTTTATAACAAAGATTACTTTTGCATTCACTTCCGGTGAGCAAAATTTAGATCAGTGTTTAGATCTTAAATTAATATGATCTTCAGGATGCATATTTTCTTTATAAAAGTTTTCCTAAGAAACAATAAATTATTTCTTCTAGAAATATAATATGACTATAATAAAACTTCAAGTTTTATCATAATTCATATAATGTTATTATTTATTTTTAAATTGAAGCAACTTTTCTAGAAAGCGCCCCCTTTTTTTTACATATGAGAGTCATTTTACTATTTTTCTTCAAGAAAATAGTATTGATTATAAATGTAATGATCTCTTCCAATAATAAGTTTCTTTAAGAAATTATTTGTAGCATAAAATTGGAATATAATGCTTTTTCCTCTTGTTAAAACTTTTCCTTTCATTGATTTTTCAAATCCTTTCCTATTATTGGTCATTTGCTATAAGCAAATATTAAATGCACTTTTATGTTTTATTTCACGTTTCTCAATTGAATATGAACTTCAGGTTCCTCGGAACTTCAGGTCCCTCATTTGAAAGGATTTGTATATGAACTTTAGGTCATATGAACTTCAGATCATTTGCATGTGAACTTCAGGTTCAACCACTCTTGCCTTGTGTTTAGAAGTATGACCGTCTTCTGGTGGTCATAACGATCCTTCAGGGAGTTCCATAAGTGGATAGGATCTTTTTCAGTTAAATATTTAGATCATCGCGGATGTGGCATCTTAAAAAAATATCAGAGCCTTTGCTTTGTCCTGCTGGGACATAGTATTACCATTTTTAATGGTATCCTCTAAGCATTGAGATTGTAAATGAATCTCAGTGTTCGACATTTTTGTGAACTACACAAAAAAAATTGTAGATGCTTAATTAAACAAAATTCACATATCAATATACATGTTCTATAATTAAATTGAATATAATACGACACAGAATCAAAAAAAAAAATTAATCCAAATCTGCAAGTCTTTCTCTATACATTTACAATGAACTCATTACAATAATAAAACAATACAAACCGTCAAGGAGCCATACACTATATAACAAAAATAATGGCCACAGTAATACATATGTTGGCTAACAAGCAGCTTGCTTATATTGAAAGATGAAAAAGCATATAAAAGTAAGCTATACATGGAAATGTAATTCTAAATATTTAAAGCATCTCATCTTGCGAGATGAAGCATTAAAAAAATGAGAATAGGTAGTCTATTATTACAAAGTTGAAGTTGTACAGCAAGCATTAGATTAAATAAGAAGCAGCCTGCAGTTTACATATATGCATACCTATTATCAATGGCTTCTCTGTTATTGAAGAGATAAAGTAGCAAATGAAGATTATTTATGTATAGAGTATGGGGTAAAAGATATAATATTATAAAAAGAAATGAATGGATCTTCCTAAAAATATATTTGGTATACAATAATACCAGATCAATATGAATAGGTGGATATCTAAAAACCAATAGGCTAAAAATAATTAGATCTAAAAAGGATTCACTGGAACATAATCTAGATCTACAAAAAAAAATAGATCCATAGATCAAATATTCTCAAATAAAAAAATTACTTACATGACAAATTCATAGATGTAGTAGATCTAGAAGATCTCAACAAATAACAATAAAAGAATCTCGTGCTGATAACGTGTTATAAAATAAAATAGAACATATCATAAAAGAGAAGACATTAGAAAGAACATAAGAGATAAGTGAGAGACCTTTTTATTTCTCTTGATTCAGTGTACATGATTCTATTACATTGGCTCCCTTGTATATTGGCTTTGGAGCTGATGTTAGCCTTACACCCAAAATGTGGGACTAAAAATAATATGACAAATGCATATTCACTTATATGTATTACAACAACTACTGTTTTTTTTTTTTTAAATTATCGAACAAGTGTTGCATCAACTTATTCTTTTTGAAAATGTAGAAAAAGAATTATGTGCAACACATGGAATAAGGTGGTAACTAACCACATCCTATTCTTCTATCAGAGATTGCTTCATGAATTTAATTATATATAATTATCTTGATATGCTTTTATTTGTTAGATCATAGTTGTAACAGTAGTTGGTTAATGCAGAATTTCAAAATGGAAAGTGGGAAAAACAAATAACTGATAGAGTAGTGGGTTACCTAAGCGTACTGAGCTGCAATTCATAATACTGAAGCTAGTTACACCAAATTTATAATTTTTTTATACATAAGTCAATGTTGATCAGCCAAAATACTATCAAACCATAAGGGCTCAACATCTGGATTCTTGATAGCAGAAGCAAATAGAAAATTTAAACCTTTTTGTACCATTTCTCATAAGATAAACTTTTTCTAATTAACCAACAGTTTGATGTTTAAATAGTACATTCCATCCTAACTAATCTCGTGCTACCAGGATGACAAAAACGATGGTACCTATGGAAAATGCAGCAGTCAATCTCTGATAACGGATGGACCAAAGGAAGGTCGAAGTGGAGTTATCATACAAGTAATTTTATTAACAGACTACCAGTCTTAAAATAAATCTTCTTTCTTTTTTTTATCTGCTACAATTCCTTCCAGTTCACCATCCTACTTTGTTTTTCTTTCCCGCTCCAATTCCTTTGTCCACATTTTGGATTATTCAGATCATTTTGAATTATTTCTCTATCGCATTTCCGTTGTCAATATGTTACATGTACATCCACTACACACGCTATGAATCAAATCGAGTATATGAACATTGTCACCCACTGACTTTGTTCCCAGTTTGACTTTATAGTAACATTTTCTTCGATTTAACTTGCTCTGCAATGTAATTCGAAAACGGATGCATATCTGTTCAGTGTGTGTGTATACACACACATGCATACTTAGCTTAATCTTTAAACATTGCAACAGCTATACAATTTCAGTGCATATTGACATATTTGATGCCACTTATGTCCACAAACATAATTGCTTTTGACAAAGAGGCCGAAGGCCTTTTTAACTTGAATGTAGATGAGGTGCTCAAAATAACTAAAATTGTTAGCTTAGATAACTTAATATTATTTTATTTTATTTGATATCTTCACTTGATATCCATTCATATGATTGTTTGTAAGCATTGATATATATTTTTAGCTTTAGTAAAATTGGCAGCCCTTTGGATAAATGTATTTGTGTGTATATATATATATATATATATATATATATATATATACACACATATATATGTGTGTGTATATATATATATATATATATATGTATATGTATATATATGTATACATATACATTGGTCATACAACAAAACTAACACTTATAATTTGTATGCCTTGCTTGCACAAATTGTACTGTTAATTCATGATTATTTGCAAGCATTGATATATTTTTACTCTCACTACAAAATATACATGCACTTTTATAACTATAATTTGTCTGCGTAGATCATACTGCATACATGGCTGTAATAGTTTATATGTCTTACTTGCACAAGTTGTGTTGTTAACGCATCACTCCTTTTGACTTCTAGATTTGGTCCTTGGTTCAATATGCCTTTTTTCTATTGTTTGCGTTTTCTATTGTGCAAAATATGTACATAAACTAAATCTCTATTTTAGTGCATTACTGATTTGAATAGATTGTGGAGCAAAGTCTGAAACACATGTGAAAAATTGGAACTGGAGCCATATATACAAAAAAAGGCGGTCGAAGGTGCATATTAATCAAAGTAATACCTTTACGCAATCATGGTCTTCATTCCACGGGTTTACCTTTTCAGTCTATCTTTATATCCAAACTTCTACATTTTTTGATAGTGCACCTTTTCCAAGATGAATATCTAAAAAGCACAATACATTACCTTTTCTTTTTAACCATATTATGGCAACATTATGTTATAAAACATTAATTCTGTCATAAATACATGCTCAATAAAACCTTTTAACAACTTAGACTTCTAATTTCATGCCAATTACTACCATTGAAAAAGTACTGTTTATAGTTTACTTTTCTCACAATTCATGGTTGCTATTTTTCAAATTCATGTTAGAAGATTCATTACCGCGTTCAATTACTATTTTCCATCCATAACATTTATTGCAAATAACCAGTAAACAGCTTGACCCAGCTCCTGTAATGGAATATCAAATATGATAAAATTTGCTCCCGTTGTGGTAGAAGGTAACCACAAGTAAGGTATCTAGGGTTATTTTATTTCTTTTCTATCATGCGTTTAGTGTTTTGATTTATTTTTTTAATTTAGAAGATTGAAATTTGGTTTTAGCCGTACTACTTCGTTTCCCATATTTAATAAACAAAACTGAGCGTATACTCAGTTTCCAGAAACTGAGCGTAGGCTCAGTTTCAAGAAACTGAGCATACGCGCTCATTTTCAGAAACAAAATTGAGCATATGCTCAGTATGTAGAAACTGAGCGTGTATGTGCAGTTTCAAAACTGAGTATATGCTCAGTTCTATTTCTAAAACTGAGCATATGCGCTCAGCTCCAAGAAACTGAGCACTACTCAGTTTTGTTTCTGAAACTGAGCACGTATGATCTATTTGAAACAAAACTAAGCATAAGCTTAGTTTTATGAAACAAAAATAGGAGCATATGCTTAGTTTCAAGAAACTGAACGTATCCTCAGCATACGCTCAGTTTGAAACAAAACTGAGCGTATGCTCAGTTTTGTTTTTGAAACTAAGCGCATATGCTCGGTTTTAAAAATGAACATATGCTCAGTTTTGTTGAAACTGAGCATATGCTTAGTTTTGTTTTTGAAACTGAGTGTGTATGCTCAGTTCTACAGATTAATGTCTAATATCTGACCCTACGTTTATGTTGATGTAAATCTTAATGCGTTGCTTGGTTAAACAAATGTTACATTATATTGTTGTTTTATGGTCTAAATGAATCTTTTGGGAGGAAGTCGTGCCAGTTTTAGTGGACGGATTCATGCACTAGGTGAACCAACCAGGTGAATTTCTTTAACTTTATTTTTTATTTGCAAATGATCACATGCATTCGACTTGACTGATAAGAATTTGTTTTAATTGTTTATTTGTTTTCTATTTAGTTTTTTAGTTGCTATCTGAGGGTAAGTGTCTTGGCTCAAATAGTGTTTTACTATTATCAGTACGTATTGATGTGAGAATATTTCTTTTGTTGGTATAAATCTAACTTAGTCAATGTAGGTCAACCTTTAAAGTTCTAATAAAACATGGAGGGTTATTATTGATTAATTACTTTCCCGTCCTCAAGTTCATTTGGTGAAAAAATAGGTCATGCAAACTATATTAAGTTAGAACATGACAAATCATTCTTATTAGTTTGTACTAGTTTCGGATGGTCAGTGTACTTTCTTATACTAAACACTAAACCGTACATGTTCAGATTTTATCACCAATAGATGTATGTTTTTTTGATAGGTGCTATATGATGCTCTAGGTTTACGCATGTGAAAGGCATGAAAAAGTTATGTTGTCACACTCATTTTCCTTCAAATGTATTTTGCGTCGATGTTCAAACATCTTTACTTTTATTATGTACCGATTTGGTTAGCTACGGTTGTATGGATTGCTCTTTTTAGTATGGATTGTTTTGGTTAGCATTGATTGCAAGAATTGTTACTTTTGATCACAATTATTTATATGTTACGAACTTTGCATGACATACTTTTGATCATATATATTTATATGCTTAATATTGTGCATGAAATACTTTTATTTATGGCTATACGTACTATAGCATTATGCTAGTGCAATAAAAATATTATGTAACGATTAAACAACTTTCATGGCATGTAAATAATGCTATAAATATTAAATTAGATTTTCTATAATGTTTCTATAGCGTTTATGGTTTCTATAATAATCAGACTATGAAATTTCTACAACATCTGTAGTCGCTATAATAATCAAGCAATGTTTATCTATATCGTTTATAGTTGCTATAAATAGCAATTAAATGATGTCATAAACATTAACAGCATAAACCACAGCTCTATGTGAAAGTTTTATAGCAAGCAACAAACGCTACAGATAAGAATTTGTAAGTTACAAATTGTCCATTTAATAGCAATTTTGAAACACTATGAGTAAAATTTTGAAACACTATGAATAACATAATTCATAGCATGTTTTTTATGCCGTTTATTAGGTTGCTATTATAGATGCCTGACATATTACAACATGTTGATGCACAATGTTTATAAAAACGCCATTGTATCTTTTTATATCGTTTTTTAAATGCTATAAAAAGGTCTTTTTCTTGTAGTGGTTAAATGTTGTAGCGTTGAAGGCAAAAGACATGAACGACCGTGACAAGCACATCATCGTTCATTCGGGACTAACAGAGAACACTCCGTTCTAGAAAGAGCTTTATATTCATGGATGCAAGGATTTGCAGGATTTCCATTTCCAGGCAGATAAGTTCATATGCATGGATGAATTATACTACTCAAAGAAGAAGTTCAACCCCCGAGGGGAAGGAGGAATGCCCGATTTCAATCGAAAATCTCAAGGTGGGAAGTTCGAATTCGATGGAAATCGTAAGAAACCAAGGTAAGAAGATTCCAACACTAACTTTATGGCTTTGAATAAGCCAATCTCATTCATATATGCTGTGGAAAAGGTGAAAGTCAACAACTTTCTAGTTTCTTTCAAAGCTAAAACTACCACGAAACATACAGTGGAGGAAAGCATTGCAAGTATCACAAGACAAAAGGGCACAAGACTGATGAATGCAAAGTGTTAAATGGCAAAATTAAGAAGCATATTCGAAAAGGGTACTTAAAAGAGTTCATTCTGGACAAACAACCCAGCATACCAATGGACATCAAAAGATCTCAGCTAACTCGGTAGAGGTCCCAGTTGAAGAAGGTCAACTAGATCTGGGCCCTTCAATAAATCGAATAAATGTGACCCATGGAGGGCCACATCTTGCCGGGAATGGCCAAGCTACCTAAAGCCGATATCTGAGAGAGGCCCATGAAGGTATATTTTCTATTTAAAAGGAGCTATTACTTGAGAATTCCTGCTACAACATCAAAATGCACAACTTGGTGGTGTCACCAAACAAAATGCAGAAGGGCGTCCATCATCCACACAATGGCCCTCTCATGATAACAACACTAATTAGGCTTTCAATGGTCTCTAAGATTCTTGTTCATACTGGAAGTACGGTTAATGTGATCTTTAAGCATGATTTTCGAATGAATGAGCCTCTCTGAACAGGGGCTAGAATCTACCAATGAACCCATCTTCGGTTTCAACAACAAAGGGTCCACTCAGGTTGGGAAAATAAAGCTATTGGTCCAGTTTGGATTGTCTCCACTTTGCAGAACGTTCCAAACTCTATTTGTCATCATTGAGCATCCTTCTTACTACAATGCTTTCTTTATTTGCCCGACTCTGGAAGAAGTGAATCTTCGTCTCGTCAAAATATCTGATGATGAAATTTGTAACACCCCGTATTTTCTATGAATATTAAAATTAACAAATCTAAGAACACTTAATTTTTATAAGAAGAATTAAGGAAAACGGGTTATGCCATTACGTTCGTCTCGGAATTCTGTTTAAGATAGAGTCCGGGTTTGCGTGAATCGGACTCCGTATGAAGAAGTTATGGAGTTCAGAAGATTTTAAGAATAAATAGAAAATAGTAATTAAATAATAAATCCAGTTCAAAATTCAAAATTCGGAAAGAACAGGCTGAGCGGGAAAATTCCCGCTTAGGGTGTCGATCTCCCACAGCGGGAGTCGACATAGATGTCAACTCCCCCTCCCCCTTCCCCCTCCCCCCCGTAGGGAGTCGACCCCTTTGAGACCTGCTTCCTGTGACGAATTTCTGCAGTCCTGAGCTGATGTGGCCTTCTCTGATTGGCCAACGACTAAATTCTGAAGTTTTAGGGCTTATGTGTCGTGCTATGATTGGCTGGATGACACATCTCTTTGGTTTGATGGCTCTGAATTCTCTTAGACTAATCTAAAGGCTAGAATTAATCCTAGATATCTATATATACGTAGCCAAACCTAGACCCTTACCTCATAACCCTAAGACTATGAAGCCGTCATGCAGTCCATGCCTAAGTTAGCCTAGCTTCCATCTTCTCCAAATTAGACATCAAGTTAGAAAGCGCCAAGCAAAATCCAAACTAGAGAATCAAACGTCTACATCAGGGGATAGCTAAACAAATTCAGAAATTAGATCCTAGAATACAAGATCTGTCCTTTTTATGTAAGTTTAGTTATTATTTAGATTTAAACATCTAATAGAAATTATGACTGTAAAAATCGGATCTAGAACGTCACCTAATTCTGATTCGTGCCTACCCTTTTGTCAAATATAAATTGCTTATGCCTATGAGACTATTGTGATTTATATAATGGGACTTATCATGCTGTACATCCTATGCTTATGAGACTGTTGGACTGACATAATAGAACCTATCATGCCTATGAGACTGTTGTGGCTGACATAATAAAACCTATCATGCCTATGAGACTGTTGGATTGACATAATGGAACCTATCATGCCTATGAGACTGTTGTGACTGACATAATAAAACCTATCATACCTATGAGACTGTTGGATTGACATAATGGAACCGATCATGTCTATGAGACTGTTGTGATTGATATGATGGAACCTACCATGTTGTACATCCTATGCCTATGAGACTATTGTGATTTATATAATGGGACTTATCATGTTGTACATGAAAATTAGTGATTCTCTTAAGTCCAATTCTATCTAGTCTTTATACCTATGGTGTAAATTGCTTAGCTTGTCTACACATATTGTTAATGTACAACATTGAAACATGATTCTTGAATTGGGTACATCTTTACATGCCTATTTTTCCTTATGTCAATTCTTATGCTCCTTCTCTATTTTTCCCTTTTTACTTGCTTCTGTGAATACTAAGTTCATTCGGAACTTAGATTGAATCTCGTTGTACGTGCGATTACAACGCGGGGAAAATTGGGTACAATTTAATTGAGTAAATTTTGGGCATAGCATAGGAATGTGGCATAAACTTGTATTGGCTAGACTTGTTGAGAATTTGACACCTAGATTTGGACACATATGACGAATATGTAAATTGGCTAAAGATGAATACGCCTAACCCGAGGTCAGATTGAGTTGCGGTGTAAGACTGCCCGGAACCGCCCGGCACATCCAGCGACCGCAACAATATAGATCTAATGTGAGAGGTTAGCGCATTTAAGCACAAAAACCCGAGGTTAGATTGAGTTACGGTGTAAGGCTGCCCGAAACCACCCAGCACATCTAGCGACCGCAAAAATATAATTCTATGTGAGAGGTTGGTGCTTCAATGAATAAATTAAAGCTAAGAAAACAGATAGGCTAAGAATGGTAGGGTTAAGTTAATCAAAGCAACACTTAACCAATATAAAATGATGTGAGATAGGGTTAAGTAAAACAAGAGAGCAACACTTAACCAATATAACATGATGTGTGACAGGGTTAAGTAACACAAGAGAGAAACACTTAACCAATATAACATGATGTGTGATAGGGTTAAGTAACAGAAGAGAGCAAAACTTAACCAATATAACATGACAAGTGGTAGGGTTAAGTAACACAAGAGGGCAACACTTAACCAATGTAACATGACAAGTGGTAGGGTTAAGTAACACAAGAGGGCAATACTTAACCAATGTAACATGACCAGTGGTAGGGTTAAGTTAACACTTAACCAATGAACGAGTGGGGTTAAGTTAATGGGAAACACTTAACCAATATAATATGATGAATGAACAGGATTAAGTTAATAGAAAACACTTAACCAATTACAACATAATGAATGAGAAGGGTTAAGTTAATAAGAAACACTTAACCAACATGACATGGCATGTGGATGGGTTAAGTTATCTTGAATGGATGGATAACACTTAGCCAATTTGGGGGGTATACGAATAGACCCTAGAAAACCCTAGTAATGAGGACCCATTTCAGCAGTAACCCACAGAGATGTATCACGGTACCCTGAAATTAGGCAGGGTGGGGCACGATTACTGGGCTTATTATAAGCGGTCAAAATAGCGGCCGGGCGTGCAGCAGTGTAGTTCCGATGGAGTATGGGCGTGCACGTGCTCCGGAGTGGAAAAGAAGGCACTAGGCATCAGTAGTATACATTGTGCATCTAGAATTTGTGTCGGGTTGCTATCATAGAGATTACTACACCTTATGGTGGGACCAACACAGGGTATCTATATGCAAGAGAGGGCCGACTAACACAGACACAAGGAAAGTTAATACAAATAATGTGTCGATCGATGGGTTAGTAAGGGTACATCTAACATCTTCATGGCAATTAGGCTGGTTGAGGTAAGATCCTCATACTAGATGTGCACCTGAAGGCTACCACAATTGCGGAGTTGGGATCACCTTATTTTATAACACAGGATACTAGTTGGGACACTAGTAGGGGATACGAATCCTTTTTCACAGGATACTAGTTGGGACACTAGTAGGGAATATGAATTGTTCTATAAAAGAAACTAGTTAGGATGTTAGTTGGGTGGTGTAGAGAAATTAAGAAATCAGAGAAAGAACCGAAGCGCATTCAGTGTATCTTACCTTTTTATATCTAACGATCATCATTTGTTGTCATGCTATGCTTATTATCATGGTTATGGTCTGGTATCCAGTTTATTCTTGTCATGATCCTTTTACCTGTTTACATGTTGAATAATCACTGGACTTACCAGGCTTATTGTCTGACTCTGATTTGTTTCGCTCTCTTTTCTTCCTCCCCCCTAGGTTCACAGGGAGGGAATATTACCACTTAGCTCAGTTTTCTTTCCAAACTCGAAGATAGACGATGTGTTGCTTTGGACTCTCTTTTCCACTGCTATGACTGGCTCATGCTTTATTGGGGAATATCATTGTCATTTCATGCTTCTTTATTTTGTTAAACAAGACAAATGCTTTGTTGTAATGGGTATTGGTGCTGGAAAACAATCTTTGTACAAGCTGTTGTTTTATCAATAAAGTAAAGTTTTATTTATTTTCTGCTGTTTAAATTTTGTCTGTTTTGTAATTTATCTGTTCTATACACTTATGACGCTCCATCGAAGTTAAGGCATTCCCTTTGTGAGTGACCTTAACGGAGCTGGGGTATTACATGTGGTATCAGAGCTAAAGGTTACTAGAACAGATAAAAGATTTTTCAAAAGCATATTTTAAAAGGGGTGTTTTCTAAAACATGTTTTAAAGAAGCGTTTTTCAAGAGAAAAGTATTGTTTTTAAAAGGAATATTCCCCTAAGTCATATGCACTATCTTCCAATTCTCTATTTGAATCTCTTCTTCCTCTCTTTTCGCCATAGTTTCATAGACATACGGCACATGTCGAGGGCAAAGTAGTGCCCAACCTCTATCTGTGGCCGCAGTAGTTTCACCTACGGCTAATCTTCTTTCAAGCTTTGTAGGTTGCTGTGCGATGGAGGTAGTTTTGAGAAACTTGTCAACAAGCTACACAAGGATAGTAAGGATAAGAAGCTTGATATGGCTTAATCCACGCAGAAGGAGAAAGGTGAAAAGAAAGAGGCCAAAGTGGAAGAATCACAAACAAGGGATTGGAATATAAGAAGGGTGGAAGAAACAATAGATCCCGCAACAAGAGGAAGTGTCTTTTCTGTGGTATAGCAGGTAATTTAATTATAGGAAGAAGAAGATAGGTGGTTGTTTTTAGTATATTGAAGCAGGGCATCTTATCAAGGATTGTCGAAGGACAAAGACAAGGGCAAAGGACATAATCTTCTAGCGGGCAATTGCATGCTCTCACTGCTAATGTACCTAAGAGAGGTAGGAACGTTTCTGTTGAAAGTTTAGTTTTTCTTTTCAATCATCCTGTTAGAACTTTGTTCGATTCTGGCGCTTTACCTTATTTTCTATCTTCTTCCATAGTTGAGCCTTTGCACCTTAGTACTTGTATAGTAGAAGATCCCATTATTGTCTCAAATCCAATTGGTGGTTCGGCTCATTTATCTATGATTTGTTTGGATTTGGGAATATCTATACTAAGCGTTAAGTTTAGATGTAATGCTTGCGTTTTTGTTTTCATGGGTTATGGATTGATTCTAGGGATGGATTGGTTATCCAGTAATGGTGCCATTCTCAATTGTGAAAGGAGGGTAGTTAGACTTTTGACTCGCCTCGGTAATACCCTCAAAATCTCGTGTAACCCTAAGGGTTCTGTCATGCTTAGTTGCCTAGAATCTCTTGATACATCTGTTGATAGCTTGCAATCTGTTCAAGTAGTCCATGATTATCCCGATGTCTTTGACGAAGTGAAGGGTTTACCCCTAAAAATGCAAGATAGACTTCCGCATATACTTGGTTGATAACGCCAACCCAGTTGCATTACCCGTATGACACATAGCTCCAAGGGAAAGGAAAGAGCTCAGCAAGCAAGTTAAAGAGTTGCTTGAAAAAGGTTACATAAGGTGGAGAATTTCTGAATGGGGTGCTCCAGTAGTATTTGCTACTAAGGAGGATGGTTTACTTCGCTTATGCGTGGATTTTAGAGAATTAAACAAGCTGACTAAGAAAAATAGGCACCCACTTCCAAGAATAGATGATTTGTTTGACCAGCTTGTAGGTGCGTCTGTTTTCTCCCAACTAGATTTGGCTATAGGGTTTCATCAGCTAAGAGAAGCCGAGGACAGTATAGTCAAGACTACTTTTAGAACCCATGACAGTTTCTTTGAGTAACTCGTTATGCCTTTCGGTTTGACGAAATACACCCGCTTATTTTGTTGACTTGATGAGTAGGGTGTTTAGGGAGTTCCTTGATAAGTTTCTAATAGTCTTTGTGGATGATATCTTGATATTCTCAAAGAACGAGGGAGAACATGCTTTGCATTTAAGAGAAGTCATGGATACACTTCGAGCACATCAACTTAAGGCAAAGTTCTCCAAAACGTCATTTTTGGAGAGAAGTAAGGTTTCTAGGACATGTGGCGTCCAAAGAAGGGATAGCAGTAGATCTCGCAAAAGTAGTTGCGGTGCAAGACTGAAAGGCCCCAAGGAATGCAATAGAAGTAAGAAGCTTTCTTGGACTAGCGGGTTAATATAGGAAGTTCATTAAGAACTTTGTGAAGGTATTAGCCCCACTCACTGGATTAACGAAGAAGAATCTAACCTTTGCTCGGGATATTGATTGTGATGTTGCTTTCCAATGATCGATGAGGGCTCTTACAACAGCCCCAGTTTTGACTTTTACCTTACGGTAGTAAAAGGTTTACGGTATACACGGGTGCATGCGGTATGGGACTAGGCGCCATTTTGATGTGAAAAGGAAGGGTAAGGTCATAGCGGATGCCTTAAGAAAAAAAAGTTGACTTCAAGTCCTCTTTAGGTGGAAAGGAAAAGTTCAGAATACATATCAACCTTTGATATTTAAAACCTTCGGTTAAGTTAGTAGTTGGCATCGCTAGGAGTAAGACCTACGCTTTTGGATCAAATAGGGACTTCACAAAGAAAAAGACTCTCAAAGAGTTGATGCAATGGATAAGTTAAGTAGAGAAGAGACCTCTAATCACCTTAATAACTACACTTGGAAACTTGGTTAGCATCTATTTATTTTCAAGAGATAGTTCTTCTACATGGAATACCCTCTAGTGAATTTTGAAGACCCTTTGAGGAAATATTAGCATGACACAGCAGTAGTTGTAGTGCCGAGTATACTAGAAGGAGAAGGGGTGGAACGAGAGGCGACAGCGAAATGAGTTCCAACTTAAATTTTGGAAACATAAATTAAGAAGCTACGCAATCGTGAAGTTAAGATAGTCAGAGCACAATGGGGTGAAGCTCAAGAAGATGTGACTTAGAAGACTGAAGACTAGATACGCACATCTTACCCTTTCTGAGGGTATATCCTTAATCTCTCTTTTTCAGTAAAGTTTATGCATGCATGCTTGTATCTATCTCTTAAGTATATCTCCTCGGTCCTATTCTTGATCCTTAAGTAGAAACCAATGGATGCAAACATGTATTTGAAACATGTTATGATTGATGGGTGCAAGTGGTTGCAGGTGGTTGCTAGTGGTTGCTCGTGGATGCATACACACACACACACACACACACACACACTAGGTACTAGATCGGCTCAGTCACTTTCATATTGCATATGCATATATGAATTTATATATGGATTGAAACTTGATGTGTTATCATACGGATGTTGCATATGAATGTATGGTTGTGCACTCATATAGAAATGATATGTATCAACAGGGTTCTTTTGCATACATAATGGACGCATGGCACTATCATGAATTGCATTAAGGAGGTCAACTGAATCAGTAGACCGCCTGATTTAGCATTAGATAAGGACATATACATGCATATGATCATGAAAGCATTAGAAGTCTTTTAAGGACAATGGATGCCTATGATTCATGGTTAAGTAGATGGATGTTAGATGTGAGGATACATTCTTCTTAACTTAGAGATTTGGGGACGAAATCCTTTAAGGAGGGGAGAATGTAACACCCCGTATTTTCTATGAATATTAAAATTAACAAATCTAAGAACACTTAATTTTTATAAGAAGAATTAAGGAAAATGGGTTACACCATTACGTTCGTCTCGGAATTCTACTTAAGATAGAGTCTAAGCTTGCGTGAATCGGACTCTGTGTGAAGAAGTTATAGAGTTCAGAAGATTTCAAGAATAAACAGAAAATAATAAATCTAGTTCAAAATTCAAAATTCGGACAGAACAGGCTGAGCGGGAAAATTTCCGCTTAGAGTGTCGACCCCCTATAGGGGGTCGACATAGGTGTCGACCCCCTATAGGGGGGTCGACATAGGTGTCGACCCCCCCCCCAGTAGGGGGTCGACCCCTTTGAGATCTGCTTCCTGTGACGAATTTCTGCAGTCCTGAGCTGATGTGGCCTTCTCTGATTGACCAATGACTAATTCCTGAGGTGTTAGGGCTTAAGTGTCGTGCTATGATTGGCTGGATGACACATCTCTTTGGTTTGATGGCTCTGATTTCTCCTAGACTAATCTAATGGCTAGAATTAATCCTAGACATCTATATATACGTAGCCAATACTAGACCCTAACCTCATAACCCTAAGACTATGAAGCCGTCATGCTGTCCATGCCTAAGTTAGCCTAGCTTCCATCTTCTCCAAATTAGAAATCAAGTTAGAAAGCGCCAAGCAAAATCCAAACTTGAGAATCAAACATCTACATCAACGGATAGCTAAACAAATTTAGAAATCAGATCCCAGAATACAAGATCCGTCCTTTTTCTGTAAGTTCAGTTATTATTTAGATTTAAACATCTAATAGAAATCATGACTGTAAAAATCGGATCTAGAACGTCGCATAATTCTGATTCGTGCCTATCCTTTTGTCAAATCAAAATTGCTTATGCCTATGAGACTATTGTGATTTATATAATGGGACTTATCATGTTATACATCCTATGACTATGAGACTATTGGACTAACATAATAGAACCTATCATGCATATGGGACTGTTGTGGCTGACATAATAAAACCTATCATGCCTATGAGACTGTTGGATTGACATAATGGAACCTATCATGCCTATGAGACTGTTGTGACTGACATAATAAAACCTATCAGGCCTATGAGACTGTTGGATTGGCATAATAGAACCTATCATGCCTATGAGACTGTTGTGATTGATATGATGGAAACTATCATGTTGTACATCCTATTCCTATGAGACTATTGTGATTTATATAATGGGACTTATCATGTTGTACATAAATATTAGTGATTCTCTTAAGTCCAATTCTATCTAATCTTTATACCTATGGTGTAAATTGCTTAGCTTGTCTACACATATTGTTAATGTACAACATTGAAACATGATTCTTGAATTGGGTACATCTTTACATGCCTATTTTCCTTATGTCAATTCTTATGCTCCTTCTCTATTTTCCCTTTTTACTTGCCTTTGTGAATACTAAGTTCATTTGGAACTTAGACTGAATCTCGTTGTACGTGCGATTATAACGCGGGGAAAATTAGGTATAATTTAATTGAGTAAATTTTGGGCATAGCATGGGAATGTGACATAAACTTGTATTGGCTAGACTTGTGGAGAATTTGACACATAGATTTGGACACATATGACGAATATGTAAATTGGCTAAAGATGAACATGCCTAACCCGAGGTTAGATTGAGTTGCAGTGTAAGACTGCCCGGAACCGCCCGACACATTCAGCGACCGCAACAATATAGATCTAATGTGCGAGGTTAGCGCATTTAATCCCAAAAACCCGAGGTTTGATTGAGTTGCGGTGTAATGCTGCCCGGAACCGCCCTGCACATCCAGCGACCGCAACAATATACATCTAATGTGAGAGGTTGGTGCTTTAATGAATAAATTAAAGCTAAGAAAATAGACAGGCTAAGAATGGTAGGGTTAAGTTAATCAAAGCAACACTTAACCAATATAACATGATGTGAGATAGGGTTAAGTAACACAAGAGAGCAATACTTAACCAATATAACATGATGTGTGATAGGGTTAAGTAACACAAGTGAGCATCACTTAACTAATATAACATGATGTGTGATAGGGTTAAGTAACACAATAGAGCAACACTTAACCAATATAACATGACAAGTGGTAGGGTTAAGTAACACAAGAGGGCAACACTTAACCATTGTATCATAACAAGTGGTAGGGTTAAGTAACACAAGAGGGAAACACTTAACCAATGTAACATGACCAGTGGTAGGGTTAAGTTAACACTTAATCAATGAACGAGTGGAGTTAAGTTAATGGGAAACACTTAACCAATATAATATGATGAATGAACAGGGTTAAGTTAATAGAAAACACTTAACCAATTACAACATGATGAATGAGAAGGGTTAAGTTAATAAGAAACACTTAACCAACATAACATGGCATGTGGATGGGTTAAGTTAACTTGAATGGATGGATAACACTTAGCCAATTTGGGGGGTATGCGAATAGACCCTAGAAAACCCTAGTAACGGGGATCCATTTCAGCAGTAACCCACATAGATGTATCACGGTACCCTGAAACTAGGTAGGTTGGGGCATGATTACTGGGCTGATTATAAGCGGTCAAAATAGCGGCAGGGGGTGCAGTAGTGTAGTCCCGACGGAGTATGGGCGTGCACGTGCTCCGGAGTGGAAAAGCAGGCACTAGGCATCAGTAGTATACATTGTGCATCTAGAATTTGTGTCAGGTTGCTTTCATAGGGACTAATACACCTTATGGTGGGACCAATACAGGGTATCTACACGCAAGAGAGGGCCGATTGACACAGACACAAGGAAAGTTAATACAAGTAGGGAGCCAATCGATAGGGTAGTAAGGGTACATCTAACATCTTCATGGTAATTAGGCTGGTTGAGGTAAGATCCTCATACAAGATGTATAACTGATGGCTACCATAGTTGCGGGTTGGGATCACCTTATTTTATAACACAGGATACTAGTTGGGACACTAGTAGGGGATACGGATCCTTTATCACAGGATACTAGTTGGGACACCAGTAGGGAATACGAATCGTTCTATAAAAGACACTAGTTAGGAAGCTAGTTGGGTGGTGCAGAGAAAATAGGAAATCGGAGAAAGAACCGAAGTGCATTCAATGTACCTTACCTTATCATATCTATTGATCATCATTTGTTGTCTTGCTATGCTTATTATCATGGTTATGGTCTGGTATCCAGTTTATTCATGTCATGATCCTTTTACCTGTTTACATGTTGAATAATCACTGGACTTACCAGGCTTATTGTCTGACTCTGTTTTGTTTCGCTCTCTTTTCTTCCGTTCCCCCCCCCCCCCCAGGTTCACAGGGAGGGAATATTACTACTTAGCTCTGTTTTCTTTCCAAGCTCAAAGATAGATGATGTATTGCTTTAGACTCTCTTTTCCACTGCTATGGCTGGCTCATGCTTTATTGGGGAATATCATTGTCATTTCATGCTTCTTTATTTTGTTAAACAAGACAGATGCTTTGTTGTAATGGGTATTCGTGTTTTGGTGTTGGAAAACAATCTTTGTATAAGCTGTTTTACCAAGCTGTTGTTTTACCAATAAAGTAAAGTTTTACTTATTGTCCACTGTTTAAATTTTGTCTGTTTTGTAATTTATCTGTTCTATACACTTATGACGCTCCACTGTAGTTAAGGCATTCCCTTTGTGAGTGACCTTAACGGAGGTGGGGTGTTACAAAGTTCCTGACAAAACATGGTTGGGGCACAATCAAGGGTGAACAATTCAGCTCTCATGAATTGTACTTTGCCACTTGACTAGTATAATATGGAGTATCTTTCTTACTTCAAATTTTATATAATTGTCCAGCCTTTGGGTGACGGTTTTCTACATCTGACATTCCAAGCTGAATTAAGAATAAAAAAGGCTAACAAGCGTATGAATGATATGTACACTCTTTGGGAAGAAAAAGGAAGAGGATTGAAGAGATAAACTCAGCCAAGGAGGAAGAGATCATAACAGAACTAGATTCCCGAAGAGATGCAGAAATAATCAAACCCATCGAAGATTTGGAGGAAGTAAACATGGATCCAACCGACACAACTAAGATCATCAAAATAGGAAAATGTTGGAAGAACCACTGAAAACAGATTTGATTCATTTCCTACAACATAAAAAAGATATATTTGCTTGTATCCATTCAGATATGGTAGAAATTAACCCCTCTATCATGAGCCACTCCTTGAGCATCAATCCATCTGTAACTCCTATCTGGAAAAAGAAAAGGCAGTATAACAGGGACATATCGGAAGCCTTGAAAGAGGAAGTAAAGAAGTTACTTGCGAATGAGTTTATTCGAGAGGTCTTTTATCCCAAATGGTTAGCTGATCCAGTGTTAGTGAAAAAGACTAATGGGAAATGGAGGACTAGTGTCGATTACACAAACTTGAATAAGGCTTGTCCAAAGGATTATTATCCCCTTCCCTGAATAGATTAGTTGGTTGACACAACTAGTGGACATAAGTTATTATCCCTCATTGATGCATACTCAGAAATCAGGATATAACCAAATCCCTATGTTTAAACCAGATAAAGAGCATACAAGCTTCATTACTGATTCAGGAACATATTGTTATAAGGTAATGCTCTTTGGATTGAAGAATGTCGGTGCTACCTATCAAAGATTAGTTAACAGAATGTTTCAAGGTCAAATAAGGCAGAATATTGAAGTATATGTGGATGACATTCTAGTAAAATATAACAAGACATTTGGAAGATCTGGAAGAAATGTTCAACATCTTAAGGGAATACCAAATGAAGTTGAGTCCACAGAAAATGCTCTTTTGGGGTTCATTCTGGAAAATTCCTAGGGTATGTTGTCAGTGAATATAGAATTGAAGCTAGTCCCGACCAGATTAAAGCCATAAAGGACATGGATGAACCCAAGTCGAGTAAAGTGGTTATGAGTTTAAATGAGAAAGTACCAGCCTTGAATCGATTCATTTCTAAAGCCATTGCTAAGTGCGTGCACTTCTTTGATGTAATTAAGAAAAAGAAGAATTTTGAATGAAGTGAGGAATGCAGAAAGGCTTTCCAAGAGTTAAAAAAATATTTGGGAAAATCTCCAATTCTGTCCAGTCCCGAAAATGGGGAAGACTTGTATTTTTATATGGCTGTTTCTGAATATGCAATAAGCTCAGTTCTCATTAAAAAAGCAATGGAAAACAATTCCCAATTTATTATGTTAGAAGAAGGTTAAAAGATGCAGAAATCCAATACCCTGCGAGTGAAAAATTGGCCTACTGTTTGATACTTGCTGCTCGAAATCTTAGAGGTTACTTTCAAGCACATCCCATTAAGGTTCTAACCAATTTTCCACTCAAACAGGTTTTCAGTAAGAAATATCAGGAAGGTTAGTCAAGTGGGGAATCGAACTTAGCTAATATGAAATTGAATTCCAACCACGAGCGGCAATAAAAAGATAAGCCCTAGCCGACTTTGTTAATGAATGCACAAATTTTGTTATGAAACAATCAACAAAGGAAATTGATCTTAAGTCCAAATGGTAGTTATTTGCAGAGGGAGCCTCAAATGAGTAAGGAGAAGTAGCAGGATATGTGATAATCACCCCCGACGGGCACCGTCTACACTATGCAATGAAACTTGGATTTGTCGCAACAAACAATGTGGCCAAGTATGAATCAATGGTAGCAGGATTGAACCTAGTCCTATAGTTAAAGATACCCCGAATCAAGGTCTTTATGATTCACAACTAATGGTAAGTCAGATAAAACAAACTTATCATACCAAGGATGCCCGATTTGCACTATATGTGAGAAGATACTAAAGATGCTTATTCAATTCGAGGATTTCTCTATACATCAAATTCCTAGAAGGGAAATTCCCAAGTTGACTCTTTGGCAAAGTTGTCTAGCTCTAGAGGAGCTCCCGAAACTGGAATTATCCCAGTAGGATATCAAGAAATACCTATGATCGAGCAAGAGACGCTCGATCTTGGAATTTTTTACTAGTTTTAACTAGATCCCAAGCTTTAGCAAGAGAAGCCGAAAAGGAAAAGGATATAGATGAAGTCCCTAGTGAGGAACCCATACCATTCGAAATGGATTGTCATTATGAGAATAATTGGATTACTCCCATGGTAGATTACCTCTTGAACGGAACATTACCTACCAATAGACAAGACGCTAGGAGGATTAAGCTTCAAGCCCCTACCTTCTTTATCATGAATAAGGTTCTTTATAAGAAAGGATATTCGATCCCCTACTTGAGATGTGTAAGCCTTGAAGATGGGCTCGGGCTGTTAAAGGAAACACATGACAGTTTCTGCTGAGATCATTCCAACAGAATCAAGTTAGCAAAAAGAGTTATGCGACATGCTTCTATTGGCCACAAATGGTTAATCAAGCAGTAGAGTATGTCAAGCAATGTGAGAAATGCCAAAGGTATTTTAGGATGCCCCGATTACCTCCAAATGACCTAACCACCATCTCAAGCTCATGGCCTTTCGATGTATGGGGAATAGACTTAATTGGACCATTACCTATATCTAAAGGAGGAGCTATGTATGCGGTAGTAACAATTGACTACTTCACCCAATGGGTGGAAGCGTAACTACTCCCGAACATCACAACTAAAAAGGTGTTAAGATTTGTGATAAAGAATATCGTTACTCGATTTGGAATCCCATATAAGATCATATCAGACAATGGAACACAGTTTGAAAGCGAAGAGTTCACACAGTTTTGTGTTAAAAATGAAATCATAAAAAGCTTCTCCTCGGTAGCACATTCAAGGGAAAACGGAGTTGTTGAGGTTGCAAATAAAACAATAAATACAGTCTTAAAGAAACAGTTAAAACAAGCTAAGGGAAATTGGGCAGATGAGTTTCCATTAGTACTTTGGGCATATAGAACCTCCGCTAAGACAACGATAGGACACACTCCATATTTTCTAACATACGGATGTGAGGTTATGCTTCTAATCGAAATTGAAATTCCTTCTCATAGAAGAATAGCTTATGCATTTGATCCAAGTCAAGAATTGAAAAAAGAATCCTTAGACCTAATCCAAGGGTTAAGGAATGAAGAAACCGTTAGAACGGTTAAATATCAAAGAAGAATCACTAAGTACTACAACTCAAGAGTAAGAACGAGAACCCTTCGAGAAGGATTCTTGGTCTTACGAAGGGTAAAGGCAAATACCAAAAATCCAACGGACGAACCCCTTGGTCCAAACTGGGAAGGACCCTTGGTCATTCATCAAGAGCTAATACCTAGAACATATCGATTCTGCAAACCGAATGGTGATCTAGTACCTAGAACATGGAACACAAAACATCTGAGACCATACTTTTCAATGATGAATGGATGAAAGAAGGTCTTCTTAAGAGTATTAACATGATTAGGAGTATGGAAACTCCTCAAAACCTGGAATTACCCGAAATGGGTGGAACAACCTACAATGGTAAAAAAAACTCTTGTTGCCGCCAAGATGGCCAGGGAAAGGCACCTCCCGGAGGGAGGAGATGTGTAAGCCTTTAGCCGCGTCCAAATCAGAAAGGGCCAAGTTAAAGCATCAAAAGTGTAAGCCTCTAATCCATGCAAGAAATGGTTGGGATAGAGCATCTAAATAAGCACGCCCCGCCTCTACACATAGATGAGCACTCCCTGCCTCTGCTTTGGCTAAGCATGTCCCCCCCCCCCCCCGCTCTAGAGATGAGCACGCCCTATTTATGCTTATGTTTTTGTCCCGCAGAAGGGAACGAATGCTTTGGAGGAGCACAATAAGCACGCCCGACCTCTGATTCGACTAAGCACATCATGCCTCCGCTCCAAAATGAGCATATTCTACCTCTGCTTATGTCTCATCCCGCAGAAGAGAATGAAAGCCCAAAGGCCCAAGCATTGTAAGCCCATACATCCTCTGCTTACATCTTATCCCGCAAATATGAACAAAAGCTCTTGAGGAGCATTTTAAGCATGCACTCACCTCTACTTACACCTTATCCCGCAGAAAGGGAACAAAAGCTTAAAGGGAGCGCTTAAAGCACATACAACCTCTGCTTTAAGGAATAAGCCTGAAATGGGAATCAAAACTACAAACACTTGAATTTGGGTTCGGTCCGGGACTTCTATTAATTACCAGAAGTGGATTTCTAGACTTCTTACTAAATACCCGAATTTGGGTTCCATTCGGGGATTATGTTAATTGCTAGAAGCAGATTTCTAGTCTTCTATTAAATATCCGAATTTGGATTCGGTTTAAGACTTCTATTATTGCCAGAAGTGGATTTCTGGTCTTCTGTTAAATACCCGAATCTGGGTTTGGTTCGGGACTTCTATTAATCGCCAGAAGTGGATTTCTAGTCTTCTACTAATTACCCGAATTTCTGGTCTTCTATTAAAAATATGAATCTGGGTTCGGTTCGGAACTTCTATTATTGCTAGATACGGATTTTTGGTCTTCCATTAAATACCTGAATCTGGGTTTCGGTTTAGGACTTCTATTATTTTTAGATAAGGATTTCTGATCTTCTATTAAATACCCGAATCTGCATTTTAGGATTTGTGTTATTATCTGATATAGATTTCGGGCCTTCAGTTATTAATACCCGAAACCAGGTCTTAAGACTATGATTCTTATCACTTGGAAAATAGGAACAGGTTTCTAGATTTCTATTGGCATTCCTGGAATATGGAATTCAGGACTACTATCTTATTTTCGGAAAAGGGTTCTTAATCAACCTCCGGGTTGGTATCGCAGGCTATCCATAGTGAAACCTTATAAGCAAGGTCATAAATTCCCACACCTCATACAGGGAGGTTTTCCTTAGCTTACGATATGTAAGATAGTCAATCATAATATCCTTTTTGCAGGTTTTATTTATCATTTGGCTTAAGTCCGAATGATTCCTAATATAATATGATCGAATTATTATATACATTCTACTCTAAACAAAGGACTATCACAAAATATTAGTTGTAATATCTTATGCACGGAAAACACAAGGAAAATTCCAAATGAAGATCAAAACTATAACAAAAGTGCTAACTTGAAAAGTCAGTAATACCCCTTCACTAGGGTGGGCAAATGTTACTACCAAAATTCGATACTGAAACCAGAAGAATGTGAAGGGGTATCACAGTGAATTCGATACCAAAGTAGGGGCCTAAAGAGTAGTCAACCGAAACCAAAAGCAAATGGAAGATAGCAGAAGCCAGGAAGACGTACAACTGATACTAAAGTATAAAGATGAAGAAAGCAAGGAGTAGGCACATATGTTATCAGCACCGAAACAGGGGATTGGTATGCATATCAGCGCCGACAAAAGGAAGTAAAAGCCACAGTGCTGTTACTAAGAAGATAGTAACTAAGACACAATGCCGATACCAACTAGCAACAAGAAGTTGGCTTGGTGTCAATATTGGGAAACAAAGGCGAAGGCATGAAGTCGATACTAAAGAGCTGCTACTAAAACCCTGGAGCAGGTCGATACCGCAGAGCTCAAAGCAGAAGAAGGTTCCCTACCGGACTGCCACCAAATGAGGCCTAAATTGTCTATTAATAAGACCTAAAGGGTCACATTTTGAGGTACTTTTCTCGTTCCACAATCTTGTATTCATTTCTGAGAGATCAACCCTAATTTCTAAATCGAATTGGGGATTTCCACATCAATTGTAATACACACGTGATAAATAAAGAAAGGGAAAATAAGATCATTCTTACTCTCGACTCGATAATCATATTGTGTCCTTATTTATTTAAATGGGAATTATTACTAACCTCATACGCAAAAGATTGAAGTACAAGCGGGTCAAAAGGGGAATCATTGAGTGAAATCAATGAGATTTCCTTTTCGATTCATATTCATGCATCAATCCTTTTGTAATAAGCCTAACATAATACCGTGTTCAAAATCCTTGTTATGGCCTTATGACACGATAGCTAACACAACCAAGGCCTTGTAAAGGCTGGATCGAAGTGAAAGCATCATCTTTGTCATTAAGAGCTATGATAAGTCATCATATATAACTGTTGTGATATTTTAGCCTATTTCTTCTTAACACAATGTATATTATTCTATCTTGAATCTAGGGTACACTGACATAACAATTCACCTTACACCTTTTGTAAGCTTACTATGCCCTTATCCCAAGGTAACTATTGATTCTTAAGTCTCGTAAGCGTGGTACTCACCTCTTGAAGGAAGAGTAACTAATCTTTGTACTTAAGGCCGTGATGTCTAGGAAACGAAAAGTTAAGTTGATTGGTGAAGCTAAGTTATCTTTAAGTGACCTCTAGATCGATCACCCTCCAACTTTCATTATATATGTACTATCAATCCTCAAGTCGGGCGTTGGTGATTTTTATCGTTAACAATTGTTTACATTTTAATCATAATAAAAATTTATGAAACAATTTTTGAAGATGTAGTGTAAAGTAATATATACAAATCCAATATAAATATAAAGTATAAAGGTTTCAAAGTCAAAGTATAAATATCAAAATGTAAAATTATATCAAAGTATAAGTGAGTATAAATTAAACTCAAAAGCACTATAAAATTATAACAATTTATAAATTGTCAAAAATTTAATATATGCTAAAATATAAGTATATTTAAAACGTAAATAGTCATGTATAAAAATCATATTTTTTTGAAAACTATTTTGAAAATCCTTTTAAAAATAGGAATATTCAAAAAATCTTAAAACATAATTAGATAAAGAGATCAACAAAGTGTTAATGTAACAACCCGGAATATTGGCTATAGAAATTAATTATTAGAATCTAAAAAATAAGCATTTCAACAGACGATGGAATTTGACCCCGAAACTTTAACCGACGCGTTTGTCTCAGAATTCTGGTCAACTTTCATGTTATGAGTCATACGATCGGAGTCCGTATGAAAAAGTTGCGAACAAAAAAAAAAGACAGAAATAAATAAATGTAATAGATATAATATATATTCCTATATATAACCAGCCCTCACTAGGAAAATCGTCCAGAGGGCGGTCGATCGCCTTGGAGGGGTATCGACCGCTTCGGGCCTGTAATGCTCTGTGACGGCTAGGTTTTTGAGGGTATTTTCGTTATATTATATAATATAAACAAATGGATGTTTATTTAAATAAATCTAATGGTTTATGGCCAATTCCACTTCTATAAATAAAGGGGTAAAGCCTCACTCTTTTCCGCACAAATCTATAAGCACCAGCGAAGCTTTGTCATTTCCCTTTCTCTTCAAATCAATTTATTAATCAAAATTATATTCATATACAATCAATCAAATATAAATCATATAGATTTGAAAGGGTATCATATCTAAATGGCAAAGAGTATGAGTTGATGTCTATGCTGTTCTACATCAGATTCTCCCCTCTCTTCCTATTTTCTTACAAATCTACAAATCTGAAAGTGTCTCCTTTTCAAAATAATTGTAGATCTATAAGAATATGGGAATTGTAGGCCTAAAAGTATTTCATATTTTAGATTTGGATGCTTGCAAGTGAATTGGAAATTTACATACAAAGTTATAATAGCTTATTTATCTCATTTGAATTAGATCTCAAAATATACGCCTAATATCATCAGATCTGTTTATAATATTGTTGAATTTGAAATGACACATATTAGATCAGGTCATAAATATTGTCAAAACTTAAAAGTATAGGCCTATGATTATGAATAATATTATTTGTAGGCTTATTCAACTGTTTATACATATTACCTACATTTATGTTGGAAAATATATTGGGGTTGTTGCAAAACACTGTAGATCTGGAAATCAGTCCCATTAAACACCGTCCAGATATAGCTATATTCTAAATCTTTAGTTCCAGTGTTAATTTATGAATTATGAGATTTTAATTTAAAAGAAATATGCCTATTTGTGTTAAATGTTGTTGGGGGTTTTAGCTTAGTTGTTGCGAACACGTCGTTTTCTTCTTTTAGAACAAAAAGACATTATTTTGGACTCACAAGAGATATGACAAAAAGAATTAAAAAGGTAAAAGTTGTGTAAACTAATGTATAAATATAAATGTACATATTTGTTCTTAGTTTGCATCGTCTATTCCAAAATATACATAAACACATATTTCTTGTGGTTTGAAATATGTCTATTCCAATAATCAGACATAATTTACAATAACTATGGCTAACGGTCTTTAGTAGGGCTGGCGATTAGAACCGAGAACTGAATACTCGAACTGACCGGACTAGAAAAGAGTCGAACCCAAATCGAACCCAATGGATCTCGGGTCAGGTCTAGGTGATGAAAAATACAATCAAGACCCGATCAAACCCGACCTACATAGACCCGACCCGAAAGACCCGACCAAAAAGCATTGAAATATATGTATTTTTAATGTTATTATCAACTGAACCCAAAACCTACCCGACCCGAAGCTCTGATCGGGTCCAGATTTTTGGAATGTATAGTTTAGACCCGACAAAACCCGACCCACCTAGAACCGAGACCCGTCAGGTCGGGTCCACGTCCATTGGGTCGGATCTAATTGCCACCCCTAGTCTTTTGTAAGATTTAGAATCTTATGGCAAGATTGAACGCAAAAAGGAATACTTGGATATTGGTTAAACCAAATTACTAAATTAACGATAATAATAATAAAAGAAGATAACTACGTTAACAGTGCAAAAATAAATATACATATATATATATACACACACATATATATCATCCGTCTGAATCTACATAAACGACGAAATAGGCATTGTATTGAATGTTTGAACAGTATTCATTTATGGAATTATACATGTAAATGTAATCCATATTAAATTAATATATTTGTGTTGACCACTGTAGCGATTAATATGATTGACTGCTATAAATAGGACCATAAATAAATAAGTAACCATTGTAACCAACGTTGAATTGGGGAAAATAAACTAAATAGGGAAATTAAGTCAAATGGTTACAATTCCTTAGATTTATTAGGATTAATGTTGTAAACCCCAATTAGGGAATTTAATTTAAAATCGCATCTAGACACGAGGTTAGGCTTAACTTGTAGTAGAAGTCTACCCAGAACCAACCGACAAATCCAGCATCCACAAGTGATCAGCTTAATTCGAGAGGTCTGGTGCACAAATATGTATATACGTATACAAACAATAAACATATAAATAAAATTAGTAATATTTATTGGGGTACAAAAAATAGATATATTCAGGACTGATAAGATAGGGATATCCATTGTTAATTAATGCCCTAGGAAAATTATGGCCGTTAGGCTCATAATGGCATTCATCGTAATCAATGGAAATGAAAAAGGGAATTAGAAATTTGATGGTTGCCTTAGAAAAATATGACTGTTATGGTTATAAATGGCAATAAACATATAAATAGAAATAAAAGTAATAAAAGGTGATTAATGGGTACCGATTGCCATTTAAATAACTAAGTCCAATAAGGAAAAATGACTAATCACTTGTACAAAATATGCCTGTTGCTTCGCCACATTTGCATTGGTTGTTGTTGTTACAACCAATGTAATTAACAAAATTTGCACCTGTTCCAACTAAACAGCCGATGCAATTGGCACTTGGAAAGCAGTCGAAATTACAAAAATACAATTTGCACCGGTTGTCATTAACCGTCGATGCAAATACATCGAAGAAAATGGAGTTTTTGCATTATTAATATTTATAACATATGCAAATAGTTGTATTTGCACTTGTTTTGGAGAACCGATGCAATTAATCTTGGATCTAAATCTTTTTTTGCATTGGTATTTTGAGAGTCGATGCAATTACATTATAGATCCAAATCCTTTTCTGGATCAGTTTTTAAAGAGATGATGCGATTACCTCTTGGATCCAAATCCTTTTATTTATTTATTCTCTTTGATCTTTGTTCTCGTTAAATTGATTATGGTAAACAAGCATCTTCATATCAGATTGTGGTTATGAATATTGTCGAAACATGAAAGTATAGGCTTGTGGTTATGAATAATTTTTTTTTGTAGGTTTATTCAGTTGTTTATACATATTTTCTACAATTATGTTGGAAAATATATTAGGGTTGTTGCAAACCAATGCAGATCTGAAAATTAGTCCCATTAAACACTGTATAGATGTAGATATATTCCTGATCTCTAGTTTCAATGTTAATTTATGAATTATGTGATTTTAATTTTAAAAGAAATACGCCTATTTGTGTTCAATGTTGTTGGGATTTTGGCTTCGTTGTTGTAAACATGTCGTTTTCTTATTTTTGAACAAAAAGACATTATTTTGGACTCACAAGAGATATGATAAAAAGAATTTAAAAGGGAAAATTTGTGTAAATTAACGTATAAATATAAATGTACATATTTGTGCGTAGTTTGCATCAACTATTCCAAAATATAAATAAACATATATTTTTTGTGGTTTGAAATGTCTATTCCAATAATCAGGCATAATTTACAATAACTACGGCGAACGGTGTTTTGTAAGATATGAAACCTTATGGCAAGATTGAACGCAAAAAGGAATACATGGATATTGGTTAATCCAAATTAAAATCAACGATAAAAATAATAAAAGAAGATAACTACGTTAACTGTGCAAATATAAATATAAATATCATCCATCTGAATCTACGTAAATGACGAATTATACATTGCATTGAATGTTTGAATGATATTCATTTATGGAATTATACATGTAAATGTAATCCATGTTAAATTAATATATTTGTGGTGACCATTGTAGCGATTAATATGATTGATTGTTATAAATAGGACCACAAATAAATAAATAACCATTGTAACCAATGTTGATTTGGGGATAATAAATTTAATAGGGAAATTAAGTCAAATGATTATAATTCCTAAGATTTGTTAGGATTAATGTTGTAAACCCTAATTAGGGAATTTAATTTAAACCGCATCTAGATACGAGGTCAAGCTCGGCTTGTGGTAGAAGTCTGCCTGGAACCGACCGACAAATCCAGCATCCACTAGTGGTCAGCTTAATGTGAGAGATCTGGTGCACACACACACATATATATACATGCATATGCAGACAATAAATAAATAAAATTAGTAATGTCTGTTGGGGTACAAAAAATAGAAATATTCAGGACTGATAAGATAGGGATATCCATTGTTAATTAATGCCCTAGGAAAATTATGGCCATTAGGCTCATAAATGGCATTAATCATAATCAATGATAATGAAAAAGGAAATTAGAAATTTGATGGTTTCCTTAGGAAAATATGGCCGTTATGGTTATAAATGGCGATAAACATGTGAACAGAAATAAATGGAATAGAAAGGGTATTGATGGGTATTGATTTTCATTTAAATTACAAAGTCCAATAAGGAAAAATAACTAATCAATTATCTTAGGATATGGAGGATATAACTTTCCTTATTTATACATGTTAATATAGAACTTATAACCAAAAGATTTGGACTTGGTAGGTTAATGATGTGAAACAATATTAACCATAGGAATCCGTAACGATAATTAACCATGTGTGTATAGTGTTCCCTTGAAGAGAAACTAAATAGGAATAACTTAATAGTGTAGCCCGCTTTATCTCAATAGGGAACAACATTAAAGGCTAATGGGGTACGAACTTAATAATCTTCACGTATAGTCTGCTTCCTTGGGTCTTAAGTGGCTTGGGTCGAGGAGTCCCTCTGGGAGTAGGTCTTTTAGTTTAGGGGTCTTAAATGGTGTGTGTGAGGCCTACCCAAACCTGGAAATTTAAAAATGTCAGATATGGCTACCTATCCTATGGGAAGTAGTAAGCAACTAAGGAGATTATCCAATAAGGTCGGCTAGATGGTAAAGCGAAACACCCTCTCTCACCTTATACAGGGTATGAGTTATATGCGTGAATGACAGAAGCCTTAACTAGTAGGCCCCCATAGCTAGTGCCCTCTAGTTTATGTTAACATTGAATAAATCATCAAGGAGTATTAAGTGACCAACATGTCCGCCTAGGTTCTTAAGTGATCGGGAGAATCCACCATATCTATCATTAATAGTGAGGCATTAAATAATAAAGAATGAGCAATTGAAGATATATATATATATATATATATAAAGAAACTCTGTAATTAGGGTCCACCCTCGATTAAATGACCAGCTATGTTCTAGTATAGAGGCTTCATAAATATATGCGTAAACGTTCAATCTTGGTATCATACTTTGGGTACATCACCTTGGGAAGGGTAGTTAGAGTCGTGCTTAAATATTTACATGGTTAGGCTAGAATCACTAACCTTGGTAGGCATACATCTTGGGTTGAACCAAATGGGATACATCTGTGTTGTACATTTCCTGTTCACCGGAATCTTGTTGTTCTGGCCCCCTCCTCATTATAACCATCCAAGCTTGTAGAGAAGGTCAGGTTCTCACAGGTGTTTAGGTTTGGCTTTCGGTTCTCTTTCTCTCTCATGCTCGATATTGGCAAAGTGACTTACTTTGAAACATGTAGTTACTTGAGCTAATACTAGTCTATCTATTTTGTTTTCGCTTTGAGTTTTCTTTTATCGTACTCTAATTATGATCATGCTCATTTGTTTGCAGGTACCAGATTTACACGCTTCATGTTTGGATGTGTTCGAGTTTCGATTTTTGTTGAAGTTTAGGCTCAAAAAAGTGTTGGGTGTTATAGCTATTATAATTTTAACATCTAATTCAAGACTCAATAACTTATCTATGATATTTTTCTTTCTTGAACTCTTCAATGCGAGTCTTCATTCTCTAACACTTGAGTTCTATATCAACATCTTTAACTTTATAAACATATTGAATTTACACTTGATATTGTACATTTTTCTAAATCAACACCCATCTAATATCAAAAACTATATATAACAAAATACATACATATATATATATATATAACCTTTCCCGATAAAGGATGTCTCCTTCATGGTGTTCACTTGTGTTATTTACCATATTTGGCAAGGGTGAAATGGATGAATTTTTGGAAACCGAACTGTTAACTCCCAGATTAGACTTCAACATGTCAAGAGAGAAGTTAAATACTTGATTAGTGGGAACGACAACGTGACTGGAAGATTGATTCAAAATTTAGAGATCTTCAACGTTGGGGGATTGAACTGAATGATGCTAGGTAATGGCTTTTGCAAGGAAGAAGAAGTGATGATACCCATGCGTTATTTTAAATTATTGGGCCGGACTTATTCTTTTATTTGTACATGTCTATTTTTCAATTCTTTGTTTACTATTTATTTCTGTAACTAAACCCATACTGTTAATCTATGAAATTTCTGTGTACTCTTTTTGGTGTACTGTTAATATATGAAATTTATATGTACTCTTTTCCCTTGTAAGACTATCACTTAGGTTAGAGGGTTACAAGGTTTTGATGAGACATATAATGATAATATATGGTTGGTTTAGTAATAAAGCATACCGATATTCAAAGAATAAAAAATAAACCTTTCCCGAATGACTACAAGATAAAAAAAACACATTTTATGTATATTATACAAATTTTAAATCTTTATAAAACCAAGTAGATATTCTTAAGTTACGATTTTCTTTTGAGAATTTTCCTAGTCAAAATAATATTTTTATTTTATTATTGATTTGGATCATTTGTTTAATTGAATTCTTAGAAATATAAAAGATAAATTTCCATTTTTTGATCAAGAGTTTATATGATAGTAAAAATTAATTTCTTAATATGATTTATTATTAGTATATCGATTTAATTGATATTAAATAATAGTAAATAAATATTAAAATATAATTTGCAACCCCAAAAAATATAATCTATGTAGATTTGCATTTACAAGATACGAGTTTGACTATTAACATGATATGAAAATATAATTAAATATAAGTCATATACTTAAAATTAGGCAGCATATTAGCTAATTTTCCAAAAAAAGGATAGGATCAAGAGCACCCCAAATAGTGTAGCACCCCTTTAGCTTCCTGATTTTCACCACACATTCCTCATTCTCTCTCTTCTCACTAACTCTCTCTCCTCCCACTAACTTATTTAAATATAAATGAGTGGCTACAATTTAGATGCAAATGGGGTGCTACGAATTTTGGATGTCATAAAGCTTGCCTCATATATATATAATCATTATACTGCTGTTAGGTACGATTCTTATATGTATCGCCAATGTTGTCATATATTTGACTAGTTACATATACACACACACACACACACATATATATATATATATATATATATATATATATATATATGCATACACATGTATCATGGCATCGTTACTCTAAATCTTTGCTGCAATTTTTTCCCTATCTTGAGATTTCTGCTTTTCGTCTTATTTCCTTAATTTCTAGAACTTTGCTCCAGCCTCGGCTTTTTGACTGGGTTCTGTATTTTTCATCTTCTGATTTTTCCAATTATTAGGATTATGGCATCGGGTTCTGAGGTTGGCTTGTTCGTTGTTATGGGTTCGTTCCTCGTTCGGTGCCTCTATCTGGCACTGGTTACCGCAGCGGTAGCATCAATCTCTAAAGGCCCGTTTTCGGTGGAGATTGTTAATACTAAAGAGGTTGTTGCCAACTGTTTTCGATTCAATCCTTCGTGTCGTTGTTGAGACATCGATTTCTAGTGGTTGATGACTTTTTCTTGGAACTGGCTCCCTGTTATTCGGGTGAAACGGCTTAGCTTATCTTTCTCTTATGAGAGGACTTGGTCAAGTGATGCCGAATGGTCGGGATTATTTGGCCCCACCTGTTATCTCTTACGACAAAGGGGATTTCATCACCCCTTTTGTGCCATGTCTGGTTATGGGGGGTCTCGTTGGCTTTGTCAGTTGATCGTAGGCTCTTGTCTTTGGAGCCTGGTTTTGTAGTGGTTCTCCTGAACCAGTCGGTTGTTTTGGGTCTGCTTTGGGAAGAGTTGGAGATGGGTATTTGATCCCCCCAATCTGATTCATCCCCAGATATCTTCCTTCTTTGCCTCTCTCTGCGCAAACACGATCGAAGGGTAAGGTATTTGGATAGCCTGTTGTTCCTCTTCAGCGTAAACGATATTCTCGATGCTTGAAAAGGGATAATAAGGGTGCTCCATCCTCGACAACTTTAAATTGTGTTGCTCAAGCACATAGTGATGGCTCTATCCTTCATGCTGGTGTGTAAGCTCCGCCGCTATTTGTACTTCAAACAACTTTGTTGTTCTCTCTGATGGGTTCGATTTTGATGGATATGGGGAGTGCGTACCCATTTCCCCTAAGCCTGATCCTTCATTGCATGCGGTTTTGGTGGACGTCATCAATTGTAGGCGGCTTGGTGTGAGTGTAGCAATGTCTTCTTATAGATGGGATATGGGTGGCTTAATGTGCAGCCATATCGTTCAGTTGTTGGCATGGCAGCCAAGACCGTGCCATCGGTGGTGTTGGATGCTTTGAGTTTTGCTTCTTTTTATGAACGTTTGGAGATATTGCAGGTAATTCATTCTTTATGCTCATATTTCTTTGTTGTTCTTGACTTTTTTTGTTCTATTTTTACTATTTCACTAGTCGATCTTGTTGTTGCTGTCTTGAGCCATATCGGGCTTCTTCCTAAGCTCGTTATCACTTTGGGTTTCGCGTGTTCTCCTTCTTGGGTTACACCTTTGGGTTTTGTGTGTGTGTGTGTTTCTATGGTTTTGTGTGTGCGTGTTGTGGGTAGCCTTGCATTGGCCTCCACGCTAGTGGGCTAGTCTGGTTGCACTCGTTGCTCTCCGACTGCAGTTTCCTTTACTACACAGTCATTATGCCCTTTAGGACACAGGGGTTTTCATTTCTGTGCTATGGTTTCATGTCTTGCGGTGGCTTTTTTGTGAGTTTTCCTGGTTTTGGGGTTGAGCTCTATTGGTGCCTTTGGGTTGCTGTGGTTTTTGCTATCGATAGGTTTGGGTGGTGTATGGAGTATGGCAAACTTCGAAGTTTGTTTGTGCTCGATGGATCAAAGATTTGGTTTTGTTTGTCAAATAGCATGGCTTCTGTAACACCCCACCCTCGCCAGGGTGACTCTTGCAAGCACTCTGACTTTGGAGGGGCGTTTGAATCAGGTAAACATGCATAATGATATATCAAGGCAGAACAAGAACATATGTATATATGTAAACAGAGTAAATAACATAGATAAAACAGCGGAAGATTTTAAACCATTTCAAAACAAGTCTGGTACAACATAATACCAACTTTCCAAATAAACAAGTCTAGATAAAACAACATCATCTGAAAACTGAAATACATAAGTGCTATCCCCAAAATAAATGATAACCATAGCTAGCTTCATGTCAAGACTGTACATGAGCTAAATCCCACAAGCAAGCGATCAGAAATCCAGCTAAGCTCCAATATTCCCTCCCTGAGAACCGGGGGGGGAAACGGAAGAAAAGAGGCGAAAGAAAATAGGTCAGTCAAAAAGACTGAGTAAGCCCTACTACAATCAATGTAAACTGATAAAGTTAACTGGCATGAGCAGCAGGTATGATCATAAGGATAACAACATACTAGCATGGTGATTAACTAACAAGGTAGATAAAGGTGTCATCGCATAATCAGGTTTAAGGCTTTGCACCACAGGTGTACTAGCAAACTAAAATGACTTGAATAAACAAGTATTGATCCCTTGGCCCAAGCTTTGGCCCAATAGCATGAAGTGACCCTCATACGAGGTCCAATAACATGAAGTGACCCTAACACGAGGTCCAACCCAAACGGTCTAGTCGATCGGCTCCCTACGCTTAACTCGTCACGTGTTGGTGTCAATACGGCCTAAACATAATTGTAGTCGAACTGTGTCGGGTCCACCCTTCGGGTGTATCAAGCCCTAGGGTGTCAACCCCTGGACACCATGAACATGAGTGCACAGTCTCGATCTACTGGTACCCATGCATGTTTTCTCCGGCTACGGACTATGTGCACGACCAGAGTCCGCCCGGAACTACACCGGCGTACCACCCTGCCGTCGTTTATTGGTCGCTTATCTCCAGTCCAGTAATCGTGCCCCCACCCTAGCCTAGTCCCTAGGGTCATGATGATACAAACTAGGGATTACTGCTGGAGTGGACCCCCATTGCTAGGATTTCTCTAGTACGGTTTAACCCCTTTACTAATCATGGATTAACTTGGTTAAGTGTAACGATGAGTTCACGACTTAACCCCGATTAATCTACCAAGTCCAAATTGGTTAAGTATTAAATGGACCATGACTTAACCCTAATCATGAGGCATTAATTAATTAATGCGCCTTAACCTCTCACATTAGACTTTGTTGTGGTTACTAGTTAAGCCGGGCGGGTCCGGGTAGCTTTACACCACAACTTGGTCTAACCTCGGGTTCAAGGTACAACATGGCCAACTTCTCACATTGGGTCCTATTGTTTGTAGCAACTAGTTAAGCCGGTCGGTTCCGGGTAGGTTTACGCTACAAACTCAACCCAACCTCGAGTTGGCCACACTTATATTTTCTAAGTGTCATGTCCATCGTGTTTCCAAAACACATTACAAGTTTTCAAGCCATTGGGTAGACCTAACTTAATAGGTAAATTCCCAATGGGTAGACCTAACTTAATAGGTAAATTCCCAAGCTTATGTTTTTATGTCTTTTAAGTTTACCCAACCCCAAATGCAATCCCATCGCTTACATATCGCAATAGCGCATAAAGGATAGAAAGAGGGAACTTGGCATAATCATGACATAAAAGTGTTGAAGCCACAAGTTCAACATGGTGGCATATGAAATGTACATATGTTCATATACTTGCATTAGGCCTCAAAAGCATGCATAAAACCAAACTTAGCATATTGGTGATACATGGTGATAAATGACATGTAAAAATGGCCATAAGTTCGCATTTAGCCTCACATGCAAGTTATCATAAGAGATATGATAACTTACATGTTGCCAAAATGCAACCTTTGGCATAAAGCTTGAAGCTTTATGTTCATAAGCCCAAGATAAGCTTGCATAACATGATAACATGAGCCAAATGATCAACCAAAACTTGCATAACATAACTTGCATATCATATGGCAACTTGCATATCAAACTTGCATAACATAACTTGCATATCATATGACAACTTTCATATCAAACTTGCATAACATAACTTGCATATCATATGACAACTTGCATATCAAACTTGCATAACATAACTTGATGAACTTGCATATCACATCATAGTAAACTTGCATAACACATCATAGTAAACTTGCATATCATGGCAAACTTGCATATCATACATTTAACTTTAGAGTTTAAGTATGAAAGTAGAATAGGGCTTACAATGCTTATGCGGACTCAAATGAGTATAGCAAATATAAGAAAGCCCTTATGCAACCAAATAAACCCCAAAATGCAAGCAAAACCCTTGAGCCAAAATGATCAAAACTCTTTCTTTATGATGCAAATATAGAAACTTGACTTGAATGCAAGCTAATGATACTCATACAAGTCTAAAAACACTTGTATGCATGGAAAATCTCATAGAAATTTATTTAGGAATTTATGAAGAGAGTGGAGGCCATGAGAGGATTGATTTTGCCATAGTTTAGTTGCTAGAATGAATAATGATGATTTAGGGTAGGTTAGGGTCTTATTTATAGATTAGGCAAGTGTTTTAGGCCATAGGATTAAACCCTAGTTCCAATTTCAGCCCTCAAAACCGAATCTGGCCCGCAAGCTCAACACAAACTCAAAATGGTGCACCAGGCTAAACAGCCCGGCTGAGCCAAGTCGACAGGGCTGTCGACTTGGTCCAACCAAGTCGACTCCCAAGTCGACAGGGCTGTCGACTTGGGTGTTCTGGCGGGAATTCTCCCGCCTGGCCCAATATGACCCAATTTCCCAAATTCAAGTTTGAATTTGAAATCTGTTTTTACTTCGAAATTTTCTGAAAACTTCGTTGGGCCTTAATCGGGTCATACGGACTCCGATTTTCGAAAACTCAGACTCTATTTCGCGTATTTTTCCGAGACGAACGCAATGGCATAGCCCGTTTCCCTTGATTCAGATTTATAAATTAAATTCTGCCTCGATTTATGTTATAACAGGTTATGGAAAATACGGGTTGTTACATTCTCCCCTCCTTAAAGGATTTCGTCCCCGAAATCTTTAAGTTAGGAAGGACGTATCCTACCATCCAATCATCCATCTACTCAAAACATCATCCACGAGCAATCATTGTCCTTACAAGATTCTAAATGTTGTATGAACATATGCAAAGGTGTGTGTATATGTACTTATCTAATGCAAATATCATCAATGCAAATTATGTTACTGAAATGAATCCATATGTATGCAATTCCTAACATAATGTATAACATCTATATGTGTGCACATAACATACATCCACATGCAACATCCATGTGATAACACAAAAATTTTCATCCATGAATAAGCATAAACACTCATGCATATGCAATATGAGGAGTGTGTGAGCCGATCTAGTGCCTAACGTGTATAATGCATCCACGAGTAACCACTTGCAAACACTTGCAACCACTTGCAACCATCAAGCATAACATGTTTCAAACACATGTTTCATCCAAAGGGTTTCTACCTAAGGTTCTCATGACAAGATTAACACGATAAACTAGATAAACATGGATAGCAAAGAGAAAGATATGCCAACAAAGAAAAGAGATTGAGAGTGTACCCTCAAAAAGGAATGGATAAAGCCCATGCATCTTCTCCTCGGTTTCCCAAGTTGCGTCTTCTTCGGCTTCACCCCATTGAACCTTCACCAGCCTGACCTCTCGATTCCTTAGCTTCTTGGTCTCCGTCCCCAAGATACGAATCGGAGCTCTCCTCAAGGTATCCTCTTTCTCCACTTCCACATCTTTCAAAACACTTGGCTCAACAACCTCTGCTGATTCATGCAAACACTTCCGGAGATGCGAGACATGAAAAACATCGTGTACTCCGGCAAGCTTCTCGGGCAACTTCACTCTATAAGCCATCTGCCCGATCCTCTCTATAATAGGGAATGGTCCAACAAACCTCGGTGCTAACTTCCCAATGGCTCCAAATTGGACCATATTCCGCAAAGGAGAAACCTTCATGAAAACCATATCCCCAACATCAAACTCCAAATCAGTTCTTCGCTTATCAGCATAGGATTTCTGTCGGTCTTGGGCCGCTTTCATCCGTCTCCGAATCAACTCGACCTTCTCGGATGTATCTCTGATCATATCAGGCCCAAGTATAAGCTTATCTGTAGTCTCCCACCAACATGTAGGCGACTTGCACAGCCTCCCATATAAAGCTTCGAATGGTGCCATCCCTATGCTTGCCTGATAACTGTTATTATACGCAAACTCAACAAGAGGGAGATGGTCTTCCCAAGTACCACCAAAATCCATAATACAAAGCCTCAACAGATCCTCGAGTACCCTATTCACCCTTCCGGTTTGACCGTCCGTCTGTGGGTGATAAGCAGTACTTAGATTCAACCTTGTGCCCATGGCTTCTTGCAAGCTATTCCAGAACTGACTTGTAAAGATTGGGTCACGGTCACTGACTATACTAGAAGGGACTCCATGTAGTCTCACAATCTCACGAAGATATACAGACACTAGCCAAGATGCGGTCCTCTTGCTCTTCACCGGGATGAAATGAGCACTCTTCATAAGTCTATCCACAATATCCCAAATGCTCGTGTTCCCTTTCCTTGACCTTGGTAGCCCATCGATAAAATCCATGGAAATACTCTCCCACTTCCAAAGTGGAACGTCTAGAGGATGCAATAGCCCACCGGGCTTCTTCGACTCGGCCTTAACTTGCTGGCAAATGATACATCGAGAGACAAACTTTGCCACATCCTTTTTCATCCCAGGCCAAAAGAAAATGCGCTTCATATCTTTATACATCTTATCTCCGCCTGGATGTATAGTCAACTTAGAGCGATGCGCTTCCTCAAGAACTTTTCTTACTAAATCTTCTACCATTGGAACACATAACCTTCCGTCTCTCCTCAGTCAACCCTTGTCATCAATAGAATATCGAGCGAGATGACTAGACGCCTCTCCTCGAATTAGCTTATCCATAATCTCAACTATCTGAGGGTCTTCTCTCTGCGAAGCCCCAACTTGATCAAGAAGGGTAGGTCTGAGTTCCAGAGATGCTAAAGAACCGGTCATCGACTCAATTGCCAAAGAGAAATCAAAGGTTGCCACATACTCTAAATTCTTCATCTCAACGAATAGAGGACTTAGGGTCAACCTTCTTCTACTCAATGCATCAGCTACCACATTCCCCTTGCCAGGGGTATAAGCTATCTCAAAATCGTAGGACGCCAAGAATTCCATCCATCTTTGTTGCCTCAGATTCAGATCCTTCTGAGAAAAGAGATACTTCAATGACTTGTGATCGGTACAAAGCTCAAATCTTTCGCCCAGAAGATAATGGCGCCAAGCCTTGAGTGCATATACTATTGCTGCCAACTCTAAGTCATGAGTGGGATAATTCTTCTCATGCACTTTGAGTTGTCTACCACCAAAGCATATCACTCTTCCTTCTTGCATCAGAACAGCTCCTAACCCCGTGCCACATGCATCGGTGTATACTGTAAATAACTTCCCTCCATCGGGCAAAGCTAGAATAGGTGCTGATGTGAGAGCTCTCTTGAGCTTCTGAAAAGCAAGCTCGCATTCTATGCTCCACGCAAAAACTAAATTCTTCTTCGTCAATTTAGTGAGAGGAGCGCAAATCTTCGCGAAGTCCTTGATGAACTTCCGATAAAAACCCGCAAGACCTAGAAAACTTCTCACTTCGGTTGCATTCCTTGGAGTCTTCCAATCCTAAACTGCGACCACCTTAGCGGGATCCACCGCTAAGCCTTGCTTAGATACTATATGCCCAAGGAATCTAACTTCCCTTCTCCAAAAGTGACACTTGGAGAACTTGGCCTTCAACTGATGCGCTCTAAGCGTATCCATCACCTCCACGAGATGCCTTGCGTGCTCTTCCTCATCCTTAGAGAAGATCAGAATATCATCTACGAAGACCACGACAAACTTGTTCAAGAACTCCCTGAACACCCTACTCATCAAGTCCACGAAATATGCGGGTGCATTAGTCAAGCCGAACGGCATGACAAGCCATTCGAAGAATCCATCTGGAGTCCTGAACGCAGTCTTGTCTATACTATCCTCAGCTACCCTGAGCTGATGGAATCCAGTAGCAAGATCAAGCTGAGAGAAAACAGAAGCACCGACGAGCTGGTCAAAGAGATCGTCAATCCTCGGTAACGGGTGTCTGTTCTTCTTAGTCAGCTTATTCAACTCTCGATAGTCAACACAAAGTCGGAGAGAACCATCTGCCTTGGTAGCAAATACCACAGGCGCTCCCCATTCAGATATACTTCGTCTAATGAAGTTCTTCTCAAGCAACTCCTTCACTTGCTTACTTAGCTCCCGCCTTTCACGCGGAGCCATGTGCCGAACGGGCAAAGAAACCGGCTTTGCATTATCCACCAGATAAATGCGAAAATCAATCTCTCGCTTAGGGGGCAACCCCCTAACTTCATCGAAAACATCCGGATACTCTCGAACCACTCTCACAGACTGAAGAGTCTCCATTGACGAGTCGAGTGATTCAAGATAGCACAACATGACGGGACCTCTCGGATTACAAGAAATTTCTAGGGTGTTCCCGAGGCGAGTCACGAGCCTCACAACCCTATGCTCACAATCAAGGATGGCTCCATATCTGGACAACCAATCCATGCCCAATATCAATTCGTATCCCCTGAAACCAAGAACATAAGCACTGCACAAGAACTCTACACTCAGTATAGAGATCCTCAAATCCCCACATATCATAGACAAATGGGCGGAACCCCCAATAGGATTTGAGACACAGACGGGATCATCTACCAAGCTAGTACTAAGGTGCAAACTATCAACAAGATCAGATGAGATAAAGCTATGCGATGCACCAGAATCAAACAAGGTACGAACTGGAAAATCAGAAATATATACAAGGCTCTCAACAGAAATACTACCTCGATCGGGAACTGGAGCGGCATTGAGAGCATGAACTTGCCCTCCTGAAGGTCCAGCACGCTGAGTCTGACCCTGGCCTTGCCCTTGCTTCCTCGGGCAATCCTTACTGAAATGTCCAGTCTCACCGCAGAAAAAGCATTCACCATTCTTCCTTTTCCTCTTCTTACAATCCTTAACAAGATGCCCAACTGAACCGCAATAATGGCACTTCCCCTTGTTGTTCTTGCCCTTGTTGTTGTTCCCCTTGTTGCCTTGACTCTTGTTCTTGTTCTGATTGCCTTGACTGCTCTGATCACTTGGATTACTCGGATTTCCTTTTCCCTGGGAATCAGTCTTCTTGGCTTGAGTATCATTTTTCTTGACATCTCCCTGAAGTAATGCCATATCAACTAAACTCTCAAACGTGGCCCCATGTGGAATATGTGACATAGCCAATCCCTGCAACGGCTCATTCAATCCTCTAGCAAAACGAAGAGCCTTCTTCTGAGGAGTATTCACCATATCCAAGCCAAAACGAGCTAACTGATTGAACTTGTTCACATATTCTTTGACAGACATATCTCCTTGCTTCAAAGTTATGAACCTCTCCATTTGCAGATTCTCCTCGGTAGAAGATAGAAACTTAAGCATGAACCTTGCCCTGAAATCGGCCCAAGTCTCAACAGGCCTAGTACCATTGGTGACTTCCCACCAATAAGCGGCTTCATCCTTCATAAGCCAAACCGCCAACAAGATCTTCCTCTGATCGTCTAACCCAAAGATAGCAAATAAATCCTCGGTCTCTTTCAACCAATTTCTGGCCTCTACAAAAGTCTCAGTGCCTTGAAAGTTCTTGCCACCCATTGCTTTGAAATCTTTGCAAGTCTTTGCGAAGTCAGGTTGAGGATGCTGAGGGGGAGGAGGAAGAGGAACCTCAGCGACAGGAGGAGGAGGAACATTAGATAGGAGGAGGAACATTAGCCACTGGAGGAGGTGGAGGAACATCTGCGGGGCCGGCTTCGGTCGCCCTAGCCTCCAAAAGTCTCCTATACCAAACAGGTACGTGTACTCCCTCCGGAATAGCAAAGTTATCGGCCATACTGAAAATGAAGAAAAAGACAGATTCAGAATGGAGAAAAACGAAGGAATTTTGCTAATGGCTTTTTGGGGAATAGCCTTTAAAAATAAACTAGACTTTTCTTTGGAAAATACTTTATACTTGGTTTTGAAAATAGTTTTCCAAAAGTTTTAAAAACCTTTTTGTTCCTTCTCGTAGACCATATGCTCTGATACCAAATGTAACACCCCACCCTCGCCAGGGTGACTCTTGCAAGCACTCTGACTTTGGAGGGGCGTTTGAATCAGGTAAACATGCATAATGATATATCAAGGCAGAACAAGAACATATGTATATATGTAAACAGAGTAAATAACATAGATAAAACAGCGGAAGATTTTAAACCATTTCAAAACAAGTCTGGTACAACATAATATAACCTTTCCAAATAAACAAGTCTAGATAAAACAACATCATCTGAAAACTGAAATACATAAGTGCTATCCCCAAAATAAATGATAACCATAGCTAGCTTCATGTCAAGACTGTACATGAGCTAAATCCCACAAGCAAGCGATCAGAAATCCAGCTAAGCTCCAATATTCCCTCCCTGAGAACCTGGGGGGGGAAACGGAAGAAAAGAGGCGAAAGAAAATTGGTCAGTCAAAAAGACTGAGTAAGCCCTACTACAATCAATGTAAACTGATAAAGTTAACTGGCATGAGCAGCAGGTATGATCATAAGGATAACAACATACTAGCATGGTGATTAACTAACAAGGTAGATAAAGGTGTCATCGCATAATCAGGTTTAAGGCTTTGCACCACAGGTGTACTAGCAAACTAACATGACTTGAATAAACAAGTATTGATCCCTTGGCCCAAGCTTTGGCCCAATAGCATGAAGTGACCCTCATACGAGGTCCAATAACATGAAGTGACCCTAACACGAGGTCCAACCCAAACGGTCTAGTCGATCGGCTCCCTAAGCCTAACTCGTCACGTGTTGGTGTCAATACGGCCCAAACATAATTGTAGTCGAACTGTGTCGGGTCCACCCTTCGGGTGTATCACACCATGAACATGAGTGCACAGTCTCGATCTACTGGTACCCGTGCATGTTTTCTCCGGCTACGGACTATGTGCACGACCAGAGTCCGCCCGGAACTACACCGGCGTACCACCCTGCCGTCGTTTATTGGTCGCTTACCTCCAGTCCAGTAATCGTGCCCCCACCCTAGCCTAGTCCCTAGGGTCATGATGATACAAACTAGGGATTACTGCTGGAGTGGACCCCCATTGCTAGGATTTCTCTAGTACGGTTTAACCCCTTTACTAATCATGGATTAACTTGGTTAAGTGTAACGATGAGTTCACGACTTAACCCCGATTAATCTACCAAGCCCAAATTGGTTAAGTATTAAATGGACCATGACTTAACCCTAATCATGAGGCATTAATTAATTAATGCGCCTTAACCTCTCACATTAGACTTTGTTGTGGTTACTAGTTAAGCCGGGCGGGTCCGGGTAGCTTTACACCACAACTTGGTCTAACCTCGGGTTCAAGGTACAACATGGCCAACTTCTCACATTGGGTCCTATTGTTTGTAGCAACTAGTTAAGCCGGTCGGTTCCGGGTAGGTTTACGCTACAAACTCAACCCAACCTCGAGTTGGCCACACTTATATTTTCTAAGTGTCATGTCCATCGTGTTTCCAAAACACATTACAAGTTTTCAAGCAATTGGGTAGACCTAACTTAATAGGTAAATTCCCAATGGGTAGACCTAACTTAATAGGTAAATTCCCAAGCTTATGTTTTTATGTCTTTTAAGTTTGCCCAACCCCAAACGCAATCCCATCGCTTACATATCGCAATAGCGCATAAAGGATAGAAAGAGGGAACTTGGCATAATCATGACATAAAAGTGTTGAAGCCACAAGTTCAACATGGTGGCATATGAAATGTACATACGTTCATATACTTGCATTAGGCCTCAAAAGCATGCATAAAACCAAACTTAGCATATTGGTGATACATGGTGATAAATGACATGTAAAAATGGCCATAAGTTCGCATTTAGCCTCACATGCAAGTTATCATAAGAGATATGATAACTTACATGTTGCCAAAATGCAACCTTTGGCATAAAGCTTGAAGCTTTATGTTCATAAGCCCAAGATAAGCTTGCATAACATGATAACATGAGCCAAATGATCAACCCAAACTTGCATAACATAACTTGCATATCATATGGCAACTTGCATATCAAACTTGCATAACATAACTTGCATATCATATGACAACTTGCATATCAAACTTGCATAACATAACTTGCATATCATATGACAACTTGCATATCAAACTTGCATAACATAACTTGATGAACTTGCATATCACATCATAGTAAACTTGCATAACACATCATAGTAAACTTGCATATCATGGCAAACTTGCATATCATACATTTAACTTTAGAGTTTAAGTATGAAAGTAGAATAGGGCTTACAATGCTTATGCGGACTCAAATGTGTATAGCAAATATAAGAAAGCCCTTTTGCAACCAAATAAACCCCAAAATGCAAGCAAAACCCTTGAGCCAAAATGATCAAAACTCTTTCTTTATGATGCAAATACAGAAACTTGACTTGAATGCAAGCTAATGATACTCATACAAGTCTAAAAACACTTGTATGCATGGAAAATCTCATAGAAATTTATTTAGGAATTTATGAAGAGAGTGGAGGCCATGAGAGGATTGATTTTGCCATAGTTTAGTTGCTAGAATGAATAATGATGATTTAGGGTAGGTTAGGGTCTTATTTATAGATTAGGCAAGTGTTTTAGGCCATAGGATTAAACCCTAGTTCCAATTTCAGCCCTCAAAACCGAATCTGGCCCCCAAGCTCAACACAAACTCAAAATGGTGCACCAGGCTAAACAGCCCGGCTGAGCCAAGTCGACAGGGCTGTCGACTTGGTCCAACCAAGTCGACTCCCAAGTCGACAGGGCTGTCGACTTGGGTGTTCTGGCGGGAATTCTCCCGCCTGGCCCAATATGACCCAATTTCCCAAATTCAAGTTTGAATTTGAAATCTGTTTTTACTTCGAAATTTTCTGAAAACTTCGTTGGGCCTTAATCGGGTCATACGGACTCCGATTTTCGAAAACTCGGACTCTATTTCGCGTATTTTTCCGAGCGAACGCAATGGCATAGCCCGTTTCCCTTGATTCAGATTTATAAATTAAATTCTGCCTCGATTTATGTTATAACAGGTTATGGAAAATACGGGTTGTTACATTCTCCCCTCCTTAAAGGATTTCGTCCCCGAAATCTTTAAGTTAGGAAGGACGTATCCTACCATCCAATCATCCATCTACTCAAAACATCATCCACGAGCAATCATTGTCCTTACAAGATTCTAAATGTTGTATGAACATATGCAAAGGTGTGTGTATATGTACTTATCTAATGCAAATATCATCAATGCAAATTATGTTACTGAAATGAATCCATATGTATGCAATTCCTAACATAATGTATAACATCTATATGTGTGCACATAACATACATCCACATGCAACATCCATGTGATAACACAAAAATTTTCATCCATGAATAAGCATAAACACTCATGCATATGCAATATGAGGAGTGTGTGAGCCGATCTAGTGCCTAACGTGTATAATGCATCCACGAGTAACCACTTGCAAACACTTGCAACCACTTGCAACCATCAAGCATAACATGTTTCAAACACATGTTTCATCCAAAGGGTTTCTACCTAAGGTTCTCATGACAAGATTAACACGATAAACTAGATAAACATGGATAGCAAAGAGAAAGATATGCCAACAAAGAAAAGAGATTGAGAGTGTACCCTCAAAAAGGAATGGATAAAGCCCATGCATCTTCTCCTCGGTTTCCCAAGTTGCGTCTTCTTCGGCTTCACCCCATTGAACCTTCACCAGCCTGACCTCTCGATTCCTTAGCTTCTTGGTCTCCGTCCCCAAGATACGAATCGGAGCTCTCCTCAAGGTATCCTCTTTCTCCACTTCCACATCTTTCAGAACACTTGGCTCAACAACCTCTGCTGATTCATGCAAACACTTCCGGAGATGCGAGACATGAAAAACATCGTGTACTCCGGCAAGCTTCTCGGGCAACTTCACTCTATAAGCCATCTGCCCGATCCTCTCTATAATAGGGAATGGTCCAACAAACCTCGGTGCTAACTTCCCAACGGCTCCAAATTGGACCACATTCCGCAAAGGAGAAACCTTCACGAAAACCATATCCCCAACATCAAACTCCAAATCAGTTCTTCGCTTATCAGCATAGGATTTCTGTCGGTCTTGGGTCGCTTTCATCCGTCTCCGAATCAACTCGACCTTCTCGGATGTATCTCTGATCATATCAGGCCCAAGTATAAGCTTATCTGTAGTCTCCCACCAACATGTAGGCGACTTGCACAGCCTCCCATATAAAGCTTCGAATGGTGCCATCCCTATGCTTGCCTGATAACTGTTATTATACGCAAACTCAACAAGAGGGAGATGGTCTTCCCAAGTACCACCAAAATCCAGAATACAAAGCCTCAACAGATCCTCGAGTACCCTATTCACCCTTCCGGTTTGACCGTCCGTCTGTGGGTGATAAGCAGTACTTAGATTCAACCTTGTGCCCATGGCTTCTTGCAAGCTATTCCAGAACTGACTTGTAAAGATTGGGTCACGGTCACTAACTATACTAGAAGGGACTCCATGTAGTCTCACAATCTCACGAAGATATACAGACACTAGCCAAGATGCGGTCCTCTTGCTCTTCACCGGGATGAAATGAGCACTCTTCATAAGTCTATCCACAATATCCCAAATGCTCGTGTTCCCTTTCCTTGACCTTGGTAGCCCATCGATAAAATCCATGGAAATACTCTCCCACTTCCAAAGTGGAACGTCTAGAGGATGCAATAGCCCACCGGGCTTCTTCGACTCGGCCTTAACTTGCTGGCAAATGATACATCGAGAGACAAACTTTGCCACATCCTTTTTCATCCCAGGCCAAAAGAAAATGCGCTTCATATCTTTATACATCTTATCTCCGCCTGGATGTATAGTCAACTTAGAGCGATGCGCTTCCTCAAGAACTTTTCTTACTAAATCTTCTACCATTGGAACACATAACCTTCCGTCTCTCCTCAGTCAACCCTTGTCATCAATAGAATATCGAGCGAGATGACTAGACGCCTCTCCTCGAATTAGCTTATCCATAATCTCAACTATCTGAGGGTCTTCTCTCTGCGAAGCCCCAACTTGATCAAGAAGGGTAGGTCTGAGTTCCAGAGATGCTAAAGAACCGGTCATCGACTCAATTGCCAAAGAGAAATCAAAGGTTGCCACATACTCTAAATTCTTCATCTCAACGAATAGAGGACTTAGGGTCAACCTTCTTCTACTCAATGCATCAGCTACCACATTCCCCTTGCCAGGGGTATAAGCTATCTCAAAATCGTAGGACGCCAAGAATTCCATCCATCTTTGTTGCCTCAGATTCAGATCCTTCTGAGAAAAGAGATACTTCAATGACTTGTGATCGGTACAAAGCTCAAATCTTTCGCCCAGAAGATAATGGCGCCAAGCCTTGAGTGCATATACTATTGCTGCCAACTCTAAGTCATGAGTGGGATAATTCTTCTCATGCACTTTGAGTTGTCTACCACCAAAGCATATCACTCTTCCTTCTTGCATCAGAACAGCTCCTAACCCCGTGCCACATGCATCGGTGTATACTGTAAATAACTTCCCTCAATCGGGCAAAGCTAGAATAGGTGCTGATGTGAGAGCTCTCTTGAGCTTCTGAAAAGCAAGCTCGCATTCTATGCTCCACGCAAAAACTAAATTCTTCTTCGTCAATTTAGTGAGAGGAGCGCAAATCTTCGCGAGGTCCTTGATGAACTTCCGATAAAAACCCGCAAGACCTAGAAAACTTCTCACTTCGGTTGCATTCCTTGGAGTCTTCCAATCCTAAACTGCGACCACCTTAGCGGGATCCACCGCTAAGCCTTGCTTAGATACTATATGCCCAAGGAATCTAACTTCCCTTCTCCAAAAGTGACACTTGGAGAACTTGGCCTTCAACTGATGCGCTCTAAGAGTATCCATCACCTCCACGAGATGCCTTGCGTGCTCTTCCTCATCCTTAGAGAAGATCAGAATATCATCTACGAAGACCACGACAAACTTGTTCAAGAACTCCCTGAACACCCTACTCATCAAGTCCACGAAATATGCGGGTGCATTAGTCAAGCCGAACGGCATGACAAGCCATTCGAAGAATCCATCTGGAGTCCTGAACGCAGTCTTGTCTATACTATCCTCAGCTACCCTGAGCTGATGGAATCCAGTAGCAAGATCAAGCTGAGAGAAAACAGAAGCACCGACGAGCTGGTCAAAGAGATCGTCAATCCTCGGTAACGGGTGTCTGTTCTTCTTAGTCAGCTTATTCAACTCTCGATAGTCAACACAAAGTCGGAGAGAACCATCTGCCTTGGTAGCAAATACCACAGGTGCTCCCCATTCAGATATACTTCGTCTAATGAAGTTCTTCTCAAGCAACTCCTTCACTTGCTTACTTAGCTCCCGCCTTTCACGCGGAGCCATGTGCCGAACGGGCAAAGAAACCGGCTTTGCATTATCCACCAGATAAATGCGAAAATCAATCTCTCGCTTAGGGGGCAACCCCTTAACTTCATCGAAAACATCCGGATACTCTCGAACCACTCTCACAGACTGAAGAGTCTCCATTGACGAGTCGAGTGATTCAAGATAGCACAACATGACGGGACCTCTCGGATTACAAGAAATTTCTAGGGTGTTCCCGAGGCGAGTCACGAGCCTCACAACCCTATGCTCACAATCAAGGATGGCTCCATATCTGGACAACCAATCCATGCCCAATATCAACCCGTATCCCCTGAAACCAAGAACATAAGCACTGCACAAGAACTCTACACTCAGTATAGAGATCCTCAAATCCCCACATATCATAGACAAATGGGCGGAACCCCCAATAGGATTTGAGACACAGACGGGATCATCTACCAAGCTAGTACTAAGGTGCAAACTATCAACAAGATCAGATGAGATAAAGCTATGCGATGCACCAGAATCAAACAAGGTACGAACTGGAAAATCAGAAATATATACAAGGCTCTCAACAGAAATACTACCTCGATCGGGAACTGGAGCGGCATTGAGAGCATGAACTTGCCCTCCTGAAGGTCCAGCACGCTGAGTCTGACCCTGGCCTTGCCCTTGCTTCCTCGGGCAATCCTTACTGAAATGTCCAGTCTCACCGCAGAAAAAGCATTCACCATTCTTCCTTTTCCTCTTCTTACAATCCTTAACAAGATGCCCAACTGAACCGCAATAATGGCACTTCCCCTTGTTGTTCTTGCCCTTGTTGTTGTTCCCCTTGTTGCCTTGACTCTTGTTCTTGTTCTGATTGCCTTGACTGCTCTGATCACTTGGATTACTCGGATTTCCTTTTCCCTGGGAATCAGTCTTCTTGGCTTGAGTATCATTTTTCTTGACATCTCCCTGAAGTAATGCCATATCAACTAAACTCTCAAACGTGGCCCCATGTGGAATATGTGACATAGCCAATCCCTGCAACGGCTCATTCAATCCTCTAGCAAAACGAAGAGCCTTCTTCTGAGGAGTATTCACCATATCCAAGCCAAAACGAGCTAACTGATTGAACTTGTTCACATATTCTTTGACAGACATATCTCCTTGCTTCAAAGTTATGAACCTCTCCATTTGCAGATTCTCCTCAGCAGAAGATAGAAACTTAAGCATGAACCTTGCCCTGAAATCGGCCCAAGTCTCAACAGGCCTAGTACCATTGGTGACTTCCCACCAATAAGCGGCTTCATCCTTCATAAGCCAAACCGCCAACAAGATCTTCCTCTGATCGTCTAACCCAAAGATAGCAAATAAATCCTCGGTCTCTTTCAACCAATTTCTGGCCTCTACAAAAGTCTCAGTGCCTTGAAAGTTCTTGCCACCCATTGCTTTGAAATCTTTGCAAGTCTTTGCGAAGTCAGGTTGAGGATGCTGAGGGGGAGGAGGAAGAGGAACCTCAGCGACAGGAGGAGGAGGAACATTAACTACAGGAGGAGGAACATTAGCCACTGGAGGAGGAGGAGGAGGAACATCTGCGGGGCCGGCTTCGGTCGCCCTAGCCTCCAAAAGTCTCCTATACCAAATAGGTACGTGTACTCCCTCCGGAATAGCAAAGTTATCGGCCATACTGAAAATGAAGAAAAAGACAGATTCAGAATGGAGAAAAACGAAGGAATTTTGCTAATGGCTTTTTGGGGAATAGCCTTTAAAAATAAACTAGACTTTTCTTTGGAAAATACTTTATACTTGGTTTTGAAAATAGTTTTCCAAAAGTTTTAAAAACCTTTTTGTTCCTTCTCGTAGACCATATGCTCTGATACCAAATGTAACACCCCACCCTCGCCAGGGTGACTCTTGCAAGCACTCTGACTTTGGAGGGGCGTTTGAATCAGGTAAACATGCATAATGATATATCAAGGCAGAACAAGAACATATGTATATATGTAAACAGAGTAAATAACATAGATAAAACAGCGGAAGATTTTAAACCATTTCAAAACAAGTCTGGTACAACATAATATAACCTTTCCAAATAAACAAGTCTAGATAAAACAACATCATATGAAAACTGAAATACATAAGTGCTATCCCCAAAATAAATGATAACCATAGCTAGCTTCATGTCAAGACTGTACATGAGCTAAATCCCACAAGCAAGCGATCAGAAATCCAGCTAAGCTCCAATATTCCCTCCCTGAGAACCTGGGGGGGGGGGAACGGAAGAAAAGAGGCGAAAGAAAATTGGTCAGTCAAAAAGACTGAGTAAGCCCTACTACAATCAATGTAAACTGATAAAGTTAACTGGCATGAGCAGCAGGTATGATCATAAGGATAACAACATACTAGCATGGTGATTAACTAACAAGGTAGATAAAGGTGTCATCGCATAATCAGGTTTAAGGCTTTGCACCACAGGTGTACTAGCAAACTAACATGACTTGAATAAACAAGTATTGATCCCTTGGCCCAAGCTTTGTCCCAATAGCATGAAGTGACCCTCATACGAGGTCCAATAACATGAAGTGACCCTAACACGAGGTCCAACCCAAACGGTCTAGTCGATCGGCTCCCTAAGCCTAACTCGTCACGTGTTGGTGTCAATACGGCCCAAACATAATTGTAGTCGAACTGTGTCGGGTCCACCCTTCGGGTGTATCACACCATGAACATGAGTGCACAGTCTCGATCTACTGGTACCCGTGCATGTTTTCTCCGGCTACGGACTATGTGCACGACCAGAGTCCGCCCGGAACTACACCGGCGTACCACCCTGCCGTCGTTTATTGGTCGCTTACCTCCAGTCCAGTAATCATGCCCCCACCCTAGCCTAGTCCCTAGGGTCATGATGATACAAACTAGGGATTACTGCTGGAGTGGACCCCCATTGCTAGGATTTCTCTAGTACGGTTTAACCCCTTTACTAATCATGGATTAACTTGGTTAAGTGTAACGATGAGTTCACGACTTAACCCCGATTAATCTACCAAGCCCAAATTGGTTAAGTATTAAATGGACCATGACTTAACCCTAATCATGAGGCATTAATTAATTAATGCGCCTTAACCTCTCACATTAGACTTTGTTGTGTTTACTAGTTAAGCCGGGCGGGTCCGGGTAGCTTTACACCACAACTTGGTCTAACCTCGGGTTCAAGGTACAACATGGCCAACTTCTCACATTGGGTCCTATTGTTTGTAGCAACTAGTTAAGCCGGTCGGTTCCGGGTAGGTTTACGCTACAAACTCAACCCAACCTCGAGTTGGCCACACTTATATTTTCTAAGTGTCATGTCCATCGTGTTTCCAAAACACATTACAAGTTTTCAAGCAATTGGGTAGACCTAACTTAATAGGTAAATTCCCAATGGGTAGACCTAACTTAATAGGTAAATTCCCAAGCTTATGTTTTTATGTCTTTTAAGTTTGCCCAACCCCAAACGCAATCCCATCGCTTACATATCGCAATAGCGCATAAAGGATAGAAAGAGGGAACTTGGCATAATCATGACATAAAAGTGTTGAAGCCACAAGTTCAACATGGTGGCATATGAAATGTACATATGTTCATATACTTGCATTAGGCCTCAAAAGCATGCATAAAACCAAACTTAGCATATTGGTGATACATGGTGATAAATGACATGTAAAAATGGCCATAAGTTCGCATTTAGCCTCACATGCAAGTTATCATAAGAGATATGATAACTTACATGTTGCCAAAATGCAACCTTTGGCATAAAGCTTGAAGCTTTATGTTCATAAGCCCAAGATAAGCTTGCATAACATGATAACATGAGCCAAATGATCAACCCAAACTTGCATAACATAACTTGCATATCATATGGCAACTTGCATATCAAACTTGCATAACATAACTTGCATATCATATGACAACTTGCATATCAAACTTGCATAACATAACTTGCATATCATATGACAACTTGCATATCAAACTTGCATAACATAACTTGATGAACTTGCATATCACATCATAGTAAACTTGCATAACACATCATAGTAAACTTGCATATCATGGCAAACTTGCATATCATACATTTAACTTTAGAGTTTAAGTATGAAAGTAGAATAGGGCTTACAATGCTTATGCGGACTCAAATGAGTATAGCAAATATAAGAAAGCCCTTATGCAACCAAATAAACCCCAAAATGCAAGCAAAACCCTTGAGCCAAAATGATCAAAACTCTTTCTTTATGATGCAAATATAGAAACTTGACTTGAATGCAAGCTAATGATACTCATACAAGTCTAAAAACACTTGTATGCATGGAAAATCTCATAGAAATTTATTTAGGAATTTATGAAGAGAGTGGAGGCCATGAGAGGATTGATTTTGCCATAGTTTAGTTGCTAGAATGAATAATGATGATTTAGGGTAGGTTAGGGTCTTATTTATAGATTAGGCAAGTGTTTTAGGCCATAGGATTAAACCCTAGTTCCAATCTCAGCCCTCAAAACCGAATCTGGCCCCCAAGCTCAACACAAACTCAAAATGGTGCACCAGGCTAAACAGCCCGGCTGAGCCAAGTCGACAGCCAAGTCGACAGGGCTGTCGACTTGGTCCAACCAAGTCGACTCCCAAGTCGACAGGGCTGTCGACTTGGGTGTTCTGGCGGGAATTCTCCCGCCTGGCCCAATATGACCCAGTTTCCCAAATTCAAGCTTGAATTTGAAATCTGTTTTTACTTCGAAATTTTCTGAAAACTTCGTTGGGCCTTAATCGGGTCATACGGACTCCGATTTTCGAAAACTCAGACTCTATTTCACGTATTTTTCCGAGACGAACGCAATGGCATAGCCCGTTTCCCTTGATTCAGATTTATAAATTAAATTCTGCCTCGATTTATGTTATAACAGGTTATGGAAAATACGGGTTGTTACAGCTTCTCTTCGTGTTGGCCTTTGGTTGTCGGTTGGGGCGCGACATATAGAGACCACTTTTGCTGGTAACATTATGGGGGCAACGTGAACCCTGTACCTATGGGATTCTCGTTGGTTTCGGTTGAGTGATGCTCAGCCCGCTTGCTCTGGTTATTTGGTTACCTTTCGGTATAGGATGCTCTCTCCCTTTCCGCGTTGTCAATTTAATGGCTATGTGGCCTTGAGAGGACCTTTACATCGATGTGAGACGCACTTTTTTCGCGTTTCTACATGCATACTTTTACCCCCACCCCCTTTCCGTTTTTACCTTTTTTGTCTACCTTTGTCCACTTATCCCTCTTCTTAGTAGGGATGAGATTTCGATCATTAATGACCGATTAGCTCGTCTTACTAAGAACTCTAGGTCGTTTGTTTCTTGCTCAGATCGATCCCCGTCCCCTGTTTCTTTCCCTTCAGCGTTTCTTTCTCTTCCTTCTAGCAGGTCCCCCGTTATTGGTCCTGCTTCTCTTTCTTGCAGCCCGTCAGGTGGGAAATCGAGGTCTGGTCCTTTCACTCCTTGCACCACTCGCACTCACTCTATAGTTGCGACCAAGCAGATTATTAGATCTACTCGGCACACCCTTTAACTTATTTGACTTCGGCTGTCTCTACCGAGCTTGGCTGTCTTTGTTCTGTTTCTGTCTTTTCATAGCGAGTTTCTTGTTTTTGAGCATTCGTTGTAATAACAATGAAGCCTCTTTCGCAAGGCTCAAGCATATTGTAAAGAAACATTCGATCTCCCTAGTTGCACGTCTATAACCCTTTATAGGATTTGAGGTGTTATCCAGCTCTGTCCTTTCCCTTAGGTTTGGGGGCGGATTAGCCAATGTATCCAACAAGATTTAGATTTTATGGGCTAAAGATGTGTCTGTCTGTACGGCTTTCGATTCTGCTCAACTTTTATTTGTTGTTTGTTCAACCTCTTCCCTTTCTTTGTCTTCCCTTTTCTCTACAGTTAATGCGAAGTGTGATCGGATCGAGAGGCAGGTTTTTTGGTCCGATATCCTTGCTCTTGTTGATCTAGGTATTGTGGCCTCTGTTGTTGGTGGTGACTTCAGCATTGTCTCATGTCAAGCTGAGAGGCGTGGTGGTTCATCCATAAACCACATTGTTGTTGGAGATTTTAATTCCTTCTTCATCGATTCTGCTTTGTCGAAAGTGTCATTCGTTGGTTTGGCTTTTACCTGGTGTAATAACCAAGATGGCCGGAGTCAAATCCTCTCACTCCTTAATAGGGCGTTCAGGTCAGAAGGTTGGTTTGCCTTTCCCATCAATTCCTCTGTCTTTGACCTCTACCGCACCAACTCGAACCATGCTCCTGTAGTTCTTAGGTGCTCGCCTCTCTTCTCTTTGGGTCCGTCTTCTTTTCGTTTCCAGTCTATGTGGTAGTCACACCATTCTTTCGAGGAATCCTGGTCCGCTCTTTTTTCTGGTTCTCCTTATGCTATCTTATCTTGTAAGCTTTGTAGGCTTAAGGTTTGTCTCAAGGAATTGAATGTCCAGGTCTTTAATAATATCTTTGACCGTGTTCAGGCAGCTGACCAGACTCTTATCCTTTCCGAATCTTCGTTTGACGAAGATCCGCCGTCAGCCCATAAGGATGCGTGGGTCGTTGCCCAACTCGCCTTCTCTTCAGAACTTCGTGTTAAGAATGACTTCCTTCATTAGAAAGCTTAGATCAAATGGATTGTTGATAGAGATTCGAACTCCAAAATTTTCCATTCCCCTATTAGGAAAAAGAATAGCATCTTATCTATTTAACAGATTCGCCGTTCAGGTCACTCTTTCGCTTCTACTTCGGTGGAGCTATGCAGTTAAAGCGTTTAGCGGTTTTGTAACGGTGGAGGTGCAAAAAGGTATAATGGGGATAAATCAAGGAAATAGTTGGGATATAGAGGAGGTGCAAAAAGGTACATTAGATGCAAAAATAAGCATTTTAAAATTAATTAATTATCATTCTCACATCAATTGTGTAGAAGAAACTAACTTTTATAATCTTATACATTAAAACCAAAGAATATTATGGTTACACACATTAGAATTGATGACTATAATAGATTTCTAACATACATTAGACACTTATATGTTAAAATTATTTTTTTATACTATCTTTATTGGTTTGTTTTAAATGAGAATTAGTCAAATCAAGCTTTGTATATTAATATTGCTAAAGCGAGTGCTATAAAGCGTTGATTTAGCGGGTGCAGCAAAAAATAGTAGGGCTTAAAGCAAATCTGTTGTTCATCAGTGCTAAAAAGAAACAGCGTAGCGATCGAAGGGCGCTATGGGTTATAGTGGTGATTTAGCGGGGCTTTAACTACATAGGGTGGAAGTAAAAGAGACTATCCTTTCTCACTTTCAAAGCTTCCTAGGTTCCCCTTTTGTAGCTTTCACTGATTCGGGGTTGTTGTCGGTTATTCCTAGGCTTGTCCTCCTCAGTGGGAGTGATTCTTTTGGCATTACTCCCTCTTGCGAGGAAATTCGGTCATGTGCATTCTCCCTGAGCAAGGACAGTGCGGGTGGCCCGGATAGATTTAACGGGGTTTTCTACCATTCCGTCTGGCTGATCATTCACATGGATTTTTGCCTGACGATCCATTCTTTCTTCTCCAGTGGTGAGATCCCGAAGGGATGGACTTCCACCAATTTGGTCCTTATCCCCGAATCTGACAGCCCAACCTCGTGCTCGGATTTTCGCCCTATCAGCTTGTGCAGTTTTTCAAACAAGGTCATCTCTAATGTTCTGGCTTCTATACTAACTCCTTATCTTGAATGGGTTATCTCTTACTACCAAGTCAGATTCATTCGAGGGCGTTTGATTACGGATAATGTCCTTCTCGCTCCAGAGCTTATTTCCCAAATTGATCGCAAGGTTTGGGATCCAGTGTGGTGATCAAGCTGGATATGGAGAAGGCCTACGATCCCATGTCTTGGTTTTCCATCATTAGGATCCTACGGGCCTTTGGCTTCCCCGAGACTCTTATTGACCTTGTTTGAAGGCTCATTTTGAATTGTTGGTTTTACATCCTAATGAACGGTCCTACTACCCATTTTTTTCAAATCGGGTAGGGACTCCGGCAAGGAGATCCCCTCTTGCCTTCTCTCTTTATCATTGCAGATGAAGCCTTTGTGCATGGTATTCATTCACTCACAATTGCGGGACAGATCCATCGATTTGGCTTCCTTCTTATTTCCCAGTGGTATCTTCGTTGTTATTTGCGGATGATATCATTATCTTCACTAACGAAAGCTGACGATCCATTTGTCGGCTTCTCTATTTCATTCATTATTACGAGAGGTGCTCTGGCTAGCTCGTTAACTCATCAAAGATTTTTTTCGTTCCTTCTAAGTCTATGCCCCTTGAGAAAGTTTCTTGGATAGAAACCTTCTCAGGGTTTCAGATTGCTTCTCTTCCTTTGCCTTACCTTGGTGTTGTCCTCTACCGAGGGCACAAGCTCAACGCGATTTTTGCTCCCATCCCTGATAAAGCGAGGGGAAAGATTATTCGTGGGAATGCTTCTCTCCATTCCTAGGTAGACCGTCTTGTGCTTATTAAGGCAGTGCTTGATTCTATCGGATTCCATGTCTTTGTAGCCATGACTCCAACTTCTTCCTTCTTTTGTACCTTCCGCTTCTTGGCTTCGTCCTTCTTCTAGGGGAAAAAGGACAACGCTAATCGTCACCACTGGGTTTCTTGGGAAGTCATTTGTCGTCCCAAGCAAGAGGTTGGTCTTGGTCTTCGGAACCCTTTAGATATTTACAAGGCTTATGCTTGCAAGCTCTGAGATCGGTTCAAAGGGAATGATTCTCTCTGGGCGGCGTTCCTTCATGCCAAGTATCTTCGTCTTTTCCCCCTTGACTTCTCTGGTACTCCTTACGCTAGTGAGACATGGAAACAAATGCAATTCGTTAAAACCTTCTCCGACTCGCACGGAGGATGTTTTGTTGGATTTTGGATCCCCTTCACCTTAGGGGTGCATGGAACTCCGCCAGATCCCATGATCCCTCTATTCTAGCATTTGGTTTAATTTGGGGCTCTCCATTCCCCTAAAGGTCGCGATTCTAATGTAGAAAACACTTCACAATGGTTTGCCATTAGATGACAATCTCAGAAGGATCGGTATTCCCATTGTTTCTCATTGTCGGTGTTGTAGATCGGGAGCGGTGGAAACCTCTGCTCATCTTTTCTTCAAGGGTCATTATGCATGTGTTGTCTGGTCCTGCTTTGGGAATCTGGTAGATCTCCGGGGAAATTCCTCCTCTTTGCTTGACCTTCTTCGGCTTTGGTGGGTGGGACTTTCTAGGAAGTCCCTTACGACCATCCTATTTCATTTGTTACATTGTCGTATCTACTGGCATCTTTGATGCATAAGGAATAAGGCTGTGTTCGATGAAGTTCCAATGAATTCGACTTCTGTTGTGCATCGGTTTAAGAATGATGTTTTCTTGCTTTTCGTGGAAGATCGTTAAGGGATGTCTTTCATGATCGTTCTAGGAATTTGGCTAGTATTTTTTGTGTTATGTCTATTCCTTTCCAATGAGATGGTATTGGCTGATTTGTTCGTTTTTCTGTGGTGCTTTGGATGGTGGTCTTGGTTAGTGATGCCCATCCTCCCCCCACCCCACCGCTTTTGATGTTTGGTTTCTTGTGCATAATCTAGGTTGTTGTACTTTTGGGCTGGAGCTTACGGGCTATTTTGGTCCGAGGAAGTGGTTCTGCTTGATGTCGGTTGTCCGGCTCAAGATCTTGCTCCTGGATTGCGTGCGGGTTGGAAGAATGCTTTCCATTCATTTTCTGTGGAGATCCTTCTAGATGGGTTTGCTTGAGGTCGGGTCCATTCTGCCACCCTTTTTCACCTACCGGTCCTTCTCACCTCCGTCTCACTATGAGGACGCCTGTTGTTGAGCTTCCATCCCGTTTCTTCGTCTTTTTAGGATTTGCTGGTGGTATAAGTGGGGTTTTGTTGTATTTTGGTGCGTTCATGGGTGTTTTCTGTGTTTCTGTGTGGGTTGTAGTGTCGCTCTTGTTTTTTGGTTTCTAGTTTGCTGCTAAACATTTTTGTTTGCCCCAAGAGTTTGGTTATTATCTACATTTTAGATTTATATATTTTCATTTCTTATATATATATATACGTATATATGAATAATATAATGTTATCCAAAAAATTATAAATTGTATAGTATAGTTTATACATACCTAATATTAATTCCTTATAACATGCCTTGTATGATGAAGTCTCTCTCCTTTGAAATTTTCTTGATTCGACATATTATTAATCCTTGAACCATAAACCTTTAACTATCTAATAGTAATCACTTTATGAATTAATTTGAGATGCATTTATGGGGTTCCTTGTCAATGAGATCGGTAGACAACGATGGGGAAATGGCAACCAAAAAAGTTTTTTTTTTTTTTTTTGCGTTAGTGTAGCGACCCGAACTTCCCCGGTAAGGAAAGCCCAGATTGCTTTGAGAACACGACATAATAGAACGCAAACAGAAGAACATTTCATTGTTTACTACAACAATTCCATCAGATACAAGAATATACAGAGTATAAATGAATATTATACATTCGATAAATATCAGAGATTACAAAAAATTACATAGCAGCGGAAAATAATACAATACACAACTGAAAGTAATACATGGATACAGAGCTTTCCGAGCATCGTTCTAGCTGTTCACAGTTGTGTATTGTATTATTTTCCGCTGCTATGTAATTTTTATTAATCTCTGATATTTATCGAATGTATAATATTCATTTATACTCTGTATATTCTTGTATCTGATGGAATTCTTGTAGTAAACAATGAAATGTTCTAATGTTTGCGTTCTATTATGTCGTGTTCTCAAAGCAATCCGGGCTTTCCTTACCGGGGAAGTTCGGGTCGCCACAGTAAGGGTTATAGGTCCCTTTGTAGTAGAAGAGATCAAGGGAAATATGGGTTAGATCTCATACTCTTGCTCATCAAATCTTAACCATCCATCTCCAAATCACTCTAGCTGCCTCCTATAAGCCCTGTTGCCATCGAACTAACATCTAAACATCATGAGCTAACAACCTATTTAGGCCAAACGAATATTATTAAATATAGTTTAAGTGTAGGTCGTGTAAGGTAAAAGTGGTTTTCAAATTTCTAATGAATATTTAGAGTATATAAGAAGAAACAATGGAAGCTAATATAATCCCCTAAAAAAGAAATAGAAAGAGGCAAAATCTAAGGGAAAAAAATGTAGGGTATTAATGGAATTTACCTTTCATTTGGGTATTGCTATTTACACTCCAAAAAGGGACATGAGAAGATCAAATTTTATGAGCACTCCATTTCTTATAAAATTGTTAAAATATTTGAAGTCTTACTTCAATCAAAAAAAGGACAATAAAACTCTTTGGTCCTCTCCATCTCTGCATGGGAAAATAAAGTGTTAACAACAACAAAAATTCTTCATGATCTTCAAGGTCAAATTCAAACATTGTTGAGAAAATCATGACAAGGTAATTATCCTTTTTTTTTCTTTCAGCTCAAAAATTCATGGAATCATCGACTGCACAAAACCCCAAATTCAACCCTCGTAACTTCAATGTTGCATATTTCTACATAGCATTTTTTTCGATGGTAGTGTTATGTTTATTTTATTTTTATTCGATAGTAAGGAGTCATTTTTAATAAATTAGACATGAAGCTGCTGATTTTATCATTAGTGTTTTGGTTTTACTTTTTCAAATTTTTTTATTTGATGACATATGTCATTATATATTGGTTATTTCTTCAGTCTTCATTCATACATTGTTAAGGTTACCAATTTCCTTTGTCTTTTCCCAGTCCATAAATGTTTATACTCTACATGCAAAATCCTAAAAAATCATTTTTTTTTCCATTTGGAATTTCATCACCCAAATGAGTTTGATTTCTCTATATATTATTGATTTGGATTAAAGACTAAATAAGAAGATTAAAGGAAATAGGATTGAGATAACCAAAGGATATGAGCTGATTAGTCAACCTAAAATTTAATTTTATAATTTTTCTATAAAATTTAAATTTAAGATAACCTAATAGCAAAAGGAGATTCAAAGGAAAATTGATCTTCACATGCTTGAGTCACAATAGCAATACTAGTGTTGTTATGGTAATGGTTACCGTTACCGTTTGACAAATACTGTTACTGTACTGTTTTTACTGGTAAGCCAGAATCGTTAACCGTTACCATTATCGATAGACTGGTATACCGAAGACTGGTATACCGATAATCTGGTAACTGCTACACTAGTAATGATAAAATATTGTTTTCCAATCAAAGTATATGTCTTGACATGTTTTTTATACACAGTGCATTTTTGTTATGCTATACGTAATGTTAGTTAATAAAAACATAAATAAGAAAAAAAGTGCACTTATAATTATTTTACCTGATCATTGAACTAAAGATAATCATTTATTTGGTTCTAATGCATGTGATAAACCATATTAGATGAATATACATATGTTTTATTGGTAAAATTATCATTACTGCTGGTATTAAAGAAATGTTACCGATAATTTACCATTATAAATGATAAATTTACCATTACCATATTATTTTAACTAGTATATAGATTTCAATCAAAAATGGTTACTGATCGACTGGTAATGGTATATTTACCGTTACCCTACCCTAAGAGCATCTCAAGAAGAATTCAGACCCTGAATATTACGAACTATAATATTCAAGGTAAATTCATTTGATTTGCCCAATAGAAGCGCACCGATTTTATCGGTGCACATTTGTTTTTTCAACGCGCTCCGACTTTATCGGCACGTTAAAATAACACGCCGATAAAATTGGCGTGCGCCTAAAAAATCGGCGCGTGCCTATAAATAGAACACGCTAAGCTAAACTCCTCCCATAATCCACAAAAAAACTCTTTTTTATTTTTATTTTATTGGTTGGGACGTCGAGATGCCGCCACGCGTGACTAAGATCGGTAGACGTACAGTTCGAGCTTAGTTGGACGACGCAAATAGTCCAACGCACCCCCTCCACCAGCGGAGACGACGATTCAGGACTTACAGATCCTTCATGAGTTTTCATAGGGATTCACTCACCGTTCGTTTACCGCGATCGATACCATTCATGTATAAGTCCTAAATTTAATAAATATATTTATTTATTTATTGAACTGTTAAATAGTTTACCAAATTATATAGGTAGTATGAACTGTTGTTTTTATAGTTATAGGTTATTAACCGACCAAAAAATAGTTTTGAATAGACGAGATACAATTGAGTTCGAGGGAGTTGAGCGAAGTTTATTTCACACGCCCTTAACGTATTACCACTAGTTATTCGACAAAGGCTACTAGCTAGTCCGTTCGTTCTATTCTTACATATTATACCACCCCAGTCCTTCAATCGATCGTTGCTAGAGGCCTTATAGAGAGATGGTGGCCTACGACACACACTTTCCACTTTCCCGATTTTGAGCTAAGTATCACCCCCAGCCGATTTTTATATGCTTACGGGGATTAAGATAGGCCTCCCTGATAGAGTCTCATGCCCATTTGACTCCTCCTATGAGTCACTCGAGTCTTACTTACAATATTTGCCAGATTTGTCTGCCGATCATATATCCAATGGTGTCGTTTCCATCTATATTTACTTGAGTAAATTACAGTGCTTATCGAAGCACTGGATTCGCAGGACACAGTACTTTGGGATACCCTTTTATATCTCTTTGGTTTGACATTCTTTTCGAACCAAAAGAGCATGATTCGATTGGTCTACCCACCTGATTGAAAGCCAAAATTGATTAAATCTGAATTTAAAGCCAAAATTGAAATAAAACTCTAGAAACTTGGGAAGTTGTAGTAAATGGATTCGAATTAAATATATGGGAATTTTAAAATCCTAGAAGATTTTGAAATTTTATCCAAGCATTTTTGAAAAGGTATTTTGAAAGAAATTTTCAAGTGGAAGTGTTTTAAAATGAGTTTTAATGCAATATAGTATTGAACTCACTTCAGTTGCTGGAAAATAATTTCGATGATGAACCGCGGCATTATCTATGTTCATTTTCGAGTTTTTAAGTGATGGATTACTACCAAAGATTTTGTTTTTAAATTATTTGAGGAAACAAGTTATCAAAATTCAAATGTTTTGAATTGCCGTCATTATATGTAAATATATATGATTTCAAACTGATTTCAAGTAAAATCCTCAGGAATTTGAATTCTGAAATTTAAAATTTACTTATGAAGTAAATAAATAGAAATTTAACTAAGTTTGATGAAATTGGAGTTGAATTGAAGCCAAGTAAGTGGAAATCGTATTGGAATAAGATTAAACTTGGTGAAGTAATTGAATTTGTGAAATAAGATTGGGAATGGAACCAAACTTGGTTATGAAATTGGATTGTTGAGTAAGGATCTGGAGTCAAGATTAGAATTGGAATTTGAATTGGAGTTTGAACTGGAATTTGGCTTAGGGTACTAGAGGATGATTGGATATGGATAAGTGGATTGGAGGTAAATGCATGGGTGTATGCTGATGAAATGTCCAATGGAAGAGTTAGAATTGGATGTCCAAACAAAAAGGTACATGTTTATATTTTATACGAGTATGAGAATTGTATGAGTCTTTTTGGAAAGCCGTTTTCCTGTTTGATTTTCAGTTGAATTGGAGAAAGCCCAGAGAAGTAAGTTGTAATAGTACCGAATGAGCCATGCAGAGGAAATGTTGGCAAAATTCTACGAAAATTTAAGCTATTAGGAAATTTTCAGAATTTCTGAAAGAATGTGTTAATAAGAAGAAATTAATATTTTAATTAGAATTAATCGGTTCTGTTGAAACTGAATTTAAGAAATTAAATAAAACATTTTTAACCTGGTTATAATACGGATTATAGCATTTTCCCAACACTAGTAATTTCGGGGACGAATTTCTTTTAATGGGGAAGGAATGTAACGTCCCGCATTTTTATCAATTTTTATTTGTATATTTAAATCAATTTAAATATTGAATTCATATATAAATGGATTTATATATAAATTAAAATGGATTTGAACGTGTAAAAATATATATTAAATATAATCAAGCCCGTAATGTCGCAACAGTTCGTAATTTAACGTTCTGAACTTCAATTGAGTGTACAGGACTCGTTATTTGTCGGATTCCTTTGAAACAAGAAGCGTTGGAATCTGTTGAACAATATTTTTCTAATGAAAGTGAAAAACCAAGATTTCGTATTTTAAATGGCAAGTTATGTCCAAATCAAATTTCCAGAAAGTTGCGGTGAAGCGTTTATAAGCCATAACGGATTATTTAATATAATCAAATATTGATTCCGAATTTGGACAAGCCCTTTGAGACGTATTGATAATTTAATTTTTAGAATTTTAATGTAATTTTTATTTTGGAAAATAAGATACTTTTTATTTATAGTACTTTGCACCCTATATCAATATATTGGGGTTTCACAATATGAGTTAACCTACCGATATTATTATATTTTTGGGATCATGGCACCTCGTCGAACACGACTATATTTTTATTTCTGTTCGTAGCGCCTCAGACATAGACATAAATCTTTGCGAAACACAATACACTTAAACTTTGAAACAAAAAATTATTATTATTATTATTATGCGTTAAATAATATAGGTCGTTTTCAGCACATCCCTTTTGAAATCTGTATAAATCTAAATGACATCTGGCCAAAATCTCACAAAAGTAGGTTTCAAATCTTTTGAAAATTTCTGACTGTGTAATCTTTGAACGTGGATGAAATATATCAGTGCAAATCCTGATGCATCCTTTTCAAATCTTTTTGATATCTTACCAATTCTCGAAACCACGTTCTAGTATTTCAGATAGGATTTGTACACCAAACAATCAAAAGTTTGTCTAGACTTTGGGAAAGAAAAGAGAATAAAATCTTATCTAAATCGCAAATAAATAAAAATATATTTTCTTGTTTCCTTTGCTGTTAAGCAATCGTACCTACCCCTAAGCTAAAACAGTCCATCACGCAAAGACCATGAAGTGAAAACTCGAAACCATTACCTAACTAGAAATAATCACATGCCTACTTCTCATTTGCTTAACGTTGAAGGATCTTCTACTCCTATAAATAACAAAGCGTGGATCGTTTTCTTTTGGCTTCCTGAAACAAAAAGCCCATACCGTTCTTACTCTTTCCCTTCTATTCTAATTTTACATACTGCGTTAAAACAAAAACCAAAACATATCAACCGTATCCATTTCTTCTTCGCTATGTTGGAGCTCAGGAGTAACTCGATGCAAACTCTTGGAAGTCCAAAGTTCCCAGCATGGATTGGGGATATAGAAAGTGGTGAGTTTCGATCAGTTTTGGCTTGGTCTCAACACTGTGAGTATGGAGGAAGGCTGGATCAGGAGAGGTACATGCATGTTTAGGCACGTTTGTGCAAGGATATGGGGTCTGTTTTCTAAATCAATAAAGGAAGTGTTTCCAGATGGCGGCGGAGCTATGTTGTGAAGTAGGAGTATGGACGTGGCCTTGGAGAATGAAAGGGGAAGGCTACTTCTTTTGTTTGCGTGAAAATGATACTGGATGGGAGCATGTTTCCTTATATAGGAGAAGGGGAGGCATACTGTGTGGTTTGCATGGATTTGGAGGTGACGGAAGATGAGGTGCGTGGGAGGAAAGAAGATAAAAGTTGAGGTAAGAAATGTGGCTATAGGTCTGAAATGGGAGTATGCAAGATTCAAGTTGTGTGAATGGTGCGAAGTATGGGATGAAGTGGCAGTTGTGTGTGTGGACTATGACGTGCAGATGGGGATTATGGGAGAGGATGTGGAAGTAAATGAAAAGGATGATAATGTGTTGGCAAAGTGAAAGTACAAAATGCACCTGCATGGGAAAGAGAGAGTCATGTTGACGGATGATCATTGGATTATTGTGGATTATACGTTGGGGAAGGATCTGAAGTGAGTTGAGGCGGTTTGTGTTGAAACGTGACATGGTGTGTACTGATGATAGCACGTCCGAGTGTGTTATTGAGTGTACGACTTTAAGACCGAGATACATGAAGGAGTTCGAGTTGCAATGAGGAGAGGGCGGTTGAAAACAAGTGTTGTCTTATTTACTGTTGAACTAGTAGTGGACAAATGGAGGGGTCGTTCTGATGATTTGGAGTGTTGGCGCTGATGGATGTGAGGGGAGCAACGTGTATTGATGCAACAAACGTCTTGCAGAGAAAAAGCTGAAGCACGGTAGATGAGCATGGAAGTGCGGATGAAACATTGGAAAGAAAAGGGAAGCAGTGATTGATCAGCAAGTATTGGCGTGACTAGATTAATTTGTGAAGCAGGTGGTGTACTGCTTGGGTAATGAAGTTGTGGCTATACTGGAACCGGTCTAAAGCGATTTGGCGCTCGTCTGAATTCAAGCAAAATAAATCGCTCAACCAAATCAGCCAACGCAAATCGTTATTTAACGGTAAACGCGCAATGTGAGTAAATTCACTATTTCTGTTCTATTTTAAAATATTATAACTATATTTAAAATAATGGTTGAATATTGTGTGATGGTCGTTTAGGTAGATTACAAAAAAATTGGTCGAATAATATATATCATTGCATATATACACATCACTGACTGGATACTGATCAATTATAATATTCCTTAGTATGGAATTAGTGTTAATTATGTTGGCTAACATCTGTGGATACAGAAAATCGGTTGGAGGAATCCAATCGGATTCCTCAATATTTATATGTACTGTTTGTTTTATATTATTTATGTATGCACTGTTTGAACCCAATGACATCGAAAAACCTACTTGGATATTTATGTTAAATGGAAATGCAACGTTAGTGTGACTAAATCAATAAACGATGTTGATTAAGGAATTGGCAGCAAACAACAATAAATCCATCTTTTTGTTAAGACGTTGATTTGTCGTCAAGCAAATCAACAAAGTTAAATTATAAAAATTTGTTTTTATAATTGAAGCGGAGTTTTAAATTATAATAAAAATTCTATTATAAACATTCTATAGTCAGTTTTATAGTGTAAATATAAACAATTGTTTTGACAGTTTATATAGGGTTATACGTAAGTGAAGTTATAATTACCGTGCGAGCTAATATTTTAGGATAACCATTTTAAGGCAAATGGTTAAGTAGTGTTTTAGACCGATTATATTAAACTGACGGTAAGAAGTAATTAAGATCGGGTAACAAATTAACTGATGATTTGAAGTTGATTAGATCAACTGTTTTGTTAGAAAATGATTATTTGATTAATTGATCTTCAATTAATCAAGTGATAATAGCTTAGAAATTAACTGTTTAAATCAATAAGATTTCTCAATTGATAATTACCTTTTTATTTAATGGAGTTTCTATGATTATTGAACTAATATAATTAGTTAATATGTGTAAGGTAAGAAACTAATCTGTTTTAAATTAATAATGAAGTGAATTATTTATTTCAGCAACGATGAAGTTAATTAATTATTTAATTCTTTAATTAAAGAAATTGTTCTTAAATGGAATTCATTTAAGACAATATTGATTTTGTATGAGAAGTTTACTTGAATTAGGTAAAATGATTCGAATGGAAAGTAGAACGTTAATTACAAATGGAAGTGTAAAAGGAAGATGAAGCGAAGAGTTAATGTATAATGTATTCAATCATAATCAACCGAGCTTTCAAAGTAAGGATATGGTTTTATAAAACCATATTCAAAAATAAAATAAGAAATACCGTTTAGGGGATATTAAAGTAATAAGGAGTTAGAGTTACGTACTTTTATCTATCCTAAGATAAGAATGTCGTCGATCAAGGTCTGAGAGGTAAATAGAATACCTCAACTTGAACGACTTTACTATTATCGAGGGAGGGTATTAGTTGTAACGGACACAGACGTCAAGATTAGTTATAAAGGGGAATACGGCAGCGTATTGTATTAGTTATAAAAGGAGGAATATTACAGCGTATTGCATTAGTTATAAAGGGGATATTGCAGCGTATTGCAAGTTTTTGAACTATAACGATAAAGTAACATTGTTAAGCAAACTTAAGCGTGATATTTATATACAACACTATCCCTAGGGAATGGAAACGTTTGGTTTGAAATCCACTTATTCTAAAGTAATAAGCAACGATGTTTGTCCAAAGAAATATAGGAGTGTTATGTTGGGAACAAAGACGAATAATTGAGATTTAATATATTTCCCGTATTAAATGGAAATCTTCAAGTTTGGAAATTGATAAAAACAATAATGATTAAATATGTCGTTCGACATTGGTTTTAGGTCATATAAGATATGATTATCGAATATTGAATAAATTATATATATCTATCGCTATTTCCGAAGTAAAGGAAGGCTAAAGGAGTTTTTAAATATGATGTAGTAATTCCGAAAAAAGGGAAATAAAGAAGAGTTTATAAAAATATGGGAAGCTAGAAATTAAATATTTATATATATATATATATAAAGGGCCAGTAATTGTATGATGTTTAGTTGTACATTTGAATGGATGCTTGTTTTTACTTCGATAGTGAAATAACCGACTATCGAAGTGTTTTGACCATCATTGTCAATACGGAGAGACCAGTTGGATATACTGTCTGTAAACCACTCAATATAGGCATAAGCGCTGAAAATTATATTATGTTGAAGATAATTGAAGATAGAGTGAAATGCAAGGGTCGTTCTGTTCCAGAATTGTGCTTTCTGTTTGTCCAGTCGCAGGACAACTTGTATGGACGAGTGTCTGACAGAGTATACCTAACAAATCACGTACGGTTGATCTCTTAAAGGTATTACGTCTGGTGGTGGAGGAATTCGTTCCTCTTAGCTTTTTATACCCGTGATATTTTTGGAAATCGATTAGTGAATTGACGGGTTTGACGATGTGACATTCAAAGTGAATGGTGATCAGATGTTCTGGAGCGATTATAACCTCAAGCCTCACAACCGATAAATGACAAAAATCGGACAGGCAGCATGGCTATGTGGGTCAATCCCATTAGGATGTATTGTCACCATCTAGAGAAAATTCGTATTTGTTCTTCTTTCATTTCTGTATCTTCGGATAACAGTTATGTGGGCCTAATCGTAGGTGGCAATATATTCGATACACTCAAGAGAAATAAGTGGTCGGTCATGTGTGGGCCGGGTTGCAAGACGTTCTTGTTGAACCCAGTGTATTCCTCTCTAGAGATACACTATCGGCAGGTGGTTCCATACCTTGTCATAGTTGGAATCCAATCGCCAATAAGCGCTGCGGTTTTGATTGTATACTATAATGTGGAACATGAGATGCAAGCATTCCGCTAGATTCTATTTATTTGTTTTTAGACATTATCATAATATCAGATAAGATATGATTTCAAAATATTTTGGGTCATAGTAAGGTAAAAACCCTCCATGTTTATGTGTGGGTTGGTCTTACTTTTATCCTTTTGTTTCAAAAGGATTATCAAAGTTAAACAATATGGTTGGAATTTACTCACACCAGTCCTATGACTGACCTAGAGTTTATTTTGTTTGATTTCCCTAAACTCTTTGGTGTCCAAATTTGTACGGGCAGTCAAGTGTTTCAGGCTTTTACATATACACGTGGAGGAGCTCAAAGCAGGAGGCTTCACCGATTAGTTATTTAGAGATTATTTCCGCTGTGATGTATATGAGTTAGACTTTGATATGGTATGTATATATATAAATTCAGATTTGTATTTCGAAAACTTGTTATATAATATATTTTATTGTTCCGTTACGAGATTCGTGTTTACTCTGATTCTGTTCAGTTGTGTTCTTCTTACTCTTTTATTCTATTAGTTTTATCTTATCTTTCTCATCCTCTTATTTCTTTCTATTAAAGATCTATATTTTCGTGCACTTTGAGCTGAATGTGTAGGATATTAGTCAGCTCAAATTGGTACGAATTTACAGGCCATTACAGTGGTATCAGAGCTATTGGTTAAGTGATTACCTTGGCTCTGTGGCATAACTCAATAGAGATGGAGTTAGTAATACTCTAGATTGAGTTTGGGTGTATATATATATGAGTGCGTATTTGTAGATATGTGTAAAAAAACCGTTTTATATAGTGTTTATTGATCTGTTGAGTGGTATATAAATTCGAGATCGACGCGTTTAGCTGATGTGGTCGATAGGGATTTATAAACAATTGGATAGAGAAGTTCAACATAGTATTGTTTTAAAAAGCCGGGTAAATGAAATAATTTTACCCAAAATATATTCTAATATAAAAAGAAGTAAAATATATTATCGTTATTATATATATTGGACGTGTTGGTTGTTATTACAATCGCATAAGATTATAGTTTAGATGGTTATATAAATAACCAATTAGAATTCGTATAACTATAGTATAATATCTAGAATCAAATGGATTAAATCTGAATTTAAAGCCAAAATTGAAATAAAACTCTAGAAACTTGGGAAGTTGTAGTAAATGGATTCGAATTAAATATATGGGAATTTTAAAATCCTGGGAGAATTTGAAATGTTATCCAAGCATTTTTGAAAAGGTATTTTGAAAGAAATTTTCAAGTGGAAGTGTTTTAAAATGAGTTTTAATGTAATATAGTATTGAACTCACTTCAGTTGCTAGAAAATAATTCCGATGATGAACCGCGGCATTATCGGTGTTCATTTTGAGTTTTTAAGTGACGGATTACTACCAAAGATTTTGTTTTAAAATTATTTGAGGAAACAAGTTATCAAAATTCAAATATTTTGAATTGCTGTCATTATATGTAAATATATATATGATTTCAAACTGAATTGAAGTAAAATCCATAGGAATTTGAATTCTGAAATTTACTTATGAAGTAAATAAATAGAAATTTGACAAAATTGAATAAAATTGGAGTTGAATTGAAGCCAAGTAAGTGGAAATCGTATTGGAATAAAATTAAACTTGGTGAAGTAATTGAATTTGTGAAATAAGATTAGGAATGGAACCAAACTTGGTTATGAAGTTGGATTGTTGAGTAAGGATCTGGAGTCAAGATTGGAATTGGAATTTGAATTGGAGTTTGAACTGGAATTTGGCTTAGGGTACTAGAGGATGATTGGATATGGATAAGTGGATTGGAGGTAAATGCATGGGTGTATGCTGATGGAATGTCCAATGGAAGAGTTAGAATTGGATGTCTAACCAAAAAGGTACATGTTTATATTTTATATGAGTATGAGATTTGTATGAGTCTGTTTGGAAAGCCGTTTGGCTGTTTGATTTTCTGTTGAATTGGAGAAAGCCCAGAGAAGTAAGTTGTAGTAGTACTGAATGAGCCTTGCAGAGGAGATGTTGGCAAAATTCTCCGAAAATTTAAGCTATTAGGAAATTTTCAGAATTTCTGAAAGTAGGTGTTAATAAGAAGAAATTAATATTTTAATTAGAATTAATCGGTTCTGTTGAAACTGAATTTAAGAAATTAAATCATTTATTAACCTGGTTATAATATGGATTGTAGCATTTCCCTACCTTAGCAATTTCGGGGACGAAATTCTATTAAGGGGGAAGGAATGTAACATCCCGTATTTTTATCGCTTTGTATTTGAATATTTAAATCAGTTTAAATATTGAATTCATAATATAAGTTGATTTATATATAAATTAAAACGGAGTTGAACATATAAAAATATATATTAAATATAATCGAGCCCATAATATCGCGACAGTTCGTAATTTAACGTTCTGAACTTCAACTGAGTGTACAAGACTCGTTATTAGTCAGATTTCTTCGAAACAAGAAACATTGGAATCTGTTGAACTGTATTTTTATAATAAAAGTGAAAAACCAAGATTTAGTATTTTAAATGACAAGTTATGTCCAAATCAAATTTCCAGAAAGTTGCGATGAAGCGTTTATAAGCCATAACGGATTACTTAATATAATCAAATATTGATTCTGAATTTGGACAAGCCCTTTGAAACGTAGTGATAATTTAATTTTTAGAATTTTACTGTAATTTTTATTTTGGAAAATAAGCTACTTTTTATTTGGAGTATTTTGCACCCTATATCAATATTTTGGGGTTTCACAATATGAGTTAACCTCGCGATATTATTATATTTTTGGGATCGTGGCACCTCGTCGAACACGACTGTATTTTTACTTCTGTTCATAGCGCCTCAGACATAGACATAAATCTTTACGAAACACAATACACTTAAACTCTAAAACATAAAATAATAATAATTATGCGTTAAATAATATAGGTCGTTTTCAGCACATCCCTTTTGAAATCTGTATAAATCTAAATGACATCTGGCCAAAATCTCACAAAAGTAGGTTTCAAATCTTTTGAAAATTTCTGACTGTGTAATCTTTGAACGTGGGTGAAATATATCAGTGCAAATCCTGATGCATCCTTTTCAAATCATTTTGATATCTTACCAATTCTCGAAACCACGTTCTAATATCTCGGATAGGATTTGTACACCAAACAATCAAAAGTTTGTCTAGACTTTGGGAAAGAAAAGAGAACAAAATCTTATCTAAATCGTAAATAAATAAATATATATTTTCTTGTTTCCTTTGCTGTTAAGTAATCGTACCTACCCCTAAGCTAAAACAGTCCATCACGCAAAGACCATGAAGTGAAAACTCGAAACCATTACCTACCTAGAAATAATCACATGCCTACTTCTCATTTGCTTAACGTTGAAGGATTTTCTACTCCTATAAATAACAAAGCGTGGATCGTTTTCTTTTGGCTTCCTGAAACAAAAAGCCCATACCGTTCTTACTCTTTCCCTTCAAATCTAATTTTACATACTGCGTTCAAAACAAAAACCAAAACATATCAACCGTATCCATTTCTTCTTCGCTATGTTGGAGCTCAGGAGTAACTCGATGCAAACTCTTGGAAGTCCAAAGTTCCCAGCATGGATTGGGGATATAGAAAGTGGTGAGTTTCGATCAGTTTTGGCTCGGTCTCAACCACTGTGAGTATGGAGGAAGGCTGGATCAGGAGAGGTACATGCAGGTTTAGGCACGTTTGTGCAAGGATATGGGGTCTGTTTTCTAAATCAATGAAGGAAGTGTTTCCAGATGGCGGCGGAGCTATGTTGTGAAGTAGGAGTATGGACGTGGCCTTGGAGAATGAAAGGGGAAGGCTACTTCTTTTGTTTGGGTGAAAATGATACTAGACGGGAGCATGTTTCCTTATATAGGAGATGGGGAGGCATACTGTGCGGTTTGCATGGATTTGGAGGTGATGGAAGATGAGGTGCTTGGGAGGAAAGAAGATAAAAGTTGAGGTAAGAAATGCAGCTATAGGTCTGAAATAGGAGTATGCAAGTTTCAAGTTGTGTGAATGGTGCGAAGTATGGGATGAAGTGGCAGTTGTGTGTGGACTATGACGTGCAGATGGGGATTATGGGAGAGGATGTGGACGTAAATGAAAAGGGTGATAATGTGTTGGCAAAGTGAAAGTACAAAATGCACCTGCATGGGAAAGAGAGAGTCATGTTGACGGATGATCATTGGATTATTGTGGATTATACGTTGGGGAAGGATCTGAAGTGTGTTGAGGCGGTTTGTGTTGAAACGTGACATGGTGTGTACTGATGATAGTACGTCCGAGCGTGTTATTGAGTGTACGACTTCAAGACCGAGATACATGAAGGAGTCTGAGTTGCGAACAGGAGAGGGTGGTTGAAAACAAGTGTTGTCTTATTTATTGTTGAACTAGTAGTGGACAAATGGAGGGGTCGTTCTGATGATTTGGAGTGTTGGCGCTGATGGATGTGAGGGGAGCAACGTGTATTGGTGCAACAAATGTCTTGCAGAGAAAAAGGTGAAGCACGGTAGATGAGCATGGAAGTGCGGATGAAACATTGGAAAGAAAAGGGAAGCAGTGATTGATCAGCAGGTATTGGCGTGACTAGATTAATTTGTGAAGCAGGTGGTGTACTGCTTTGGTGATGAAGTTGTGGCTATACTGGAACCGGTCTAAAGCGATTTGGCGCTCGTCTGAATTCAAGCAAAATAAACCACTCAACCAAATCAGCCAACGCAAATCGTTATTTAACGGTTAACACGCAATGTGAGTAAATTCACTAACTCTGTTCTATTTTGAAATATTATAACTATATTTTAAATAATGGTTGAATATTGTGTGATGGTCGTTTAGGTAGATTACAATAAAATTGGTTGAATAATATATATCATTGCATATATACACATCACTGACTGGATAATGATCAATTATAATATTCCCTAGTATGGAATTAGTGTTAATTATGTTGGCTAACATCTGTGGATACAGAAAATCGGTTGGAGGAATCCAACTGGATTCCTCAATATTTATATGTACTGTTTGTTTTATATTATTTATATATGCACTGTTTGAACCCAATGACATCGAAAAACCCGTTTGGATATTTATGTTAAATGGAAATGCAACGTTAGTGTGACTAAATCAATAAACGATGTTGATTAAGGAATTGGCAGCAGACAACAATAAATCCATCTTTTTGTTAAGATGTTGATTTGCCGTTAAGCAAATCAACGAAGTTAAATTATAAAAATTTAATTTTATAATTGAAGCGGAGTTTTAAATTATAATAGAAATTCTATTATAGACATTATATAGTCAGTTTTATAGCGTAAATATAAACGATTGTTTTGACAGTTTATATAGGTTTATACGTAAGTGAAGTTATAATTAACGTGTGAGCTAATATTTTAGGATAACCATTTTAAGGCAAATGGTTAAGTAGTGTTTTAGACCGATTATATTAAACTGACGGTAAGAAGTAATTAGGATCGGATAACAAATTAACTAACGATTTGAAGTTAATTAGATCAACTGTTTCGTTAGAAAATGATTATTTGATTAATTGGTCTTCAATTAATCAAGTGATATTATCTTAGAAATTAATTGTTTAAATCAATAAGATTTCTCAATTAATTATTACCTTTTTATTTAATGAGGTTTGAATGATTATTGAACTAATATAATTAGTTAATATGTGTAAGGTAAGCAACTAATACTTTTTAATTAATAATGAAGTAAACTGTTTATTTTAGCAATAATGAAGTTAATTAACTATTTAATTCTTTAATTTAAGAAATTGTTCTTAAATGGAATTCATTTAAGATAATATTGATTTTGAATGAGAAATTTACTTGAATTAGGTAAAATGATTCGAATGAAAAGTAGAACGTTAATTACAAATGAAAGTGTATAAGGAAGATGAAGCGAAGAGTTAATGTTTAATGTAAATTATCATAATCAACCGAGTTTTCAAAGTAAGGATATGGTTTTATAAAACCATATTCCAAAATAAAATAATAAATACCGTTTAGGGGATATAAAAGTAATAAGGAGTTAGAGTTATGTACTTTTATCTATCCTAAGATAAGAATGTCGTCGATCAAGGTCTGAGAGGTAAATAGAACACCTCAACTTGAACGACTTCACTAAGGGAGGGTATTAGTTGTAACAGACAGAGACGTCAAGATTAGTTATAAAAGGGAATATGGCAGCGTATTGTATTAGTTATAAAAGGAGGAATATTACAGCTTATTGCATTAGTTATAAAGGGGATATTGCAGCGTATTGCAAGTTTTTGAACTATAACGATAAAGTAACATTGTTAAGCAAACTTAAGCGTGATATTTATATACAACACTATCCCTAGGGAATGGAAACTGTTTGGTTTGAAATCCACTTATTCTATAGTAATAAGTAACGATGTTTGTCCAAAGAAATATAGGAGTGTTATGTTGGGAACAAAGACGAATAATTGAGATTTAATATATTTCCCGTATTAAATGGAAATCTTCAAGTTTGGAAATTGATAAAAACAATAATGATAAAATATGTCGTTCGACATTGGTTTTAGGTCATATAAGATATGATAATCGAATATTGAATAGATTATATATATCTATCGCTATTTCCGAAGTAAAGGAAGGCTAAAGGAGTTTTGAAATATGATGTAGTAATTCCGAAAAAAGGGAAATAAAGAAGAGTTTATAAAAATATGGGAAGCTAGAAAATAAATATTTATATATATAAAAAGAGCCAGTGATTGTATGATGTTTAGTTGTACATTTGAATGGATGTTTGTTTTTACTTCGATAGTTAAATAATCGACTATCGAAGTGTTTTGACCATCATTGTCAATACGGAGAGACCGGTTGGATAAATTTTCCGAAAACCACTCCGTATAGGCGTAAGCGCTGCAAATTAGATTATGTTGAAGATAATTGAAGATAGAGTGAAATGCAAGGGTCGTTCTGTTCCTGAATTGTGCTTTATGTTTGTCCAGTCGCAGGACAACTTGTATGGACGAGTGTCTGACAGAGTATACCTAATAAATCACGTACGGTTGATCTCTTAAAGGTATTACGTCTGGTGGCGGAGGAATTCGTTCCTCTTAGCTTTTTATACCCGTGATATTTTTGGAAGTCGATTAGTGAATTGACGAGTTTGACGATGTGACATTCAAAGTGAATGGTGATTAGATGTTCTGGAGCGATTATAACCTCAAGCCTCACAACCGGTAAATGACAAAAATCGGACAGGCAGCATGGCTATGTGGGTCATTCCCATTAGGGTGTATTGTCACCATCTAAAGAAAATTCATATTTGTTCTTCTTTCATTTCTGTATCTTCGGATAATGGTTATGTGGGCCCAATCGTAGGTGGCAATATATTCGATACACTCAAGAGAAATAAGTGGTCGGTCATGTGTGGGCCGGGTTGTAAGACGTTCTTGTTGAACCCAGTGTATTCCTCTCTAGAGATACACTATCGGCAGGTGGTTCCATACCTTGTCATAGTTGGAATCCAATCTTCAATAAGCGCTGCGGTTTTGATTGTATACTATAATGTGGAGCGTGAGATGCAAGCGTTCCGCTAGATTCTATTTATTTGTATTTAGACATTATCATAATATCAGATAAGATATGATTTCAAAATGTTTTGGGTCATAGTAAGGTAAAAACCCTCCATGTTTATGTGTGGGCTGGTCTTACTTTTATCCTTTTGTTTCAAAAGGATTTTCAAAGTTAAACAATATGGTTGGAATTTACTCACACCAGTCCCATGACTGACCTAGAGTTTATTTTGTTTGTTTTCTCTAAACTCTTTGGTGCCGAAATTTGTATGGGCAGTTAAGTGTTTAAGGCTTTTACAGATACACTTGGAGGAGCTCAAAGCAGGAGGCTTCACCGATTAGTTATTTAGAGATTATTTCCGCTATGATGTATATGAGTTAGACTTTGATATGGTATGTATATATACAAATTCGGATTTGTATTTCGAAAACTTGTTATATAATATATTTTATTGTTCCGTTATGAGATTCGTGTTTACTCTGATTCTGTTCAGTTGTGTTCTTCTTACTCTTTTATTCAATTGGTTCTATCTTATCTTTCTCATCCTCTTATTTCTTTTTATTAAAGATCTATATTTTCGTGCCCTTTGAGCTGAATTTTAGGATATTAGTTAGCTCAAATTGGTACGGATTTACGGGCCATTACAGTGGTATCAGAGTTATTGGTTAAGTGATTACCTTGGCTCTGTGGCATAACTCAATAGAGATGGAGTTAGTAATACTCTAGATTGAGTTTGGGTGTATATATATGAGCGCGTATTTGTAGATATGTATAAAAAACCGTTTTATATAGTGTTTATTGATCTTTTGAGTGGTATATAAATTCGAGATCGACGCGTTTAGCGGACGTGGTCGATAGGGATTTATAAACGATTGGATAGAGAAGTTCGACATAGTATTGTTTTAAAAAGCCGGGTAAATGAAATAATTTTACCCAAAATATATTCTAATATAAAAAGAAGTAAAATATATTATCATTATTATATATATTGGATGTGTTGGTTGTTATTACAATCGCATAAGATTATAGTTGAGATGGTTAAATAAATAACCAATCAAAATTCGTATAACTATAATATAATATCTATCAAATGGATTAAATCTGAATTTAAAGCCAAAATTGAAATAAAACTCTAGAAACTTGGGAAGTTGTAGTAAATGGATTCGAATTAAATATATGGGAATTTTAAAATCCTGGGAGAATTTGAAATGTTATCAAGCATTTTTGAAAAGGTATTTTGAAAGAAATTTTCAAATGGAAGTGTTTTAAAATGAGTTTTAATGTAATATAGTATTGAACTCACTTCAGTTGCTAGAAAATAATTCCGATGATGAACCGCGGCATTATCGGTGTTCATTTTGAGTTTCTAAGTGACGGATTACTACCAAAGATTTTGTTTTAAAATTATTTGAGGAAAAAAGTTATCAAAATTCAAATATTTTGAATTGCTGTCATTATATGTAAATATATATGATTTCAAACTAACTTGAAGTACAATCCTTAGGAATTTGAATTCTAAAATTTAAAATTTACTTATGAAGTAAATAAATAGAAATTTAACTAAATTGAATAAAATTGGAGTTGAATTGAAGCCAAGTAAGTGGAAATCGTATTGGAATAAGATTAAACTTGGTGAAGTAATTGAATTTGTGAAATAAGATTGGGAATGGAACCAAACTTGGTTATGAAATTGGATTGTTGAGTAAGGATCTGGAGTCAAGATTGGAATTGGAATTTGAATTGGAGTTTGAACTGGAATTTGGCTTAGGGTACTAGAGGATGATTGGATATGGATAAGTGGATTGGAGGTAAATGCATGGGTGTATGCTGATGAAATGTCCAATGGAAGAGTTAGAATTGGATGTCCAAACAAAAAGGTACATGTTTATATTTTATACGAGTATGAGAATTGTAAGAGTCTTTTTGGAAAGCCGTTTGCCTGTTTGATTTTCAGTTGAATTGGAGAAAGCCCAGAGAAGTAAGTTGTAATAGTACCGAATGAGCCATGCAGAGGAAATGTTGGCAAAATTCTACGAAAATTTAAGCTATTAGGAAATTTTCAGAATTTCTGAAAGAATGTGTTAATAAGAAGAAATTAATATTTTAATTAGAATTAATCGGTTCTGTTGAAACTGAATTTAAGAAATTAAATAAAACATTTTTAACCTGGTTATAATACGGATTATAGCATTTTCCCAACACTAGTAATTTCGGGGACGAATTTCTTTTAATGGGGAAGGAATGTAACGTCCCGCATTTTTATCAATTTTTATTTGTATATTTAAATCAATTTAAATATTGAATTCATATATAAATGGATTTATATATAAATTAAAATGGATTTGAACGTGTAAAAATATATATTAAATATAATCAAGCCCGTAATGTCGCAACAATTCGTAATTTAACGTTCTGAACTTCAATTGAGTGTACAGGACTCGTTATTTGTCGGATTCCTTCGAAACAAGAAGCGTTGGAATCTGTTGAACAATATTTTTCTAATGAAAGTGAAAAACCAAGATTTCGTATTTTAAATGGCAAGTTATGTCCAAATCAAATTTCCAGAAAGTTGCGGTGAAGCGTTTATAAGCCATAACGGATTATTTAATATAATCAAATATTGATTCCGAATTTGGACAAGCCCTTTAAGACGTAGTGATAATTTAATTTTTAGAATTTTACTGTAATTTTTATTTTGGAAAATAAGCTACTTTTTATTTGGAGTATTTTGCACCCTATATCAATACTTTGCGGTTTCACAATATGAGTTAACCTACCGATATTATTATAATTTTGGGATCGTGCCACCTCGTCGGACACGACTGTATTTTTATTTCTGTTCGTAGCGCCTCAGACATGGACATAAATCTTTACGAAACACAATACACTTAAACTCTAAAACATAAAATAATAATAATTATGCGTTAAATAATATAGATCGTTTTCAGCACATCCCTTTTGAAATCTGTATAAATCTAAATGACATCTGGCCAAAATCTCACAAAAGTAGGTTTCAAATCTTTTGAAAATTTCTGACTGTGTAATCTTTGAACATGGGTGAAATATATCAGTTTAAATCCTGATGCATCCTTTTCAAATCTTTTTGATATCTTACCAATTCTCGAAACCACGTTCTAGTATCTCAGATAGGATTTGTACACCAAACAATCAAAAGTTTGTCTACAATTTGGGAAAGAAAAGAGAACAAAATCTTATCTAAATCGCAAACAAATAAAAAAATATTTTCTTGTTTCCTTTGCTGTTAAGCAATCGTACCTACCCCTAAGCTAAAACAGTCCATCACGCAAAGACCATGAAGTGAAAACTCGAAACCATTACCTACCTAGAAATAATCACATGCCTACTTCTCATTTGCTTAACGTTGAAGGATCTTCTACTCCTATAAATAACAAAGCGTGGATCGTTTTCTTTTGGCTTCCTGAAACAAAAAGCCCATACCGTTCTTACTCGTTCCCTTCAGATCTAATTTTACATACTGCGTTTAAAACCAAAACCAAAACATATCAACCGTATCCATTTCTTCTTCGCTATGTTGGAGCTCAGGAGTAACTCGACACAAACTCTTTCAAGTCCAAAGTTCCCAGCATGGATTGGGGATATAGAAAGTGGTGAGTTTCGATCAGTTTTGGCTCGGTCTCAACCACTGTGAGTACGGAGGAAGGCTGGATCAGGAGAGGTACATGCATGTTTAGGCACGTTTGTGCAAGGATATGGGGTCTGTTTTCTAAATCAATGAAGGAAGTGTTTCCAAATGGTGTCGGAGCTATGTTGTGAAGTAGGAGTATGGACGTGGCCTTGGAGAATGAAAGGGGAAGGCTACTTCTTTTGTTTGCGTGAAAATGATACTAGATGGGAGCATGTGTAACACCCCACCTCCGTTAAGGTCACTCACAAAGGGAATGCCTTAACTTCGGTGGAGCATTTTAGTAAACAGAACAGAAACTTACAAGACAGATAAAACAGTACTTGAAAAATTTTAACTTTATTACAGCGGAAACAGAAATTAATATGGTTACATCCTTTCAATTTCAGAATTCAAGTACAAAATATCAGTCTTGTACAAAAGCCTTCAAAATGCATAGTTTAAAATCATAATCCCCATGGAACGGAAGCTATACAGAGCCAAGCCATACTTTAAGCACTTCAAGCAAAGAGAAATCCGGATCAAGCTAAAGTATTTCCCTCCTTGGATAACCTGGGGGGGAAACGGAAGAAAGGAGGCGAAACAACAAGGGTCAGACAAAAAGTCTGGCAAGTCCAGTGACTTTCAGCATATGAACAGATAATAATAATATGATATGAACATAAAACTGGATGTGAGATAACTATAACAGGTGTAGCAGATATAACAGAAAAACAGAATGATATAAACTATTGTTTTACACTTCTCTGCACTAATACTAGTATAGCAGAATTAGGTGTCTCCCTAATGTCTAAATTGAAGCAGGAACGGGTACAGAATACTTTAACAGAAACAGAATGCTAATAGCGGGCCTTTACTACCCGATCAGAAACAGACAGAAGCAGAAACAGATTTATCTCTACGGAAACAGAATGTGGAATTAGGTGTGCACTAGTAATGGGCCTTTACCACCCGAACAGACGGTACCACACAGAAACAGACAGGTGTTACCACCCAACAGAAACAGACGGTACCAACAGAAACAGACGGAACTAAGCGTACCCTAAAACCCTACCCCAAGCGATCGGCTCCCTAATACATAAATATCCTGTGTCGGCCCCACAGTAGGGTGTATCACTCCCTAAGGTGACAACCAATTGGCACATACCTATTTACAGATGTCACGGCGTCTTACATCCTCAGAGGCAGACCGGGATCCATGCACGCACATGACCCGGTTGGAACGCACCATCAACACCCCTCGCCATTATCAGAATGAACCACTTATAATTAGTTCAGTAAGCGTGCCCGGACCCTACCTACTGTTGGGTCAAAGTTTTGATACCAGAAAGGGTTACTGACTAATATGGGTCCCAAACAATAGATGACACAAGTAATTCCCCTCCTAACCTTGTGTCCCCAGACTAACAGATTTCAGATTAACTTGTTTACAAGTTCAGACATACAGAATTCAGGTTTACTAATTCACAAATTAAGTTAACAAGTTTTCAGACTAACAGGTCAGATGTACAGATTTTTCAGATTTGTCTAACTTTGTATTGGGCCTACAGATTCATGGACGGGTTTTACTACATCTATTAATCCCTTTAGTTTAACCCTATTTTTCCCAATACGTTTTAGACGTCATTCTTATCTTAGATTTTGCATCAATTAATTATTAATGCACAGACCTCTCACATTAGGTCGGTAGCTTGTGGCCGCTGGATATGCCGGGCGGTTCCGGGCAGACTTCTGCCACAAGCCAGACCTAACCTCGTGTCTTACACATGTTATGACTAACTTCTCACATTAGAACCTATTGTTTGCGGCCACTGGATGTGCCGGGCGGTTTCGGGCAGATTTACGCCGCAAACTCATTCTAACCTCGAGTTAGCCATGTTTATCTTTGCGGCCAATTAATTAATAATTTACCGTTTATGCGCACGCCCAATATATATGCCAATTCAGATTATATCAATAACAGGATGATTATATCAACATAGCAGATAACATGTTTTATATGACTTAACGGATTTAACAGATTTAGCAACTTAGCAGATTTTGGCATATAACAGGTTAGGCATTTCAACCGACAAATTTAACAGATTAGGCATTTCAATCTAATTAGCAGTCTAGGCAATATAACAAAACTAGCAGTTTAGGCAACTTGGCAAATTAGCAGATTTAGCAAATTTAATATTTCTAAAGGTTCTATTTATATGCCTTGCCTAAACATAAATTAGGCCTAAGTTCATATGCTTAAATAATGTCATGATTCACAATATGATCATATACTTCCATGTTTGCATACATTTACATAGCGCAGAATATGGACATAATTTACCCTATAACATATGTTCCAATTTTTGTTAAACTAGCATTTTACAGCAGATTCACCTATAAATTATACCAAATATAACCATTAATTCCAATGCATGCCATATATCCAAAAATCCCTATTTAGGTGTAATCACAATAATAGATATCCTAATTAATGCAAATCTTTTACACCTAAGCTTCCATATCTTCTTCTTTTTAAGTCATGAATCATTATGCAAACTATACCCAACAATCTAAATCTTTAAATCATATCTTCTAAAAATCATATCTTGACTTTTGTATGCATTTTGTCCAAAGTCTCAAATCATATGTAATCTTACAACGGTTCCTCTTTTCTTCTATCATAGAATATGCATAGATCCAAATCTAGTTTACAACATATGCTCATTAATTACAGTTCTAAATTACAACATAACTATGCATACAACATGCATAAATTATATGTTCATAGTCAAATTTATGCATATGTCCAATATATTTTATGCCTCAGACCTAAAGTCATACATTCAATTTAGTCTTGTCAAATTTCGCATCATTCATTATTTATCCCAAAATTTGCGTTCATACGTTCATCTCTTATTAGATTAGGCACAGGCTCGTGGTAGCCTGGCTATAAAAACAGAAAAGAAGAAAAGGGATACAGAACAGTCACAGAAAAACAAATCTGACAGAAGAGAATATATATACAATCTCAGATTCAGAATTAAAAACATATCAAAATTATAATTAACATTTATAGCGGAAAATAACTGTACTTGCCTTGATTGGATTAAAGAAAGAACTTTAACTTGTTGTAGAATCTTTGCAGAAACTTTACTCTCTAGTTTGAATTGAGTTGCTTAGGCTGATGTTGATTATCTTCTAGTTTTAATTCCAGCAGAGCAGAGACTCCATTTTTATTTTTAATTAGAAGAAGAGAGCAATGGAGGCTAGAGAATTGTGTAAGAAACCTAGGTAGAGTCTAGGGTCATTTTATAGAGTTTATGAACTGATTAGGACCATCGATGTTGCTTGGATTGATCGTAGCCATTTATTCGAAAGAGAGACCAATTAGAGTCTGCCACCTAGCCCTAATGACAAAGCATGCTTCTGGAAATCGACCAACATAGACTAGGCCAGCCAGGGTGGACTGGGTTCGACCTGGGTCTGGACCAGGTCGACAGCCCTGTCGACCTGGCTAGACCAGGTCGACAGCCCAGTCGACCTGGGTGTCTTAGGCGGGAATTTTCCCGCCCTGGCCAATTGAGCCCGATTTTTAATTTTAAACTTGTTTTCTGAGCTGTTCGAATTTTAAACTTAATTCAGAAACTTCCGGAGGCTATACCTTCTTCATACGGAATCCGTTTTTCGAAAACTCGGACTCTATTTCGCGTATTTTTCCGAGACGAACGCAATGGCGTATCCCGTTTCCCTTAGTTCTTTGATTTCAAATTAATTATACTTTAATTTGTTAATTCCACAGTTATAGAATACACGGGGTGTTACATTCTCCCCCACTTAAAAGGATTTCGTCCCCGAAATCTTCAAGTTAAGAAGAATGTGTCCTACCATCCAATCACCCATCTACTCAACCATCATCCACAAGCATCCATTGTCCTTAGAAAACTTCTAATGTTGTATGAACATATGCAAAAGTGTGTGTATATGTTCCTTACCTAATGCAAAGATCAGGCGGTCTACTGATTCAGTTGACCTCCTTAATGCGAATTATGTCAGTGCCATGAGTCCAACATGTATGCAATAGAATTCTGATGATATATATTATTTCTATATGAGTGCACAACCATTCACTCAAATGCAACATCCATGTGCTGAATCAACCATTTTGCATCCACAAGAATTGAAAAATGCTCACCCATCCATATGCAGTATGAGAGTGTTTTTCGAGCCGATCTAGTGCCTAGTGTGTGTATATGCATCCACGGGCAACCACTAGCAACCACTTGCATCCACTTGCAACCATCAAACATAACATGTCTCAAATACATGTTTACACCCATTAGTTTCTACCTAAAGTTCAAATATTCGATCGATAGGATACAGTCGAATGATGGAAGCGAGTACAGATAGAACGAAAATTTGGTTCCCATTAGGCATGGGTCCTAAGTATCGGCCCCAAAGACCGAAACCAATATCAAATTGGCACCCTACGAAAACTCAGAATGTATGCGTCATACTTGACGCCTAACACAGATATCCCTCAAACCCCAGTCTCAAACAGATGATCCATAACCCCTATGGGTCTGAGTCTATAGCGGAATTCAGAAATAATACTAGCATTAAAGTGCAGAGTATTGATTACAAAATCAAAATACCAAAATCAGAAAAAGTCACAATCAGATAAAGAAATTAAACCTACTATAGAAATTTTCCTATTTCTATCCTAGCTACTAGCCTCAAGAGTGTTCGCCTGCCCTCCTTGTCCTCGTCTCTTCGGGCAGTCCCTAGTGAAGTGTCCTATCTCCCCACAGTTGAAGCAAGCGCCCTTCCTTTTTCTGCAATCCTTGTTCAGATGAGTTGAGCTCCCACAAGTAAAGCACTTTTTCCCCTTCTTATCTTCAGGCTTCTCATCCTTCTTTTGTGTTTCCTTTTTGGGCCCCGCTTTCTTATTCTGTGGTTCTTCCTTCTTTGTCTCTTTCGGGCCCTTGTCTTCCTCGTGCAGTAGTGCCATATCCACCAATTTCTCGTAAGTCGCTCCCATAGGTACGTGGGTCATGGCTAAGCTGTGCAGTGGCTCGTTCAATCCTTTAACAAAGCGGAGAGCCTTTTTATGCTGAGTGTTGACTAAATCCAATCCGAACCTAGCTAGTTGGTTGAACTGGTTGACGTATTCCTTGACCGTCATACTTCCTTGCTTAAGAGACAAGAACTTTTCCAACTGTAAACTTCGTTCAGCTTGCGAGAGGAATTTTGTCTCAAACCTTGTTCTGAAATCCATCCAAGTCTCAACTGGTCTCTCGGCATTAGTGACTTCCCACCAGTAGGAAGCTTCGTCTTTGAGCAGCCATACCGCCAACTGTACCTTCTGCCTATCGTCCACCTCGAAGATAACGAATAGATCCTCAGTTTCTTTGAGCCAATTCCTCGCTTCTACGAATGATTCTGTTCCTTTGAAATCCTTTCCACCCATGGCCCTAAAATCTCTACAGATCTTTGAGAAAGCAATTGCACGAGGAGGGGGTGGGGGAGGGGGATCATTTGCTGGACCTGCAGCGGCGGTCCTAGCCTCAAGATATTGACGAAACCAACCGGGTACATGGACACCCTCTGGTATCTCAGATGCTTCAGACATGCTGAAACGAAAAAGGAAAGGTTCAACACAAAAAGGACTGAAAGAAAGATATATGGCTTTTGGGGATCATGTTTTTCAAAATAAGCTTTATTTTTGAAAATACTTCCTTCCAAAACCTTTTTGAAAATAGTTTTCAAAAAGTTTACCCAATCTGGTAACCTTCAACTCTGATACCAAGTGTAACACCCCACCTCCGTTAAGGTCACTCACAAAGGGAATGCCTTAACTTTGGTGGAGCATTTTAGTAAACAGAACAGAAACTTACAAGACAGATAAAACAGTACTTGAAAAATTTTAACTTTATTACAGCGGAAACAGAAATTAATATGGTTACATCCTTTCAATTTCAGAATTCAAGTACAAAATATCAGTCTTGTACAAAAGCCTTCAAAATGCATAGTTTAAAATCATAATCCCCATGGAACGGAAGCTATACAGAGCCAAGCCATACTTTAAGCACTTCAAGCAAAGAGAAATCCGGATCAAGCTAAAGTATTTCCCTCCTTGGATAACCTGGGGGGAAACGGAAGAAAGGAGGCGAAACAACAAGGGTTAGACAAAAAGTCTGGCAAGTCCAGTGACTTTCAGCATATGAACAGATAATAATAATATGATATGAACATAAAACTGGATGTGAGATAACTATAACAGGTGTAGCAGATATAACAGAAAAACAGAATGATATAAACTATTGTTTTACACTTCTCTGCACTAATACTAGTATAGCAGAATTAGGTGTCTCCCTAATGTCTAAATTGAAGCAGGAACGGGTACAGAATACTTTAACAGAAACAGAATGCTAATAGCGGGCCTTTACTACCCGATCAGAAACAGACAAAAGCAGAAACAGATTTATCTCTATGGAAACAGAATGTGGAATTAGGTGTGCACTAGTAATGGGCCTTTACCACCCGAACAGACGGTACCACACAGAAACAGACAGGTGTTACCACCCAACAGAAACAGACGGTACCAACAGAAACAGACGGAACTAAGCGTACCCTAAAACCCTACCCCAAGCGATCGGCTCCTTAATACATAAATATCCTGTGTCGGCCCCACAGTAGGGTGTATCACTCCCTAAGGTGACAACCAATTGGCACAGACCTATTTACAGATGTCACGGCGTCTTACATCCTCAGAGGCAGACCGGGATCCATGCACGCACATGACCCGGTTGGAACGCACCATCAACACCCCTCGCCATTATCAGAATGAACCACTTATAATTAGTTCAGTAAGCGTGCCCGGACCCTACCTACTGTTGGGTCAAAGTTTTGATACCAGAAAGGGTTACTGACTAATATGGGTCCCAAACAACAGATGACACAAGTAATTCCCCTCCTAACCTTGTGTCCCCAGACTAACAGATTAACTTGTTTACAAGTTCAGACATACAGAATTCAGGTTTACTAATTCACAAATTAAGTTAACAAGTTTTCAGACTAACAGGTCAGATGTACAGATTTTTCAGATTTGTCTAACTTTGTATTGGGCCTACAGATTCATGGACGGGTTTTACTACATCTATTAATCCCTTTGGTTTAACCCTATTTTTTCCAATACGTTTTAGACGTCATTCTTATCTTAGATTTTGCATCAATTAATTATTAATGCACAGACCTCTCACATTAGGTCGGTAGCTTGTGGCCGCTGGATATGCCGGGCGGTTCCGGGCAGACTTCTGCCACAAGCCAGACCTAACCTTGTGTCTTACGCATGTTATGACTAACTTCTCACATTAGAACCTATTGTTTGCGGCCACTGGATATGCCGGGCGGTTCCGGGCAGATTTACGCCGCAAACTCATTCTAACCTCGAGTTAGCCATGTTTATCTTTGCGGCCAATTAATTAATAATTTACCGTTTATGCGCACGCCCAATATATATGCCAATTCAGATTATATCAATAACAGGATGATTATATCAACATAGCAGATAACAGGTTTTATATGACTTAACGGATTTAACAGATTTAGCAACTTAGCAGATTTTGGCATATAACAGGTTAGGCATTTCAACCGACAAATTTAACAGATTAGGCATTTCAATCTAATTAGCAGTCTAGGCAATATAACAAAACTAGCAGTTTAGGCAACTTGGCAAATTAGCAGATTTAGCAAATTTAATATTTCTAAAGGTTCTATTTACATGCCTTGCCTAAACATAAATTAGGCCTAAGTTCATATGCCTAAATAATGTCATGATTCACAATATGATCATATACTTCCATGTTTGCATACATTTACATAGCGCAGAATATGGACATAATTTACCCTATAACATATGTTCCAATTTTTGTTAAACTAGCATTTTACAGCAGATTCACCTATAAATTATACCAAATATAACCATTAATTCCAATGCATGCCATATATACAAAAATCCCTATTTAGGTGTAATCACAATAATAGATATCCTAATTAATGCAAATCTTTTACACCTAAGCTTCCATATCTTCTTCTTTTTAAGTCATGGATCATTATGCAAACTATACCCAACAATCTAAATCTTTAAATCATATCTTCTAAAAATCATATCTTGACTTTTATATGCATTTTGTCCAAAGTCTCAAATCATATGTAATCTTACAATGGTTCCTCTTTTCTTCTATCATAGAATATGCATAGATCCAAATCTAGTTTACAACATATGCTCATTAATTACAGTTCTAAATTACAACATAACTATGCATACAACATGCATAAATTATATGTTCATAGTCAAATTTATGCATATGTCCAATATATTTTATGCCTCAGACCTAAAGTCATACATTCAATTTAGTCTTGTCAAATTTCGCATCATTCATTATTTATCCCAAAATTTGCGTTCATACGTTCATCTCTTATGAGATTAGGCACAGGCTCGTGGTAGCCTGGCTATAAAAACAGAAAAGAAGAAAAGGGATACAGAACAGTCACAGAAAAACAAATCTGACAGAAGAGAATATATATACAATCTCAAATTCAGAATTAAAAACATATCAAAATTATAATTAACATTTATAGCGGAAAATAACTATACTTGCCTTGATTGGATTAAAGAAAGAACTTTAACTTGTTGCAGAATCTTTGCAGAAACTTTACTCTCTAGTTTGAATTGAGTTGCTTAGGCTGATGTTGATTATCTTCTAGTTTTAATTCCAGCAGAGCAGAGACGCCATTTTTATTTTTAATTAGAAGAAGAGAGCAATGGAGGCTAGAGAATTGTGTAAGAAACCTAGGTAGAGTCTAGGGTCATTTTATAGAGTTTATGAACTGATTAGGACCATCGATGTTGCTTGGATTGATCGTAGCCATTTATTCGAAAGAGAGACCAATTAGAGTCTGCCACCTAGCCCTAATGACAAAGCATGCTTCTGGAAATCGACCAACATAGACTAGGCCAGCCAGGGTGGACTGGGTTCGACCTGGGTCTGGACCAGGTCGACAGCCCTGTCGACAGCCATGTCGACCTGGCTAGACCAGGTCGACAGCCCAGTCGACCTGGGTGTCTTAGGCGGGAATTTTCCCGCCCTGGCCAATTGGGCCCGATTTTTAATTTTAAACTTGTTTTCTGAGCTGTTCGAATTTTAAACTTAATTCAGAAACTTCCGGAGGCTATACCTTCTTCATACGGACTCCGTTTTTCAAAAACTCGGACTCTATTTCGCGTATTTTTTCGAGACGAACGCAATGGCGTATCCCGTTTCCCTTAGTTCTTTGATTTCAAATTAATTATACTTTAATTTGTTAATTCCACAGTTATAGAATACACGGGGTGTTACAGCATGTTTCCTTATATAGGAGATGGGGAGGCATACTGTGCGGTTTGCATAGATTTAGAGGTGATGGAAGATGAGGTGCTTGGGAGGAAAGAAGATAAAAGTTGAGGTAAGAAACGCGGCTATCGGTCTGAAATGGGAGTATGCAAGTTTCAAGTTGTGTGAATGGTGCGAAGTATGGGATGAAGTGGCAGTTGTGTGTGTGGACTATGATGTGCAGATGGGGATTATGGGAGAGGATGTGGACGTAAATGAAAAGTATGATAATGTGTTGGCAAAGTGAAAGTACAAAATGCACCTGCATGGGAAAGAGAGAGTCATGTTGACAGATGATCATTGGATTATTGTGGATTATACGTTGGGGAAGGATCTGAAGTGAGTTGAGGTGGTTTGTGTTGAAACGTGACATGGTGTGTACTGATGATAGCACGTCCGAGCGTGTTATTGATTGTAAGACTTCAAGACCGAGATACATGAAGGAGTCCGAGTTGCGATGAGGAGAGGGCGGTTGAAAACAAGTGCTGTCTTATTTACTGTTGAACTAGTAGTGGACAGAAGGAGGGGTCGGTCTGATGATTTGGAGTGTTGGCGCTGATGGATGTAAGGGGAGCAACGTGTACTGGTGCAACAAATGTCTTGAAGAGAAAAAGGTGAAGCACGGTAGATGAGCATGGAAGTGCAGATGAAACATTGGAAAGAAAAAGGAAGCAGTGATTGATCAGCAGATATTGGCGTGACTAGATTAATTTGTGAAGCAAGTGGTGTACTGCTTTGGTGATGAAGTTGTGGTTATACTGGAACCGGTCTAAAGCGATTTGGCGCTCGTCTGAATTCAAACAAAATAAACCGCTCAACCAAATCAGCCAACGCAAATCGTTATTTAACGATTAACGCGCAATGTGAGTAAATTCACCAACTCTGTTCTATTTTAAAATATTATAATTATATTTTAAATAATGGTTGAATATTGTGTGATGGTTGTTTAGGTAGATTACAATAAAATTGGTTGAATAATATACATCGTTTCATATATACACATCATTGACTGGATACTGATCGATTATAATATTCCATAGTATGGAATTAGTGTTAATTATGTTGGCTAACATCTATGGATACAGGAAATCGGTTGGAGGAATCCAACCGATTTATATGTACTGTTTGTTTTATATTATTTATATATGCACTGTTTGAACCCAATGACATCGAAAAACCCGTTTGGATATTTATGTTAAATGGAAATGCAATGTTAGTGTGACTAAATCAATAAACGATGTTGATTAAGGAATTGGCAGCAAGCAACCATAAATCCATCTTTTTGTTAAGACGTTGATTTTTCGTCAAGCAAATCAACAAAGTTAAATTATAAAAATTTATTTTTATAATTGAAGCGGAGTTTTAAATTATAATAAAATTTTTATTATAAACATTCTATAGTCAGTTTTATAGTGTAAATATAAACGATTGTTTTGACAGTTTATATAGGGTTATACGTAAGTGAAGTTATAATTACCATGTGAGCTAATATTTTAGGATAACCATTTTAAGGCAAATGGTTAAGTAGTGTTTTAGACCGATTATATTAAACTGATGGTAAGAAGTAATTAAGATCGGGTAACAAATTAACTGATGATTTGAAGTTGATTAGATCAACTGTTTTGTTAGAAAATGATTATTTGATTAATTGATCTTCAATTAATCAAGTGATAATAGCTTAGAAATTAATTGTTTAAATCAATAAGATTTCTCAAATAATAATTACCTTTTTATTTAATGGAGTTTAAATGATTATTGAACTAATATAATTAGTTAATATGTGTAAGGTAAGAAACTAATCTGTTTTAAATTAATAATGAAGTAAACTGTTTATTTCAGCAACGATGAAATTAATTAATTATTTAATTCTTTAATTAAAGAAATTGTTCTTAAATGGAATTCATTTAAGATAATATTGATTTTGTATGAGAAGTTTACTTGAAATAGGTAAAATGATTCGAATGGAAAGTAGAACGTTAATTACAAATGGAAGTGTAAAAGGAAGATGAAGCGAAGAGTTAATGTATAACGTATTCAATCATAATCAACCGAGCTTTCAAAGTAAGCATATGGTTTTATAAAACCATATTCCAAAGTAAAATAAGAAATACCGTTTAGGGGATATTAAAATAATAAGGAGTTAGAGTTACGCATTTTATCTATCCTAAGATAAGAATGTCGTCGATCAAGGTCTGAGAGGTAAATAGAATACCCCAACTTGAACGACTTCATTATTATCGAGGGAAGGTATTAGTTGTAACGGACAGAGACGTCAAGATTAGTTATAAAGGGGAATATGGCAGCGTATTGTATTAGTTATAAAAGGAGGAATATTACAGCGTATTGCATTAGATATAAAGGGGATATTGCAGCGTATTGCAAGTTTTTGAACTATAACGATAAAGTAACATTGTTAAGGAAACTTAAGCGTGATATTTATATACAACACTATCCCTAAGGAATGGAAACCGTTTGGTTTGAAATCCACTTATTCTAAAGTAATAAGTAACGATGTTTGTCCAAAGAAATATAGGAGTGTTATGTTGGGAACAAAGACGAATAATTGAGAATTAATATATTTCCCGTATTAAATGGAAATCTTCAAGTTTGGAAATTAATAAAAACAATAATGGTAAAATATGTTGTTCGACATTGGTTTTAGGTCATATAAGATATGATAATCGAATATTGAATAGATTATATATATCTATCGCTATTTCCGAAGTAAAGGAAGGCTAAAGGAGTTTGAAATATGATGTAGTAATTCCGAAAAAAGGGAAATAAAGAAGAGTTTATAAAAATATGGGAAGCTAGAAAATAAATATTTATATATATAAAAAGAGCCTGTGATTGTATGATGTTTAGTTGTACATTTGAATGGAAGTTTGTTTTTACTTCCATAGTTAAATAACCGACTATCGAAGTGTTTTGACCATCGTTGTCAATACGGAGAGACCGGTTGGATATATTGTCCGAAAACCACTCCGTATAGGCATAAGTGCTGCAAATTAGATTATGTTGAAGATAATTGAAGATAGAGTGAAATGCAAGGGTCGTTCTGTTCCAGAATTGTGCTTTCTGTTTGTCCAGTCCCAGGACAACTTGTATGGACGAGTGTCTGACAGAGTATACCTAATAAATCATGTACGGTTGATCTCTTAAAGGTATTACGTCTGGTGGCGGAGGAATTTGTTCCTCTTAGCTTTTTATACCCATGATATTTTTGGAAATCGATTAGTGAATTGACGAGTTTGACGATGTGACATTCAAAGTGAATGGTGATCAGATGTTCTGGAGCGATTATAACCTCAAGCCTCACAACCGAGAAATGACAAAAATCGGACAGGCAGCATGGCTATGTGGGTCATTCCCATTAGGGTGTATTGTCACCATCTAGAGAAAATTCTTATTTGTTCTTCTTTCGTTTCTTTATCTTCGAATAATGGTTATGTGGGCCCAACCATAGGTGGCAATATATTCGATACACTCAAGAGAAATAAGTGGTCGGTCATGTGTGGGCCCGGTTGCAAGACGTTCTTGTTGAACCAAGTGTATTCCTCTGTAGAGATTCACTATCGGCAGGTGGTTCCATACCTTGTCATAATTGGAATCCAATCTCCAATAAGTGCTGTGATTTTGATTGTATACTATAATGTGGAGCGTGAGATGCAAGCGTTCCGCTAGATTCTATTTATTTGTATTTAGACATTATCATAATATCAGATAAGATATGATTTCAAAATGTTTTGGGTTATAGTAAGGTAAAAACCGTCCATGTTTATATGTGGGATGGTCTTACTATTATCCTTTTATTTCAAAAGGATTTTCAAAGTTAAACGATATGGTTGGAATTTACTCACAGCAGTCTCATGACTGACCCAAAGTTTATTTTGTTTGTTTTCCCTATACTCTTGGGTGCCCAAATTTGTACGGGCAGTCGGGTGTTTCAGGCTTTTACAAATACACTTGGAGGAGCTCAAAGCAGGAGGCTTCACCGATTAGTCGTTTAGAGATTATTTCCGCTGTGATGTATATGAGTTAGACTCTGATATGGTATGTATATATACAAACATATTTGTATTTCAAAAACTTGTTATATAATATATTTTATTGTTCCGCTACGAGATTCGTGTTTACTCTGATTCTGTTCAGTTGTGTTCTTTTTACCCTTCTATTCTTTTAGTTATATCTTATCTTTCTCATCCTCTTATTTCTTTCTATTAAAGATCTGTATTTTCGTGCACTTTGAGTTGAATGTGTAGGATATTAGTCAACTCAAATTGGTAGGGATTTTCGGGCCATTACATCCTGTATGTTATTCGCTGTACCACTGTATATTGCAACAACTGTTTATTAGGGGACGACCCTACTTGTTAAATTCCTTAGCTATATTACGGGGACGACCCTGTTATTTTTACTTCTTAGGTATATAACGTGACAACCCTATTAAGCTGCATACTACACACTGGACCAACACAAGTACCAATAAAGGAGTACTCATACCAATAAAGGAGAATTGCATTTACGCACATATCGACAAAGGGACACTAAAACCCATAAAGCTGCACACAACAGAATGCACACTCCAACCTATAAAGATGCACAAAGGAACACAGAAAACAATAAAGCTATATAATAACCAAGACCTCATACTTTATATACAACAACATTTTAAACCATATCTCATACCCAAACATATTCACAAACAAAAATGGATTCCTATTTTACGGAATGCATGATGGCTTTTAATAACGATTCAGAGGAAGAAGAAATCCTTCAAGAGGAAGCAAAAGAAATACGGGACTTATACAATAAAGCCTATGGTTCATTATCCACAACTCGAAGGGGATCGGTTCCTGGAAGGAAGTTTATACACTGGAATCAAGCTAAATACCATATGTCTCTGATGCAAGATTACTTCATTGACAACTGCACTTACGGGCCTGACATGTTTCGTAGAAGATACGAGATGTGGAGAAATTTATTTCTTTGGATATTGGTGGGTATTCAAGGTAACAATGATTATTTTAAGTACAAACAAAATGCATCAAAAGACATAGGGGTTATCCGGTGAACAGAAAATGACGGCCGCTATGAGAATGTTAGCTTATGACACTCCTGCAGATGCATTGGAAGATGCATACCGAATTGCGGAGAGCACGACACTTGAAAATTTCTGTCAGACTGTGGTGGATGTCCATAGGGAGGAGTACTTAAGGTCTCCGAACGAAGCTGATATAGTGCGAATCAGAGAGATGCATGAAAGTAGGGGATGGCCGGGCATGTTAGGAAGTCTGGACTGTATGCATTGGGAATGAAAGAACTGTCCTAAGGGATTATAAGGTGCGTATAACGACAAGGAAATACGACCAACCATCATTTTGGAAGCTGTAGCATCGTAAGATTTGTGGATATGACACGTTTTCTTCGGAATGTCCGGTTCGAATAATGACTTAAATGTTATAGAAAGATCTCATCTGTTCAATGATCTTACTTTAGGCCAGGTACCTCCTTTAACATTTACCATTGGCCAAAATACTTACAACCATGGTTATTACCTAGGTTGTGCCATTTACCCGAAATGGAGCACCAATGTTAAAACATATCCAAATCCATTGACTCCTAAACAAGCCAAATTTGCGGCGATGCAGGAGGGACAGAGAAAAGATGTAGAACGAGCATTCGGTGTTTTACAATCTAGATTTGCAATGATAAGTAATCCATGTAGGTTGTGGTCTAAGAAAAAGATGTCTAAAATCATATTTGTCTGCATTGTTCTACACAACATATCATAAAAGATGAACGAGATATGGATGAAGGGCAACGCCACTACGAATAGAAGGTGCTTCACAAGCACCCGAAGTATTCCGATAAAACACACAAATAACAAAAGAGGAATTCAACATTCATTTGGACCGTCAAATTACGTTTAGAGATGCACAACTCCATAACTGGCTGCAAAAAGACCTTATGAATCATTTATGGAACCACTATGACAATACTTAGTTATGAAGTTTGCTTGTTTGAACTCATGTTTTATTTTTTGATTGTACGAATTTATGCAGTAATGATGATGTGGTTGCTTATTTTAGCATTCGCATTTTATTGTATTTGTACATGTTATTAACCAGCCATTATTAAGACCTTAAGCTAAATTGTTTTATTTCGGTCTAAGTAAACATAATTGTTTTACACAAAAACAATAACGATTTTATTTTATTATAGTAAAATATGAGTTATGATAGGTAAAAATGAACATTAAAATATTAAGGGGGAAACGCGCCAACTTTATCAGCGTTTCATAAAGCGCGCTGATTTGTCGACGTGCGCCGGAAATATCGGCGCGCTTCAAAAAGATCCGATAAAATCGGCTTGTATTCAAAATTCTGAATTGACTCCGTACCATTTGGCTGAATATTATGGTCTCTAACATCTGTTGGGACCGATTCATCAAAAAAAAAAAAAATCAGCAATTCAGAGGATAAATAATACTGTTGGAAAGTCTATTTTTCTTAGGACGCTGCTGCAGTGCTCGGGAAAAGTGCGAAACTGTGCGAAGTAGATTCAATGGCTGTGATTCAGGGAAGCGAATCACTGTTGCAAATTTGTTTTTCTTAGTGCGAATCAGAGAGATGCATGAAAGTAGGGGATGGCCGGGCATGTTAGGAAGTCTGGACTGTATGCATTGGGAATGAAAGAACTGTCCTAAGGGATTATAAGGTGCGTATAACGACAAGGAAATACGACCAACCATCATTTTGGAAGCTGTAGCATCGTAAGATTTGTGGATATGACACGTTTTCTTCGGAATGTCCGGTTCGAATAATGACTTAAATGTTATAGAAAGATCTCATCTGTTCAATGATCTTACTTTAGGCCAGGTACCTCCTTTAACATTTACCATTGGCCAAAATACTTACAACCATGGTTATTACCTAGGTTGTGCCATTTACCCGAAATGGAGCACCAATGTTAAAACATATCCAAATCCATTGACTCCTAAACAAGCCAAATTTGCGGCGATGCAGGAGGGACAGAGAAAAGATGTAGAACGAGCATTCGGTGTTTTACAATCTAGATTTGCAATGATAAGTAATCCATGTAGGTTGTGGTCTAAGAAAAAGATGTCTAAAATCATATTTGTCTGCATTGTTCTACACAACATATCATAAAAGATGAACGAGATATGGATGAAGGGCAACGCCACTACGAATAGAAGGTGCTTCACAAGCACCCGAAGTATTCCGATAAAACACACAAATAACAAAAGAGGAATTCAACATTCATTTGGACCGTCAAATTACGTTTAGAGATGCACAACTCCATAACTGGCTGCAAAAAGACCTTATGAATCATTTATGGAACCACTATGACAATACTTAGTTATGAAGTTTGCTTGTTTGAACTCATGTTTTATTTTTTGATTGTACGAATTTATGCAGTAATGATGATGTGGTTGCTTATTTTAGCATTCGCATTTTATTGTATTTGTACATGTTATTAACCAGCCATTATTAAGACCTTAAGCTAAATTGTTTTATTTCGGTCTAAGTAAACATAATTGTTTTACACAAAAACAATAACGATTTTATTTTATTATAGTAAAATATGAGTTATGATAGGTAAAAATGAACATTAAAATATTAAGGGGGAAACGCGCCAACTTTATCAGCGTTTCATAAAGCGCGCTGATTTGTCGACGTGCGCCGGAAATATCGGCGCGCTTCAAAAAGATCCGATAAAATCGGCTTGTATTCAAAATTCTGAATTGACTCCGTACCATTTGGCTGAATATTATGGTCTCTAACATCTGTTGGGACCGATTCATCAAAAAAAAAAAAAAATCAGCAATTCAGAGGATAAATAATACTGTTGGAAAGTCTATTTTTCTTAGGACGCTGCTGCAGTGCTCGGGAAAAGTGCGAAACTGTGCGAAGTAGATTCAATGGCTGTGATTCAGGGAAGCGAATCACTGTTGCAAATTTGTTTTTCTTTGGTCTAGTTATACGCCAGTCTGAGGGCAAGTGGCAACTTCTTCAAACCCCTTCGACCACCCACCAAACCCTAATTTACTCCTCCCGACGGCTACCGAGGCCCGCTTCCTGTGTCACCTCACAGTCAGCTACCATAGTGTCACCAAACTTTATTCAACTAGTACCACCTCCGCCAATCGGCCCCTACCTCCACCAATAGGCCACCGCGATTGGTAATTTTATTCCCAGTCCCTGCATTCATATTTGATTCATACTTTTTGAATATAGCTATCAAGTTCATTAATACGTAGGTAGTAGTGTGCATTTTGTTATATTCGATTAAAAGGCTGATAACTGGCGATCGATTTGGATTAGTAATTTACTGTCTGAATCAATAACTTCTGGTCCCAACACTTGAAGTTGTAACTTAGTCATTATTGTTATTACATGACTATAAGAGACAGCGGCACAGCGCGTATATTAAGTAATTAAATATAGGAAATCGTATTGTTGCTATTTAACTGATAAGTGCTATCACCATTTTTTGATTATGGCATGTACAATATTTTCTAATGCAAATAACAGTAAATACCTTCGGCAATAGGCTGGTCAAAGAATTACCACCGAAGGCCAAAATTTACTAATGCCACTAGTTGAAATGTCTGAAGTCACATGCCTAAAGCCAACATACTACAATCTGATCAAGATGCTACATCCCAAGTTCATGCCTCTCAAATTATATCTTCTCCTGGCATGCTCGAACCTTATCGTACCTGGCATACAAAAGGAAATAGATCATCACAAATGCTACCAATAATTACTCAAGTCTATGCAGCAAGCAAACCCATATGAGAGCACCTATAGCTGCTTGCACATCTAACGACTAATTTTCACTCAGCAGAAGCACATGTTAAGGAGGCTGCTTTACCCTCTGTGTCTCCTTATATGTCAAAAAATATCCCTTTCAGATATGGTCTAAAAAAACTAGATTGTAATAGATAACTTACAAATATATTAAATTGTTGATAATCTATTCTTGTTATTAATTAAATTAAATTAAATCTAATAAAATTAAGCTTTATTTGATTCAAAATAAATCATTGTTAATTAAGTTAAACCTGTTCAGTTTAATTTAATTGTTGTTGATTTCGGGATAGAAAATCGAACAAACATTATGGAGATTAGTTTGATTGTTGTTTATTTACAAAGATCACTATTACATGTTCATTAACAAACCAGTGAAGACTAAAATCAGGACTGAAACCAAAACCATAACTTTAAAAAATACTGAAATCGTCCGACGCTAATAAAACTTAAATGGTTGAGTCCAAAACCAAAACTGGGTTCTCAACCCTTGGAATTTCCCATATAGTAGAATAGATTTGCCAAAAAACTTCTCTTTTTCCTTGGTCTTCCCGTATCCCAGTCCGGTGCTGAGCACTATTCTTTCCATCCCCTTTTACCCTAATCCAAACCCTAATTTGCTCCTCCTGAGGAACACTGAGGCCCCTGGCTTTGCCTTGTGCTTATTCCACCACCTCATTATCAGGTTGCTTCACCCAACTTTATTCGACTGACTGCGATTGGTAAAACTGTTTATTTACTTGTCTCTGTATTTGTATTTTCTGACTATAGCCATAAATTAATTAATGTGTGGATTGTAGTATGTATTTTGTTTCGTTTTATTAAAGGCTGGTAACTGGCGATCAATTTGTGTTAGTTATTTCACTGTTTCAAACTACTTCTGGTTCCAGCAGTTGAAATGGTTACTGAAAGTCATCATTGTTATTATATTATTATTATAAGAGGCAACATGTCTACTAAATAATCAAATATAGAAAAGCAAACTATTGCAACTTAATTGTGAAGTGCTTTCACTAGTTTTTGGCGATGACATGTACAATATTTTCTGATGCAAACTGCAGTAAATAACAATAAGCACGAGCGGTTAGGCTGGTCAAAAAATTAATGCCAATGACCAGAATTTACTCATGCATCGCCTGCCCAAAGCAACACATTGCATGCCACAACTCTGCCAACTGATCGGGATACTTCGTCCGAAGTTCATGCCTCCTAAACTACATCTTCTCCAGGCATGCTTGAGCCCTATTGTACCTGGCATACAAAAAGTAGTAGGTCATCGCAAGGATTATAGAGAATTAAACAAGGCTATGCATTCAGCAAACCAATACGAGAAGCATCTAGAGCTGCTTGCTCATCTAATGGCTTATTTTCACTCTGCAGCAGAACATGTTAAAGTGGCTAGTTCATTATAGATATCTCGGTATATGACTAATGTTATCCCTTATAGATACGATGGAGGGGAAAAAATACACACTACATTGTAACAAATATCCCACCTAAAAAGGCGATAACTTGGCACTGAAAAAAGGGTTCAGTTCTTTTCTTCTCCATTCATTTCTCTGGTGTAAGTAATATGGAAAAGTTTCAGCTGAACGGATGCTACGCTTAACCGAACAACATCAAATTGTGTGGTTTTATGTTTGCTTTAATTTGTTATTCATGCAGTTTTTTAATTGCAATTCATGTGTTATCTGGACATTATCGAACCCACATTACGGAACTGACAATTCTCACTGAAGTATTGTTGATCTTCAAAACGTGAGTAGCTTGTATTGTTGATCTTCACATAACACCCTAATGTCAGTTAACCGCTTAAAACTTCAACTAGTACATGATTGGTAACACTCGGGAATCATCGGTCTTCCCATATCGGTTGTTTAAAAAACATGTTATATTTTGTTTTGAATTGGATAAATCTTTTCATTTGTCTAACCTAAATTTCTTGACATTTGAGTGTCTAAAAGGAACCATCATATGATGTCTACAATAATATGTACCATTAATAATTTCTCACTTTTTTAATGATGGATATCGACCCCTTTTGTAAAGTGGTGGATCCAGGAATTTGATGCAGAGTAAATATGTTGAAAAATCTGGGTGTGTTTCCATGCATCAGAGAATGAACTGTGCTTAAGAGAGTGGTAAATGTTTTTTTGTTATTAGGGTTTTGTTTTGTATTATTGTTATTATTTAAAGGAGGGGGGGGGGGGGGGGGGGTTGTTAATAAAAGTAGTGAACAGCCATTGTGAAAGTATGCTTTCATCAATTAGCGACGATAAATTATACGATCTTCTTTTCATTCCTCTTGTTCAACTCGTACCTATTAAACTGCTTTTCCTCGACTAATCGACCACCTCCAGAGCCCGGGAAGCCGTGAATAGTACCAGGACGGGAGACTGACCTGGAAGTCCTCGCGCTTGAGTACGGGAGCCTTTGGCACTGGGTATCCACCTACTCTTATGCTATAATTAAACTGAATTGTGGTATGTCATCGTGAATTTTATATCCACATAATCTTTGATTTGATCATTATGTGCTAGTACGATGATCTTTGAAGAAGAATAGTTATGAAAAGCATGCCATGGCACATGGTATGGCATTACACTTGCGTTATGCTCTTTTTTAACCCATGTCATGGAAGTGTTTCAAGAATGATGCATAGCACAAGAACGCATTTCTTTCTTTATTCCTTTTTTTAAAGATACTAAAGAAAACTTTGTATTTATTTTATATAATTTTAATTTTGATTTTAGTAATTGCTGCTTTTTCCAAAGTACTCTTTGTAAATTGTTACGAAGATGACGTGGTTTCATGTTATCCAAAAATGTAAAAATGTGTTGGAAATAGGGTGACTATTTTTAAGAGACGTCATCTTTACAAGAGGTTACGAAGAAGTTCTTTTGTAAGTTTAGCATTCACTCATTTATGCACGCAATGGAAAACATGGATCCTTGTTAATCTCATTATGCATAGAGTTATTTTGAAGGCTTGATTCTAATGTAGCACGCTGTATTTGCGAGCTTTTAAAGGTTTTAACATTAGTTCTGTATATTTGGTTATTTAGCTTTTCTATTCTTATCACCGCATTATCTATAAAATTGGCGTGGCTGATTTTTTTTGACATCTATTGAAAGAAATAGGATATTTTGACATGTATCCTAAGTGCTCATGATGAGAAGCCCACACATATGCACAATATTCAAAAACATAATTTTGAAAATATACTATCTTAACATATGCGAACGCCTTCCAAAGCATACTTCTATTTTTATTTCTTAATTATTTTATGATGTCCAATAGAAAATATCATTGTTTTTTTAATGATAGAGCACGCCTCAGAGAAATACATGCCTAATGGAGGCTTTCTAAATACTTTGATCAATGATTGCGCAATCCAAAATGGGATTGTCATCGTCATCCTTGGTTTTTTCTCAAAAGATTGGGTTAGACATATGGATTCTCATTTCCTGTAATTTTCTATCTTGAATCATATTGTTAACTGAATTAGTTTTTATATCATTTTAAATATTAACTTTCGACAATAATATGTCTCGCTTTTGTTCTTTCGAAAATATTACACTCCTCTTTGTTGGGTTCTACTTTGTATATCTATACCAACTAAATATATTTTTCTTTGACTTTCTCAATGTGTATGAAGTATTAACCATTCCTAGTTTCTCCCATACTCATTCGTAATGCTATTTTTTCAACCAATTTCAATCGTCATTGTGTTTGTTATATCTTCCATTGCTGTTGTCCTGTGTTTTTCTCAGATGATTACCACTATGAATTTTCCATTTATTCTAAGTCATCGTTTTTGATTAAATTGTAAATTTTAGACCGGTTTAAATATATTTTTCGATGTTAATTTATATTTTTTTCCCAAAAATTCTCTCCTCACAATTGGGTTGCTTTGTATGCGTCATACCATATAAGTATCTTTTTCTTAACTCTCATGCATACACAACACGGCTGTATCCTTCACGCTTTCTCATTCTAAGTTCTGACACTATATTTTTCTATTAATTCGCTTTGTTACGCTATTTCCCCCTTTTATTATGCTATTTATCCTAAAATTTTGACTTACAGTTTCATTAATCATTTGATTGTATATACAAACTCATATTATCATTTTTTTTAACGATAAATTCTAAGTTTCAATCCTTACATGTCCTCGGTGTTAGGTCCTCAGGCTTATGCCCTAATGTACTAAGTTGCATTACATGTACTCAGGTTTATGTCCTACTAAGTGTCGATCATTTTGAATCTAGTGCATTTCTTCAATTTTTTTGTATATTCCAATATATCAATTAGCACAATGTATATCTGTTTTTTTTTTACTAAAGAGTCACCAAATTGTATACCTCTTAAAATATAAGAATATCATATATAGGTATATCTATTTACTGCTAGCTGTCTTATAGCTATATTATTGATCCATCTAACATAAATCAAAAATCAATGACTCGTTAACTGTTCTACTACACTTTTCCATTATTTTAATTATTGATTTGTTAGTTTAGTTTCTTTGTAATTACCACAATTTTGCATGTCTCATTTGATATTATAATGCTTTGTTGCTACCTATTTGGAATTTTCCTTGCATTGATCTTATATCATGTATAAATTTGTAAGTTCTACCTTTTTTTAGTTTTATAATGACTTCCATGCTTCTATAGTTAAATTTGGTATGCTTCAGCTATATTTTTGCAAACTTATTTTTCATCTTCCGCATGCATAGTATGCATTATTACAAAGTTTAAAAAATATAATATTGTTTTCTCTGTTCCACTACAATGGGCTTTAAGTGAAGGCCCCTTCATCTTCTTTTTTTTGGTGAAGATTTTTCTCTTTAATGTGGAAAAGAACAGTCTTATTGATGAATTGAATGAAGACTGGATATATATTAACTAGGGAAGTACATGTATTCAAAAGTCAAAAAGAAAGGTTTTGTCAGATTTTGCATTGAAAGTTCGTCCTCTCTTTAAATTTACGGGACAAGCAGATAATCCGATTCCACATTGAACATCCGATGTAGGATTAGGTGTAAAATAATGCCCAAGAGTGCATGTTCAGATTCTAGAATGTTTAGTAATTTTCAGTTCTTAGTGATCAAAACACATAAAAGTTTTGAACGTATAAGTCACTATAAAGAAGGTCGATTATCTTGTAGAAATCTTTTTAATGAAGAGAGCATGAAATCTTCTTATAAAATCATTTCAGTGTGTCACTAATGATTACCACGTGAATGATCATATGATATCAAGGCTTTCATGTCTTAACAGCGTAACAAAAATACTTATATGTACTGTATAACACATATATGATAAATAGCAGGAATGGTATCACTTCTGCACTTTATTGTCTAGTACACGAGCCCTGCCACGTTGTCAGGGCTGAACCTGGTTTTGGCTACATAACATGATAATATTGTAAACATATTTTTAAACATGTTCAGTTCTAATACTATATTGCTGATTCTGTATCAAGAAATGATTGTCTTGTTTTTGAAGGTTTTACCTTTTTGGTGTTGGTAATTACTTGTAACAAATGTAAATAGAAGATTTATGTGTTATTTTTCATATGATTATCTGTTTCAGTAGATGAAAATCGGGAAGTACAATGATAATTACTATGTGTGCAGACAATTATAGGCTGCAAATATTGTTTTGTCTCTGTATTCATAAAAACTGAAGTGTTCTTGAAGATTTTGTGTACTAGTTCGAATGTGGACAGTAGGATGAAAAACCGTCTCCATTGTGGTACCAGTACTGTGAGTTAAAACAGTGATTGTGTAACATTATGAGCAATAAAAGCTTTTATATTTGTTTATATTTCCAATAATTTCAAATTTAGTAGATATTTTCTTGTAGGCTCCACACAGTTTCTAGTGCATGGAGAGCATTGCAACATTGGATGCAACAATACAATTTCAGAATGCACAACATGAAGAAGGAAATGAAGAATTAGAACCTTTGATATCAATACAAGACCAACAATTTCAGAATGTCCAAAATGAAGAAGGAAATGAAGAATTAGAACCTTTGATAGCAATACAAGACCAACAATTTCAGATAGATGAACATTGCATAACCATTACAGAACAAATAGAGCACAACAGTGCCAGCTCAGTACCTGATAAGACAAAAGGGGCATTAGAAAACCCATCTAACAATGGGGATATCCAAGAACCAGTTCATGGCATGGAGTTCGAATCTCCTGATGCTGCACGTGCTTTTTATTCAGCATATGCCAAGAAAATTGGCTTCAGTGTTCGTAATAGTAAGTCCTTTACTTCAAGAGTTGATGACACTGTGATCATGCGTAGATTTGTGTGCTCAAAACAAGGAATGCCTACCAAAAAAGACCCTTTTGACCTTACCAAAAAGAGAAGAAACCGTGTATCCTCAAGGGAGGGTTGTAAAGCAATGTTGCAGGTGATGGTTGCTAGTTCAATTTAACATGATCAAACAATTTCTTCACCGATCTTTTAGTTCTTGCTGGTATTTTTACTACTAGAAACTAGGAAGGTTACTTGTGCTCAAAAATTCAAATATACAGTTTCCTATTACTTGAAATATCTGTGACGTATAACAAATCCTTCCTGTGTATAGTTTAAACATCATCATGATTTTCATAGAATAGAATACTTGATAATATAAGCTTTCATCTGTTGCTCAAAATGTCAAAACGAACCCTGCTGTAAACTTTCCACTACAAAATATTAATAGAAAGTTGATGCTGTAGCTTTATAATGATTTCAGTTGAAGTAAACATGCATACTCGTTTGAAACAGGTTTCTTTTAGGTTTTTATTTTAATAACTTTTAATTCGTTAGGTATAGATAAGTGTTCTTTTTCTTAGAGCATACAATTTCCTTTTCCAACACAAATAGATCATTTTGATAAATTTCGATTCTAACCTCCATGTTAGTGTTTCAGGTTAATCGTCGTGAAAATGGCCTTTGGTCTGTTTCAAGATGTGTTATTGAGCATTGTCATCCTTTAGGAATAGTTAATAAAGCCTCTCTCGCCTCTCAAAAAAAGCAAGCTAAGAAACCTTGGGAACTCCTTCCCCCTTCTCATACTATTGATTCACAACAAAATGGACTTGGGCCAGGTGGTAGTGTGGCGCAAAGTCTCTTAGAATACTTCAAAAAAATGCAGGCTGAGAATCCTTCTTTCTTTTATGCTATTCAACTTGACAGCAACAACTGTATTTCAAATATTTTCTGGGCAGATTCAAAGGCAAGAATGGCTTACCGTTATTTCAGTGATACAGTAACATTTGACATGACTTGCAAAAAGAATAAGAGGGCCATTCCATTTGCATCTTTTACAGGTGTGAATCATCATAGACAGGTAATAGTATTTGGATGTGCTTTCATGACATGTGAGAGCGAAACTTCTTTCACTTGGTTGTTTGAGACCTGGCTTAATTTAATGGGTGGTTATAAACCAGTATCATTTGTTGTTGCATGGGATGATGCCATCTTTATGGCTGCTTCTCGTGTCTTTCATAATGTCTGTCTTCGAATTTGCAAGAGAGACGTTTTCAGCAAATGCAAAGAAAAACTGGCTAATGTATATGCATTGCATTATTCATTTAAGAACGATTTCAAGGCTTGTGTGAATGATTCTGAATGTATAGAAGAATTTGAGTTGACCTGGAAATGTTTGATTGAAAGGTACAACTTAGAGGAGAATTTGTGGTTGTCATTACTATTTGATATGAGGGAGAAATGGGTTCCTGCTTATTTTAGAGGGGTGTTTTTTGCAGACATGCCCAGAGCACAAAAACTTGAAACAATGCACAAGTTCTTTCAACGTCACTCAATTACGACTACTACATTGCGCGATCTAGTAACACAATTTGACAAAGCAATGGCAGCGCAATATGAGAACGAAATCCAGTTGGATTTGGCTACAATAAATAATAAGCCAGTTCTAAAAACTCCATCTCATATTGAGAAACAAGTTTCAGAAATTTACACAAGGACAATATTTGACATTTTTCAAGAAGAATTAGTTGAGTCCTTGGGTTTACTGATGGATAAGGTTGAAGGAGAACCCACCAAATATCGTGTGTGGAGAGCTGAGGATTACAGTAAATCATATGTTGTGTCATGTACTAGTTCGGAGAAAAAATTAAGTTGCACTTGTCAACTGTTTGAGTTTTCCGGTATTTTATGTCGACATATACTGAAAGTCATGCTGGTAATTGGTATTGTTACCCTTCCTCGAGAGTACATATTTGGAAGATGGACCAAGAGCGCAAAATGCAATATGATGTCAAACGAAAAGTGTGATGGGGTTAATGGTAACTGTATAAGAGCATTGAGTTGGCGGTGCAATGATCTTTATCGTGATGCTATTAGGTTCGCAGAAGAAGGGGCAACATCTACTGCGATTTATAAAGTTGCAAAAGAGGTTTTGCAGAATGCTTTCGACGAAATTTTCGCTGCAAAAAGTGGTTCACTGCCCAGTGCAACTAGGTATATTCTTTTCTCTTTTTGCCTTTTTGCTTTACTTTGCGTTTATCTGTTAACCATAACATGCTGATCCAAAAAAAAGAAGAAAATAAATCATTTCGAAACTTATAAAATGCCCGAAATGTTAATCAGCATCAACCGTTGAAACCATCTGTTCTCCCTATCAACTGAAATATTATTAGAATATATGAATAACACTCATTTTGTCAAGGACCTCTAGCTTAAATAGATAGGAGTGACGCCTTAGATGAAAGATTCTGAAGTCATAAGTTCGAGCTTTGGAGGAATCAAAAAAGAGTGGTCTAGTTGAATAAAGTATCACTCATGTTATACCCAAAAAATGAAGAAGAGTATATTAGGGCTATTTGAATATGTCGAAATTTGGTGGATGCAAGACCACATACAAATTTTAAAGTTCAACTTTGAATTGGGTAGCTACAAAAATCGTAAGGGTGTAAATGGGGGGGGGGGGGGGGGGGGTGTTGTATAGCTGAGAGGCATGTGGTGAACCATCCCCTGTCTATATAGGTATGTGTGTATCTATAACACAGCTACTGTTGGTATCTAAGAAACTAAAATAGCCATCATATAGAAAACTGTTGCCGTGCTGATTTGAGCCTTTGACTTTATTTTCTTGTTACCAGGCTGGTCAACGTTTTAGTTTTTGGTTATTTCTGTAGATCCAACGGTCCAGGTCTCGGTTTCGGCCTTCTGTGATTTTAGGAATTTCAATCTAATTTGTAAATGGCATAAGTTTTGGTTTCATATTTCATTATTAATTTTTCTTGTAATTGATGTATGTTTAAATTTTTAATAAAAATATGTATAATTTATCTTGGATTGAGGGGAAAAAACAAACAAACAACGATGATTGATCATAAATATTTATTCATGACTTCATTTTCTAAGCCTTATAACTACACTATTCATACATTTTCTATTTTTCATCTCGTTTTGTATGGATTGCATTTCGTAATTTTATCTGTCTCTGGAGGTTTTTTTTTTTTTTTTTTTAGCTTGTGCTTGAAACTCAATTCCATCCTTTTTCTTTTCTGAAATTCTCATATAAACTTAGGTTTTATTTATTCTTCTGTAATGAACTGAAATACATCTTTGGTTTTTCATTTGAATCTGTACTGAAATGGAAACGAAAGGACCAAAATCTCGATGTTTTGGTCGAAACCTCAAACCTTGTGTGGACGGTATCTTTCACCTCGTTCGGCCTTTGTTTGATATGATTCACCAGCCACTCGTTGGTATAACATATGAAATTAATAGTTTACTTGTATTTATTTATTTACTACGTTTTATGGATATAATGATTTACTAATTTTACAGATAGCGACTGATGTCCATACCCAACATTCCATGCAGTGAAGACCTTTTGACTTGCGAGGGGACCATCATAAAATATGGTATCCTTGTAAAATGGGAAACCTTCTTTGGCTACAGATTCGCGGGGCAGGTTGGTGCACCCAATGTCTGTGCATATAATACCTTTATTTATCAACTCTTTTTTGCCTCTCTTTTACTGGGGCAAAAAAGTTCATTTAATGCTATTGCTTGTAAAAATGTATGTACATCTTTTGAAAACGACAGTACTTGGTTTTATTGCCCTGATCTGTAACCGGTACAAGGTTCCTTCATTGTAAAATTTGTTTAGTTGCAATTGTTGCCTACCATAATAAAATTTGGCATGTACTGAGGTAGGTTTTGTTTGTAAGCTATTTATATATGGGAAAATCTACTTAAACACACGGAAATTTGATATAAATTCTCAATTATTGGATTATCTTTTGATTTTCATTCCTCACACAAGGACAAATTGGTCCGACAGTTGAGATTGTCCCTTGATTTGTGTTGAATATCTGTATTTGAATAGCCGTCTATGCTTTTGATTTTAAGAGTTCTAGACCTATCTGGTTTGAGTTTTATGTTTTCAACTTGCAATACGAAATACAAAGAAACAAGATAAGAAGATTCGTGATTCTTAGCCATTTCGTTGATCGATGTACGATGAAGGGGTTGGTGTTATCCGGTCTTTTGGTCTGGCAATTAGAAGCTATTCAGATTGATACGACTCGATGAATACCATGGTTGACGGCTCAGAAACATCCCTTGAAGGCCAAGAGATTAAGTTCGAATAGCATCACGCGACAATTGTTGCATAAGTCCATCAGAGCGGTACGTGAGAATTCTTTTAACGAGGGATCAACATAATCTATATTGATGGATTGGTACGTATTCGAAATTAAGTGATTTACCGACAAAGTAACTCTACTTCAACAATCAAACGCCGCTAACTCACCAATCTTCAAACCAAACTAGATGGAACTTCAGAGTAATTCAAGATGCAAGGTGTGACCCATAGAAGAAATCGTGGGTCCACATCTTCATATTGAAGGATCGGTACCGATCCCTCCCTTAGTGGATTGTGAGCTTGGGCTTCCTACAACACTTCTACAACGGTCTTCCGTCTTTCCAGCCTACCTGCATATATAAATACCTGTTGCATAGACAAAAATGGATTTATTTGGCATTTGTTTACTTTGGCATGTACTATTCGGAGTTTTACCGATTTGAGGACTTGTGATCATATAATTTAGTAAGAAAGTGAACAAATTTTCCAAGTGGGCGTGGGTACAACAATGCCGAAGCACCATGAATTTTGGTTTATCTTTCTATTGCATTTTCTATTTGCTTGTTTCTTCCTTTTCTTTTTATTTGTGTAGCTTAGTTATTCTTTGAACTCTTTGAGCGTTGTGCTATTTTTTTGTGTTAACGTCTTTCATGGAGAGCGATAAACTTAGTTCCTCTGCATTTCTGTCATTTAAGTTTCTAAATCTTCTCAAATCCTCGTGGATCTACCTAAGAAGCTTGAAGCCATGGTGAGAAAGAACTCTAAAGCTGCTAGACTTTCTAATACCGATCACAATGAGCCTTCCATCCAACAACAACCTTCTGATAACGCTAATGCACTTGCCACGACCGATGTGGCACTCCATCTAATCCCAACGCTTCGGTTACTCAAGCTTCGACGGAATATATGATGAAGAAACTGGAGGATGCAAATTCAGCTCAACCAGCAGATCAAGCATAATATTGAGCTAATGTGGCAACTTCTAATAACTATGTCTTTAAAAGTTCTTCATCCGACTCTAACCGCAATAACTAAAATCCAAGGATAAGGATATCTCAAAACGGCATTGGAGACGCCACCACGGAAGGAACCAAATAGCCTGGACGTTCCTGGTTCGGAACTGATCTCATCCGTGGGATCGGGACTGAACCCCTTAACATGGGGCCTATGCAACCACCATTTAAAACTTGGTTCTTGGACTTCCTGTTAACCATAACCGAATACCTCCTGATCAGCCTCCGCAGGATCAGCCTAATGATATAATCCAACTTGATGATAATGTCCATCCAAGGAAGCATCACAGATGACCCTCTCCGAAGTTGGATCACGACCGTTGGGTTTCGATGGAGATCCAAACCCCTGACGTCATCGCCATAATCGTAGGATCATGATTGAGTCACATAGCCATACCGATGACGACTGGGAAGTCGGTACGTGACGTAATCCATTCACAGAAGTTGTTCTGAACGCCGAATGGCCTCAGCGATTTAACATGCCACAACTTTCGGCATAGTCAAGAAAAACCTATCTATGGCAATTTCTTAACCGATACGAGTGACATATGGACTTAGCTTGCACCACCGATTCAGTGAAGTGCAAATGCTTTCCTGTATTCCTTGAAGGTGTGGCTCTACTATGATTCTCTTGACTTCCACCTAGAATCATATATTTATTCGATCAATTTGTTAGAAAATCAGTGGAGCTGTTCAGGATGCATATCTTCAGACTGAAGGATATCCTGTCCATATCCAACATATTAGAAAGGGCTGGAGAATGATTAAAAAGCTTCTTGAAAAGATTTAACAACGCTCTTGTTAGCCAAAATATTGGTTAGTACCCTAAGTGATGGATTTCTGTAAGGCTTTTCAACTCTAGTTCCAAAAGTATGTTCCTGTAGAAAAATAGTTGGTATAATCAAATAACAGGTTGTGATTAAGGTGAGAAGCCTTTAAGACGAAGCTTTCGATTTATGCTACAGAGAGGTTCCCTGACGATTAACCGACAGTTTCAGACATAGCTTCTCAGATGATTTGGGGAATCTTGCAACTGATTCTCGGAGTTCTTAGTCTATATAAGGTTATCCATGTAGATTATCTCTTGAATCGTTTTTGCAGGTTGACCTAAGGCCTTTCATTTGTTATGCATACACCCCTTTTTGGGATTGACTTACAAAACCATCAGGAAGGAAAGTTTCATGGGATTCAGTCCAACAATAAACATTGATGATTTACCTTATTGCTTTTGACCTTTCGAGGACAAACGAAGGGTAGGTTTTGGTTTATTATTCCATTTCCATATAACTTGGGAAACTGGCCTGCAAGGTTAGAATAAAGGAATAACATAATAATTAAATAAATACGCCTTGGTTACCTTAAAGTCTTGATCGAGTTCCATTATAAAAGATCTTAGAAGTTACAGACGCTTTCCCCCAAATTGATTTACAAATTAAGGTTTACAACTTGAACTCAGGGGTACAAGATTGAGAATGAGAAAAAGATCTCCGATTCTGGACCCCTATGGTCGTATTCATAGATGTAGGTCGGCCCTTTTTTTCTCTTCAGGCTTTGATCTAATACTCTTTCAAAGTCGACTTCGAGTGTTTCACGGATGTGATTCTACTGGTGATTGGCTTGCTTGCTGTTTCCCCGAATCGTTCCTCCGGAAAGGGGGCTCAGCTTTTGCAGAAGGTGCATGCTTATGCTGGCTTCCATCATGTGTCGGAAGCATTCTTTAAAGGCTTCAGAGTGGTGTATCCTTTTCGAGTTTCTTAGAAGAATCTGATGAGCCTTGCTACTGTGCTCCTCGAAAGCAATTTCCGAGGCATGAAGCTTAGGCTATGTATGAGAGACTTTTGCTGATAAGGGCACCCGACTTTAACTTTAGAGATGGCCTATTGGTAGTGGTGGATAGTCCAAATGCCGAAGGCTTTTTCTGCTCTCATCACCCCTTCACTTTAGTTCCAGCGGCTATATTTCCCTTGGTATTTATGGTGCTAACAATTGTCCATTCCTCTGCTAGTGAAGGGGTGTTCTCGACTTTTCAAGTCGTCTGCTCCAATTTTTGATGCATTTGACTTTTCTCCCGCCTTTTGGTATTCTCATCTAAACGACCAGATCTACATCAACGGTCATCAATATTCCTTTTTCTTCTCTATTTTATAAATAACAATCTTCTCCTTTTCCTTTTCTTCATCTGCAAGCGTTATTCCAAAGCCATAACATCAATATTTTCTAGGAAAATGAATTACTTTCCTTGAAACCGATTTCATTCGCTAGTTCAAGGTAAATATTTTATATCTTGATTTGATTCCGCAATCGCCTTATGGTTTCCAAGTAATTTAAGGGCTTTGGATTTATTCAGTTTTTCGAATAAAATTGATAATTGATTTTGGTTTTAATTAATAAATTGTAACACTCCTAAGTCCCACATCGTGGAAGCCTATGTGAAGTGGGTACTTACATAGTAGAGTCCATCTCTTACTAACGCCGAGGCCTTTTGAGGAACAAAACCCCACACCTATACGGTCACTAAGTTAGGGACAATATCTTGCGTGAACGGAGGTGCGGGCTGTTACAGTGGTATCAGAGCCAATACCCAGCTGGAATTGTGATTCCTGTGTGGACCACAGTGTCTGGGTGAGGTGTTTGTGAGCCAATGGGGACGTTGGGCTCTGTAGGAGGGGAGAATGTAACACTCCTAAGTCCCACATCGTGGAAGCCTATGTGAAGTGGGTACTTACATAGTAGAGTCCATCTCTTACTAACGCCGAGGCCTTTTGAGGAACAAAACCCCACACCTATACGGTGGCTAAGTTAGGGACAATATCTTGCGTGAACGGAGGTGCGGGCTGTTACATTAATGGTAGCGATTGCTGAATCACTGATCATAATTTGACACCCTTTGATTTCAATCGGGATTCCTTGAAACTTTTGTACTTTATGTATTTGAATTTTGAAATACTTCCCAAATTGAAATTTACTTAGATTATATTGTAATTTGGTTAGAGGGTTTACATTTACTTGAGTAGTGTATTTTGGACATGTCATTCGAAGTATATTTTGATAATTAATTTTCAAAGCCCAAAATACACAACTTTCGATTTTCACCGACTTTTATGTTATCTTGGCTATGCATGTGAAATTTTTCTTTGGATTTTGCCATGCAAAGGAGGAAAATAGTGCAGTTTTAGATATATGCTTAAGCCATGTGACGATAAGCCGAGAGTTCCTACTCTAGATGCTTGATCACTGTCCCCTTCGAAAGCATTTTACTATATCAAATTTCTTAAATGCTTTTGGAGGAAATGGTGGACGAAGGCTTATTCATCGGGACTTCTTATAATTATGATTCTATATTTATAAAATGATATAGCCTAACACCATCATAGGTAAGAAGGCTGTTGCTTAGGAAACTCCCTAGGAAGAAGTTCTGACTGTCGGTCAGATCACCTCTAAAAAGGAGAAAGGGAAGACGATTTTGGTGAGCAGTGAATCTTCCACTAAAAAGGAGGCGACAAAGAGGGCTCCTAAAACCAGTGTTCATTTGAAAAATCCTTGATTACTTCTCAAGAAGAAGTAAGTGCCATCTTGGCTGATTTCCTTATCTCCAATGTAGATGTCATCCCTTTTCCCGTAGCGTTCTCTATGGATAACTTTCCAGAAGGTTATTTTGCTTTCACCACCGTCCATTTCTGGCACAGTGGTCTTATTTCTTTCCTAGACTTTTTACTTCGATTCTTCCAAAAGACCAAATTTGCTCCCATCCAACTTTCTCTGAATACTTACACATATATGCTCTACATGGAAATGATTTCTCTTGAATCTGGAAGGCAATCTCTGAGCCCTTTGGTCCTCTTAGAACTCCTTCGGTTAGCCAAAATCGGGAAAGGCTAATCCTATTATATCGGCCGAGTCCCGAGAAATCATTAATTGTCGATCCTTTTGACAAATCCAAAGATTGAAAGAACCAATTCTTTTTCATCAGATGTCCTCTTGGAATTAGCGGAAAATTTATGAAACTTGGTATGAATTTCTTACTTCTGATGATACCGCATTTCTTTCTCTTTGGTTTGGTGTTTTTCTTAACACTTTTTGTTTTCTTTACAGATGATATTCCAAAAACTTCTGAGAATGACACCGACAAGGTTGTCGCAATGGTTAGGGAGGCTTCGAAAAAAACCTAGAAGAGAGTGTGGCTCCTCACTAATGCCAATATTTAAAGTACAACATTCTTTCTCAAGAACAAAGGACCTTAGGATCGCCTCCGATGATGATAGTTTCATCGAAAGGGTTTCTCCGTTTGTCACTAGGTGATCCCTTCAAGTTTCTTCTTCGTCCCCCCTTCAACCTAGTCCTGAAGGTAAATTTCTTACTCCTCTGTTATTATTTTAACGAATTTTCCGTTTCTTATTGTGCTTTAGTAATCTATTTCAGTACCTCTCTGAGGACCTACCATTGCTCCCTCTATTTTCCGTCAACCCTCTCCTATATCTTTGGAATCTATAGGTGCTGGCGTAGCGAAAGTGTTTTATGGCCTTTTCAAGCAATCAAAAAAGGGTTAAGGAGGGTTCTTTCGAAGGAGCTTCCAGAAAAGTCCAAAACTTCCCTAGAGTCTCCGATAAACATTTCCAGTGAGGAAGGAAATGGGAAAAAGGTCTCTTCCTCTAAATCTACTGCTACCGCTCCGAGCGGCGTTGATGTTTCCCTTGAAGGTGCTATTTTTGTCTTTAATTCCATTTCAAGAGACATCATTATTTGATATTTTTGCTATTCTATTCTAGATGTTGCTGAAGAAGTTCCTCCTTTGGAGCTTTTCAAGAAGGAATGAAGTATGAGAGGAATTTCTCCTCCCTTGGAGATTATTACCAGTGGCTCGAAGGTATTATTCTTTTTCCCATTTGGCTTCGGGGATGTTGTTATCATGCTGCGATTCCCTTTTTTAGCTAGGTATTATAGAGAAGGGAATTCTTCTCCTTGCTCCTGGGGCATCCTCCAAAATCGTTCCGACTCCCCAGTCGAGCCCTCCGAGGGGCTTCTCCAATTTAGCGAAGATGATTTTAGAGTCTTCTTTGCTTTCTTCTTTCCATGATTTCCCTCCTTCCTTCATGATAGATGAATCTGTCATTTTGGAAGACTTGATGGTGCACTTTCTTATTTTATTCCTTTTTACTTCTCTACCCTTTATTCGTCTCATTATATTATATTCCTTTTTCTTAATATTTAGCTTTTGAAGAGATGGTATGCTTTTCACCATGACTCCTTTGTCTCTAATGAGGAAGCTTCAAATCTCCTGAAGGAGGTCGAGGATATGAAAACCCAGAATGCCTCCCTAGCTGGCGTTGTTGAAGAGGTTACTCAGGAACCATCCGGACTAAGTCTTCTTTTGAGGCCTTTTAGGATGAAAATGCCGCTTTAAAGGACAAACTTGAAGAAAAGGAGGGTGAGTGATTGGTAATGATTGTGTAATAACCCGGAAATCTGAGCCAATTTAAAATTTTTATTTTGGCAATTTTAGCGAATTTTGAATATTTAAAATGAATTATTTTAAATAATAACGACGAGAAATTTATTTTGAATAGAATTAGAAAGGAAATATATTTGAATCGTCGACATAATATAAATATTTTATTTTAAATATAAAAGGAATTGAAAAAGGCGCGGTAGTTCGAAAATTTGATTTCAAATTTCAAATGAATGTACAGGATTCAATATAAACCGGATTTTAGCGAAACCAAAAATATTTGAATCTATTTGAAAATATCTTTCCAACAAATCCGAAAAATAAAAATTTCATAGCGGGAATAAAAAGATATACCCGGTTGAAAATTCAGAATAGTCGTTATGGAAAATATAGCCCTTAAAAATGGAAATTTTGCAAACGACCTTCGTTTCCGACGAAACCACTTTTGTTGGAACCAGGATGTGAAATTATTGCTAGATTATAAAATTCAGAATTTTTGGGATTAATCTGTGGGCGTGGCGAAGGAAAACGTGTTCTAACAATCTCAGTCAATTTCGATCGACCCAAAAATTGTCATTTTTCAAACGATCTTCAAATTTGACGAAATTAGTTTTGTTAGGACCGTATCGTCAATACGAAGCTAGAAATAATTTTTCTAAAATTTTTAGAGTTAGTATGTGACCCCAGTAAATTGAAATGTACGTTTAAAAGTGAATATATAGAATTATATTTTAATTTAAATCAAAACTGATCAAAACGATAGAATTGGGTTATGAAACATGTCCCATTGTGTTCGAAATAGGGATATTACGCTAGGGACAACAGGCGGTGGGTTCGATTCAGAGTTCGAATAAAAAGTCAACCTTAGGTGGAATAGAATATAATATAAATTAGAAAGGTCAACCCTTATCCTTATACCCCCTCCCACTCTCACGTTCTCTCCCTCGTCTAAAAACACGATCAAAAATTAAAAAAAAATCGCCAAAACCCGTAGACCCTCCCTTCTCGAAATCTGCCACCCTCCAACCCTCCGCCATCGCCTAAGCCAGTCCCCCCTCGGCCTCTAGCGCCGAAGACAGCCAAACCCCTCCCCCCTCCCCCCCCAAAACCGCGGTCTCCTTCTCCTCCTTTGACCAGCAAACCCCCAAGAACTCCCTCCGCCAAATCGAACTGATGTGGCCCTACTCCGACCAGCAGAAGACCGGCGTCGCCCCCTGCTACCACCAGCGACCTCCCCTATCTCCGACGAAGCCACATAGCCCCCACCTCGACAAAGATTCGATTTTTTTTTTTTTTTTTTTTTTTGCTAAAAAGGTGAGTTTCCTTATTATTTTATTTTCTTTTAATTAATTTAATTTATATGGTTTTTATGTATGATTTCAAAATCAAAAGCTAGGATTTTTATTCGCTCCAAGCTATGATTTTTAATTCATGAAGTTGTGATTTTTGTAAACATAAAAATATGATCTTTATTTATAAAAAGCTTTGATTCTGATTTATAAAGATTCGATTTTTATAAATATGGTTTTAGAATAAAGATTAGATTTTTATTATCATGAAATAAAAATATGATTTTTCTTATGGAAGTAGCGGTGTAAAGGAGTGATTTTTACATATGTAGTAGAGATAAAAATACGATCTTTATATATAAAAAATGTGATTTTTATATTATAGAGATTATAAAAATATGATTTCTATATAATAGAGAATAAAAAATGCGATTTTTATACGAGTGGCGATATAAAAATATGATCTTTATTAGAAGAAGGGCGATATAAAAATATGATCTTTATTATATGAACACCGTTATAAAAATAGAATTTTTATCTATATAGTAGCGGTATAAAAATAGAATTTTTATCTATATAGTAGCGGTTTAAAAATAGAATTTTTATCTATATAGTAGCAGTATAAAAATAGAATTTTATCTATATAGTAGCGGTATAAAAATAGAATTTTTATCTATATAGTAGCAGTACAAAAATGTGATTTTTATCCATATAGCTTAGTTATAAAAATATGATTTTTATATACATGGCAACAATATAAAGAAGCAATTTTTATATATGTAGTGGATACGGACAACGAAAGTGACAAAAGGTGAACGCGGCGAAGATTTTCTACATATGAAGAGTCGCAGCGTTTGGTTTAGCTCTTGGTGAGAACTCCTCACTTTTATTTTATTTTCTAGTTGAAATATATACTAGGATGCAGACGGTGGTTAGCAGCACCCGACACCCGCCGTCCACAGACCATGGATGACTTGTTTGTTTGATTGATGTGTTGTGAAAATTGATTGTGTGATGTGGAATGAATAAATATTTTATAGTTAAAAATTATATTTTTAACGTGTATATAAAATAAATATTTATAAACACATCGGACGATTTGTTTATGTACACCTATTTGAAGGATATTGATTGGGACGATAAATTTTACACGTCGCCCAACTGCACAAATAATATTTAGTGTTTGTGGATTGAAACCCCACACGGGTGTTGGGATGATATTTGACGTACACTAATCCCAATTGTTTAGTGGTATGTCGATCGTTTGATTGACAGACTTTGTAAGCGTTAATTATTTATATTTAATTCTTATGCAGTTGTGTGGTGCACTCTGGATGATGGTTGATTATTTATCGTTGGTATTATATACATGTGTCGTATGGAAATCCATATAATTAACATTATATTGCAATTGATTGGGCCTCGTTCCAATTTGGAAAATAAAAATATTCATGTGTTGAATAAAATATGTATTCATGTGTTGAATAAAAGAAAATTCATGTGTTGAATAAAGTATAAATTCATGTGTTGAATAAAGTATATATTCATGTGTTGAATAAAATATATATTCATGTGTTGAATAAAATATATATTCATGTGTTGAATAAAAGAAAATTCATGTGTTGAATAAAATATGTATTCATGTGTTGAATAAAAGAAAATTCATGTGGTGAATAAAAGAATATTCATCTGTTGAATAAAGTATATATTCATGTGTTGAAAAAAATATTCATTTGTTGAATAGAATAAAAAAGTTATTGAAATATATAAAGCCGTGTTGGTTAGATTGACACCATTTTGACGTGAACGATATTTATATCGATTTTATTCATTTTTATAATGAATATCGAAAAGGAAGTGATTTCAAAATATAACGTTTTGAAAATATTATCATTTATAGATTAATGATATGGAATATTCAATTTTGATTAGAACACAAAATAATATATATATATATATATATATATATATAATGGCCTGAATAGAACGCGCCCAGCTGCGGCAGTTCGCGAATTTCGACCATTGACTTCGAATGGATATTACGGGAGATCCGACCGTCGGATTCTCCTAAAACTGGAACTGTTGGGTTCGTATCGAAAAGAGCTTTCTAACGAATATTAGAGATTTGAATCTAACTGTTGGATTTGGAATTATGTCCAAATCAAATTTGGAAAAGGTCGTTGTAAGTGCAGTTTGATGGCCGTTGATGGAAATCGACTGTACGAGCCTTGATAAAATTATTAAAAATAGTAATAATTTGTGTAAAATCATAAGAAATGATTTGTGAAGAATTGGGATGAAAATTCCAAATTTGAAAAGATAAAAATAGATTTTTATCAAAATGAAGTAGTTTTGAATTAGAATTATAATCCCATTTATTTTTAAAATAAATAAAGTGGATTTGAAATGGTTTTGAAAATAACCAGAATTTCCAATATATAAAGTGGAAATGTATTTGAATCGAAATTGTCTTTGGAATATTTCAATGTTGGATTTCTTGATTATACAAATATTGTTAGGGAAATTTGAAAGATATATTGATATCGTTATTTCCAATATGATATTTGTTGGTCTTAGAATTTGATATTGAATATAAGCCGATATTTTTTCTATTCAGAGTCTTGTATTTAATATCAAATGGGAATTGGGTTTGTCGTGAATGGTGTATTCATTAACACTGTTCTTAAACCCAGTTGAGAAAAAGATGAAATCTTTTTATTTAGATTTAATGAAGTATACGAATTAAATGATATTTAATTGGAATTGAATTGGAATTGATTTTTGGGTTTATCGTGAACGGTTTTTAAATAACTCTTGTTCTTTAACCCGATAATTAATGGAATGTGATTTTGGGTTTATCGTGAACCGTGTTTTAGATGACATTGGTTCTTTAACCCAGTTAAAGATAGGATATTGATTTTTGGGAAGATTAAAACCAAGTGGAGTTTTAATGAATCTTTAATTAGATTGAAATGATCGAGAATGGAGTATCACCAGTTTTGCTCCAGGCGATAGTTAAATCTTTAATTAGATTTGAACGAGAAATGGTAATTGAATTTACTGATAACACTATGGTGTTAGATATGAAGTATTACCAGTTTTACTTCATGAGATGAATAGGTTGGGATTAGGAAATTAAAACAAGTGATTGCTTCGGTAAGGTTCGTTAATCCCGACTAGTTTGGATAAACCATAATTTGGCTTGAATTGATATTCAAAAGAAGATTAACGAATATCTCTAAAGAATTTATCTTTGATAAAATTAATGGGAACATTTCCCAAAGTGTAAGAATATTTAAATAAAAGAATACTCTGAATTGGAATGAGGCATATGTAGTGTTTGTGCAACACTTGTTTATTATATATGCAAGTTATTCAGAAAGACCGGGTTTATCCCATTGTGAATAACTGATTCGACAATGTGTCGAGGATGAAGATGGCGGTCGAAGACCAGAGGTCTTCACGTCGTTTGGATAATTACTGGTGATCTTGATTGGGCCGTACACCCAAGAGGAGGGAATCAGTTAGTGATCATCCAGACGTACTTGGAGATCGATGGATATGCGAGGCACAAGGTGCCTCCGGTTTTGTTCAGACCCAGAACGGACTTGTAAATGGACCGTGTGTCTGACATTGGATATCATTTTGTGTGATTGATAGATATCGGTTGCATGGAGTGGTCTGCCTGTGTGGCATGCTAAGATGCAAATGATAGGCTTCTGTTGAAAAGCAGAGTCTTGTGGTTGATGATCAAAGCACAGCCTGTGTGGCACAGCTTTGTGTAGCGTTAATTCGCAAGCCTCACACCCCTGTGTGAACCAGAAACGGGAGAAGGACCTTATGGAGGACATGCGTTTCTTTCTAGCTAGAAGTGACGTCAGTGGTTTTACACGCCCTTACGAGTTTGACTTAGGTGGTTGTTGGATTGCGAGGCGCCTCAGATATATCAGTGACTATGTGGAGCCGATGGAGTCAGTGGACTCACTGACACCCCATAGGGTGGGAAAACGCAGTGTTCAGGCATTTTAATCCACATCGGTGGACCGACCCTGACGATCCAAGGCTTGACTGAGTACTTGCCTAAGACACGGGCTAGAGCGTCTCGAATTCGGTAAGGACGATCCCTTGCCTTGGTTCACAGATGGAAATCTAACTTCCAATACGTGACATTTGCGGTTTTGATTGTAGAGACTAGTATTGGCGATCTTCCTTTGGATATCATTTCAAACCGTATTTTGTCTTTAACTGGGTTAAAAAACTAATGTCATTGAAAACACATTTCACGATAAACCCAAATTATATTCCATTCCATCAGCCTCTAACCGTAAATTCGCAAGTGAACAATCCCCTAAGTATTAACCCCGAAGGCTGAAACCAACATCATATCAATATCCAGGAAACCATTCAACTTAACTAATCTCCAGTTAATTTCTGATTCTCTTAACTCCATTGTTAACCGGGTTAAAGAACGAATATCGTTGAAAACACAGTTCACAACAAACCTAAAATCCAATCAGTCTCTAACCGTAAATTAGTAAGAGAACAATTCCCTAAGTATTAACCCCGAAGGCCGAAACCAACATCAGATCAATACCCAGGAAACCATTCAACCTAACTAACCTCCAGTCAATTTCTAATTTTCTTAACTACATTCGGTTCAAGAACAGTATTATTAAAGATACCATTCACGACAAACCCAAAATCCAATTTGATATTAAATACAAGGCTCTGAATAGAAAATATATCGGCTCATATTCAATATCAAATTCTGAAACCAACAAATATTGTATTGGAATAATGATATACATACATACATACATATATATATATATATATATATCTTCCAAATTCCTCCTCAATATCCGTATAATCACGAAATCCAATATCGAAATATTCTGAAGATAATTTCGATTCAAATCCATTCCAATTCATATATTGGAAATCCTGGTTATTTTTAAAACCATTTCAAATCCAATTTATTTATTTTAAAAATATTGGATTTATTATTCTATTTCAAAACTAGTTCATTTTGATAAAAATATATTTTTATCATTTTAAACATGGAATTTTTCATCCCAATTCTTTCCAAATCATTTATTATGATTTTACACAAATTATTGATATTTTTAATAGTTTTATCAAGGCCCGTACAGTCGATTTCCATAAACGGCCATCGAACTGCACTTACAACGACCTTTTCAAAATTTGATTTGGACATAATTCCAAATCCAATAGTAAATTTCAAATCTCTAATATTCCTTAGAAAGTTATTTTCGATACGAACCCAACGGATCCAGTTTTAGGAGAATCCGACGGTCGGATCTCCCGTAATGTCCGTTCGAAGTCAATGGTCGAAATTCGCGAACTGCTGCAGCGCGGCGCGTTCTTTTCAGGCCATATATATATATACACACACACACACACACACATATATATATATATAATATCTATATTATATATATTTCGTTGATTTCCATTTAAAACATATTTTATAAATCGTTTTAAATTTGTTTTCAAAACAGTTTCAACTTCTTATTCAATTCCAAATCAAAATTGAATTTCCATTATAAATTCGTTTTTAATTCATGTCAAATTGATTTCAATTCAATTTCAATTCGTTTTGAATTCACTTTAAATCAATTTTAGCTCAATTTAAATTCAATTTCAATTCATTTTGTATTCACTTTAAATCGATTTCAATTCAATTTTCAATTCAAATCAATTTCAATTCGTTTTGAATTCACTTTAAATTGATTTCAATTCAATTTCAATTTCAATTCGTTTTGAATTCACTTTAAATCAATTTCAATTCAAATCAACTTCAATTTGTTTTGAATTCACTTTAAATCGATTTCATTTCAATTTCAATTCAATTTCAATTCAATTTCAATTCGTTATGAATTCACTTTAAATCGATTTCAATTCAATTTCAATTTCTATTCAATTTCAATTCATTTTGAATTCACTTTAAATCGATTTCAATTTCAATTCGTTTTGAATTCACTTTAAATCGATTTCAATTCAATTTCAATTTCAATTCGTTTTGAATTCACTTCAAATCGATTTCAATTCAATTTCCAATTCAAATCAATATCAATTCGTTTTGAATTCACTTTAAATCGATTTCAATTCAATTTCAATTACAATTCGTTTTGAATTCACTTTAAATCGATTTCAATTCAATTTCCAATTCAAATCAATTTTAATTCGTTTTGAATTCACTTTAAATCGATTTCAATTCAGTTTCCAATTCAAATCAAAATTGAATATTCTATATCATTTCAATATTTTCAAAACATCAGATTTTGAAATCACTTTTCGATATTCATTAAAAAATGAATAAAATCAGCTAAATTCCCGTTGGTTTTAAAATGGCGTTTGAGTACTTAACACGGCTTCACATTTCAATATTCACTTTATATTATTGTAAAATATTCGTTAATTCTGAACTGGAACCAGACTCAATCAATTACCATATAATTGTAGTTATATGGATTTCAGCATCACCTGTATACAACAATGATGATAAACAATCATTAAAAATTCAAACAACATCCAGAGTGCATTCTACAACCGTATAAGCATTAAAATAAATAAATAACGCTTATACAGTCTGTCAACCCATCGATTGACATATCACTAATTATTGGGATCAGTATATGTCAAATATTTTCCCAATACCAGTGTGGGGTTTTCAAACGACAAATACTGTTTAGTATTTGTGCAGTTGGGCGATGTGTAAAATTTATCGTCCCAATCAATATTAAATAAATTGGTGCACATAAGCAAACCGTCCGGTTTGTAAATGAATATTTATCTCAACTTATGAATATTTTATTCAGTCCATATATACAATAAAAATGATATTTTTATTATTTAAATATTTTATTCAACTTGAATATTTTATTTACTTCCTATACACAATATAAAAGTGATTTCGATTGTTCAAACTATTTATTCACATATGAATATTTTTAACACTTCATTCCATATCACAAAAATCAATTTTCACAACACATCAATCAAACAAACAAGTCATCCATGGTTTGTGGACGACGGGTGTCGGGTGCTGTTAAGCACCGTCTTCATCCTAGTATATATTTTAAGTAGAAAATAAAATAAAAGTGAGGAGTTCTCACGTTTGGGTTCCACTCTGTCATGCTTTGATTGTCGATCTATGTAGTATACCTACATTAAAAATTATATTTTTAACCAATCAATAATTATTTCTTTATATGATTATTTTATAAATAACATACATAGGCTAAAATTATATTTTTATCTTTTTAAAAATAATTTCATATTTTTATAACAACGCTACATAGATATAAATCACATTTTTGTATCGCTAATGAATATATAAAAATCACATCTTTATTTTCTCTATTATATGAAAATCATTTTTTTATATTATCTTTATAATATAAAAATCATATTTTTATTATCTCTATGATATAAAAATCATATTTTTATTATCTCTATAATATAAAAATCATATTTTTTTATCTCTATAATATAGAAATCATATTTTTATTAACTTCATAATATAAAAATCATATTTTTATTATTCCTATCAAACAATAGAAATCGTATCTATATAATTCTATAATAATTTCTATAAAAATCTAAGCTTTCAAACAATACTTTATATATGTTTAGATCTGAAATTTAAAAATCATTGTTCTATATAAATTTAAATTAAAACACTCACCATTTTGTTCGTCGGAGACAAGAAAGGGGGAGAAGGCGCGGTGGTGAGGGGATGTCGAGGCTTGTAGGTGGCGGGCCTGGAGATGCTGGCGACACCGGTGTGTTTCAAGGGGGTTTGGGGTCTCGGTCACGAATTGGAGAGGAGGGAGGAGATAGCGGAGGGGAGATCGGAGGGGGCGGCACTGGCTGCGAGCGGAGGGGAGATCGGAGGGGGCGGCGCTGGCTGCGAGCGGCGGAGGAGGGGGAAGGCTGGCCGTCGGCGACGGCGGCCTAGGCTCGGGCAGAGCGCGATTTTTTTTCTATTTGTCTGTTGAAAGTAACGATGGGAGAGGGAAGATAAGGGGAGGGAGTGGTCAACGCTATATAATATAATATATATTTAATTTAATTCTTTAATTAATACCAAAAAGTAACTTTTTATTTCTAACTCCAAATCGAACCCACCGACTATCGTCCCTAGCTAAATACCCCCATTTCGAACACAATGGGATATATCACGTAGGATGATTTGTCTGTTTCGATCAGTTTCCGTCAAAATCAAAATATAAATCTATATATTGAATTTTAAACGTACATTTCAATTTACCGGGGCCACATACTGACTCTGGAAATTCCAGAAAAATTATTTCTAGCTTCGTGTTAATGATACGGTCCTAACAAACTAATTTCGTCAAATTTGGAGACCGTTTGAAAAATGGCCACTTTCTGGTCGATCCAAATTGACTGAAACTGTCAAAATACGATTTACATCGCCACGCTCACATATTAATCCCAAAAATTATGAATTTTGGAATCTAGCAATAACTTGACATCCCGGATTCAAAAAAAGTGGTTTCATCGAAAACGGAGGTCGTTTGCAAAATTATCACTTTTACGGGCTAAAATTCCATAGCGACTATTCTGAATTTTCAACTGGGCATAACTTTTTATCCCAGCTATGAAATTTTGATTTTTCGGATTCTTTGAAAGATATTTTCAAATAGATTCTAATATTTTTGGTTTCGCCAGAATCCGGTTTATTTTTAATCATGTACATTCATTTGAAATTCAAAATCGAAATTCCAAACTACCGCGCCATTTCCAATTCCTTTTATATTTAAAATATATATTTATTATTCTAACGTCGATTCAAATAAATATATACGTTCTAATTCTATTCAAAATAAATTTCTCGTCGTAATTATTTAAAATAATTCATTTTAAATATTCACAATTCATCAAAATTGCAAAAATAAAAAAATTAAATTGGTTCATATTTTCTGGGTTGTTACACGCAGTGCCTACCGGTGGTCAAGTTGACGTTCCTCCCCAGCTACACCCGTTGTTCCTCCTCCCCCTTCGCATGTAGATAATTTCTCTAAGATCTGAAAAGATTTCTATGCTATGGAAGGAAAGTCATTCCGTGGAACCAAGACGTTCATAGAGGAAAGGAAATGGCTCAAAGAGACTGAGGATCTATTTGGAATTTTCAAAGTGGACGATCGTAGGAAGATTTAGTTAGCCGCCTGGCTACTGAAAGATAAAGCTTCGTTCTGGTGGGAAGTGACGCTAGCAGGATGTCCAGTGGAGACTTGGGATGATTTTTGGCAAAGGTATGAAATGAAGTTTCTTTCTCAAGCTGAGAAAAGCATGCAAATGGAAAGAATTCTGATACTCAATCAAGGTGGCATGACTGTCAAAGAGTATGTTAACAAATTCAATCAACTAGCGAGGTTTGGATTGGAGCTAATGGATACTTCGTATAAGAAGGCTTTGCGGTTTTCTAGAGGACTGAACGAACCCCTTCATGGGTTAGCCATGTCCCATATTCCGATGGGAGCAACTTTTGAAAGGGTCGTTGATATGGCCTTGATGCATAAGTAAGATAAAGCTAAAAAGAAAGAAGTTAGGGTTGAGGAAACACAAAACAAGAAAGTATGGCCCAAGAAAGGACAACAACAACAGAAGAAGAAGGGCAGAAAGAATGACAAAGCTAAGGATAAGAGGAAGTGCCATATTGCGGACGCGAGGGTCAATTAGTAAAGGATTGCAAAAGAAGGAAGAATGCTTGCTTCAGTTGTGGAGAGGTCGGACACTTTTCTAAGGAGTGCCCGAAGAAGCAAGGATAAGGTCAAAGGGTAGGAACTTCTAGAAGGAAGATGCATGCTCTCGTGACCAGTGCTCCAGATAGAGGTAGGAAAGTTACTGTGGAAGGTTTTATTTCTCTTTCCAATCATCCTATTAGAACTCTTTTTGATTTTGGCGGTTCGCATTCATTTATATATGATTCTATGGTTGAGTCTCTACACCTTAATACTAGTATGGTAGTGGATCCCATTGTTGTCTCAAACCCCATTGGTGGTTCGTCTCATTTGTCCATGATTTGTCAGGGTTTGAGAATATTTGTGTTAGGCATCGAATTTGAGTGCGACGTATATGTGCTTGGTTTTATGAGCTATGGTTTGATTCTAGGAATGTATTGGCTAGCCATGTATGATGTCATTCTGGATTGTGAGAGGAGGGTCGTTAGATTATTGACTTGCCACGGGAGGACCCTCGAGATTCCTTGTGACCCTAAGGGGTCTGTCATGATTAGTTTCCTAGAGTTTCATGACGCCTCTATTGATGATCTGCGATCTGTACCAGTGATCCGTGAGTATTCTGATGTTTTTGAGGAGGTTCGGGGCTTACCTCCGAGGCGTGAAATCGATTTTTGAATATACTTGGTAGACAATGGAAAGCCAGTTGCATTGCCTGTGCCCCATATGGATCCAAGGGAAAGAATGGAGCTTAGCAAGCAAGTAGGGGAGCTACTTGAGAAAGGGTTTATTAGGCGAAGCATATCTAAATGGGGTGCTCTGGTGATATTCGCAACTAAGGCGGATGGTTCGCTTCGCTTATGTGTGGAGTATAGAGAGTTGAACAAACTCACCAAGAAGAACATGCACCCACTCCCATGGATAGATGATCTGTTTGACCAACTTGTTGGTGCATCTGTTTTCTTTCAATTAGACTTGGCCACGGGGTTTCATCAGTTGAGGGTGGCCGAGGATAGTATAGATAAGACTGCTTTTAGGACTCCATATGGTTTCTTCGAGTGACTTGTTATACCTTTTGGATTGACGAATGCACCCGCCTATTTTGTAGATCTGATGGGTAGGGTGTTTCAGGAGTTTCTAAATAAATTTGTTGTTGTCTTTGTTGATGACATCTTAATTTTCTCGAAGAGCGAGGAAGAGCATGCCTTACATATAAGGGAGATTTTGAAAACTCTGTGTGCGCATCAGCTTAAGGCAAAATTCTCCAAATTCCATTTTTGGAGAAAAAAGGTGAAATTTCTAGGGCATGTAATCTCTAAAAATGGGATAGCAGTAGATCCCACAAAGGTAGTTGTAGTTCAAGATTGGAAAATCCCAAAGAATGCAATGGAGGTGAGAAGCTTTCTTGGATTGGCAGGCTATTATAGGAAGTTCATTAAGGACTTCGCAAAGATATTAGCCCCACTCACCAGGCTGACCAAGAAAAATCTGACATTTACTTGGGATATAGATATGATGTTGCTTTCCAACGATCGAAGAGGGCTCTGACAACAGCCCCAGTCTTGAACTTGCCCAACGGAAACAAAGTGCTCACAGTTTACACTGATGCATGTGGTATATGGCTTGGTGCAGTTCTGATGAGGGAAGAGTAGTATGTCATGGGGGTAGACAGCTAAGAGTTAATGAAAAGAACTACCCTACCCATGATTTAGAGCTAGGTACCATAGTATTCGTGCTAAAGACTTGGCGTCATTATTTGCTTGGAGAGAAGTTCAAGTTGTACACCGATCATAAATCTCTCAAGTATTTGTTTTCGCAGAAGGATCTTGATTTAAGGCAACAAAGGTGGATGGAGTTCGTAGCATCTTATGATTTCGAGATTGCTTATACCCCTGGCAAGGGTAATGTGGTGGCAGACGCACTGAGTAGGCAGAGGATATCCTTAAGTCCTCTATTTGTGGAAAGAAAAAACTTGGAGTTTATATCAACTTTTGACTTTAACCCTCTACCAAGTTTTTTCCTGGCTTATTATCATCACTGGAGGTGCGACCTACTCTTATGGATCAAGTAAGAGCTTCGAAGCGAGAGGATCCACAGGTTTCAGACATCTTGGATAGGCTCAGTAAAGCGGAGACTTCTAGTCACCTCAGTAGATATCCACAGATGATAGAGGGTGGTTGCGACAAGACGGAAGGCTCTGTGTTCCCTGGATTGGGAGTTTGTTGAAGACAGTCCTAAAGGAAACCCATCATTCTAAAATGACTATTTATCCAGGTGGCGATAAGATGTATAGGTATATGAAGAGGGTTTTCTTTTGGGCTAGGATGAAGAAAGAAGTAGTGGAGTTTGTTTCTCAATGTTTGATTTGCCAACAAGTTAAAGCTGAGCAAAAGAAGCCTGGTGGTTTACTTCATCCTTTGAAGGTCCCGCAGTGGAAGTGGGAGAGCGTCTCTATAAATTTCATAAATGGGTTGCCTAGATAAAAAAAGGCAACACCAGTATTTGGGTTGTAGTATTTAAACTTACTAAGTGCGCTTATGTCATTCCAGTTAAGAGTAAGAGGACGGCAGCATGGCTGGCAGTAGTTTACGTTCGTGAGATAGTTTGTCTTTATGGAATACCTTTTAACATAGTAAGTGATCGTGACCCCATCTTCACCAGTGAATTTTGGAGGAGCTTGCAAGAATCATTAGGTACACAGTTGTATTTGAGCACCTCTTATCACCCTCAGGCAGATGGACAGACAGAAAGGGTGAACAAAGTTCTTGAGGATCTTTTACAGCTGTGTATCCTAGACTTCCGAGGGACTTGGAAAGAGCACCTTCCTTTAGTGGAGTTCGCCTACAACAACAATTATAAAGCTAGTATTGGCATGGCACTCTTCTAAGAATTGTACGGACGACCCTGTAGGTCACCAACTTGTTGGTGAGAATCTACAGAAAGACTTTTACTTGGACCGGATATGGTTAGAGAAACATCCAAAAAGATTGATCTTATCCATAGACCAATGATGACAGCTCAGGATAGGAGAAGTCCTACGCAGATAAGAGAAGGACTGATATTGAGTTTTAGGTGGGAGACATAGTTTTCATTAAGGTATCACCTTTGAGGAATGTAGTTCGCTTTGGATCTATAGGGAAATTGGCACCAAGATTCGTAGGACCATTTCCCATAACAGAAAGGATTAGCCAAATGGCCTATAGGGTAAAGCTACCAGAGAGACTATCCGGCGTTCACGATGTTTTCCACATTTCTCATTTGTGGAAGTGCTTGCATGATACTGCATAAGTAGTTGAGCCGAGTATATTGGAGGAAGTAAAGGTGGAACGGGAGGCGACAGTTAGACGAGTTCCTACCCGTATTCTTGGATTAGAAGTTAAGAAGCTATGCAATAGAGAATTTAAGTTGACGAAGGTTCACTTGGGAGATAACCCAGAGGATGCAACTTGGGAGACCGAAGACAAGATTCGCGCTTCGTACTTGTTTTTTTCAAGGGTATGTTCTTAACTTCCTTTCCAAAGCTTTTATTCATACTTGTTTCTATCATTTGAGTATATCCTATCGATCGAATCTTCGATCTTTAGGTAGGAAACCCATGGATGTAAACATGTGCTTGAGACATGTTATGTTTAATGGATACAAGTAGATGCAAGTTTTTGCTAGTGGTTGCTTGTGGATGCATATACACACACATTAGACACTAGATCGGCTCAGTCACTCTCATACTGCATATGTATGTGTGTGCATTTTTCTTCTTTTTATGGATGGAAATGGATATATCATCATATAGATGTTGCATTTGGATGGATGATTATGCACACATATAGAACTTACAAGTTATAATAGGATTATTTGCATACATGTTGGATTCATGGCACTAACATACATTGCATTAAGGAGGTCAACTGAATCAGTAGACCGCATGATCTTCACATTTGTATTGGGACATATACACACACCTTTGTATATGTTCATATAAGCATTAGAAATCTTTTAAGGACAATTGATGCCTATGATTGGTGGATGAGTAGATGGATGTGGATGTTAGGATATATATTCTTCTTAACTTGGAGATTTCGAGGACGAAATCCTTTGGGTAAGGGAGAATATAACATCCATATTTTAACAACACTTAAAGATGATGAATTAAAGAATAATTAATTTAATATTCAGAATTAAGTGAAACGGACTATGCCATTTTGTTCGTCTCGGAATTTTGGTTAAAATAGACATCTGGTTTGCGTAAAACGGACACCGTCTGAAGAAGTTATTAAGGTTTAAAGTTTGTATACGCATAAGAAGAATATATATGAATAAACTAAGTGCATAAATTCAAAACAGTTCAAAATCATAGAAAACAGGAGAGCGGGAAAATTCCTGCCTAGGGGTGTCGACCCCTGGGTCGACCCCATAAAGGGGTGTCGACATATAAAGGGGGGTCGACCCCCCTACGGCAGATCTAAGTAGATTAGGGTTTCTTGACAGCTATATATGTGACCCCATTTCTCTTGTTTTTCTGCACCAAAAACATTAGAAGACTAGATGTTGCCTCTGCCTAGATTGAATCAAGCCTTTTTCTTCTTCAGCAATCAAGTCATTCAAGTTTAAAGATATGTGATTAGATATCTGCAATCTTTCTTCTATTTTTCTAGATCTAGTCATAGTGAGTTTACGTTACTTTTAGATCTAAATATTTAAAAGTTAATCTTGACATGACTATAACTTGGATCTAAGCCTGTGAATAATTGAATCATATCAGATCTGCTATAACCTGTGTATTTATATTATTCTGATGTGACTATGAACTATATATAGACCTATACCTATTTATCATGTCAGATCTTCCATTGTTTGTAGATTTAATTCACTATTTAAATCACATCATGCATGTTCCTACTATTTTTGTGGCTAAACCAGATCTGTTGTTAGTTGGTTATCTAATTCATTGTTTGGATCTTATCATGGCTGTTTATAATATCCCTGTTACGTTAGAGTCAGTTCTATTGTCACATGTTCATCAAATCTGTTCCTATATGCCTATCTTGTCATTATGCCACTATATATTTATGCCTATTTCTGCCATTTTATGTCAGTCTTGTTAGTATGATCATTTCTGCCCTCTTCCCTTCATCTTTTCCCTTTTATTTTTATAGTCAAGCTATCTTCAAGCCTAAGCATGCCGCTGAATTAAGCGAACGCGTTAAATTGGGAAGGAGGGGAAAACGGTAAAATTGGGGCATAACTTGTAATTGGAAATTTGGGCATAACTTGAATGAAATATATGAACATGAATTTGGGCATATGGTTAATTATGAGCATAACTTGGGAAAGGGGCATGAAAACCTATAATGACATAGGAATAATTTGTTAATAATGGAAATACCTAGAATTACAGTAATTGAAAACTGTAACCACGCTTCGACACGAGGTTAGATTACACTTGTGGTGGAAGTCTGCCCAGAAACAACTGGCATATCCAACGACCACAAGTGGTGAATCTAATGTGAGGGTCTAAGTGCCTAAACACGTGACGTGTTGAGACACGGGGTTAAGCCCAACTTGTGGAAGAAGTCTGCCTAGAACCGACCGACATATCCAGCATCCACAAGTGGTAAGCTTAATGTGGGAGGTCTAGCACATTATAACCATAAATGAATATGGTAATGAATTGAAATACTTAACCTGGTTGAATCCATAGGGATTGTATGAACATGTTAAACTTGAGTAGGGGTTAAGTAAACTTGTTTGAAACAGTGGGTGGGTTAAGTACATCTTGGGTTGGTGGGTAATATTTATATATAGGCCCACAAACTTAACCTATGGGGTTATGCAATCTTTTACTCTGGTATGGGATAACCTGTGGAAAATCTAGTAGGGATGCAAGTGTGGGGGGAAGCTTGTATCATCTTGTGTGTGGGACCCGTTTCAGTCAGTAACCCATATATAGGTATCAAACGGGTACTCCGAACTAGGACGGAGTCGGGGCATGCTTATTGGAATGATTGTAAGTGATCCAAACGTGGGGGATGGTGTGAGCGGCGCATTCCGACGGCGTCATTTGCGTTCATGGGCCCGGTAGAAAAGGTTTAGACGCAGTGACACCTATAGATATGGTTTGTGTACATCCTGAAACCGAAGGGTTGCCACTTTAGGAAATGATACATCCTACTGTGGGGCCAACACAGGGTATCTACGGAGTAGGGAACCGATCGATTGGGGTAGTAATTAAGGTACACCTAGACTCTGGTATGTTTAGTATTATCCTTAGGGGTAACTCCGATATGTTGGGATGTCTTTGATTGTATGGGGTTAAAACCTCTCACTAGAAGTACGTATAAGTCTACCATCTTATAGTTGTTGGGATCATCTCATTATGGTTATACCAGTATTGGTGCAGACAGAGAGAAAGAGAAAGTACCAGGGAAGCACAATATACTCTATCATGTTTACCTTGTCATACCTGCCTTTTATGTTATTATCTTTCTTATCCACTTTATATGCCTGTCATGGTACTTTTACTTATTTATATGCTAAAAGTAACTGGACTTGCTAGATTTTATGTCTGACCCATTTTGTTTCCCTTCTTTCTCTTCCGTCCCCCCCCCCCCCCCCCCCCGGTTCTCAGGGTGGGAATACTCAAGCTTGATCAAGATTCTACTTTCATCTTGCTTGGAGCTGCTTTGATGTACTGCTTGATTTCATGTTTCTCTACTATGGCTATGCTTTGGGGATTATGCTTCTTTTATTATTGTACTTTGATGTTTTTAAGTACAAGACAGAAATTTTAATGATGTACCAGATTTTATGTTTTTCAGACATATGATGTAACCATGTTTTGAACTACGATGCTTTATGACTAATATAGTTTTAATTTCCGCTGCCATTTTATATCTGTCTTGTAATGTTGTTTCTGCTTACCTATAACGCTTCATGAAACTTAATGCACTCTCTTAATGAGTGACATTAACGGACGTGGGGCGTCTCATGACCCACGTGTCCGCCTGGGGTCTTAAGTGATCGAGAGGATCCACCCTTATCTATTATTTGATAGTGAGGCATTAAGTGGCTAAGTATACACACATAAGTGACTAAACTCCAAAGTTAGGAGTTCACTTCTCGATTTAATAATTTTTTAAGTGATGGTAAAAAGTCTTCACAAATGTATGATAAATGTCCTATCTCGGCATCAATATTAGTTGGAATAGTACTTCGATAATGGTAGTTAGAGTCGTACATAAATGTTTACAAGGTTACGTTAAATTACTAGCCACAGTAGGCATATATCTTGGGTTAAACCAAACAAGATACATCTGTATATTGTAAATCGTGTTGCACTCTTCTTGTTCACCTGAACTTGTTGTTCTGACCCCTCCTCATTACAACCTTCCAGATTTTCTAGAGAAGTTCGGGTTCTCACATGTGTCTAAGTTTGGTTTTTGGTTCTCGTTCTCTCTCATGCTCGGTATTGACATAGTGACTCACTTTGAAAAAGGTAGTTACTTGGGTCAATACTAGTCTATCCTATTTTGTTTTTGTTGTGAGTTATTTTATCATGCTCTGATTATGCTCATGTTCATTTATTTGCAAGTACCAGATTTACATGCTCCATGCTTGGATGTGTTCGAGTTTCGATTTTTTGTCGAATTTGGGCTTAGAAATGTGTGGGGTGTTACATGCATGACCAAAACTGGTGATTCAAAACAATATAAGCACGTAACTTTTGGTGACATATCTTATCGATATAAGTTGTAGTTTAGATTTGAGGTACTACATTGTTGTTCTGTTTAGCCCAAGTTGATATAGTTGCACTTGGAGTTGTTGCATCCTCATTTCCAGCTTTCATTGTCGCATATTTTTATGATGTTGCTCTTCCATTTCTATATACCATGTAGTAGACGTACTAATTGGGGACAAGTTAGAATTTGGTTGGCTTGGTGAAATATCAGTATATTCATTGGATGAGAGATAAGAAGTTGGCGTTATCATGAGTTATTGCAATTAATTTTAATGATGGATCGTCCTCTATTAAGAAGTTTTACTATTATTACTATGGTGGGATAAGTCATGTAGGCATGTACAAATGGGAATCTTTTTTAAAATGAACATGAATACTTAGCTAAATTTATACGAAAATGTAAGAGAATGCATTAATAATTTATAAATATAATGAAGTTTGAACAAATTAATTGAAGTTTAGTAATTATAGCTTGTCGCGTTGTAGCAGTTCGAATAATTTTCCGATTTGAAGTACAAAGTGATATATATGATCCAATATAAGTTGGAATTCTTTGAAATTAGATTCTTTTGGATCTATATGAATATTGTTTACAAATAAAAATGAATATCAAGATTTTATCAGGTAGGTTATGAGATATGTAGAAATCAGAATTTAAAAAAATCACGGTGTGGCTGTTCGTAAACCAAAAATAGATAATTTATTAAATAGAAGAACTTATACTAAGATCTTCTCTACTTAAAACTAAACACTCAATTATTTATAAAAAACATTAAACAACGCGAATGCATACCACAAAACCTGTTAAGAATACTAAATTGGTAAACAAAATACAAATGTACTAAAAACAAACAATATACAATAAATGGATAAAAGTGAGTGGAGAGATGAATATTAAACCTTATCCAAAGCTTAGATGCGTAAGCCAGTCATAACGAAGTTCATATGCTTCCTGACCAACGAATTCCTTTTCTATTCTGGTAGATATCGCAGATCAAAAGTGGAAAAACTTGACTGCAAAAAATTCATCTTAAATCTCCTCGATGTGGTAACGATCACAAGCTATTATAAAAACACCATAAGTTTTCCAAACTTCCAAATAAGGCCATGTTGCCCAGCAATCAGGATGATTGTTAGCTTCAGTCAATAGGTTCCAATGCTTTTCAACCACATTTGTATGTAGCATAATTTCATGTCTGGGGTCAACCTCAATATATGCTTTCATGAGTACAAATAACTCCGAAGAAGACCAACTAATGGTAGACATTTATTTTAGAAGTATATGTTTAAAGTTATGAAGATAGAAGGAAACGATTTATAAACAGTGGTGTACAAATAGTAACAAATACGAGACATCCTGACAAACACATGGCAACATATACTGATAATACAACATGAACATAATCAGCATCAACATCATAATAATTTAATCAGCACAACAACATGTTCTGATAATACAACATGAACATCATCATAATAAAGAGCATACTCAGCACTACAACGTGTGTTGATAATACGACAATAGCACACACACACACACACACACACACACACACACACACATATATATATAATAAGAAAGATAACACAGTACTATATAACGATGATACATCAACATCATAATAATCATCATCGGTATCATAATCGACACGACTACAGTCAGTCTACAAATCATCAAAGTCAATATCATCAAGACCTTTTATATCCTCATCATCATTTACTCAAGTTCTAGGATGATACCACTCCTCAACAATAGTAGTAAGATCGTTAATAAGAGCTTTCAAATCTTCTATGCTACATTAATGCTTGGCATACATAAGCTGTCGCAACCTTAGCTACATCTAATATATACATCCTTGCATGTAAAAGCTGCTGGATTTTGATACTGACTAACCTCTACACGAGGAATATCAACGTATCTATCATCATCCATATCTATAGGAATTCCCACCGTCCAACCATAATCTGCTACCTGTGATGTAAGTGGAGCATGATATATCTGTGTGCTCCGCATCAAGTATCACTACAACAAAATGACCCTATTACAACCGTGGAACACCGTTGTAATATACTTTTTACAACGGTGGGCAAACCGTCGTGTATTAAGAAGTTGTAATAGACTAATATCTTTTACAACTTTTCTGCACAGTTGCGACACCGTTGTGAAATGTATATTTTACAACTGTTTTCCACCGTTGTAGTAATACATATTACAACATTTTTGCACTGTTGTAGTAATACATATTACAACTTTTTTCACCGTTGTAGTAATTCCTACTACAATTAATTTTAACAATATGATTTTTGTTTCGTTATACATTACATTTCATATAAAAATAAATATTTATATTGAATAAAATGATACTACTCTGAACTGAAATAATCAATTAAATATTTTATTTCAATATTTGAATTAATACAACAATACATGCATTCCTCACTACAAACTGATCACTCAATACACTCAGTTACATACACACTTCCATATAAATATACATACACACTGACACACATCAAGTCTTTATGCTCCAGCATTCAATCCAGTTACCTATCACAGAATTTTACACACGTTAATATAGGACGGTTGATCTTCATAAATTCGCTTCTTACCATCGCAATCCTCAGGTAAGAAGAGGGAGAACATATCATATAGAAGTGTTGCATTGGCAGGGATATTGCAATCACCAACAAATAAAATGCTTCGATTTCGTAAATATGATACAAATATGAGATTATACAACAGTGTAGGTAACAATAAGAAAGAAATTTGGAAATAACACAATTAAGCTTCACCTTTAAAGCATCCGGCAGGCTCAGGTCCATTGCTAACAATGGAGGTATCATAAGCTACCTGCATTCTTTTACATGAAATATACTACACATTCTTTTACAACAAAATTCATGAAATATAGTACCTGCATATGACAAAAGCTACCTGCATATGACAAAATTCATGAAAATTCATATACTACACATTCTTTTACAACAAAATTCATGAAATATACTACCTACATATGACAAAAGCTACCTGCATATGACAAAAGCTACCTGCATAGATCCTCCTGAGTTTTTCACAACAAAATTCATGAAATATACTACACAAAAAGCAAATATAGATTATTATATATGGAGTGCACCACATTCTTTTACAAAACCAACAGCTACCTGCATATGACAAAAGAACAGGAATACATAAAAATTCAAACTGGCAACAACATTATACCATAAAAAGGAAATTATACCTCTACACTGTCATCTGTTGGATTTTCCAGAAGAATTGTGAGCAATTCCAATACAAGGATTTCATGCGCTACTTGCTGGTTCACAAGATGTGCAATAAATTTAGTAGCAGCAAGCAATTTATCACTTTGTCATGAGCATTAATGTATGATCCTCGTAATGCAAACCAAGATGTGCTTCTAAACCCATATATCTGATTGTATCTAAGCTGTAATTTTTTCTTTATCAGTATCTTATTTAACAACTAGCTTATTTACACCAATAGTCTCTATTTTTTCTACAATATGGTTTCACTTACCTAAAACTAAACTCAAACAAAATTCATGTTCATCTTGGCGATTAGAAGCAGATGCTAACCATATTCACTTACAAACTAAACTCAAACAAAATTCATGTTTCACTTACAAATTCATGTTCATCGACAGGAATAACATCCAATTAACCCCAAACAGTATATAATTAGAAATCGATGCAGCCAATTTGAAAGAAGAATAATGGTAAGCGAACTTACTTTAGGTCGATGACAGGGCGGTGTTGAATGGAAGTGAAGGCTCGGGTATGGAAAAGGCAGCAGCTTTCGGGCATAGGCGGTCTTCGGGTTTGCGACAGTGACACGGTTTGATTTGCCAAACAGGAGTTGGTGCAGGACAGAGATCTTTGCGAGGTAGAGGCTGAGGAACGGATAATGGAACGACAATAGTTGAAGCAGCAGGTGGTCCGGTTGAACTTGCGAGAGAAAGGATAGCGGGAAAGAAGCAGGAGCGTTGCGATGGAAACAGTGAGCGGTTCGATTGAGGATGGAGGAGGCGTCGGATCTGGAGTAGGTGTTGAACGAAGAGGAGTGATCAAGGCAAATTCTGGCGGTGCGAATTAGGGCCAAGGATGGAGGAGGCGTCGGATCTGGAGTAGGCCATTAATTTCGAATTGGGGAAAAGATTTGGGGGAATTTTTTTTTGTCGGCTGATAAAGTATAACGTGAGGAAGTAAAATATTAGGGTTGGCCGCCAAAATTTTCAAGGTGCCGCCACTTCTTCAAATGATTGATTTTTTCACGTTTACGTGATTGGTACTTACTAATGTGATTATATCTTATATTTCAATTGTTTTCAGCACTATACATAATATTATTTCTCATAGAAATCAATTAACAAATTTCAACACTCAATGGATGACGTTGGTTAAGTCATCTAAATATTCATTATGATTTTAAGGTTCAATTATCATAAGAAAAAAAGAAAAAAAACGAACTAATTTTTCGAAATTTTGGATATTTTATAAAAAATTCTAGTTCACTGATTTTTTTTTAATATTTTGTGAAAATTTCAATATTTTATAAGTTTTGTCTAGAAATATTTAATTTTTTTTTGAAATATTGGACGCTAAATATAATTATTACCCATAACTATTAAATATTAAATACTAATAATAAGTATTACATTTTAATTATTAAAGATTTCTTATTAATCGTTTGTTATTATAAATTGTTTATGATTATTCATGGTTAGCATTAATTATTATACTTTAATTATTAACTATTTAATATTAATTATGTAATATTAACTATATTTTTTAATTATTCTTCTTAATTTCTAAGTATTAAATATTACAGATTGATTATTGATTATTACTTCCTAATTGATTATTAATAGTAATTATTAGTTATTAATTATAAATAATCAATAAAAATGTATTAATATTAATTATTAGTTATTAATTATATTAAAATATAGTAATATATATTACAACAGTCAAAAAACAAAAGTTGTCATAGGCTTTTATTACAACGGTCAAAAGAACACAGTTGTTAAAAATAAGTTTATTACAACTTTTCTGGAAAAAAGTTGTAAAAAACATTTATTACAACGGTGCATTTACCACCGTTGTAAAAGTAAAGTTGTAATATGGTGTTTTTGTTGTAGTGTATGGCAGCACGGGGGGGGGGGGGGATAATAAAAGGTCAAATAGTAGAGGGTCCAGCCAAATCAACTGTTGCAGCATGAATGAAAGAAGATGTATGCGATCAAGTGTAGAATCTACGCCAACGAAGTCCAAACCGATGATGATAAAGTAATTATCGGGCCACCATTCATGACCCCGAGCTCTATGCAAATCGTCACTACCATACACCCTCAAATAAGATGTATCTAGGTATGGATCATCAAGCATGGAATCACCATCTAATATCTACCTCCAACTACATTCCCTATGGAACTAGTAACAACCACCAATGGGTGGAGATGACACCAAAGGAAAACGTCTCGCTGAAAGCAAACCAACATGAACTACGCACTCACCGGTCATAGAAGGCAGACCGTCATAAGGATGCCCAATGATACTCTCTCATGTTGTGTGTTACTCGATTTGATTATGTGCCATTGCAAATATATGATAGGCCTGACCTTCTTTTACATGTTCTCGATTCTTACAAGCCCATGCCATGCCTCGAATAAAGAATACAAATAAAGTAGGATCTACTGTTGGGTAAGTCAAATTACGGAAGTACTCATAGTATAAGTACTGTAAATTATTCCAAAAACCTATAATGGATATGGATTTCTGCTTAATAACGCACTGATGGCGTAAAGAGCGATATAGATATGCTAAGACCGAGTCCTCCAATTATATGTGACTGGACGATCAAATGTCAAATTTACAACCGATGTTATATGTCCATTTAGCAATGTGTTTAACAAGTCTAAAAGAATAGGTTTCCCATCAAAAATAGAACAAACAGTCTTGCTATATCCAAGTGGTGGTTTTCTTGGTCGTGTATATGGATTAAACCTTGGATTTTCTATCTAACTAACTTGCAGTGCACTCCAGAAGACAACCCATCATGTAACTCAAAATGAGAAAGTATAGTTGATAAAATGTTAGAGCGTTGATATTGCTCATCACAAGGCAATGCCTCTCCTACTCCTACCGCTAATCCGGTAAGCATGGTAATGTCCAAAGGCTAAAAACTAACTCTCCAAAACTGTTGACTCGCCTTTTTACAAGGCCATCACACTTTGGATCTTTGGTAACTTAATCATTCAGGACTTGAGCATCGACTTAGACAAACTCGGAAAAGCTTGATTGAAGCAATAGACTTCACGAAAACACAGAGTTTGGATGACATCAATTCAGACCAGTATAAAGGATTGGCTCGGATCGGTATCCTTGTTTTTCCATGGATCGATATTCTTGGTTTGCCTTGGATCAAAATCACACCGATATGATCGGATCAACCAGAGTTCCCACTAAATCGAACCTGTATAGCACTCCCTATGTCGGATCGATATGAAGGTAAAACCATTAGATCACTGCGAGTTCGAACGCTTCGAACTTTGGCATTTTGGAATCAATGCAACACGATATGTATTTGGCGGATCGAAGCAATGGGTGCAAGGACTTTGCACCATCCAGGATCGATCCCCTGGATCGGTACCGATCCGGATCCAAATCGATATTGATCCAAGACAATGTTGGTTGATCGATGTTGTTTCCTCTCTTCTGGACTTAGTCTTTATGTGATCTTATTTTCAATCCATTTTACTTGGTTGATCCAGACTCTACAACAATTATAAATATACAATGACTTAGACATTATTGGAGGGGCTTCTCCTGACTTTTGGGAAGATCTTTTGGCACTCATATGCAGGGACTCTACCATTTCCACATATCACTTTCTTTTAATCTACATTTCTATATCAAAATAGTAATTGTAATCAAGCAGTATAAACAAGTGATTACCCCACAGTAGATGTAGGCATAACTTGCCGAACAACCATAAATCTTTGTGTCATTTTTGTTTTATTGCATTTTGTCTGGATATATATTGCTATTATGCTATTTCTACCCTGATTTGGAAGTTGACATTCGATTAACTAAATCTAGCATCAACATTTCGGCTCCTTGCTTTAGGATTTGGATTACCTTCAGATTTATCTATGGTGAAACAAAAGAAGACAGATGCTACTGCTCAGGCTGAAGACGTTGGAATGAAAGGGAGTCAAAGGTTATCTTCGTTGGAAACCCCTATATCTATCTAACTAGGGAAGAAATGGGTGAAGTGATCAAAAAACTTAAAGCTCGCTTGGAACGGTAGGAAGGACGTCTCAAATGGCAAGAGAAGATGATGACAACATTTATCCAGAGGATGAAAGAATTCAAAAGGTTACGAAGCCAATGTACGATTGTTGGGATGGGATCCAGTTGCGCAGCGGGCCTAGGACAAGGCTAAGGGGCAACCCCACAAATTCGCCTTGGATCAACACAGATCCGACCTAGATCAACACCGACCCGGCTCCAACAGGGGGCAACCCATATGGCATGTGGCACAGTAGTTATGGCCCACAACACATTGGATCGTTGTGTATTGAATGATGGTGATGGTAATGCGACTCAAGCGCTAGCATGTAGACTTGGATGACGGAAGAGCTCCTTAGGCCCTTGGAATTTAGTTTGTACCCGAAACTGCTACTTGAAGCAGGACCAAGCCGGATTTTAGTGTCGAGGATCGATGTACTACCTCTTCTGGATTGAACACAAGGGACACCAGTGTAGGATTGGGTGATTGGCGACAAACTTTCAGTAGTGGGAATCGAATCGTGGATGTGGTTTGATAGTTTCCTCAAGGCGGGATGCTATGCTAATCGCAACCCTTCCACTTAGGTCATAAGGAGTTCTTGGAATCCAACAGACTTCAAATTGTCGGTGTTGGAGTCTTACGATCGTGGGAAGGATCATACTATCCATTGTATGCGTTATACACGCCAGATGATAGTGTCGAACACATCAGATAATGTCATCACAAAGTGCTTCGTCCTTTACCTTTCGGATATCGCTGCTATGTGGTTCAGGCAGCTGGAGTCAGAATCTATCGGAAGTTGGAATACTCTGGTTGAATGGTTTACTAAGCAGTTTAGTATCCACATCTCTCGATTCAAAAATGTGATGACGCTCACTATAACAATTAAGCGAAGGACTGGATAAACTCTACGGAAATTTCCAAAAAGGTTTAATGTGGCGGTAGCATCAATGGACCAACCAGATCCATCTGTGGTACTTATGGCTGTCGTCTCTATCATATTGGATAAATCTAACTGTAGGATCTTACTGGAAAGGGGTTCGCCAAGGGAGCGTGGTGAATTTTACTTCAAGAAGATAGATTACAACATCAAGAGGATGCGAGAGAGGATAAAGAAACTCTCGAGGTTAACATTAAAAAGGACGAAGGGTTGTCCAGATTTGGAAAAGAAAATGATAAAGGCAAAGGAAAAGCCTCATCTGGAAATGATAGAATACTCAACAACGTAGAGAATCTAAATTCTCTTTGTATACAGAACTTAATTCATTTCTGGAAGACATCTATTTGGATATTCACGAAACCTCGCCATTAGAAAGCCTCCCAGGATGGAAATAACTCAGAGCGAGAGAGAACCTGATAAACACTATTTGTTCCATGACCAGGATGGTCACAAGACAAATGAGTGTCGACAATTATAGGATATGATTAAGGAACGTGTCATACGTAGAGAGAAAACGTAGTATATTAGGAATAAGACTGCGGTAGCGAAATAGGTGCAAATGCCTATTGCCACTCGAATAGGAGCAAAGACTTAGCATGCATGGGTTGATCAACAATGATCAGGATTTCTTTGAATTTTGACTTTTTTGATGGCCACGTCAGTCCATCCATGTTTGGGATTAGGACTTAATCCCTATGCATGCTGCTTACCGGACAATAAACCATCCACCCTTCATGCAGTAAATTTGTAATAAAAATAGCTAAGTCGGCCCACCCACATATGAGATTAGGATTTAACCCTCAAGCATGCTCTGTATCCAACTATAAACCATTAGATTTTCTTTGGGACTTGTAATAACTTAGAATTTTAGAACTTTAGTAGAAAACTTGTATGGATTATGCTTGTGAAGTATGGGATTGGAAATTGTAGTTTTAAACATTAATAACTGTCCCCCAAGTTTGGATTATGCTAGGGAAGAGCCAGGCCGTCTTACCAGGATTTGGAAAGACTGCTTGGTCATTACTCGAATATAGACTATACTTGATTTGATTTGAGTTGTTTTGTAAATACTTCGCAAAGCAACTCGCATTGTTTTATGTTGGTATGGTTTATACCCATGTTGTTTAGGCCCAGTAAGAGACCAAAGATTTTGCATATAGATTCTAGATTGAATATTCTGGATTTTGTATTTCTTGAATTAAATGGATTTATCGGATTTCTTAGCTTTTCTGGATATTTGGATTTCGAATATTTCAAACTTTGGTTTTTTGGTATAATTACGATTCAGAGTGGTTGCAGGATTTCTAGACTTCACTGATAATATGGTCCGGAAAGATCATGGGATTCTATTGGCTTTGGAATTTAGTCTATTTTGGAATCTGGATTTCTATTAATATGACCCGGTGCGATCGTGACTTTCTAGATTTCTAGTCTTCGGTTATTGGATTAGACTTCTCTTGTATTACAAGCTCTGAATTTCTGGAATTCTGAATTCTACAAAACACATCTTCCATCAAAAGACATGTTTTGTGGGGCAAGTGTTGACAGACCTTTTTACAAGGCCGTCACGCTTTGGATTTCCGATTACTGGATCGCTTAGGACTTAAGCATGAACTTAGACAAACTCGAAGAGCTTTGTTGAAGCAACGGATTTCACAAGAATTTGGAGTGTGGATGACATCAGTTCAAATCAGTATGAAGGATTGCCTTGAATCGGTGTCCTTGTTTGGCCTCGAATCGGTATTCATGTGCAACACCAAAATGACTAATTTCAAATGGTAATAAAATGTTGCTAAAAATTTTAGAAACACTTTTTAGATGTTGCAGATTTGTATGTTGCAGAGTTTTGAAACACTCATATTATATTTCAGATTGACGAATTGAAACACTCATATTATAGCAACGTAAACCTTTACATGCAAACAGAAAATACAAAAATGAAAATGCTCAGAGATAGCATACCAGCATATCAATGTTTGTTAATCCGGAAAATTACGAAACATTAGCTGTTCTTGCATCTCTTCCCAGCTCAGCCATACAAACAACAAATAGAAAAATGAAAATGCTCAGATATTAGCAAACTAGCAGATCGATGTTTGTTAATCCAGAAAATTCCGAAACATTATCTGTTTTTGCATTTCTGCCCAGCTCAGCCACACAGTGCCCAAAAAGAAAAAGGGCAAAGAGCAAGAATCTGAGTGCACGTTAACATAACTTCGAATATAAATGTGTATAAATACCTATGCACGAATATTTTGTTTTTCCAAAACTTCTCCAATCCCCTTGACTTGTATGGGTCTATTATCTACAGATGGCGCTCCCATATGGTGAAGAGAAAATAGAAAATAAGCTGTGAACATACAAGAAAATTTAGCTGTTAGATCAATCCATTTTAATGAAGACCCCCAATAAATATAATCATTCTAATACACAATAACTAATTAACATCGATAATATCAGTATACATATTAAGCTATTCATGCTAATTCATGTATAATTATTATGTTTGGTCCTTGTTATATGTTTCTTATTCAAAGAATTTGGAGATGCTGATCGACATACATCATTCACTAACTGGACTTCATCTTTACAAATGTCTTCTTGTTCCAATTTTGTCGGTAATCCATAATACAAATGACATAACAACCTAGGAACAATGTATTTTGATACTTCATGTGTATGAAAATGTATTCTTTCCACCTGGGAAACTTTTAAGTAGTTGATAACTCAAATCAAGGTTTACTATGCTTTTACTTTTAAGTTGTTGATAACAAAGTAAATGTGGAATGTTAATAAAATAAAAGATAAACAATGATGAAATGTAGTACAGTCGGCATTGTATCAATTGAATTGAAATGAGTTTCTGAAATGTAACAGCAGGAATCACAGTTTAGGTGCATAGTTCAATACTGAAAAAAATAGAGAAATAAAATGATTGGTAATGATATTGCAATGTGCAGTGGTAGGTTAAATGAGTTGCCCATGTGACAACTTTGTTGTTTATCAGAAGGTCATCAAGCACAAAATGAAAATAGCAGATCAAGGTGGTAATCTGCCTATTGCTAAAATAGTTTAAAAAAGGATCGCTGATTTCAATTAACTACACAACAAAATCTTTAAAATATAACAAAAGATCTTAATCACTAAATTTTCTTTAGATTTCGCTAAAGACAAAAGATCTAAAGAGCAATACGTTATTTCAAAATTTTGAAAGTGGATGTGCCTATATCCGTATCCGCATTCATTTTTCGAATATCGGATATTTATCCGCTTTTCAGATGTGGATACGGATAAATTTTGGATTTTTCAGGTATCCATTGACAGCCCTAGTTATCATCTTTTTACTAATAGTATTCCTTTTTCATGTTTTTGAACCATGACTTTAAATTCTGTTTTATCTTCTTTAATTTGGCTATGTACTTAAGGTTTGAGCTCAACAATAACACAACTATGATATCCATTTAACGCAAACAATTGTTTAAATATAAAAAAAGGTGGTCGTATTACTGGCTTGCCCATATTTACATGTAATTACGGGCGGATTCAGCCCTGGGCATGGTTGGGCTGCAACCCATGGTAGAAAAAAAAATCAAAATCCTACTTAATCCAGCAGCAAAAACGAAGAAAGACTGAAAACTAACATCGGATTATTATTCTTCCATTCCGTTTTCTACTGCTCGCTCTGTTATTTGCTACTCTGCTATGCATCTCGTTCGTCGAAAGTCAACTCTAATTTATGGATGAATCTCCAATTCAGATAAGTATCTTAATCAATTCGTGTGATTTTCAATTCATGCGATTTTCCCATTTACTTTTAAATTATTAGGTTGGAAATTTGATTCTTTAAATGAAAAACCCTAATTTTTTTGGTTTCCTTTTGCATTATTGCGTATAACGTTTTTAGGAATCAGGTTGTAAATTATCTGATTTTTATTCTCTTAATACTTGCTAGTTAATTTCTTTATTCATTGGTTGTATAATAGAATTATATTCGGCTGTTTTTGTTATTGATTGTTAAACCAATTGGTTTTTGCTTCAGGATTGAAATGAGAATATAATCTTAAAGTTTCGGTTAAATTATGCTTTTGTTCAAGCATTTTTTTTTTAAATTGAATTTTTTTTTCAAACCGGAAAATTTTGTATATTGTTATCAAGTTCAGTTTGCCTTTAGATAAAAATACTGCGTCCGTGCATTAAGCTAGCCCATCCTTGTTTTGATTTCTGGATCCGCCCTTGCATGTAATGAATACAAGTGCATGATCACCTATATTCATGAGTAGGGAGATATTGTAATATCAAGGAACTTGTCTAGAAAGTCATGATTTACAAGTATTTTATCAATATTTGTTGCCATGCCTCTCTTCCTCCAAGTTAATTTGCCTCCCTGCATAGAAATTGCAGCAAGACTACATTGCAGTATATATTTGGTTAAAAAGCAAAAGATAAGATGGAGGAATGGATAAACCTCCTTTCTTATCTTTTTGGGTTCAAAGAATTATTAAAGTCCCCATATGTAAGCCAGGTATATGAATAGTTGATGCATAGAGAATTAATTGACTCCATAGCTTCTCCGTTTAAATATATGAAGTGCTGCCATGTACAAAAGTCATACTGCATGCAAACTGCAAAGCCACCTAAATCTATTACTTAAATAGTAAAACAAGATAATGACACTACTGATGTGGACATCTGAGGACTCCGTATTTCAAAATACTGTACTCCTACGTATTTTCGGCTTTTTTTATTTAACTGATATCTACTAAATGTTCGCACGATCTGTCTGCTATCAACCGCCTTCGTACAAATCGATTTCTTCTTCCCCAAATCCGCTGCTTCACCTATCCACCGATTACTCCTTCGGTTACCCACCTGCTACCGACTTCACCAATACTGCGGTCTTCCCTGTCAACCGAAAACCATGGTGACGTCGACAAGAGCCTTCTTCACCACCGCCGATCTATCTTCTGCTCCAATTTCACTGCCCGATTGACGTACCACCTGCTGCCTCCGGACGCTTCCGACCATATCCTACACCTGTATTAACCCTTATTTCCTCAATTTGTCAGGTATGTTGTCCCACCGTTAACATGTTTTTACCACATCTGGAAATCTCATTTCCTTTTTTCCGTCATGTTCACAATTTTTCTCAGTTGTACGTTTTTCTACTCGAGTCTATTAAAGTAAGCTTTTCCATCTACTTGCAAAACCTTGACATACATATTCATGTTCTTTAACTGCGCTTCCACACAACATATATACTGATTTTTAACAAGAACACCAAATTTGATCCAAAGAAAATTAACAATGTTTTCGTACATTATCTTCTCATTCAAGTTGCTTTTCAATTGGTCTTCCACACAACATACACATCGATTTTTAACAACAACAACAAATTTGATGCAAATAAAAATAACACATTTTTGGTACATTATCTTTTCATTTCACTTGCTGTTTGGACTGACCAATTTGTAATTTTTCTTCCATCTGTTTTCACCTATAGAATTATTCATGAACGTTTACTGCTGTGTCTGGCCACTAATTATGCTTCGTTCTCACTGAATATTTGTAAATATTAACATTTACTTAACTTTTCATCCTACATGATCGAGAAAACAAAATTGTTTGAAACAAATTTACTTTACTGCTTTTTCAACTAGCACTTTAACATGCTGGTGTTATAACGGACAACAACATCTAATAGTCCTTAACCATACATACCACTTTTGGTTAACCATATTATGCTATAACTAATAATAGTTTTGCTTTGTACCCTATGTCTACTCATAAAATCTATGTTTGTCCTCTTTCAGCGACAATCATCATTTCACAATCTAGGTTTTTCTATGATTCAAGTTATTAATGTATGACATGTTTCGTTGGATTCTTTTGAAATATTGATTATGTATTTGTTATGAAATAAGTTGTATGCATTAAAATATGCTTTTTTTTACACCGTATATTTGGAAGAACTTAAATGGTTATTTGGGAAGCTGTACAATGGATTTGGAAATATTCCATACCCCCATAAATTCATTATTGTTTTACATGGCAACTGTCTTATTATTTCATTTCTTCTTTCTACAAATTAAACATTTGAATAATTTTATGTTTATGCCTGCGAACAGGCATATGACTCAATACCTCTTTTTGTATTTACTGATATTGTTACTCCCGTACTTATATGTGAACATCAACAAACAATATTTTGCTGCTGCCTCTTTTGGAATTTATATTAACTTTTTATGACAGTATTTTTTATTTCCTTTTGGAAAATTAGAATTACCTAATTTTTATTCTATTTCAAGTTTATTAAATTAACATAAGACCAACTTCAACTTATATTGTACAGGGGTACGCATACAGTTTTTTAACCTTTTTTGTTATGATTAATGAATGTTACTTTAACGTACCGATATCAATAACATTATCTGAAGACTATATAGTTATATTTTTAACATTAACCAGCTGTAACTGCGCACTTACACTCATATTTTACAACAACTAATTCCCCTTAACCATATATACCAAGTTGTAAGTCAAGAATTTTGAAATTACTTCCTATTTTCCTTCTCTTTGTCTTGCTGTGTTGCTTCTAACTTGACACATTTACACACTATACAGTTTAAAACACTCTATTTTTGCGTGCTACAAGCATGGTGGTGATACATTTTAGATCCGCAATTTATAATTTTCGCTCTATTAAATCCATGTTTATTTCCCCTTTTTTGCTCTCAAATTTGCACATATGTTTATTATTATCCCATCCAATTTCACTACGAATATAACAATAGCTACAACTGGTATTATTCTACATTATATATCCAATTTAGTGGCAACTGTTAAATGGGATTCTCAGATATATGAACATTTCACATGTACAATATTAGATGGGAAGTTATATATATGTCGTTGAAATGTGAGGACATAAAATACTATTACGTTAAATAAATTTATGCTTAGATTCTGACAACAGTACTTCATAAATCAATTGTTGGTTTCAGCTATACAGGTTCTACAAATGCAAAACTTTGTTTAACATATGCAGAAAGCATGACATGGTTGGTTTATGTACAAAATGGCTGATAAGAATCAGGTTTACAGTTTTATGTGTCGTAACACAAGTGGCTCATTTAGCTATACGTTACTTACATGGTTCATAATGAAGTAGGACCACTAGAAGTTTGAATGTGTACTCTTCCTTTTATGGATATTAAACAATTATGGTACAATTTGAAGCCATAAATGTATAACATTCTTTTATGGTTATTAAACAATTACGGTACAGTATGAAGCCATAAACGTAAAACGTTGCATCGTTTTGTAAACTTGCTCACTGTCAATTCCATCTATTTTATTCCTACCATACGATATGAATTTCATTTCACTACAGACTAATCTGCATATTTGTTGATGAAATTAAATCTGTTTGTTAACCCTTTTTTTTAACTACGTAATAATGTCTGCTGCAAATTCAAAAATTAATTAGATGGTACCACAATCCATGTTTGGCTAATTATTTACTGACTACCGACTTATGTTTCTTATGTTCATCCATTACTGAATACAGTTATACAGTGGACCCCTTTTTTCGAAAGTATTGCTAACACACACAAGAAATAATCATCAATTGTTTATATAATTGACTGATCATTTTAAGATCTAATTTACATGCCAATTTTATGTACCAACGAACGTTTATGTATCTGTTTCATGAGTTCAACTTAGAATATATCTTCTGATCAACGTTTTTTCTTAATATATTTTCGTACTTCTCCTTTATAATAATTGCAGAACTTGTGTCCGTCGTACTAAAATTATTCTCGAATTTTTCCTTTTACGTCATTTCATCTTACGAATTGATCAACTATTTTAGTTCGTTATCTATCTTTTTCTTATTTTCTTTTACTTGCTCATTTACAGGAAACAGGATTAATTGCTTATACACTACTAATTCTATGCCTACAAGTCGCTTTATGCATAAAAATAATCCTAACTATTTTTTTCCGTTTTCACCCCTTAATTCGTCATCCGTCAATCATGTTTTTTTTACTGAATTAACCTTAGTTGCAAATTAGATTTAAAATAATATTACATGTATTCTGAACCTGAGTATTTTATTTCAGTCAAGGCACAAAATTATGAAAGATGTATTTCACAAAGGTTTTTTGCTTGACAATTTCATTATGTCTGAGTCATCAAAATTTGAACAAGATCACATACCCAGTTGGAATTCAGCCATTTTATTTAAATTTCAGCTGCGAGTGCTCCTTCTTCAGTACCTGTTGACTACATTTTAACACATGTACTGCCATTTTGAGCAAAATTACCTACAGACATATCTGTTGCCTACAATTTGGTTTTATACATCAAAAGGAAAAGATTAAACTTCTTACATGGGTACCACGCCTCAATGGAAACACAGATTAGAAGCATCTAAAAAATTCTACCGCTGCCATACTCGAAATAAACAGGATGAGTATAATACATTTTTATCAACTTGGCAAGCTTCTACGTATCCCACAACCGGGTTTTTTTCCTGTAAAAAATTGTAAACATACAGAGGCGTATTGATCCTTTTCAAGATAATTATGCTTCATTTCCTGAAATCATACGAAACCAAAATGCACTACTATTTTGTTTACTATATTTCAAGTTGCGCTTTAAATTTCAAATGTCCTTTTTTATTAACTTCAAAAAAACCAATAAAAAATATATTGCAATATTAAATTCAGCAGTACATAAATTATTTTATCACCCGCTTTATATGTCTATGTGTGATGACAGTCATCTTATCTTTTCACATTTCTCTATACTGCTTACATTTGATTACATGGTGTAGCTTTCAACAAATACTTCAGTTACGACATATATACTAATTTTACGAACTATTATTTTTTTAATTTTTTTCTCCTTTATATTATTCTACCTTTTGTAGATGTGATTTAAGAAGCGAAAAAATGACCTTTTTTTTGGTCGTATACTTTGACAGCTGATAACAGTAATTGAGTCGTTTATGAATTTCATTTCACTACAGATTAATCTGCATATTTATTGATGAAATTAAATCTGTTTGTTAACCCTTTTTTTAACTACGTAATAATGCCTGCTGCAAATTAAAAAATTAATTAGATGGTACCACAATCCATGTTTGGCTAATAATTTACTGACTACCGACTTATGTTTCTTATGTTCATCCATTACTGAATACAGTTATACAGTGGACCCCTTTTTTCGAAAGTATTGCTAACACACACAAGAAATAATCATCAATTGTTTATATAATTGACTGATCATTTTAAGATCTAATTTACATGCCAATTTTATGTACCAACGAACGTTTATGTATCTGTTTAATGAGTTCAACTTAGAATATATCTTCTGATCAACGTTTTTTCTTAATATATTTTCGTACTTCTCCTTTATAATAATTGGATAACTTGTGTCCGTCGTAGTAAAATTATTCTCGAATTTTTCCTTTTACGTCATTTCGCCTTACGAATTAATCAACTATTTTAGATCTTTATCTATCTTTTTCTTATTTTGTTTTACTTGCTCATTTACCGGAAACAGGATTAATTGCTTATACACTACTAATTCTATGCCTACAAGTCACTTTATGCATAAAAATAATCCTAACTTTTTTTTCCCATTTTCACCCCTTCATTCGTCATCCATCAATCATGTTTTTTTCTGAATAAACCTTAATTGCAAATTAGATTTCAAATAATATTACCTGTATTCTGAACCTGAGTATTTTATTTCGGTCAAGGCACAAAATTATAAAAGATGTATTTCACCAAAGGTTTTTTGCTTGACAATTTCATAATGTTTGAGTCATCAAAATTTGAATAAGATTACATACCTAGTTGGAATTCAGCCATTTTATTTAAATTTCAGCGGCGAGTGCTCCTTCTTCAGTACCTGTTGACTTCATTTTAACACATGTACTGGCATTTTGAGCAAAAATACGTCCAGACATACCTGCTGCCTACATTTTGGTTTTATACATCAAAAGGAAAAGATTAAACTTCTTACATGGGTACCACGCGTCAATGGAAACACAGATTAGAAGCATCTAAAAAATTCTACCGCTGCCATACTCGAAATAAATAGGATGAGTATAATACATTTTTATCAACTTGGCAAGCTTCTACGTATCCCACTACCATATATTTTTCCTGTAAAAAATTGTAAACATACAGAGGTGTATTGATCCTTTTCAAGATAATCGTGCTTCGTTTCCTGAAATCATACGAAACCAAAATGCACTACTATTTTGTTTACTATATTTCAAGTTCCGCTTTAAATTTCAAACGTCCTTTTTTATTAACTTCAAAAACAACAATTAAAAATATATTGCAATATTAAATTTAACAGTACATAAATTATTTTATCACCCGCTTTATATGTCTATGTGTGATGACAGTCATCTTATCTTTTCACATTTCTCTATACTGCTTACATTTGATTACATGGGTGTAGCTTTCAACAAATACTTCAGTTACGACATATATACTAATTTTACGAACTATTATTTTTTTAATTTTTTTCCCCTTTATATTATTCTACCTTTTGTAGATGTGATTTAAGAAGCGAAAAAATGACTTTTTTTTTTGGTCGTATACTTTGACAGCTGATAACAGTAATTGAGTCATTTTCAACAAAAGGGTTTTAACTCCATAATTGTCAACCATATGTAACGCCCTGAACAAGGATAAAACCTATGCGCGCATCCACGGACAGCTCGAAGACTTTGCATAACGACGAAAATGGATATAGAATGCATAATTTGATGACGTCGTCGGTATGTGATTGTATTCTATTTTTTCCCTCTGCGGAAATACACATGTGACATGATATCATTTACTTAAACTGCTTTTGTAGTAATAATTTCTTTTTATATACAAAAAGGTATTACTGTGCAAAAAACTGTGGAACACTACCTAATTCATTTTGGAAATGACCTGCAGATTGCATCTGCCGTTACGAACATGTTTTGCACTGCAATTAAACATGATCCGCCTGCGTAGACTTAACAGATTGAAATAACTGACGATTAACAATAATCTTCCACCTTATAATCGGAATGATGTTCTTCAATTTATACGCATATAATAAGGTACGTTCGTCTTCGTTTGATTGCGTAATCACACGTACTTTTGTTTTATCTACTTTATACAGAGGTATAGCTAAGGTCCACTGTATTTACTACCCTACGACGTACTCCAACTTTGCTACGAGTGCTTCCCACACCCTAAACTGTCGTAAATCTGTAAGTTTTTCTCGCTCAGTTAGTAGTAACGCTGCAAAACATCAACAATTTCATGAATACTTGCGCACCATTTCTTTATCAATCTATATTATCTTATGAATGCACACTTTAAGGACATTGTACTGCATTTACATGTTTTTTTTCCTTTTATCCCTGCAGATATACAAGTCTGCGTGAATCAGATGCAGGCTTCTGTTGCATATGAAACGCCTGAGACGATATTACTTATCCAAATGGTCTCGATGTTCCCACTGCTGTCAGGATTTTCTGGACTTTTCGCTGCATAATATTTCTTCTTTTCTATGCGGACGTCATGAGGAGGACGCGAACAAATTACTAACAGCTGAAAACAACAATCGTATACGTGGTTAGCTATTTTTTAATAACAAATATATGTTCTCCTTTGACTATGGTTTACTCCTTTTTTAATTAATATTTTTTGCTTACACAGTTTGTCAAATAAACCGTCATTGTCGGTATCGATACTTAAAACATAGACAGATGCAAAATTTAGCTGACGGTAAGCCGTTTATTTGTTCAAAATTTAAGCACCCTTTTCAGGTTTTGTCAATTGGTAAATGTGCAACGATCGTTAATGTGTACTGTATACACAGACACAGACTTATATATATTTGTATGTCTACATATATACCTATTTATATAAATATTATGACTGACAATAATAGTTAATTTTCCTTATTCAGGACAATCTGCTATTTCGCACTGCCCTCCCGATTCGTTCCCGTCTTACAACTCATTTGCTCGCAATTTTCACACAAATGACGATGCTGAATATTCGCATAGCAAAAATCCAACCACTATCGAAGTCCAACGTTAGTACGAATATGTTAACTTCAAACTTTCTTCCACTTAACATACTGTTGTAACATCACCATATTTGTCTACTTGTAGGAAAATATTTTGCTGCACATTCTTTCGGGCCACCTACATGTAGTTGTTCATTTTGTGGAGCACTTGTATGGCTTGAAAAGAGAGTGAAAAGGAGTGGTATTGCAAATCCTTTGTTTTCCATTTGCTGTCAAAGAGGAAAGGTTCAATTGCCAAACTACCAACAACCACCCGAATATCTGATGCGACTCCTTGATTACAACGGGGATTTCGTATCCAAACATTTTAGACATAGCATACGATCTTACAACTCCGTTTTCGCTTTTACTTCAATGGGAGGACATGTTGACACATCAGTAAATGACAGTGGGGGTCCTTATATTTTTCGAATAAATGGTCAGAACCACCATCGAATTGGATCATTGTTGCTAGTGTCATGTAAACCAAAATTTGCATAATTATTTTCTACGACACAGACAAAGAAGTGCGTAATCGACTTGAATCACATTGTACAAGTTCATCAAGTGCATTGGATGAACTTATTGTTCAAAATCTGATAACCATGTTCAACAGCTGCAATCCTTTGGTCCAGTTTTTTCGGATGGCAAGAGATAGATTTCATCATTCCGAATATCAACCAATTTCTATTCGCCTTCTTGAGAAACGTTACAGAGATGCACGAATGTACAACTTGCCAACATGTTCTGAGATTGTTGTACTAATTGATAACCCAAATGTTAATTCGTGTGGAGTCAGGGATATTGTAGTTGAAGAGAGAAGTGGTATACTCAAGAGGATTAGTGAAAAACATCCCTCTTTTATGTCCATGCAATATCCAATTCTATTCCCATTCGGTTAGGATGGTTTTCGACCTAATATATTGTATAGACATCAGGACGTTATTTCGTCAACTAAAAGAACAACTGTGACTATGAGAGAATACTATGCTTATCTTATACAATGTAGACAAGATGATGGTGCAGTGCTATTGCTAGGAGGTCGACTTTTCCAACAATTTGTTGTAGACTGTTACACGGCTATCGAAGAGGATCGACTGATGTGGGTTAAGAGTAATCAAACTACATTAAGAAGTGAATTGTACAAGGGTCTTCACGATGCAATTGCTGCAGGCGACACAAATGCAATGACGATAGGAAAAAAGGTTATTTTACCTTCATCGTTTATAGGAGGACCTAGGTACATGGTTCAGAATTATCAAGATGCCATGGCTATATGTCGTTGGGCGGGATCCCCTGATTATTTCGTTACTTTCACTTGTAATCCAAAATGGTCTAAAATCGAGATGGCTTTGTCAACCATTCCAGGTCAACGAACAGAAGATAGACCTGATATTGTATCCCGAGTTTTCCACATGAAGCTTTTAGAGTTGATGCGTGACATAAAGACTGAATCGCATTTCGGAAAGGTTAAAGCAAGTTCTTTTAACTTATGTTAACTTAAATTATAGTAATTGCATTTCACACTTACTATATATATTAAGCTGTTTTATTTTTATCTTTACAGTTGTGTACACGATTGAATTTCAAAAAAGAGGACTTCCTCATGCGCATATTCTTATATTTATTTTTGGAGATCAATGACTAAACACTGCAGGACATGTTGATTCCATAGTCAGCGCTGAGATACCTGATAAAAACAAAGATTTATTAGCTTATCAGTCAGTTTGCCAGTACATGATTCACGGTCCATGTGGAAATGCAAATCCACAGTGTCCTTGTATGGTTGATGGTATGTGTTCAAAGCACTATCCTAAGCAGTATAACAATGAAACCATGTTGGACAAGTACGGTTTTCCTATTTATAGAAGAAGAAACAATGGTGTGACAACAAAGGCTGTGAACGGGTTTACTAGGGATAATGGTTGGGTAATACCACATAATGTGGATTTGGTTGTCAACTACCAAGCCCATGTTAATGTGGAGGTATGCAACAAGGCAAGATCAGTTAAATATTTGTTCAAATACATTAACAAAGGTTATGACAGAGCAAGTGTAGTTATACGCGATAGCACAAACACTGAGCATACTTTGGTCCATGAAGTTGATGAGATTAAAACATATTTAGATTGCAGATACATTTCTGCTTCAGAAGCAAGTTGGAGAATATATGAGTTTGATGTCCAGTATCGAACACCAGTTGTTGAAAGGCTATCGTTCCACATGCCTGACGAGCAAACCATTTATTTTGATGAAAGTGATTGCTTGGCTGATGTGTAGGATAAAGATGGTATAGACAGCAGTATGTTCAACCAGTGGTTAGAAACCAACAAGACATGTGAACAAGCTCGGCGTTTAACGTATGTCGAATTTCCAACCAGATGGGTTTGGGTCAAGTCTAATAAGTGGTGGAAAATGAGGCAGAAAGGGGAATGTATTGGTAGAATATACTACGCACATCCTACGGCGGGAGAGAGGTTTTATTTACGAATGCTTCTCAATGTTGTTCATGGTCCAACTTAATACCAAGATATTAGAACAGTAGATAACATTATTTACAATACTTTCGAAGATGCATGTATCGCACGTGGGTTATTAGAGGATGATAATGAATGGGATGACGCGTTAACGGAAGCTGCTTCTTGGTCGTCTGCAAAATGTTTACGAGAACTGTTTGCCACTTTCCTCCTTTTTTGTGAAGTTTCCAATCCAAAGCAGTTGTGGATCAATCATTGGGAGTCTCTTTCCGATGATATACTATGGCAACGTTCGCGGATGAACCATCGTAACTCTCATGACATGCATTCTCATGTGTTACAAGCGGAGGCGTTACTTAAAATAGAAAAGATTTTAAACAGAAACAATAGGAGTTTGCATGAGTTTTGGCCTGTACAAGTAAATGAAATGGCAGTTGAAGAAAGAAATAGTAATAAACTTATTATGGAGGAAGTAGACTGCGATTGTGAGTTTCTGAAGATTGAAACGGAACGGTTGTTGCCATTACTTAATGCGGAGCAGAAATTTGTTTACGAAGCTGTAACTTTTGCTGTTCACAATCATACTGGTGGCTTCTATTTTGTTTATGGTAGCGGTGGGACTGGAAAGACTTTTTTGTGGAGGACTTTGATAAGTAGTGTCAGATCTGAAGGAAAAATTGTACTAGCAGTTGCTTCTTCTGGCATCGCTTCATTGTTGCTACCTGGTGGTAGGACCGCTCATTCAAAATTCAAAATTCCTATTACCCTTGACGATGTTTCTACGTGTAATATTTCTAAACAATCGTCTTTAGCTGATTTGCTCAGACGCACAGATTTGATAATTTGGGATGAGGCTCCCATGATTCATCGAAATGCACTTGAGGCATTTGAGAAGACTTTGACTGACATTGTTTCTTCTGACTCTTGTATTTTGGATGGACAAATATTTGGTGGGAAGACAGTTGTGTTGGGTGGAGATTTTAGGCAGATGCTACAGTTGTTCCTAAAGGTACGAGGCATATGATTGTTCATTCATGTATTAATCACTCTATGCTTTGGGACAGGTGCAAAGTTTTTACACTACAGACTAACATGTGATTAAAGAACAACGACTTGAACGGAGATGATATTCGCAAGCTGTCAGAATTTTCACGTTGGATACTTGATGTTGGTGAAGGAAAACTACCTTCTGTATCATTTGAGGATGATGAGGAGCCCAGTTGGATACAAATACCTAATCAATATCTTTTGCCACCTTCTGATGAACCCATTCATGGAATTGTGGACAACACATATCCAAATTTGCAATATAATATGTCAAATAAAGATTATTTCAAAGATAGGTGTATTCTTTCACCAACAAATGATTGTGTAGAAGAGATTAACTCTTACATAATTAGTTTGATACATGGAGACATGCATATGTATTTAAGTGCAGATTCAATTAGCCCTATATCGGATACTGCCGAAGACCATCATTTGTTTATCCAACTGAATTTCTACACACACTTAAATTGTCAGGTCTTCCAAACCATGAGGTGCGGTTGAAGGTGGGTGTACCAATAACGCTGTTAAGAAATCTTAATCATAATTTGGGTTTATGTAATGGTACAAGATTAATTGTCACACAACTATCAAACAAAGTTATAGAAGCAGAAATTATTACCGGAAATAACATTGGCGGAAAGGTATTGATTCCAAGAATAGTTCTTACGTCAACTGACACAAAATGGCCTTTCATTCTACGCCATCGTCAATTTCCTGTAAAAATTTGCTTTGCTATGACTATAAACAAAAGCCAAGGTCAAACTTTAGAACATGTGGGCATATACTTGCCTAAGCCTGTTTTCACACACGGTCAACTCTACGTAGCTATATCAAGAGCAACATCATTTTCGGGACTGAAAATACTAATTGGCTCACATAAGCGTGCTCCTCCTACTTACACGCAAAATATTGTGTTTAAAGAAATTTTCAAAAATATTCCTAGTATGTCATCTATTTACTGATATTATTCATACCTTTTTCGCTTGCACTGATAAGTGATATATTACAATATTTCTCATTCAATCTCTACTAATATTTTTTTCCTTCCATCTACAAGGTGAGGGAGACATTTTACAGGCTTAATAATAGGAATTTGCTTATTTTTGGTTGTTTGCTTGTATATATGCTTCGCTTACGGCAACATTACTTTATTAATTTGTTACATCAGTAAGTTTTGCTTTTTATTTTTTGTTATCAATTAACCAATTATATTTTAATGCTGATTGACAGTTGGTCATTCCTGTCTAATTTTTTTTTTCTGCCTTTTTTTTCCAGATTGTATAAGCTACAGCTATGGGTTTTGTATCTATATGATCATATGGCTGATCAGGCAGGTATAACGACAACTCATCTTTTCAAAAAGACTGAGTCGTTCAATACTTATAGCTGAACTAAAGGTCTTCGACTACTGTGGGTGTCTTCCACATTAGGTTTTTGCCATTGCTTTATATCATGCCTTAATAACAACATTGCTCGCTATATCTGATCTTCAACATGGCCAACTGTACAAGACAACAGCAGCCTGGCAGACAATTTGCTGTACAACACATTCCCAATCAAGGTATTATTTTGTTCTTTATGTTTAAGCATTAGTATATACAAGTCTTAATATTTCATTTTCCAATTCTATATCACGTACCCGACTGTTATTGTTGTCGGATCGTATTATTTCTATTTACCAATATAATTTCTGTGCTTTTATTTCATTTTCTACTTTTTACAACGTACTGTTTATATTTCAATTCACGTAACGTGCCAACTGATTTACATTATATTCCCAGCTAATTGGAATTAGATAAATTCACATACGCGTTCTATACAGACACTCTACCGCCAGTTTGGCCTTATCACTATGTTTACATGCATCATAATGTAAATACATACATATATACATACATGCATATATATGTATGTATGTATGTGTGTGTGTACATTTACTGTTTTGAAGTTATGGTTTATTAGTCTACAATAATAAGTTAGTCTGTATGCTCTCCAAACTTTTTCTTGGCTTAAACGTATATAAATTTTTCAAGTAATAGCCAACAGGTCATAATTTCTAAACTTAAATTTCATGCAGGTTTGTATGAAATTACCTACGATAAAAGGAATTTAGATGGAAAGTTTCATAATCACACATCCAATATATAGTTTTAGGAAGGAAAAGTACTTATCTAAATTGCTACCACAACATACGTTCGATAATATAAAATTTAGCAGCTAAATTTAAGATACTATCATCACTTTAATAAGCAGCTCATAGTAGTTTATAGCAATAAAATGCAGTCAGTTATGTAAAATTTAGTACCAAAATTTAAGATACCAGCCTGACTTGCTTAAGCAGCTCATAGCAGTATATGCTAGCTAATATAAACGACATCGTTTGCAAATTTGATTAACACATAAATGCGGTCATAAAATTGACGGTAAATCTAAAAAAATGACGTATTACTTTGTTGCAAAATTCAGTAGAAAAATTCCTACACATGAGGCTATTACATTGCTTTGAAGCAAAGTGAGTGTAACAAATAGTAAGCAATATGATTATCCCTACTCTTTTGCTGAAATTAATGGTTCTGTAATTTAATACATCGTTTGGTGATCATATTTCATTGTATAATATATCTACTAAATAATACAGCTTACTAACATGTTAGTAGGTTTCCAATTGTTAGTCAATATTGATGTAAATAAAAGCACTACTTCTGAACCTTGCATTGATGTTCATCATGCAATATACTTTCATCGTGTACATGCAATCATCAATATTTATAGTACCAAAATAATAAAGTAAGTGAACCCGATACTGATTTTAGTAATATTCCCATCAAAAGATTCATTGTTGGGTATTGTTAAATAAAAGAATTAAAAAAAAAAAACATATTGTCGTCAAGTTGGCTATTTGAGAAGTAGAAATTCTCATGCAATGTCACTCTCATTGTAACGCTGAATGGCCAAGTTTCAGTACTATGAGCAATTAGTCTGCAAATAAGACAAACGGAAAACACAAAGTATTGTTGACAAACCATACGATGTTTCTCATTTATAACAGAAGGACAAATATGTATGTGTGTGTGTACACACACACACATACACACACACACACACAGAGAGAGACTAACTGCCTATTTTTATCTGCCTATAGGATGTCGTTGATGAACACATCAGCTCTATCGTGGTTAAACTCAGAAATCAATATACGCGACCGACGACTGACACATCAGCTCTATCGTGGTTAAACTCAGAAATCAATATATGCGACCGACGACTGACATAAGATTTATCCATCGATATCCAAGCTGGTTGCATTATTTCCTACCCCTGCTGGATATGCTTTATACTCATCTCTCATCTTCTTATATTATTTACTTTGCTTGGCTGTAATACTTCCCCTGTTTGTGTTTGTCCGTAGACTGCCAACAACATTTGTTTGTGCTTATTCTTTTGCATGCTATTTGTACATAAATTACCTGGTCCAACATTGTGTTTACACATTTTTACTTCATTGTTATATACATTGTCTTTGAACTTTAAATGTATGTTGTATTGCTTACATGGGTAATGACGTTTATGATTAGGCATAATTTGGAGGTGCTATGATATTATTACTACTTGCATCCTGTTTAGATACATTAAAATGATCCACCGTATACCACACTGGAATACCTGAACTGTCTTCCTACATTGCATGTTGTGTTTGCTTTTGACACAAATTCATAATCTAAAAGGAATGCAGTCTGTTTTCTATACCAAAATTACTGTGTTATCAAGTTATTGTACCACTGACACTTGGCTTGCATGCTTTTTTTCAATGACAGATCGGTATTACATCAACAAATGTACCTTCCATTAATTGTGCGTCAAACAAAACTGCATCATTTCATGAACTGATTATTTTAAAACGAACATATGTGCGCAAGACTTACACTTGCAATCAAATCTCAGTACCATATTTAGCTTGTCGCACTCCTTATTTTTTCCTTCCTCTTAATTTACTGGGTGGTGACAACATAACTTGCGCCAATTTAACTTCCATACAGTTTAACACTTAACATATGCTTCAATATTTCCGTTTTATAGACATGTCATTTACTGAAACTAACGAATTCATAACACAATGATTTTATCATATTTTTAAAAGCTAACGTCTTATCTAAATCCAATGATATTGTCCACCGTGACGATGTGTAGGTCTACCCAGGATCTTCATTTTAACTAAGGCGTTCAACGCTGCAGTTGCATACATATAGTTCAATATCCGTACCCGAAAATAAATAGGTGTATTTCTGTCCGTATCCGGTATACGTGGATATCAGTGTAAAATTATTCATATGCGTATCTGCAAATATTTTTGGATATCCGAACATATTACTATCCACGATAATGAATACATATATCCAAAAATATCCATGTCCAAAACATAAAAATGCACAACCATGAGGTTATCCGAATATATCCATCAAATTATCCGAGAAGTGATCACAGATGTCTGTAATCGAAACTAAAAAATGCACATCTGGTGTGGTTATCCGACGAAATTCTCATAAATATTCGAAATATTATTTGAACAATACACCAAAATAATATCAGATAAATTTACACATCTATCGTTCACACTGAAATTTGCGTACCAAAATACTTTAGCATGTTGATTGCATCAAATTAAAAATTATATTGACGACCTCAACCATATAAATTTCATACAACAAATTAAGGCATGCACGTATCCATTTTCATGATGTATACCATTGCATTAGTTACAATATAAATTCACAAAAATATGGACAATTAAATAATTTCGGTTTTAACCTATGGAAAGGCTTAAATGCTATCCTATATGATGGGAGCGTAAACACCCTCCTAACTATCAGACATATTATTTCTTTTTCACATGCAACAACCAATAGTACTACATGCGTCCACGTGTAAGCCTAATTTTACAATCCGAGAACGTGCTTTTTTCTCACCATTAATACACGTCTTCATATAACTACTTCATTGTGGGAAATTCCTAACCAGAACGCTGCTCCACTTTTATCCTTTCACTTTTTCCCATTCCTCAAAATATACTCACTAATAAAACTATCCACAAAACTTCTTGCTCCAACTTCCATTCATATAATTCCTTTTTCCGTAATGAATGCAAATACAATGTTGCTTTCTTTTCGGTACCAACTGGAATACTGTTAGAGTTAGAGTTGGTAGATTGTGGAAGTTGATCAAACAAGGGACGAAAGAAATGTATGGTATCAACATGCAATTTTTGGATTCAGAGGTATTCTCTTATTCACAAATTCTGTACTATACTTACGTCCATAAATATTTTTAAACATTTCCATCTTCACCCATTCAACACTGTTCTTACTATAATTTTATTTCATCAACAAATTTAACAGGGAAACGAAAAGGAGGTGTCAATCCGAAAACATATTCTGCAACAAATTGATAATCTGTTTGAGGAGTCTTTGGTGTATGACGTAACACGGTTTAATGCATAAGAGGCTGACAAAACATATAGAACCGTTAACGATAAATGGATAATAATTTTACGATCTGATACTCAAGTTGTGAAGGTTAATGACGTAGTAGACAATATACCACGATACAAATTTGGATTTGCTGATGAATCCACACTCATTACTAGGCTATATCAAATTGTGCAACTCACGGGTACGATGCTCAACATTTACTTTTTTACCTCTTACTGCCCATAATACGTGATGTCAATTATGAGTGTGCAATTTTATTATGTTACCAGATGTAGGTGGACTCCTGCATGCAGTTACTAACGTGTTCAGTGTTACGAATAAAAGAGGAACTCAATCTTTTAAACGACAGTTGCATGTCGAAAATGATAGGTGTGATCGTGTTCATACTATTACATTAATGACAAACAATTAAAATTATTCTTCAAGATTACTTATCTATTCATGCAGCGGACTATTTGTGGTTTCTTTCTGGGGTGACCAAAGAGATATGGTTGACGAGACAGTCATGGATACATTTAACCATTCTCCAACCATTGTTATCACTTCGTTGACCGTATCAGCTTACAGACGTATGTTTGTTTTGCATTCAAACCAATTAAATCTGCTACATTAGGTTGACTTAATTATCATTGTTGACCGCATGATCGTTTACGTATAACGCAACAAAAGCAATTAAGATTTATTTTGATGTCGATTCTCCTCAACTACTTGGCATCACTTCACAGTATGTTATGTCCCAATTTTATTTTCCCAATTCATTAACTTTTCCACACACAAAGACGGTTATAATAGTTGCTTCCCCTGCTTTCTAGATGCATACCCGATGATGGTCGAAAAATTGTATATATTGATCGCAACATACATGCTGACTCAAACGAACTGCACCCTGTTGATTCCACACTGTCCCAATTTACTACCAAAGTTCGTTCCGGAGACTGTCGGGTACTTACTCTCTATGTTTAAACCATACCAGTATCTGCATTTCATTTCTTATTTCATGCTTGAATGCACGTTTGACACCACGTCTGACATAACCATATCAAATTGGTCCTAAATGACCTTATGTTACTTCCAGCGTGCATGTTAACATTATAATCATATCACACATGCATGCTATTATTTCTTACACCTGCATGTTGTTATTTCTTTACCTGATGAACATATCATTTCAGATGTGCATGCATTTCTAAATTTAACGAAATAACGTCTCCTGTTTGTCGTATATTTTTTTACCGTTTGACTCTTACTTTTTGTACTGCTGCACTAATCATTCTTTTTTGAATGGGAAAAATTTATGTTATTCCGGTCACCATTGTTAAGCTGAAAACTACAACTCATTGGACTTATCTTTCTTGCCCACTATGTAAATGCTTCGTTCGACTCGATGGGACTCAATATTTCTGCACTGGTTGCCATAAGATGACGCCAAATCCTTTAAACAGGTATCTACCATTTCATATTCTGTTTGTTTATACACTTTCAAATGCACTATGCTTTTCACCCTGCAACACAAGTATCGTGTAAATTTGGCCATTATGGACTCCACCATGTCTACTACTATCACTGCTTTCGGGAATGAAGCTGAAGCTGTTATAGGACATAATGTTGACGACCTTCTCGCTATCTACAAATCGGTACGATTTTATTCGCACTCTTACCCACTTTTATATATAATACTTGATTGTGTTCTAATGCAATATATCTTACTATTATATGCTCTACCGTAGACGCTGTATATACACAATCACGTCCGTATTTATTATAATTTTTTTTTTTTCATTTTCTATTTTTTTGGATTGCTTTCGTTACACCCTACTTTGATGGATACATGCGTTCATAGTTGTATCATTAAATTAGTTGTTCCTTACCTCCCAATATGGCATGCATACCATTATTCCGTCCCTGTTTCATCCTCCTACGTTTTTTTTATAGCTTTCTTTCCTATTCTAACATCCTTGCTACTACATATGTTTACATATAACCAGTATATCCTTACTCTATTACACCCTACCTTTGACATTGCGTATAACATAACACATATATGCATCCTTCATGCTTCAGTGTCCTGCATCCATGCGTTCCTGTATGATTCCTTTAATTGTCACTCTTTTGCCTTATGTTGGACCATGCTTTGAGGATTTAATCCTCCCATCATTTTTCCAGTACACTTTTTTTTTTCCCAAAAATATATTACATATTTTTATGTGTTATGTACACACCCATTTTTTTCCATGCTATTCCAGTTGAATGTGGTTGACAAAATTGACAACATATTCAACCAAATTCCCGGTTCCGAAGTTGTGGTGGAGTTCAAACCCACCAACCGTGAGATGAACACTACTGATATTTACTATACTGCGAAAAAAAATTCAAAGAAGAAAAATATTACCGATTCGTCAGATGTGCAATCACAGGTCCATTTACGCTACAGTTTCAACGACTTTCAACACTTCCCCCATTACTGTTATATTAACTGAATTTTAATACCATAGATAACTCCACCAAGCGAACTTAGCTCCATTCCAGATTTTCAATCACCTACGGACAGTACCATTACACGAAAATCAACCATTGACAAAGGAAAAACAAAGGTTATTGAGGTATGTCTTACATAACTATATATTTACAAGGACGCCTCAACCCATACAAATTTAAATTTTATTTATTTGGTTGCAGGAAATTATTTCACCAAAAGATTTGGCATTCGATATGCGTCAGACAAAAAAAAGTCCTGCTCGAGGAATTGTCATACAGGTTACCAAATAAATTTTTATTACCATTGCTGCTATTTCGTATCAGCTTTTCATCTGCTAAATATATTAAAAAACGAAAATATTCCCCTGTACCCAAACCCCCATGTCCCTTTGTATCCAACCAATGAACACCTCCCGATTTCCACTTTTTGCAGTTAAAACCTTTTTTATCTCCGACTTACTTGCAAAATTGTGAAAATCAGAGGCTTTAATTAGATTGGGACAGAGAGGATTTGGTCTCATTCAAAAACTCACCTTAATGCAGGTGTTAACGCTAACTTTTTTATACGCTTCACTTCTACATTTAAACAGCCTGCATACAAAAAATTTATACCTACACTTTTCTTTTCCTAACTGAAATCTGCATTTTCAACTAATCTGTTCCATGTGAGCATTAACTATACTACGTCATTTAACGGATCTTCCATTTCTTACTAATTTTTCTTCTTATTACTACTCACTTAAACCTTGCGACTAATTTAACTACTTGCAATTGCTTATCTTTCTTTTCAGGAGTTGGACGACAAAAGAACTGCATCTTCTCCACCGTCCAAGAAGACCCCGGAAAAAAGACAGAAAAAATAACTTCTATACCTGCTGCCCTACTATTATCTATGCAGCCTCTCTGTTATTTTAAGAACTTATATAACTTGCTTTTATTCTCTTTTTTAAACATTTTATTTGGTTTGCTGTACCTTATGACCTATGTGTGCTTATTGTTGCTCATCAAACATTAGTTGAACAACTACAGTATTATTTGTTGTACCTTGTATCTACGTATAGTTGTATTTCATTCCTTCACCACAACTAAAATGCATTTCAAAACAAACTTATTTTCATCCTTACATTTCCACAACAACTATTACCTTCCTTGATTTTGCTGCAATGTTAATTGGAATTATTAATGTGCGGTTCACATTATTTACTATATAAACTACATTATTTTACTTTCCAACTTTACTTCCATGCATCCTTTCGTTCTAACTTACCTTATTTCCATAGGTTACCCCATCATTACTATGTATCATATAAACCCATGCTTCATTGATTACTCCCGACGTCTAACATTTGCTTCCTAGGTTGTTAGCTCTGGTTGTTACTTGCCCATATCTACTACCAATACTCCAAACATTTTTTAATTCTACCACCATTTACAAAAAAAATGTTTCTACTCCCTACATGCTTGTGTCCTGCTCATATTCAGACATAAAATATACTTCAAAACAAAATATGCTTAGCAGTAATTACATCAAACGCTTCGATTAACATTTTCATCAACTTTAACTGCTGCGATGGCCACTACAACCATTCACCACCCTACTTCCCCTACTTTTTCTATTAATTGAACTATAGCATAAAAATATACTAAACGTCACCCGTGTGCGAAGCACGGATACTCACTAGTTTGTCATAATAGCAGTTATGCTAGTCAGTTATATCAGAAACTATGGCAGCCCATGCTGTGTTGTCCGTTGATATGAGAATTCTGTGTTTCTTTCCAAATAGGCATAGTTTGTCAGAAGTAGCCAATTAAACACTCTGATTAGTACATCAATTTCCATTGCACAGAGTTTATATGGACTTCTGAATCTGAGGTTGAGATATGACTTATCCCGTCGATCTAAAATTAAAAAAAAAAAAAAAAATACAAAATCACACTCTTAAATATCAAAACATTTATCATAAAAGCACAGAACGTTTGTCTTCACATGGAATAAGACGGATTCAAATAAATAAGCAGCAACGGAGCAAATCCAAATTGTGTAAAACGGTAAACACACACATGCCTGAATAATAGAACTTCACTGTTTAAACACGAAATTGTCCCAAGAAAGCAGCGACCCGCTACGGCTTCGCGGATCCCTCACCAGCAGCAATTTCCTGTCCTAAAAGCATGTTGATCAAGGAAACAGGATCAAGTTAGCTCCAGATGGTATACGGAGAGAATAGAACAATAATAAGTTTAATGCATTGGTAAGGGCACTGGACTGGTTGCTAAGGGCTACCAGCCCAATGCCCTTGATCAGCAATTGTCCACTGAACAAGGTTCAGACGATGGACGACCATGATGGACGACCATCGATCGAAAAACATCGTGGTAGGCTTTAGTGGAAATCGCGGTGCCCTTAGTAGTACAGTAAATTTAGTATCAGTAAAAGGATGAAAAAGGTACCTTTTTCCTCTTCTGTTGAGGAACGTTTGGTATGATAGATGTCCATCCGGAACACTGTGAATTCATTGCTACCTAACTGAAACTCATAAACGCCATAACAAGTGGATCCATCGCTGTTGCTAGGATAATTACATAGAAACTTTGATTCATTTAAAACCTTGAAGTTTGAGGTGTTGTTCACTGGATCATACCAAATAATATTGATATGCAGTGGGTAACTCTTATCTTCAGAACCAAATGAATGATCGTAGAAGCGCAATTCCAGTCGGAATCTGTAATTGTAAATGCTTTTTTGGGGTCCTTGCTGTAATCTCTGTATACTGTAATTCCTTCGTTCACGGAATAATCAGTTTGTGGAATCCAACAGAAACTTTGCAGTGTGATTTAGCGTCAACGCTTAGTAATTGAACCCCATCTCTGTAGACTCTTATGGTCTTTGTTGCGTTGTTGAAAATGTTAGCCACAATAACACCCATCTTGAATTTCCTTCTGCTTAGGAATTCTGAGTGGTGATGAATGAAAAGAATGTCAGAAGATCCACACTGCACATTCAGAGTGTTTGTTGTTTCTTGAAATTTCTTCCTTAAATAGTTTTGAACATACACAGAACAGAAGTTACAGAACACACGATTTTATACTGTCAAGACTACACAGATATAGTTGTAGTATATTTACAATTTGAATGACAAGTGCTCGTGAATTAAGTTAAACCCGGATACATCATCACAACCTTTTTAGATATCATTGAACAACTCATTTTTTACCTGTTAGATTATACACAATAACATTACTATATATATATATATATATATATATATATATATATATATATATATATATATATATATATACACACACACACACACACACACACACACACACACACACACACACACACACACATACGGACTATGCAAAGCAAAATATCTTCCTACTCTGAAACAAATTAAAAGTTTAAAACAGTCCATGTACCAGTGAAAAAAACAATTCAAATATATTTTGGACATGAATAATTCAAACATAAGTTTGACCAAATCTAAACCAAATAAACAGGCATCCCTCATGCAATGTCAACACACACCCTACAACTTCATCACCATTCATACCTCTCTAGCCCACAAACTCCAAATATTTAAAACAAATCACGCATACCTCTCTAGCCCACACTAGTAGTTTTCTCCAAATCTCAAATTCCAACATTTAAAACTCCTAGTTTTTCCAATTTAAGGAGGAATATAAATATACTGAAATAGGCTAAAACATAGAATGCACGTGCGCAAAAAAACACGTATAGCCTCCTTAAAACAGAACTGATGAGAAAAAACAAAAAAGTCCACGTTCAAACCCAATTAACTGAAACCGTTGTTAGATATTTACAGTGAAATTTAATAGTTTATTATGTATGACTGTACTACTAGTCAGCTCAACTTCTTATATCTGCATCAAACAAAGTTTGAAGTGGGAGTAATGCATGCCAAGTGCACCTACTGCCTAGACTTTTAGATGCATTAACAAACTTGATCAATATTATAAGTACTTCTACAGTTCACCCAGACAGCTACATTTTATTATCAGTTCAGCAAAAGTCTAATTGTTACTTAACTGACTTTCTAAACTAAAACCATCGCGACTCTTCTTGTTCTCGGCAAAAGCACCGACCTGGGAGTAGCAAAGCATCCAAGAGGCAGAACAGTTCAACTGGGTATGAGCATTTACCCAGAACTCAGAAATTTATGTCAGCATAATGTTATGCTCTTCTCTATATAAAAAGAGGTATGTGATTATCATAAAGTGGATAGTTATAGTATGTAAACAAATTGTTTAAACTTATAGCTTTAATTTTGTCATGATTTTGTTGACAAACAAGAAGAAAATTCACCCCAATGCAAGTACATTAGAATCTTCACTATCGTCAGAAGCATTCTTACTTCTGAATAGGGGTGTCAAAATATCACCCAACCCGTTTACCCAACCCATTTACCCTATTCACAAATGGGTTGGGTTAACCCATTTATGAATTTTATTAAATGGGTAATGGTTTGGGTTGACCCATTTTTAAAAGGGTCATAAATGGGTAACCCATTATACCCATTTATAAAAAACTTAAAATCTAAAATTAAAAACACACATTTATAAAAACTTAAAATTTAAAAATTAAAAATGGCAAAATTACAAAACTACCCTTTATTTTGGAAAAAATGGAAAAATTTAAAAAATTCAAGAAAATTACAAAATGAAAGGTTAAAAAAGAATTATTTTAAAATAACGATTTTTAAAGCTAGAAGGACCAAAATTACGAATATGCCCTTCATATTGAAAAAAATGAAAAAATTTCAGAAAATCTAAAAAATTACGAAATGAAAAATTAAAAAAGAATTAATTTAAAATAACGATTTTTAAAGCTAAAAGGACCAAAATTACGAAAATGCCCTTAATATTGGGAAAAGTGAAAAAAATTCAGAAAATCCAAAAAACTACGAAATGTAAAGTAAAAAAAAGAATTATTTTGAAATAACGATTTTTAAAGCTAAAAATGCTAAAATTACGAAAATTCCCTTCATTTTAGAAAAAGTGAAAAAAATGAAAAAATTTCAGAAAATCCAGAAAATTACAAAATGAAAAGTAGATATTTTAAAATAATGATTTTCAAAATAATAAATTTTTTGGATTTTTTGAAACAGCGTTTTAGTTTAAAGGAAAAACTTAGACCCGCATTTTAAATTACGGACGGAACTTTTTATTTTTGGTTTCAAGGACGCGCGCTTCACCCCACTAACCCCACTAACAAACCGTTCCCCTTTTCATTCGTTCTAGGGTTTTGTCTCGATCAAAAAATCATCAGTATATTCGATCCAAAAAAAAAATCAATCCCTAAAATCAGTAATGTCGACAACTGAAACAGATTCTTCAACTTCGACTTCTAATTTGCCGATAGGCGATTGGGTATTCAAGGCAAGATCCCCGAATCGAGCATCATCAACTCCTCAGTCGAAGGAAAAATCTCCAAAAAGTGGGAAATCAAAGGGTAGAGTTGCAAAATCAAGAGCAGTTAAGCAACTCGCACTGCAAATCGCCGATGAAGAAGGTACTGTGCGTTCAAGGAAGCGTCCTAGGGTTTTGAAGGTATTAGATTTTGTTGTAATTTTGTATGTTTCGTCTAAATGAGAACGAGAAAATCCTGATACATGAATTACAAAATATAATGATAGTTATAGATATCACTTTGCCTTTTAGCATATCATTTTGCATTCCAGCGAAATATAATGATGGTTATAGATATCAGTTTGCCTCTTAGCATGTCATTTTGCATTCCAATAAAATATAATGATAGTTATAGATATCACTTTACCTTTTAGCATATCATTTTGCATTCCAGAAAAATATAATGATGGTTATAGATATCACTTTACCTTTTAGCATGTCATTTTGCATTTCAGCAAAATATAATGATGGTTATAGATATCACTTTGCCTCTTAGCATGTCATCTTGCATTCCAGTGAAATATAATGTCATTTTGCATTCCAGCGAAATATAATGATGGTTATAGATATCACTTTGCCCCTTAGCATATCATTTTGCATTCCAGCGAAATATAATGATATTTATAGATATCACTTTGCCTCTTAGCATATCATTTTGCATTCCAGCGAAATATAATGATAGTTATAGATATAACTTTACCTCTTAGCATATCATTTTACATTCCAGCAAAACATAATGATATTTATAGATATCACTTTGCCTCTTAGCATATCATTTTGCATTCCAGCGAAATATAATGATATTTATAGATATCACTTTACCTCTTAGCATATCATTTTGCATTCCAGCGAAATATAATGATGGTTATAGATATCACTTTGCCTCTTAGCATATCATTTGGCATTCCAGCAAAATATAATGATGGTTATAGATATCACTTTGCCCCTTAGCATATCATTTTGCATTCCAGCGAAATATAATGATATTTATAGATATCACTTTACCTCTTAGCATATCATTTTGCATTCCAGCGAAATATAATGATGGTTATAGATATCACTTTGCCTCTTAGCATATCATTTGGCATTCCAGCAAAATATAATGATAGTTACAGATATCACTTTGCCCCTTAGCATATCATTTTGCATTCCAGCGAAATATAATGATATTTATAGATATCACTTTACCTCTTAGCATATCATTTTACATTCCAGCAAAACATAATGATAGTTATAGATATCACTTTGCCTTTTAGTATATCATTTTACATTCCAGCAAAACATAATGATAGTTATAGATATCACTTTGCCTTTTAGCATATCATTTTGCATTCCAGTGAAATATAATGATAGTTATAGATAGATATCACTTTGCCTTTTAGCATATCATTTTACATTCCAGCAAAATATAATGATAGTTACAGATATCACTTTGTCTTTTAGCATATCATTTTGCATTCCAGCAAAATATAATGATAGTTATAGATATCACTTTGCCTTTTAGCATATCATTTTGCATTCAAACAAAATATAATGATAGTTATAGATATCACTTTGCATTTTAATTTGTTATCTAATGCATGATTAGAATATTGATAATGTTAATTAAAATAGCTTAATATATCATTTTTATCCTTTGGATTTGACCTTTTTTTTTACTTAGTTTTGCCTTTTTATTGCTGTTGTTGTGTGTGCCATGTATTTTTAGTCATTGAATTGGTTTAAACGTGAAATAAAGGCTTGATGTCCTATAAGTAATGACAGTTCCATATAGCATTTTTAGTAATTGTGATTTCGGATGAATTAAGATATAAATAAAATGACAGTTCCATATAGCATTTTTGTAATGGTACCATTTCTAGTAACATGATTGTCCTATAAGTGATGATAATTTCATTTGACATTTTATTCTTAAATTGCTTAGAATATTGATAATGTTAATTAAAATAGCTTAATATATCATTTTTATCCTTTGGATTTGACCTTTTTTTTTACTTAGTTTTGCCTTTTTATTGCTGTTGTTGTGTGTGCCATGTATTTTTAGTCATTGAATTGGTTTAAACGTGAAATAAAGGCTTGATGTCCTATAAGTAATGACAGTTCCATATAGCATTTTTAGTAATTGTGATTTCGGATGAATTAAGATATAAATAAAATGACAGTTCCATATAGCATTTTTGTAATGGTACCATTTCTAGTAACATGATTGTCCTATAAGTGATGATAATTTCATTTGACATTTTATTCTTAAATTGCTTAGAATATTGATAATGTTAATTAAAATAGCTTAATATATCATTTTTATCCTTTGGATTTGACCTTTTTTTTTACTTAGTTTTGCCTTTTTATTGCTGTTGTTGTGTGTGCCATGTATTTTTAGTCATTGAATTGGTTTAAACGTGAAATAAAGGCTTGATGTCCTATAAGTAATGACAGTTCCATATAGCATTTTTAGTAATTGTGATTTCGGATGAATTAAGATATAAATAAAATGACAGTTCCATATAGCATTTTTGTAATGGTACCATTTCTAGTAACATGATTGTCCTATAAGTAATGATAATTTCATATGACATTTTATTCTTAAATTGCTTAGAATATTGATAATGTTAATTATGATAGCTTAATATATCATTTTTATCCATGTTCACTAACAATTTACAGTTATCATACTGTTACTTACTCTTGTTTTATTGTTACTTACTGGTATCAATAACAATATGTTATTTACTGTTACTTTTAATAGTATTAAAGTGATAGTTTTATATATCATTTATAATGTTTTGGTGAATTTGTCTATTATGCTGAATTTGTGATGTTATATTAACATTTAAACATTTGTGTATGCACAGAATACTGCAGCTAAAAATACAAAAAAAAGAGAAAGGACAAAGAAAAAGAAAGAAGTTGATACAAATCAGTATCGTTGTAGTTTAATGGCCATGATCAAAACAATGGAAAAAATTAAAAAAGGCAAAGGTTTTACAGCAGATCAATTAGATTTCATTAAACAAACACCATTTCATCAGTTCATTTTTTCTATATATGAAGGTTACGTAACTTTGAAAGAATGTAGAAAATCAACTTTGACTGTGGATATTCTTATTAGTACATTTTCTGATGAGAATGAAGATTTCAAAATTGGGAAAAAAAGTTTAAAAATTATGACTGAAGATATTGCATTGCTGTTTGGTTTGCCAATACATGGAAAAAACTTATTTCCTCTACCAAAATCTTCTTTTCAACACCTATCTGACTACTGTAAAGAATTTGTTGTAAGGAATTTTGGAATAGTTGATCATATTACTAAAATACATACCATTGCTAGAATTAACTTTGTTTTTGAAAATGAAAATTATCAATATCAAACTGATTTACCAAAACTAATAATAATTCTAGCAATGATAACTTTCTTTTTTCCAGATAACCAAATGTATTTACCTTGGGGTTATCTACAGTACTTAATTGATGAAGAAAAAATGTTTGATGTATCATGGCCATTAACAATACAATGTTCACTGTTACGTTCACTAAAAGTGTTCAAGTCCAAGCCACGTCAAATGTCCGGATGTTCCATGCTAATTTTGGTAAGAGATACCCTTTTTTATTAATGCATTATTCAGGCAACACCCTATGTTATTAACTTAATTGCTTCTCTAAGTACACTTAAACCAGTTACATTGAAATGATAGATCTACATATCATTATTTTATGTTACTTTTTAACTCAACTTTGATCATTGAAACCTTCTTTTTTTCAAAGGTTTTAAATTTTGTTAATTAAACATCAGAATTTGCTTTTTCTGTCAATGTTTTTGTTCAGATGTTACATTGAAATATGTAATGATAATTTCACATATCATTTTATATAACCTTCTGTTTTTAGCTACAATTGGTTTATTAACATAGATATAAAATTTCTATCTTCTACCTTATTATATAACACATACCTTTTTGTTTGTAAATTAAAATGATAGTTGAAAATAGCATTTAATTAACTTTCACAGTTACACTGCATATTTTATTTTCCTGCATACCCAAACATATAATTTTCTCAAATGCTTTTATTTTTACTTTTGCAGTACTTTCTTTGTGAACATGTTAATTTAATTGAAGAAAAGGCAAAATGCAACAATAATTTCCCAAGGTTTGTGAAATGGGATATAAGCTGTCTGAAGAACAATGTCACAAATGATACATTAACCAGAATGGATGATGAAAAGGTAATATTCAATTTACATTTTTGTCCTGTAAATTTATATGTAATCATTTAGATACTTTATTAATGTTTTTGAACAGATTTTTGAGAACTTGAGACAAATTACTGAAAATGAGATGACTTTACTGCAACAAGAAAAATTGCAAGTTCAACATGCTCCACACAGATCTGAAATGGAAAATGATGATGATAATAATCAAATTGCCTCTCTTCAGCAGTATATACAACAACTGGAAAGTAAACTAAGAAAAACTGAAGAAGAGCTGAAAAATGAAAGAGCTGAAAGAATAAAAGAGAAAGAGTTGATTGTAGGATTGAAAAAAGAAATTGAGAAATTGAAATCAAAAACAACCAGCAGCACAGAAGAAGAAGATGAAAGCCAAAATGTAAATAAGCAAAATGAAATTGATTTCGAAGGTCCCACATTTGATCTGAAAATCACACAACAAATGCTAATTCTACAGGAAAAAAGGAAAGAAGCAGAAAGGAGAGAGAAGGAAAAATTAAAGTCAAAAATAGAAATAGCCCCAAGCTCATTGGTTAATAGGGTGACAACAAGGGCTGCTCGAAAGAAATCAGAAGCTGAGGGAAAAGTTGATGAAAGGAAAAATGAACATGAAGAAAATGTAGAAAAAACCGATCTGGAAAAGGAAGATGAAAATAAAATTAGTATCGAAGAAGAAATTGACAGCGAGTTGAAAGATGTATCAAACATTGAAGAAGAAAGCGATGAAGAAAACATTGAAGAAGAAAGCAATGAAGAAAATGACACCGGTACGGACAATACAGTCAAACTAGTAGATATTGATGCATACTTGCCAAAAAGAGAAAACTATCAAACTAGTTTAAAAGTCAAAAAAAGCAAGCTTCTAAATCTTCTTGAAGAAAGCAAGAAAAGCATAGTTCTTTCGTATTTTGAAACAAATCAGAATGAGAAGTAAGTAATTATATTATCATTAATAGTTTTTCATTACAATTTCATCGAAATAATACCTACTAACTTATTTTGTGTTTACGTAAAATGCAGCTCGGTGGTTTTCATATCAGATGATGGTAAAAGGGGTGGGATTACAATTGTAAAATCTATGCTTGAATCTATTTTGCTGGAATTGTACACAGATGGCCAGGTATTTTTCTTTTTATTTGTGTATAACTTATATTCACATTTAATAGGATGGAAAAATAGACAATGTACACATATGTTCAAAATGATATATATAAACTTATCATTTTGATATAAAGCCTCAACAATACATAGTATATATAAACTGTACATGCAAAAAAAAAGCCTTGCATGCTATGATAATAGCTGGGATATGATTAACAGGAAAAATTGAAAATAAACAGGTGTATTTGAAATGATACATAAATGTATCATTTTGATATAATGCCACTACCACACCTGGAAAATTAGCAACATACGTATTATGCTTATATTCATATTGAATGAACAGACGAAAACAAAGATAGACAAATATTTTGTAAATGATATAAAACTTATCATTTTTGTATAAAGCTACTAACACAGCTTATTATTTTCTTTATTCTATCAGATAATTGACTGGTATGTTCAAAACCAAGAGTTGTATGAGCACAGCTATACCTTCTCCACTATAATGACGGTAAGGCAAACCTTTTTTAAAAGTAATGTTAAGTTCTTTAAAAATTATGCTAAAAAAAATTAATATGCAGAATGCAATAAGCAATGATTTGGATAATGTGATACACAAACTAGTTCTTCCTATGATAGAAAGTATTGTTCTGAATGAGTATACCGACAACATATTCTTTCCGTTGCATCATATCAACCATTGGACGCTTTTGAAATTGAACTATGTCACAATGCAATGGACCCATTATGATTCAAATAAGCCTCTAACTAGATCTACAAGGATGTCAAATCCAAGCTACAGGCACGCTATTGATCAGGTAAAATAATTAGTATCTTGATGGACAAAAACTAAATAATGCTACATTCAACTATCATAATTTAATTATTTTCTACTTATACAGAGAAAGAAGATTGAAGGGCTATTTGAGAAAAAATGGCAGGAAAAGGGAATCTTGAATAAAAGTTTCGGGAAAAAAACACTAATACAAGAACCATCCCCGCGGCAAGAACCATCCTCGTAAGTATTTAGTCATTCCTAAAATATAGATTTATTGGTTTCCAGTTTTCATTCACATAAAGCACACGAAAAGTATTAAGTAATACCTTTGTAACAGTGATATCATAACCATCCACGCGGCAACACTCAACTATTATGTAAACTGTCTTAAAAAAAGCTCAATAATTGATTGTTACTAAATGCTTTTCTTGCCATTTGTAGGAATGACTGTGCTTGGTTTGTAATGACAAACATTAAATTGCTTGACAGTGGAAATCTTCCGCAGATGTATGAAAAGGAAGAGATCGACCGACTCAAAGCGGATACAGTATTTCAAATCATCTACAACGGTGGAAAAGGAACAAATGAAACCAGTAGCAGAGCAAAAAAGATTGATTTTTAATTGCAATTAGATTTGATATATTGAAGTTTACTTGTAATTTTCTTATAAGTTTCCTTGCTATATTTCTAGAAAGCACAATAGACTTATGCTAACTGTTTAGTCTGTAATAATATGGGCTGATAACATCATTTGTAGTACGGTAACGTTGAAAGTTTGATATGTTTCATTTCATCATCAAATTGCAATATTGTTGTTTTGCATGCAGTAAGATGCTGTTAAATTGCGTGTAATGATATCAAAATGATATGATGTTGTCTCAAAAGTTTTCCAACATTACAGAATATCAAAATGATATATGAAACTATCATTATTTAAAAATATTTTCTATTTTTTGCTGTCGATGAAATCTAAACATTAATTAGTACAATAACAGTTGTAATAGCTTTAAACATTAAAAAATATAAATTATCTTATTCTCAAAAGCACAGTGCTATATGCAGATAGCGTAAATTGTCTGTTTAAATAATACTGTCAACTAACAAAATGACAAAATGCATGCTAAACATAAATAACCATCAACCACTATTATAATTAGCAGAAATTGACGAACAATGTTATAACCAAAGATAATACAAATGGCATCATAAACATTATGTAATATAACCATTATACATAATTATAACCATCCTACAATATTATAGCAATACAAACGTATAACAAAAATCAAAATCGCCATATCACTGTCAAACATACAATATTATAAACAGCATACAGAAACTAAGCAACATTAAAATTAAAAAAAATTACAGATAGCATTATTAAATGACAAACAATAATACATCCACTAAACATACACAGAAGCCAAAAGCAAATCTAACATAAATCAATCACTCAAACAACATTATCATAATAGTCATATAGTCAAACAGTTTACATATATGAATTGCATAATAAAAAAAATGATAACTATATGTATCATTACAGTATAAAAATTGGTCATTGTGGAAAAAAACAGTATTAAACATCAACGTATAGAAGAAGCCTCACAGTTTCTTTTGTTGTGGCCTGTAGAATTACATTGGCTACATTTATTTCTTTTATTCTGAGAATAGCCATAGCCACCACGTCTCTTTGTAGAAGGTCTACCAGCTCCGCGAACTTCTTTAGGAGGCCTAATAATAACATCATTTTCAGCAATAACTGGCTTATCAAAATTAGGAATTGGATTAATGGCTTCAGCATATGAAGATCGAAAAGCGTCAACAGTAAAGTAGTGCTCCACATAGTCGTAAACTGATAACCTTGACTTATTAATACATTTGATTGCATGAGCACATGGAAATCCGGTAATTCTCCATTGATTACAGCTACATAAATGATTTTCGAGATCAACAAAATGAGATTTAGGGGATTTTACTTCGAACACAAAGTCTGAAGACTTGTAAACATCCCAGCCAAAACCAACATCGACTAACTTAGACAAGCGTTCCTCCATAACAGGACAAAGAGTCGTTGTCCACAAACGACATTCCTCCCTTCGCCTAGCCATTTGCTCCATAACTTTCACTCGAATACCATCCAAACAAGAAGTTATCGGCATTACTCTATCTTCCAAAATCCAAGAGTTGAAGCTTTCTGCAACATTTGAAGTATATTCACCATACCGCTTTCCTTGAAAAAACAAATCTGCCCAGTGATCAAAAGGTTTATCTTGTAGAAAATTTTCAGCAGCCATACCCCCAATGTTCTTAAATTTAGAAAGATATCGCTCAAAATCATACATATTAGAAGCTCTAGCACAAAGTTTGAATAACTCTACAATAGAAGAATCACCTTTAGCTGCCTTCACAACACTACCAATATTTTGTTCCATGTGAAGCAAACAGTAGCTATGATATGAAGAAGGAAATACTTTAGGAACACCTAATAAGAGACCCCAATGACGATCAGACATAAAAACTAGAGATCGGTCTTCATTTAGCATTTCTTTCAAATGGGACAAAAACCAAGACCAGTTAGATTCGTTTTCATGTGAAACAATACCCATAGCAAGAGGAAAGAAACCTGCAAAATAATTAATTAATGACCTTCCACAACAAAAATACATGTGCCTCATTAAGCATCAGAAATATGATAGTAATGTCTGGCAAACACAATTGAATTAGAATCAAAATGATATATGAATATATCATATATTATATATTAGTCTTTTAGTACCTTACTGTCTAAACATTAATACTACAAACACTTCCAGTGGAACCATTGATAAATGAAGCAAACAAATCTAGTGTAAGCATTGTTGCATTAAAATTAGTTAATGTGCATAAAAATGATAGTTTCATGTATCATAGGTATAAAAAGAACCAAGAAAAAGAAAACAAAAGTAAAATTAAACTCGTACCTTGATTAGCATTTTTAGAAGTAGCAGCTAACAAAACTCCAGGTCTTCCCTTCAAATGAGCAGCATCTAAAAATATTAATGGTCTGCAGTGTTTAAAACCAAGCAAGCAAGCACCAAAAGCAAGACAAATTCTCTCAAACTGATTGGTTGAAGAATCAACATCCATAGATACATAACTACCAGGATTATACTGTTGCAATGCCTCCGAATACCAACGTAAATCATTATATGACATCGCATCATCCCCATATATCTCTTTCAATGCTAACTGTTTTCCGCTATAAGCGTAATAGTATGATAAATTGAAATTATACTCTCTTCTAAATTCCGCAATGATATCCTTTGACTTCTTCATAGGAGCATCCCGAATTTGATCCAAAATCAAAGATTTAACAAATCTACTTGAAATAGTTACTTTATTAACATCTCTAAGACCCGCTCCACACGAATGATTAAAATTATAAGTTCTAATAAAAAATCGAGAGAGCAAGCCCGGATCCGAAGAAGCATTAACATAAAACTTGCAACCATCATTAATCCAAGAACAATTTACTGAAATTCTATCCGGAGCATTTCTAACAAAAATCAAAGCATAACCATATTTTATTTGATACGCCATTAAAAACTCTCTAAAATCCTCAGCTCCATTAAAACAAAAACCAAGAAAATCCGCAATATTTTTCTGAGAACCTTTCTTTAACATATCTTTCAAATAATGAGATGAATCGGCATGTGACTCGCAATTTGTTCCAGAATTACTACCAATCGAAGTGCTTTGTATGCTTTCAGAACCCAAACCACAGCCATTACTATCAGATTCCATAACACCAACATTCTCCTTAACCGTAAACTTGAAATATTGACTCTTCTTAAAAGTTAGAAGACATAAAATGCTAAGCAAGTCTGAATCAGTGTCAATAACTATAGTCTTGTTCTCAAGAACATAAGAAATCTCAATAGAAAACCGATTAAGATGTGGCCAAACATCACATATTTCACTTTTAACACCAAATAAAGAAGAGGCCGTGGTCAGACGAGTAGAATAACAATTCTCATTGTATTCAAAGATAACAAGCAAACTATTTGCTTCATTATTGATAGTATCAGAACTGCCAAAAAAAATCCAATTAAAATACTTAAACGAATAAAACAGTAACAGCAAATGTTAAATTTACATATCATAACAAAATAGAACCAATATTGCGGCTGGATTAAACAAGAATACATTAACTAAAAAACCGTATGATAAATAAACATATCACTGGCAAGATTATAGTCTAAATGTGAATACTGCAGTAATGCTATATAAACATAGCATAAAATAACAAACCACATATAATATTCACTAGAACGACGGAACATCATCAAACTATAAAACAATAAACATTGTTGAAGAAATGCAAAAATAAACATTAAAATCTTACTTCTCCATTGAAATAAATCCAAATTCGATATCAATTACTGGAAGAAGAACAAGCTGTATAACCTAGATGACCAAAAAATCGATTATTAATCGACAACAATTATACGCAATAAAAAACAGAAATACTCGAAAGAAATCAAAGAAGCATACCTGAATTTACCTAATTGTTTAATGAAAATAGAAATCGCCAATGGAGATCTGTAGCAATGAAAGAAGACGATAATCGATTGACAATGGAGAAATCGAATACAAAATTAGAGTGAGTGTCGTCTTGAATCGAGAAGTCGGTGATGAAGAAGATCGCAACCAAATTAAACAGAAGAAAAAATTTAAATGTTGCTAAGTCTTTTTCCTTGGAACGAAAGTTTAACGACCGCTTCCTTCAGATGAAAAAAAAAGAGCCGCGTCCGTAGGCCCAAATAATTTGAATAAAACTTCCTTCAGCCCATTTTCCTGTTTTTGAAATTTATTTATTTTTTCACTTTTTTCAGCATTAAGGGCATTTTCGTAATTTTGACATATTTAGCTTTAAAAATCGTAATTTTGAATAATTCTTTTCTTATTTTTCATTTCGTAATTTTCCGGATTTTTTTAAATTTATTTGTTTTTTTCACTTTTTTCAACATGAAGGGCATTTTCGTAATTTTGACATATTTAGCTTTAAAAATCGTAATTTTCGAATAATTCTTTTTTTACTTTTCATTTCGTAATTTTCTGGATTTTCTAAAATTTATTTGTTTTTTTCACTTTTTTCAACATGAAGGGCATTTTCGTAATTTTGACTTATTAAGCTTTAAAAATCGTAATTTTCGAATAATTCTTTTTTTACTTTTTATTTCGTAATTTTCTGGATTTTTTAATTTTTATTTATTTTTTTCACTTTTTTCAACATGAAGGGCATTTTCGTAATTTTGACATATTTAGCTTTAAAAATCGTAATTTTCGAATTTTTTTTTTTACTTTTCATTTCGTAATTTTCTGGATTGTTTGAAATTTATTTATTTTTTCAAAATGAAGGGTATTTTCGTAATTTTGACCTTTTTAACTTTATAATTTTAGCATTTGTTTTTATTTGTTAAATCAACTTTAGATACCTGGGTTAAATGGGTAACCCATTTATTAGTGGGTTGGGTTACAAACGGATTGGATAATAAATGGGTTAAAGAGAATGAGTCATAAATGGGTTGGGTCAAAACTCGATCCAACCCAACCCATTTGACACCCCTACTTCTGAATTTTCACTACCGTTAGAAGCTTTCAGACATCATCTGAACATGTCTTAACTTAGAGATTTCTCCCAAAAGAAAAAAAAAGGAAAAAAAAAAAGAAAAGAAATGAATAAATTATAAACATTCCACCAAATCTTTAGAGTGAAACCACGAAAGAAAGACTACCATCAATTTGTTACCCCTTCAGTAAAAGATGAAATGTGTGTAGCAACCAATTAACATGGTCATGAGGAATAGCTTTCCACACGCAATCCTATTTTTACCTCTTCAGTACATCAACTCAATTTTGGTTCATTTTGAAGCGCATCAAACAAAATCAATAATCAACAGATCAAAATGAAATACACGTCAATATACAACGACATACCATCAGAGACATATTTGGACACTAGAACGCTGGATTACTGAAAGCGGCGAGGGCTAGGCTGGAGGGAGGGGAGGGGGGACCGCGGCCAAATTTATCGTTTCTTGCAAACACAGGCCTAAGAGGAGGGAACGAAATTTTCGGTCCTGGGCTGGAATGATTATATGGACTAAGCAAGACAGAGTATGTTAAACGTAAAAATAAATATTTAATATAAAAAAAATAATGGAAACACTTTAGTAGATATAGAAACACCAAATAACTATTTCAAGCCTAAAAACAAACTAAAAAAGTGTTTCAAACAAAAAGTATCATATGTTTCAAATTTGCTTATTTGGTGTAGTGATGGTCTGCCTCAGATCGATATCATATCGACAAGACCGGATCGGCTATACTTCCTACCAAATTGGATCGATATAGCACTCCCTACGTTGGACCAGTATGAAGATAAAAGCAACGGATCGATAGCAACTTCTGTTAATGCAAGGATATTTTATTGATAACAACATGTATGACAGGTACTGGGATATAATATATTTACAATTACTACTAATGTTTTTATATATATATATATATATATATATATATATATATAGTATAATACAGGCTTTATAATAGGTGTTGATAATCAAGATTGTCCATGATGCTATAGAGATGCTGATCAAGACTGATGATGAAAATCAAGACTCATGAGTTGTCAAGAGCTAAAGAATTCAAGAATAAGAAAGGTATGTAGTAGACTCTTAATTATATACGTTAAAACTCTATTACACTCCTATGATCGTTTTCAAATGATTTCCAAATAAATTTCTGATTTTTCAAATGGTTTCCAAAATAAGGTTTTCAAAGTATTTTCACAGTATATATTTTAAGATTTAAGTTTCAAATCTATTTCAAATTATATGTGATATTTGATATTATACCTATTTTAATTTTGATTATATTTGGTATTTGATATTATATTTTTATTAATATATACTTTATATTTATAGTTTGATACATTTTATATTATTTGTATTATTATTTTAATCCCTATTATTTTGAGTTTGGTTTTGGATTTAAATTTACTTTATATTGATTTTTGATTATATAACGTATATTTAAGTTTAAATTGTTTAAAATTATCTTGATAAATTTTCCCAAGTATTTTTATGTTTAAAACTATCTTTTACTTTGTATAATAGTTTCCAAAAGTTTCTAGTTTAATTATATAGTTTTATCTTTTCAAAACAAGATTTTCAAATTTCAAAATCAAAGTATGTCGACATGATGACTTTGAGTATGTCGACACATATCCTTTCGCGCATAGATACGACCGGTATTTCTCTATAAAAAGCAATAGTTTCAAACGAATTTTTAACCATTATTTCAACTTCTTCTCTCTTTTCATCTCCACCATTTAAAATCAAGATCCTACCTATATACTGCCAAATTTTCAAGTGAACCAAACTATTTCTACTCAGTTTTTGATTCTCTACCATCCTCTACACACTCTCTCAAGATCAGAATGCAAATCGGAGTTACAAGGCTGTTGTAATCAAGTTCTCGAGATAAGTTTGCATTCCATTGTAAAATCTACTCAAATACACTCTAAAGGGTGTGATTTGTTAGCATGTAAATCAAATTGGGTTTGACTGTACCCGAAAAACAATTGGGTGTGTCTTGTTGGCCCAGAAATACATGACTGATGTGCCTAATGACAGAAATTCTAGAGGGTATCTCCTTGTAGCATTGAAATCAATGAGCATAAACGAATTTGAAGATAATAAAAATTCATACAGGCTTTGGTGCGGGACTGGATGTAGTGTAACTCCGAATGAGTATAAAATTTGGTGTGTTCTTCCTTTTAATAAATTGTTTTTTATTGCCTTTCATTATGTTGTTATTTATGTGATTATTTGATAATTTGCATATATACAAATATAATTCAAGCAAAAGGATTCGTATAAATTCCAAACTCATTATTCATCCCCTCCTATAGTGTTAGGCTTGTCTTAAGATCCAGTTCCGTTGCACCCAAAACTTCGAGGGCTTCGAACTTTAGCATTTTGGAATCATCACAACACGGTTTGGATTCAGTGCATCGGAGCAATGCAGGTGCAAGGACTTTGCACCTTTCCAGATCGCTCCCCACTTATCGTTATCGATCTGGATGTGGATCGTTAATGATGTGAGTCAATGTTGGTTGACCGATCTGGATTCCTCTCTTCTGGACTTGGTCTTCATGTGATCCTATTTTAGCTCCTTCTTACTTGACCGATCTGAACTCTACAACAGTTATAAATACACCATGACTTGGAAATTTTTGGAGCGGCTTTTTTGGCTTTGGGTTGATCTTCTGGCACTCATAGGCAGGGACTCTGCCATTGCCACATATCACTTTCTTTTACTCTACACATTTGTAATCAAAACGGACTGTTATTGTAATCTAGCAGTATTAACAAGTGATTATCACAGGGTGGAAGTGGATACAACTTGTCGAACCACTATAAATACGTAACTTTTTACTTTATTGCATTCTGCCTGGATATATATATTGTTATTTCGTGGTTTCTATCTGGAGTTAGGTGTTGGCATTCAGTTGACCAAATCCAACGTTAATAAAAACCAAAATGAAACATATGGGTGGTCTTCCACCAATAGTCGGCTAACGCATCGGTCAACAAAACATTCGAGTTTAAAAGGTTTTTAATACCTAACAAATAAATGTACGGTTAGATTAAGCTAATATATAGTATGAATTAAATTAATCACAGTTAAATGACCATGTACCCATGAAATCACGAAGTCTCACTTCATCGAGAAGTGTAAATTTTTACTTCCTATATTACGTTGACATTGTCATTTTTGCATGATGTATATTACACCTTCTATCATATAAAACTATAAATGCTTATATTGGTAGTACAAAAAAATACAACTCTGCGAAATTAGTTGTTAAAAGGACCGTTGACTTCCTTGGATTTGAAAAGCAATTTTTGAGCGTTACTTGATTTAGTGTGTCGTTGTGTAAAGATTAACATAAAGCTTTATTGGATTAACAACACAAGACTACAGTTGTTTTACAACTTGGTTTACATATTTATTCTCATTATGTTACTATGTTAACATTATAATACTATTAACTGGTATATACACATACACATACATACACAAGACGCACGCGCAGACACACATGCACACACACACGCACACACACACATATATATACACACACACATACATATATATACATATACATATATATATATATATACACACACACACACACACACACACATATATATACACACACACACACACACACACACACACACATAGTAAATATTAGAGAGGCATCTTTAAAATGGAAGTTAGTTGGAAAGCGATTTCATCCCTAAGTTTATATGTAAGGCGGGTCTCTATTTTAATGTAGCAACGTATGTCCGTATTTTTTTACGTTGCTACTTATATATATATATATATATATATATATATATATATATATATATATATATATATATATATATAGACACACACACACACATTAACGGAATATTAATGGCAAAACGGAAAAAATGTTGCAAAAATGTCTACACTTATTGTGACTAAGTATAGACATATCTGCAATTGTTCACATAGTGTACTGCAAGTAATAAAAAGAAGAAGAAAAAAACAGATGTAGAAATGTCCACACTTATTGTGAATAAGTGCAAATACTTTAAAGTGTGCTGCAGACATGTTTCAGTGCATGTATGCTTCATTTTCTGGAATTTTACTGAAAGTAATAGATTTTTCATTTATAAGCAATTTTCATCATTTTTGAATGATTTTTTTTTTACAGTATTGTGATGTTTGAATAAGTTAGACATTAAATTTGAAATTTTGAAACAATCAGCAAAGTGCATAAAATCATGTAACATTTTGATATAATTGTCGTGATGTATGTAGTCTTACGAAAAATTGCAGGATTTCTTGCATTTTCGCTGAAATGTGATTTTTATTTTGTTCCTGAAACAATTTTTTCTTTTCTTAAATGAATATGATTATATATTAAACTTAAATTGTGAAACTTGGCAGTTTTTTACATTGATTTTTGGTGATCTTCGGAAAACATGGACCTAATTTATAAAATTTTATGACATGAAGTTTGTGTATTTTGAAACTCAACAGGGAACTTAACCAAGCTGTCTTTCACACATACACACACGTATATATACATATACAAAAAAAATTATTTAGATACAAAATGCAGACATAGTGAATCTTCACTATTGGATTACCTTTGATTTCCACCTCTTATATAAGGACAAAATGATCCAACGACCAATATTTTATGTTTAAGTGATAGTCCCTATACATGTGTGTATGTACATACACACACATGTGAAATAGGATCAAGAGCACCCCTATAACCATTTGATTTCCACCGCACATTCTTGTTGCTCTCTCTCTCCCATTAACTTATTTAAATATAGATGAGTGGCCAAATTGAAAGGCAAATGCGGTGCTCGGAAATAAGGATGTCATAGAGCATGCAAATATATATATATAGATATATATATATATATATATATATACACACACACACACATACATACATACATACATATATATGTGTGTGCGCGCGCTATATGTATATGTGTGTGTACGTGCGTGTGTGTGTGTGTGTGTGTGTGTATATATATATATGTCTGTGTGTATATCTATATGGGTGTGTGTGTGTGTGTATATATATATATGTGTGTGTGTGTGTGTGTGTGTACGACCCTCTGTTTTGGTGCATCTCTTCTGCACACGGCACTCGTTTATATTTAAACAACGAGTGAGTATGTGAGAGTTAGTGAAAAGGATAGAAATTGGATTATGTGGTGAAAACATGGGGGCGTTGGAGGGTTCTACACGGTCTGAAATGCAACCGAATGCCTCTTTAGCATCTCTAATTTCCATCACACAATTATCTTTATCTCTCCTTCCGTTAACTCTTTAAATTTAAACGAGTGACTATGATTGGAATGCAAAAGGGATGCCTTGAAAAAAAGGTGTTATATAACTCCACACCCCCCCCCCCCTCTATATACACACACACGTCAAATTGGCATATCCATACGTTGATGCGAACAAGCAAGGAAATAAAGGCTTTTTTTTTTTTTTTTTTTTTTTTTTTTTTTGGGGTGTGGTGGGGGGGGGGGGGGTGTCCATGTTTATTTTTTACAGAAAGATTAAATTTGTGTGCTATTCTGAGAAACAGAGCATTATTTTTAGGTTTCAGTTTCGTCAACTCACTCTATAGGCTACTTCCACTACCTAAATTAATATTTGCAATTATGTTTTATTCAGTATACGACAATCAACAGGTATTTCTGTACGATGAGCTTAACAGTGTAAGATTCTGATGCTCATTTGTAAATCTACATTGAACAGGTTTACATGAGGGGACCATCCAAGGAGGTGCGGCTTCTATTATAATTGGGTTCCATCTTCTCACAAGCAGCGAAGTAAACCCGAGTTAAACGAAGCAGATATCTGTCAAATTTATACATTTACTGACAAATTAAATAAATATTTTTGTCCGATTATATGTTACATACAACCTTTCATAAATGACCACACCAAAGGTTCTACAAGTAACCTGTTAGGGATAACCACCTTCAATGTTCCTTAGAATGAAACTATGAAAGCATGTATCTTCTTACACAACATACTACTCAGATTATTATACGTAATCTGTGGACTGTAGGAGTGTACAATATTGTGAACGAATATCTTATATTCGTGAGATAATTTAATTCTATCATGGTTTTGGTTGCTTGGATATTTCAGGTTTAAAGAAAAACAATTTTGGCCTATACTCCAAGTAATGTAATGACGAGATGGAATATTTCATGATTCGTGATGGTGGAATGACGAGGTGCAAAAGGCTATCAAAGAGAAGAAGGAATGCTACAAATGCATGTACCGTCATAGAAGCGAAGAGAATATGCACAGGTACAAAGTGGCAAAGAAGACTGCAAAGAGAGCAGTGAGTGAAGCAAGGGGACGAGCGTACGAAGATTTGTATCAAAGGCTAATTACAAAGGAAGATGAAAAAGACGTTTACAGAATAGCTATGCTACGCGAGAGGAGAACAAGGGACTTCAATCAGGTTAAATGCATTAAGGATGAGAATGATAGACTTTTGGTGAAGGACGATGAAATAAAGAATAGGTGGAGAGAATACTTTGATAAGCTTTTCAACGAAGAAAGTGATAGCTCTTCGATCGAGTTGGAAGACTTAGTCAACAACACCAATAGACATTTTATGCGGAGATTTCAAGAAGCTGAGGTAAAGGGGGACGTTGAAACGTATGAAATCAGGCAAATCGGCAGGGCCTGATGACATTCCTATTGAGGTGTGGAGATGCTTTGGAGATGCAGGGATAAGATGACTAACTAAGTTGTTCAATAAGATTTTCAAATTAAACAAAATGCTAAATGAGTGGAGTAGAAGCATTTTAGTTCCAATCTTCAAGAATAAAGGAGATATTCAAAGTTGCACAAACTGTAGAGGAATTAAGCTTATGAGTCATACAATGAAGCTTTAGGAGAGAGTTTGTGAGCAGCGTTTGAGGAGGTTGACAAGTGTCTCTAGGAATCAATTTGGTTTTATACCTGGAAGGTCAACCACTGAGGCGATTTTCTTGGTTAGACAACTTATGGAGAGATACATGGAGCAGAAGAAAGATCTCCACATGGTTTTTATTGACTTGGAGAAAGCTTATGACAGAGTGCCAAGGAGGGTTATGTGATGGGCGCTAGAAAGGAAAAGAATACCATCAAAATATATTACCCTTATTAAGGATATGTACGAGGGGGTTGTGACTAGTGTTAGGGCATGCGATGGTGAGACCAGAGACTTTCCAATTAACATAGGGTTACATCAAGGTTCGGCTTTGAGCCCCTATATTTTTGCATTAGTGATGGATGAAATCACAAAAGATATACAAAGAGAGATTCCCTGGTGTATGCTCTTTGCTGATGATGTTGTGCTGATTGATGAAATTAAAATAGGGGTTAATCGACAACTGGAGTTGTGGAGGGAGACCTTGAAATCAAAGGGTTTCAGGCTTAGCAGAACTAAAACAGAGTATATGAAGTGTGAGTTTAACAGTGTCAGGTCAGATGACGGAGATGTTACCCTGGCCGGTAGAGTAGTACCCAAGAAGGAATCGTTTCGATACTTAGGATCTATGTTGCAGTTTGATGGAGAGATTGATAAGAATGTTAGTTTTAGAATTCAAGCAGGATGGATGAAATGACGACTAGCATCTGACATTCTCTGTGATCGGAAGATTCCTCAGAAGCTTAAAGGAAAGTTCTATAGGACAACAATCAGGCCTGCAATGTTATATGGTGCAGAATGTTGATCTACTAAGAGGCAACATGTCCAGAAGATAAGCTTAGCAGAGATGCAGATGCTGCGTTGGAGTTGTGGGCATACCAGACGAGATCGGATTAAAAATGAGGATATTCGGGAAAAACTTGGAGTTGCACCTATTGAAGAGAAGTTAGTCCAATACCGCTTAAGATGGTTTGAACATATTCAACGTAGACCATACGATGCACCTGTACGCGTTGGAATTCTAGGCCGCGCCGAAGACCCAAAGAGAGGTAGAGGTCGACCTAAAATGACATGGGAGGAGATAATAAAGAGAGATTTAAGTAAATGGAGTTTATCGGAAGAGCTAGTAGTTGATAGGAGTGCATGGCAATTGACAATCCATGTACCATAATCTTAGTTTTTTTTTTTTTTTTTTTTTTTTAGACTTTTTTCATGTTTACTGAAGCTTTTTACTTTTTATTACTATTTTAGATTTTATTTCACTTTTATTGGACCTTATTATTATTATTATTAAAAAAACCTTTATCGGACGATTTTTTATTTGTTTTGTTATTTTAAACCTTTTATATATATATATATATATATATATATATATTATCATTATTTATTTTATTTTATTTTAATTTTGGGTTCCATATCTAGCCAACCCCAACTTGTTTAGGATATATGACTTTGTTGTTGTTGTTGTAGTAGTATTCCAAGTAAAGTAATGTAATGATGTCACAAAAATGCTGACATTACAACATTCCATATTACATTGACATGGACGTTCAAAGTCTTAACTTCGATGGGAAGACGGTATGTTCGGGAATATATAACACTGACATGAGAACAATCAATATTTGGTGCATCCAAGAATAAATATCATCATTTACAACACATAATCCATTATCTATCCTAGTTCAGTCATCATTGATCCCGTATATAACAACTAACACATTCAAATTAGGCAACACGGGTATAAAAACATAAAAAAAGTGAACCACAAAGTGACAAAATATAGGGTTAAAATGTAGAAGTACATGAACAACATCAAACCTTCAGTTCGACCAAAAATGTGTATACCAAAATAATTAAGCCATATGTAACATATATACTATAAACATCATCATAAAATACAAAAACGAAACGGCCTCGAAACGTTATCTAACAGTAAAAGGTTGCGTACCAGGTAATTTACATTGTCAGCTCCAGAGATTCCCAATTCAAACAACTCCAGCAAAGTCAAACCATCCCCATCTCACCAGTAATCCTTACATGAGCATTCACCATCATCAAACTGATGAAACCTCACCCTATCTCTAACCACTATCCTCCTACCATATGCCTTCGATATCAACTTAATCACACTATGACAATCTCCACACACCCTTAAATTCTTTATCACATGTATCGCCTTCCCCTCCTCCGTGCTAATCAACCCATAAGCAATGGCCAACTTCTCGCTATGATGACACAATGCATTTTCCTTATCCTCCTCCTCCACATCATGCAAAACACAACTAACATCTTCAATGTACCCAAATTTTTTAATTCTAACTCCTATCTCCTCCACTTGCTCGTATATCTCCTTCCATCTCTCATGTTCCCTATCACCATTCAAAAACCTATGCACAACTCCATCAATCTCCAAATAACTGAACCCAGGCACTTTCCTAACATCGTTCTTCACCATCTCCCCTCTCACTTTTCCTACTTCTTCCCACCTTTCCTTCGCAGCATAAACATTTGATAAAAGAACATAGTCTCCACACCCATTTGAGCCCAGCTCACGTAGTTTAACCGAAACTTCCTCAGCCAACTCAACATCTCCATATGTTTTACATGCTCCTAACAAAGTTTGCCAGAGCACGACATCTGGCCCAACATTGCATGGTATCGACATCACCACATCATAGGCCTCTTTAAGTTTACCAGCCCGGCCCAAGAGGTCGACTACCGCACCATAGTGCTTGATCGTGGGGTCGACCTTCATGGACCTAAACACACCCATGCCTTCCTCAACTAGCCCTGCATGGTTGCACCCACACAAAACAGCTAAATATGTAACCTTGTCCGGCTCTACTTTGCCTTCTGTAACCATTTCGTAGTAGAGCTCTAGTGCACGTGCGCCATGGCCATGCATGGCGTAACCATTGAGTATCGCGTTCCATGATACGAGGGTCTTGTTGCTTATTTTTCTGAAGACTTCTTCTGCTTTTGTAACTAACCCGCACTTGGAGTACATGTCTACGACCGCATTGCAAACGCGTATGTCCATGTGAAGCCCATGCTTTTTTGCATAGTTCAAAACTTGTTCGCCTTTGATGGATGAGCCGAGCTGAGCGGATGCGGACAGGGCACCTACTATGGTGATGGAATTGATTGATGTTTCATCTTTTAGGAGGTTAAACATGGAGAGTGCATCATGGGGGCGGTTGCCGTTGGCAAAATTGATGATTAGAGAGTTCCAGGTTGCTATGTCCCTGAAAGGCATTTCTTCGAACACCTTCTCGGCGTCATCAAGGCTGCCTGATTTTGCATACGCATCGACTAAAGTGGTGGCGAGGATGACGTCGGAGAAAACGCCGTAGAGGAGTACGTGAGAGTGGAGTTGGACGGAGGGGGAAAGGGCGGAGACGGAGGCGCAGGATTTGAGGGTGAAGGAGAGGGAGAGAGCGTCGGGACGGGAAGGGGAGGGGAAGGAGGAGAACGAGTGCATCCGGGAGTAGAAAGAGAAGGCGCGAGAAGGGTAGGGAGAGACGGAGATGCCGCGGAGGATAGCGTTGAAGTCGTTGGTGACGGGGTGGTGGGTGGAGGAGAAGATCTGGACCGGGAAAGAAGGAGGGGTGGAGGTGGAGGTGGCGGCGAGATCGAGGAGCTTTGATCGGAGGTGAGGGTGGGTTTGGAGGAGGTTGGAGGTGATGAGGTGGGAGAGGATTTGTTTTTGCTTTGAGAAGGTGGTGCTTTTTTGGATTAGTGGCAGCAGGTGCGACATTTCTGTTGTGTGGGAAGGAGGAAGAAGCAGGAAGAGGTATTATACTTTAAACTTTAAAAAAGGCCAGTTTGAATTAGATAAACAAAATGATCAAATTTATTGCAAGTCCTTTCAAATTTTTAAATCTGAAATATTTTATTCACATGTTACCAGTTAAGCCTAGAAGAAAATATTGATATCGACAAAGTTGTAGGCTTTTTCAAGCTCAATGGTAGCCCATCCAAATATTATTTCCAAAAGCAATATGTTAATAATTTTAAATCAACCTTAATTCTCGTGCGTTAAGTTTCTTCCTCTTCAGTCTGTTTGACATATTCTTTTCCAATCAAATTTCCGATTTTTCTTTCCTCTTTCTCTTTTTATTGTGTTTTCAGGTGTTCATCTTCCTCTTTTTCGATCTCGAATTCGGTTTTCAAAATATCAATCTCGGCTAAGCTTTAGGTTTGAATTTGTGAATTTGTTCGTTTTTTTTTTCTTGTCATCGTCGCTGTAATTTTATTTGAAAAATTACAATCAAGTTCGCAGATTTGGTTCATATTTGATGATTAATAGCTTCTTTGGGCAGTAGTGCGCTGTTTGATTTTTTTTTTCTTCATTTATTGATGAAGAAATGTTTCTTTTTATCTTTGATTCGAATGATGTTTGGTTTTTTTTTTCCTTTGCATTTAGTTAAATGATTTACATTACATTCAATGAAATTGCATTGTTGTGTTTACTTTGTCCTATTTCAGTTTTTGTTTTTTAAGTATCAGTTTAAATTAAATTAAGAGTATGATTGATTTAAATTTGAGACTGTAGTTATAATCGTTTATACCAGAAATTGGCACAAACACCGAAATAAGATATGAAGAGATAAAATGAAGAATAGTAAATTAAAAGGTGGAAGAAACAAACACACACAATTTATATTGGTTTGGCGTTGAACGTCCACTTCATAATCCTCTTAATAATATAAGAAAATTGAAGTTACAATGGTGGAAACGATGAAAAACTCGAGTACAATGCTGTTACAAACAATAAAATGCAGTGGAGATGCCAAATGTCTTTTTTCGTAGCCGTTGGAGGCTATTTATAGGCTGGAGTCATGTTTGGTTCTACAGGGACACGTGAGGTCGATTTGAGACTGGTGGTGATAGCGGGCGCGGTCATCTCGTTGCTGGAGCACTTCTGCAAGGATATTTCTATCTGGATCAACTATGCCCGGGTCGACATAGCCGATCTGAATGTATGTCGATCCGGGGTAACTACTTCCATCAAGCCGGAGCTTGCACTTGATCCACCTAGTCGAGCCGAGGTAACTTCGACCCAAATTTTCGCCAAAGCTCTTGTTGGTCGAGCCGAGCTTGGGTCAAACCGGAGATAACGTCATATTGTGATTGTCTTGCTTGGTCTTGTTAGTGTATGAACATGCTTTTCTTGAGCCCAGAGCGCCATAACCATGAACACTTGCGTCTATGACAGCCTTGTCGAAAGGAGGTCAACACTTTATCCCTCTAAAGTATGCTGCGTCGCAGACGGGATGTGCTTTGAATAAGTTGAACCGTATCTCCTTGGGACGTCATCCAATCTTAAGAAAGTAGTGGCGAACAGTTGTGTTCTTTTGAGTAGTCATGACACTTAGATTCTTCCACTTTGTATAAATAGTTGATTATGTTCAACATTGTACTTAATGGTGTCTTTCGAGCCAAAGTATTTAACCGGAGTAGTTAAGATAAACAGGTAATGATTAAAATCTTGTCAAGTCAAGAAGTCAAACAATGCTGTCTTCTTGCGTAAGTCAAGCGCACGGTCAAGTCAGGCCGTCTGTCACATGCAAGTCAGTATATGGTATAATCTCCCAAGTCAGGAGATAGTATGAGGGTTTTCTCCCCACTTTTTTCACTTATTTATTATATATGTATGTGTGTGTGTATGTGTAGTGCCTCAGCTCGATCACCAAACCGAGCTTCTGATCGACATAGTCGATCCAAACTGTGTCAACAATCACATTGGACCGAGGCTTCCTATCACTTCGGAGAGGAGGCGAAGAGTCTTCCAGATTTTCTATAAGTAGCGGGTGCGCACTACTATTACCTTTTTACTCTTGTTGTTTACCATCCTGAACCAAGAATTTCACTGTACTATCCCCAAAACCCGAACTCGATTTAAATCTTGCTTCAATCCAAGATCCATCGTTACAATATTGAATTTGAATCATTCTAGGTGGGTTTCGATTGCTTTTGTTCGTAATTTCATATGTATTAAATCGCAAGTCCATGCCTTGTGTTATTGGACATGTCTTCGTCGCTGTTGGTGTCAGAGACATAACCGAAGGCGGTGCTGATGTCGTTGTGGCGTCGCGAGATAGTCAGAGTAATGTCTCCAGGAGGAGCAGTGTTGGATTAATGCTTGAAGATGCATCGACGGATTTGAGTTGTTGAGGAAGACAACGATATGTGCTGTGAAACTATCACGGGGAATCCACGGAGGCAGTAGGGAAGAAGGGTTGATTTGGTGCGCGGAAGAAAAGAGTTATGGCCTTAGCTCAATGTAGGGATATTGAACCAGAGATGGATGGGATCGGAGAAGACAAGAAGTAGTTGGAAGAAATTTCAGAGTTTCGAGTTGATAAAACTGTTAGTTGATCCGAGAATGGTCAGGCCGGAGGAGCTGGCATATATTCTAAGGGTTCCCAGATCGGTTAAGCTTATGTCGATCCGGGAATGTTGACCCGGACTTCACCGACTCGAATCTGATTGATCCCACCTTGAGACTTAACTCTGATGCTTCAACTAAATTTAACAAACCCCACAACCTAGAATGATAATGAATCAATCAGAACATCTGGACATTTAGGATAGAGTATATCAGAACCAACATACGAACTTGACTCTACATATGACTTTGGACTACCTGAGCACCAGAGCATTACTTCTCGCTAAAATACAATGTAGAACTAGTGACAAGTGAGATTCAGTGAGACGATTGAGAACAATGGTCTACCAAGTCGAATTGTCGCATACTTCCAATGCTCTGTTTATGTTATTATTCCAGTATTCTTTCACTACATGGATTGCACTAGTACACGCACAGGGGGTACTGGTTTTTCATTCTAACAAATGATATTTCTTGGGTAGCACAACGAAAATGTCTTGAAGATATTCCACCAGATTTTCTGAGGTAGAGAAAGAAAAGACTGGTCATCGTTCAACCTCATGATGAAGAGACAAGCACTTATAGAGAAGAAATTTCTTTAGAAGTGGAGGGAGGAGTTGGAGAAGAAGGAGCTTCTGGTATGTTTACTAGGGCTATCTTTTGGGATAACCCAACTGATTCTTAGCCCAACAGCATGGATGAAAGGAGGTTGAGAAGATTGTGCGAAAAGCATAAAATTCCTTGGTAGGATTTTAGGGTTCCAACTCAGGGCGAGACTGCCCATAACCCACCAGAAGGTTTCATGACCATAAGCTGACAAATATGTGCGGTTGGGTATATCCCTCTATTCAGTCCATTCATTGTCAATTTTCTCCACTACGTGAAGTTGGCGCCCATGCAGCTTCATCCTACAACATACCCCTATCTCTTCTCATTATATATTGTATACATGGAATATCTAGGCTAAGAGCTGATTTTTGATGATATCTTTTTTTCTATAACTTCAAACATCTATTTAGCACAACCCCTTCGTTTCTCTACTTCGAGTCTGCCCAGGGAAATAAAATCATCAAATATGGATTCAATAAATTAGGGGACATAAGACAGGAATGGTTCTATGTTTCTCTGTAAGAAGTTTGGGCCAGAAGATGGCTTCAATGCCTTAAGCGTCAAGTCTTGGCTTACTTTCTCAGCTTCACTGGAGAGTTTCTAACGCTTGTTACTCTTTGCAAGTAGCACCCAGCTAAGACCACCGGCTAAGTGTATTGCGATCACGTAGTCACTCTGTAGAACACTCCGGAGAACAGTCGAAGTTTCAAGAGTGCATTATCGATGAATTCTTACATCACTTCCATCTACTTGATTCCAGTCGGACTTTGGGAGTCGGTGGATCTTGAGCTCCAACTGGCGTGCCCCCAACAATCGTGCCCTTAGCAGTAGTGGGATCAGAGGGTGTCCCCCCAGTCGGAGAGCCAAAGGTTGCCAAGTCTAGGGCTCACACCTAAGTCAAGGACGTTGCCAAAGGGGCAGCTGCACCCAGGACCAATCAGAAGTCTCAGGGAGAAGCAAAAGATAAGTCGCCTGAGAAGATAGTCGAGGAAGGGTTAAGGTATTATCCTCCGAAAGAGTCAGCGGCGGAAAATTTTCCTCTTAGAACTCCATCTCCTTCCAAATCACCATATCACGGTGCCCAGCCTGAGGGTACCGAGTCACTATTTAGGGGTTTGGACGACTTTTCATTACCGAATGTCATCTACACATCATAGAATTTGGACCACACAACATTCGTTCCAAGATCCAAGGAAGAAACTACTCCAGTTAAGGCTGGAAAAACAACACCAGCAAGCCTGATCCGAGCTTGGGTCCATTGGGGGGATCATTAGGACACACACGACATGAGCATTGCACATCACAACATTTTTCTTCTATGTATGTCAAGTTCTAACTTGAGTCCTTTTCTCAAATTACACGTTCCATGACAAAAAGGAAAAAGTACCATCATTAATTTGGCGCTAGTCTTTCCAGGAGTGGTCCTGGCTATCAGAGCTCTTCATAGGAAAGATGGGGCCACAAATACTAAAAGAGGCAAAACCGTGAGTATCAAGAGAGGTGGAACAACAAGGACCGGGAGAGGTAGAATTGGGAGGACTGGGACAGCGAGAGGGAGGAGAGGGAGCGCGCTCGAAAGAGGGAGTGTGAGAGAGAAATGTGCCATCATGGCTTCGCTTCCCGTTCCCACGCAAATCCTCTCGAGCACATGATAAGACAACAAGCGAGCACGCCTAAACCAAAGGCTTATCTCAGCATAAGCCTTTAACCGAGCCACCTCAGCAATCTAAACCTGCGACACCCAAGGGTCTGGGGCCCGTCGTCCCCGGTGGACGGAAAGATAAAGAACCTCTGCTTGCAATTCCTCCAGGGCAGTAGATGACTCTCGAACAAAGAAAGGAGGAGTTGGAGAAAGTCTTCCTATAGCATTGCTTCTCTTGGGTGATATTTTTTCCCAATCTACAACCAACCTTAGAGTCATTCGATGACAGATTCAGAGAAGATGCCAATCTCATTATTGCCCAAAATCGAAAGATGGTGACATATTTGAGGCGATTATCAGGGGTTTAGAGCTTGATATTGACAACATGAACCAAGAGTGGGATTGCGACAAAAGTTCCCTCGAGCACACGAACAAAGATGTACTTAGCAGATTGTGAAACCCAGCTCACAGCCGTGAAAAATTCGCTTGAGAAGACTAAGGATGGTCTCGACAGTACTTGAGCGAGATTTGACACCGAACTCAACCTGTGGTTACTTAAAACCAAGTAAGTGGAAGATGAGATGAAGCTAATTGAGAAGGAGAGTATATTTGTTAAGGCCAAGATGAAGTGCTGAAAAAGGAGAAGGAGAAGCTACTCCAAGACAATGCATCGCTTAAGGCCTAGCTGGTCGCCTCCGAAGAAGCTAGGAAGAAAGCCGAGGAGAATGCTAGTTCTTCTCTTGAATCTGCCATGAACTCCCAAGTCCAACATGATATAGAAATCCAAGAGCTCAAGGCCAAAGTAGCCGAGGTAGAGAAGATGGAGGACGAATTTGGTACTCATGTGCTGACATTTTACGTCCATGTTTTCAGGTATCGGGACTTGTCATGGGTTGTAAATTACCCACAGACTCAAAGGACATTTAGGATGAATTTTTGGAGGAGAGAGAAGGGCTTCTGCGGATGGTGTGGTGGACGAGGAGGAGCTTAGGACCTGATTATTGCAGAGCGATGAATCTAAAGTTCTTTTTGAAGGCATGCAACTTCTTAAGGAGGAGGAAGATGCAGAGCTGCTTCGACTCAAAGGAAAGTCAATCATCAAGGGGGAACCCAGCATGAGCAAAGATGATGCAGCTTCTATGCAATCAACTCGTTATCCTACTATGCCGCAAATCCATTTGCCTCAGAAATAGTCGTTACGCCCCCTCCAGCTCAAGTTTTAGATACAATCGAGGAGTACAATCTTGATGATCTGGGACTTGCCCCGCAAAATCCTTTTACTCCTATTCCAAAAGTCAAGACTCTCGCAACTCCCGAAGATGCTTCGGCTACGGGTATTTCTCTTCTTTCTCCTTAATTTTAAAAAGTTATTATGGCGTGTCGCCTAGCATTTGGGCTTCCATTCGGGTGGCTAGTTATTCCATAAGGACTGATTATTGCTCTTCCTGCTTTAGGTACACCTCTAGGCAAGACCATTACCAAATCAGAAGCGAAAGAAGCTGAGGAGCTTCAAGTTTCCATTGGCGATGTTGCGACCAAGGAGGTAGGCATGATTGACGCGCTCAAAAACTTGGATGGAAAGGAGACTCCTGCCAAAGGCAACGATGATGTCATATATATATTGGTAAATCTGGGAGGACCGATGCTTTGAGCATGGAAGAAATAAAGGCACAACGAGAAAGGAAGCTTGTTGAGCTCAAATTCAAGTCAATCTCCGGGCGTATATCCACTGATCTGTTGCAAATCATTCCTGCTCCAAGCGCCACTGTGACATCCGAGCAAGTCACGTCTCCTACCCGGGATAAGTGCAAGAAGAAGAAACATGACAAGTCCACAGCAGGGGCTGACGAGTCATCCACCAAGAAATATTAGAAGTGGGTCCTTATGGAGGCAAATCTGGAGAAATTGATGAAGAAGAATCCCAAGATAGATGATAAGCTATCAAAAGATTAGCAGACTCCTTTTTTATGTTGTTGTCTTTTTGGTAGGCCTACTATGTTGTGTTAGTGTGGCCTCGCATTTTTAACTTACTATTGTACAAACATGAATTATCAATAAAGTATTTCTTTTATTTTCAAGTTTGTGTCGCTTTCCATTCATTGACTTGCGACTTAATTTTTTTCATTAATTTAAGTTTAAGTCATAAGCAAGTGTTAACTGTTAATCTATCTCGCTTAAGAACTTAACTCATAAATCATCTCGCTTATAATGATTAAGTGTTGTAGTACGAAGGTATAGTGTATATGCCCCCAATAAAATTTGAATCATGGCCGAGTTAGGGGCATGTTCAGAGTTAATTTATAAATTTGTGCCCGTACCCCCAGCGTTAGTGGGTTTTGAGCTAAGCTTATCGGACGTTTGGCCCATAAATCTGTATACTCTCTCATCGTAGACTCGGGTTAGAGTTACAGGATAAGCGGTATTAGGTCGTGGTGCACCGATCATGCTAGCACATATGTTTCATGCTAGTTCCCAAGTCGCGAGATTAAGAATTAGTTGTGCGAATGGTCGTTGTCGCGTTCATCTTAGTATCATTCCCACACTTTTGTATTTAAAGCATGGGTCGCCATATTAGGAGTTGGGATCAAGCTCGAATATTGTTAACTTGTATCTTACTAGTTGCGGAATGGAGTAAGCTCATAGAAATGTGGGCAATTGAACGTCATTATGGAAATAGTCGTTCATTTCATTCGATTTTTGGCACAGGCCAGTTGAATCATAGTACTTAGCCAAATTATCAGACATAGTCATACAGCATGGGAAAAAGCTTTTATTTATAACACAATTAGCGAATCACACCTTATTACATAGTTGGAAAATGAAATTATAATTACAAAATTGAAGAAATAAAAGCTTAAGTCAAATAATGCCATAGATGTTGGGCATTCCATCTCATAGAAGCCGACCGCCATCAACGTTCGTTAACCTGAAAGCTCCGTTATCAAGCCTCTGTTGAATGACGTAGGGTCCTTTCCATTTTGGTCCCATATGGACAGGCCCAGGAAGACATGCTTCAGAACGAGGTCGCCAAGCTCAAAGGTTCTAGGTCGAACCTTCTTATTGAAGTATCGGGCGACCCAATGACTATGCACCAAAACACGCAAGTCAGATTCTTCTCTTTTCTTGTCAATCATGTCAAATGATTCAAGAAGAAGCACCTTATTGATTAGAAAATCATAATATGTCATTCTGTGAGAGAGGATTTTAGGCTCTACTGGGATAACTGCTGTGGAGCCATAGGACAACCCAAATGGAGTTTGGCCAGTCACTAAATTGTGAGTAGTCTGATATGCCCAAAGGGCCAGAGGCAGATCATTAAGCCACTTGGAATTAGCCTGTTCCAATCGCTTATTGAGAATGAACTTGATGATTTTATTCATAACTTCCACTTGTCTATTTGACTGCGGGTGTACAACTGCGGTATACCTCTTCTCGATGTGATGATGTCGACAAAAATCTTTAAACTCCTGCTATCGAACTGGGTCTCGTTATTGGTTATTAAGTCTTGGAAACCCCAAATCGACATATGATGTTTTTGACGATGAAGTTGATAACGCGCTTCATCGAGACTGTGGTCAGTGGTTCAGCTTCGGCCCACTTCGTAAAGTAGTCAACTGCCACGATAGCGTGCTTCACTCCACCCTTTGAGATCGAAAGGCTACCAATAATATCTATTCCCCACACTACAAAAGGCCAAGGACTAACCATCTGAGTGAGTTCAGTTGGTGGAGCTCTGGAAATCTTCGCAAACCGCTGGCTTCTGTCAAAGCATCATGAATAATCAGTCGCATCTCGGTTCATGGTAAGCCAGAAGTAGTCATACCTAAGTATCTTATTTGCTAAAGTTTACCACCTCGGTATAATCACCATACTCGCCTTCATGCACCTCTCGTAATACGCATTTAGCGTCGTCATTGGCTATACGCCGGAGCAAAGGAACTAAGAAGCCTTTCTGATACAAAGTGTCTTTCTGGATGATGTATCTCGAAGCTTTACGTACGATAACACGCCTTTCATTCTTTTTCTCAGGAAGGTACCATTCATTAGAAAGTTTTTGATAGGAGTCATCTATGATTCTATTTCAGACTCGATATCCGGTGGCTCATCAATTTCCATCTGATCGATGTTGGGCATTATCAACATCTCTATCGGGATCGACTATGTCCGCACTAGATTGTCTGAACTGGCCAACTTTTCTGAATAGTCAGTTTTCTCATTTTGCTCTCCCGGGATGTATGATATATTATAGTAGTCAAACCAATCTAATTGCTCTTCCACCAAGTTGAGATAGAAGGCAAGACGTACCCCCTTTGTCTGGAATTCCCTCCTAACTTGAAATACAACCCGTGAGTCACAAAATGTCAATTGCTTTTACTCTCAGTTCTTTTGCGAGTTTCATCCCAGCAATCGGTGCTTCATAATTGGCTTCATTATTGGTAGTTGGAATTCGCAGCCTTAGTGCGTAGCAGATGAACGTACCTTAGGAGTTAATAAAACAACTCTAATGCCAAAACGTTGATCGTTTCGCGCTCCATCAGTGTACAACTTCCAAATGATGGTTGCCAGATCACACTTTACTTCATCATCATCACTGGGAGCTATAAAATCCACCAATGTTTGTCCCTGGATCATTCGTCGAGGGATGAATACAATATCAAACCGACTTAGTTCAATATTCCATTTGAGTAACCTTCTAGACGCCCCAGGTCACTGAAGGACCTATCGTAGCGGTTGGTCATACACACTCTAATAGGGTGAGCTTGTGTAACAACCCGAAAAATCAGAACCAATTTAATATTTTTATTTTGGCAATTTTAATGAATTTTGAATATTTAAAATGATTTATTTTAAATAATAATGACGAGAAATTTATTTTGAATAGAATTAGAACGTATATATTTATTTGAATCGTCGTTAGAATATAAATATTTATTTTAATTATAAAAGGAATTAGAAATGGCGCGGTAGTTTGAAAATTCTATTTCAAGTTTCAAATGAATGTACATGATTCAAAATAAACCGGATTTTAGTGAAACCAAAAATATTATAATCTATTTGAAAATATCTTTTCAACGAATCCGAAAAATCCAAATTTCATAGTGAGAATAAAAAGTTATTCCCAGTTGAAAATTCAGAATAGTTGCTATGGAAATATAGCCCTTAAAAATAGCGATTTTGCAAACGACCTACGTTTTTGACAAAACCACTTTTGTTGGATCTGAGATGTCAAGTTATTGCTAGATTCCAATTTTCATAATTTTTGAAATCAATATGTGAGCGTGGTGAAAGAAAACGTGTTTGGTTAATTTCAGTCAATTTGGATCGACCAGAAAATGACCATTTTTCAAACGGTCTTCAAATTCGACGAAATTAGTTTTGTTAGGACCGTATCGTCAATACGAAGCTAGATATAATTTTTCTGTAATTTTTAGAATCAGTATGTGGTTCCAGTAAATTAAAATGTACGTTCAAATCCATATTTGAATGTTCTATATTTTAATTTGAAGAAAAACCGACTGAAACAGTCGAATAGGGTTACGAAACATATTCCACTGTGTCCGGAATGGGGGGTATTTAGCTAGGGACGATAGTCGTTGGATTTGAATTGGAGTTCGTTAGGAAAAACTAATAATTTTGGAATTATAAATAGCACGGGCCAATCAGAATTTTTATAAAAAAAAGCATCACTTATCTCTCTCTCCGTAAAGCTCTAGGCGACGACGGAAAGGGCTCTTTCCTTCCCGACCAAACTCTGGCCAAACCAAGCCGAATTAGCTTCCACCCCAGTTGGGAATTTTGTAGATCTCGATCTCCTCTTCAAATCTATACCAAGTTTATAATTTTTCGTTGTGTATTTTCTCCGAATCACCTCCTCGAAGTCATGCATTTCAGGCCACCGCCACCACTTCACCAGGCCATCGCACCTGACCACACCCACCTCGATTTGCGCGCCTCTCGGAGGCCTTCGACGTGGCGTTGGCCGATCATCCTCTGGCTTCACGGATTCGACGAAAAATCCAAACCTAGTTTGGAACGAAAAGGAAAGGTATACGGTTGAAATTATTTAAACTTTTTATGGCACTTTAAAGCGCTACGAATTATGATTTCACTATAAAAAACATATCTTTTTGCTATGTGGTCGAAATCCAGCGAAACAAGAGACACCGGGACCGTGAGGACGTCTTCTATATTCTAGGAGAGTCCAGGGAATTTTTAGAGCTCGCTACAATTTTTGGCAAAGTGAAAAATAATGTGAGATTTCTAAATTCAATTAAATTTAGAAATAAAATATATTAGGTTGTAGACGGAGTTTAGAAACTCCCAACACTGTCGTCCATAGACCATGGACGACTTGTTTGATTGTATGTGTGATGTGAAATTGTTGGTGTTTGTGATGTGGAATAAAATATACAGGTATTGAATAAAATAATTTATCGTTAAAAATATAATTTTTAACGTGTATATAAATAAATTAAATATTCATTTACAATTCAGACGATTTGTTTATGTACACCCATTTGACTGATATGGATTAGGACGATAAAATTTTACACATCGCCCAACTGCACAAATAAAACCTGTGTTTGATTGTTTGAAACCCCACACGGGTGTTGGGATGATATTTGACGTACACTAATCCCAATTGTTTAGTTGTATGTCGATCGATTGGTTGACATTCTGTTGTAAGCGTTAAATATTTATATTTAATGCTTATACAGTGTAGAACGCACTCTGGTTGACGGATGATTATTTATCACTGTTATTGTATACATGTGTTGTATGAAAACCGTATAATGACATTATATGGTAATTGGTTGTGTCTGATTCTAGTTCAGAAATAATGAATATTTTAAAATAATAATATTCAGTAAAAGATCAAAATCTGTTTTTGATGTCCGATTTGGGATGGACCCGAATATATTTAAATACATAAAGCCATGTTGATTTGATATGCGCCATTTTGACGTAAACGGTATTTATATCGATTTTATTCATTTTTATAATGAATATCGAAAAGAGATTTCAAAATCTAACGTTTTGAAAATATTATCATTTATATATTGATGATATGGAATATTCAATTTTTATTTGAAATTGAATATGAAGTTGAAATCGTTCTGAAAACGAACTTAAAACGATTTATAAAATACGTTTTAAATGGAAATCGATGAAATATATATATAATATATATATATATAATATATATATATTATATATATAATGGCCGGAATAGAACGCGCCACGCTGCGGCAGTTCGTGAATTTCGACTATTGACTTCGAAGGACATTACGGGAGATCCAACTGTCGGATTCTCCTAAACCCAGAACCGTTGGGTTCGTATCGAAAAGAGCTTTCAAACGAATACAAGAGATTTGAAATCTAACGGTGGGATTTGGAATCATGTCCAAATCAAATTTGGAAAAGGTCGCTGTAAGTGCAGTTCGATGATCGTTTATGGAAATTGACCGTATGGGCCTTGATAAAATTATTAAAAATATTAATAATTTATGTAAAATCATAATAAATTATTTGGAAAGAATTGGGCTGAAAAATTCCCTATTTGAAAAGATAAAAGTATATTTTTATCAAAATGAACTAGTTATGAACTAGAATTATAATCCAATATTTTTAAATAAATAAATTGGATTTGAAATGGTTTTAAAAATAACTAGAGTTTCCAATATATGAATTGTAATGGATTTGAATCGAAATTATCTTCGGAATATTTCAATATTGAATTCCGTGATTATATGGATATTGTGGAGGAATTTGGAAGATATATATATCGTTATTCGAGTATGATATTTGTTGGTTTCAGAATTTGATATTGAATATAAGCCGATATATTTTCTATTCAGAGCCTTGTATTTAATATCAAATTGGATTTTGGGTTTGTCGTGAATGGTATCTTTAATAATACCGTTCTTAAACCCAATAGAGTTAAGAAGATTAGAATCTGACTGGAGATTAGCTAAGTTGAACGGTTTCCTGGGTATTGATCTAATGTTGGTTTCGGCCTTCGGGGTTAATACTTAAGGAATTGTTCTCTTACTAATTTACGGTTAAAGACTGATGGGATTTTGGGTTTGTCGTGAATTGTGTTATAAATGGCACTGTACTTAAACCTAGTGTGAAAAGAATAAATCTTTTAATTAAGATTTAAAGAAGAATTACCAATTAATTAACATTTAATTGGATCTGAAAATAGAATGTGAATTGGGTTTATTATGAACTGTGTTTTAACGGCATTCGTTCTTTAACCCGATTTACAGTGAAATGTGATTTGTAATTTATAAATCTTTTTCTTAAGATTTAACGGGGATTTTCCAAAGTAAATTTTTCCAATTTAGTATATTAAATTGGAATTGAATGGAATTCGATTTGATAATAATCGAAGTGAACTTCTATGGAGGAAGACTGTTAATACATATGGAATTTAAAAGGTTTTGCCGTTACTCCATTTATATTATTAGTCGGATGCGGAAATTGATATCGATTATATATTGATTTGTTTTTCCATGAAGATTCCATAATTAATGGAATGTGATTTGGGTTTATCGTTAACTGTGTTTTAAATGACGTTAGTTCTTTAACCCAGTTAAAGGCAGGATTACATGTTTGTCATTGTATTTCGAACTATCTGGTTGATCTCTGCTAAATGTATATCTGTTTGGTGGCGGAGAATTTATTCTCTTGCTTAACACCCTTCTCTGATACGTACGAGCTCAGAGGTTATATATAGGCAGAAATCAATAGTATGGTGCAGATTTCCGATGCGGTATGTTTGATTTTCCAAAGTTGAATAATCATTAATATTGATTTTTCATAAGATTAAAACTAAGTGGAGTTTTAATGAATCTATAATTAGATTGAAATATGAATTGATAATTTAAATTATCAAGTTTGGGAAATGATCGAGAATGGAGTATCGCCAGTTTTGCTCCTAGCGATGGTTAAATCTTTAATTAGATTTGAACTGGAAATGGTAATTAAATTTACCGATAATACCGTGGTGTTAGTTATGGGGTAATACCAGCTTTACTCCACGGGATGAATAGGTTGGGATTGGGGAATTAAATAAATGGTTACTTCGGTAAGGTGCGTTAATCCCAACTAGTTTGGAAAACCTTAATATGGTTTGAATTGATATCTAAAGGGAGATTAAAGAATAAATTAAAAGAATTTATCTTTGATAAAATTAATGGGAACAAATCCCTAAAGATGCGAATATTTGAATAAAAGAATATTCTGGATTGGAATAAGGCATATGTTGTGTTTGTGTAGCACTTGTTTATTTTATACGCAAGTTACTCGGAAAGGCCGGGTTTATACCCGTTCTGAACAACTGTTTCGGCGATAAGTCGACAATAAAGACGGTGGTTGAAGACCGGAGGTCTTCACATCGTTTGGATGATTACTGATGTCTTGATTGGGCAGTACACCCAAGACGAGGTAATAAGCGGTGATCGTCCGGACGTACTTGGAGATCGACGGATATGCGAGGGCCTCTCTCCTGTATTAGACATACGGGGCGAGGAAAAAGGTGCCTCCGGTTTCGTTCAGACCCAGAACGAAATTGTAAATGCAATGTGTGTCTGACATTGGATTTAATTCTATGTTGATTTATTTCTATTAAATATACATCTGTTTGGCGTTGGAGAATTTATTCTCTTGCTTAACGACCTTCTCTGAGACGTACGAGCTCAGAGGTTATATATCGATAGATATCAGTCGCATGGCATGGATTGCCTGTGTGGCATGCTAAGATGCAGTGATCAAGGCTTTTTGTTAAAAAGCAGAGTCCTGTGGTTGATGATCAAAGCATCGCTTTAATATAGCGCCGCTATGTGTATAGCATTAATTCGCGAGCCTCACACCTCGGTATGAGTAAAAAACGGGATCGTGACTGCAGGGAGTGCACGGCATTTCTGTCTAGCTATGGGTGGTGTCAGCGTTTTACAAGCCCTGACATTTATATTATTTTTACCTATGTGGTTGTTGGAATGCGAGGCGCCTCGGATATATGGTCTCTACGGATCCGATGGATGGGTCTGATAGGACCGAGAAACGTGTGTTTAGGAATAACTAATCCACTAACGTAAGTGTAGACCGGCCCTGAAGATCCAGGGGTTACCCAGAGTGTGTAATCCTGAGACATCTGCTAGAGTGTCTTGAAGCGGAGAGGAGCCATCCCTGGCCTCGACTCATAACGGAAATCCAATTTCCAATACGTGACATTTCGGTTTTATTTGTAGAGCCTAGTATGGCGACATAGTGGGATGGGGCACTATGCCGTCTATGATTGATACATTTATATTTGAAGTTGTTTTATACACTTTACACTATAATAGTATCAAAATGATTTTTTTTAAACGTACCAAGCAAGTTTGGCTATTATAAGGTAAAACTCTATCTTCCGGCTTGCGTTGCATTGTGTGATGGGACATGAGTCTTATAATAGCTTCATTTTTTAAAAAGCACTGCGCTGTTTGTTTTACGCACTGGTATTCTTGGGAGGAAACCCATTCCGTGTTATACGACGTGGTCCCTTGATTTACTCCATTTTAAAGCAGTGGCGGACCTAGCTATTTGATTGAGCTAGGGCTAAATTTGTCCCACATTGTAAGAACTGTTAATGGTTTCCTACATATATATCAACACCTACTAACTTGCCACAAAACAAGCAAAAATGGCTTCAGTAGAAAGGCAGCAGGGGCAAGCTTCCCTACACAGCTGGGGCAGAGTACAAATGGAAAGCTTATTTTGCTAGAAAAAAATTTCTCAGCTTGGGCCTTTGCCCTAGCTCAGCAGACACTGCGTCCGCTCCTATTTCAAAGTAAATTTTTCAATAACTGTTTTAGTTCTCACACCAGTCACATGACTGACCTGAAGTTTATTGTTTTAACCTAAACTCTGGGTGCCCCTATTTTCCACACGGGCAGCTAGTAGTTTTGGTTTTGCAGATTTATTCTAACAGGATCCTGGTTTACTGCTGGAATTATACTCGGAAAGCTCTGTATCCGTGTATTTCTTTCAGTTGTGTTTGTATTATTTTTCCGCTGCTATGTATTTAAATGTAATTTGTAAATCTCTGATATTTATGAAATGTATTTTATTCGTCATACTCTGTATATTCTTGCATTCTGATGGAATTGTTGTAATAAACAATGAAATGTTCTTCTGTTTGTGTCCCGATGTGGCTTGTTCTTAACTCAATCCAGGCTTTCCTTTACGGGAAGGTTCGGGTCGTTACAGTTGGTATTAGAGCTTTGGTTTACAGAGCTCAAGAACATGACACATTAGAACCAAACGAAAGAATTCATCAGAGATTGGATTAGTAATATCCAATGAGAATGACTCGTTAGAGATAGGATCAGTAGTATCCTAGAACGAGTGTGAAGAGTGTTATTTTTAAAATAAAAATGAAAACAAACTTTGTTTTGAAAATTTAAAACCCTATAATACATATTTGAATATTGTATTTATATCAAATTTGGACAATCCAATATATAAAGATTTTTCATATACGCCTTGCAAACGTGTATTCGAAGTTTTAATATACTGGATAGATATAGAATCACACTCTAGTCATCTGGGCATGATTCTGATGATGAAGTATACCATCACCAGTAATCATGTTCGAGTTTCAAAAGTGGGATATCTATATATTCGAATTGACTGGTGTGAGAACCAAAACTAGATAAGGCTTATTATTGTGAATTAGCATCAAAAATATGATTTTTGAATAATTATATCTAAGTTGTATGATTGAAAAGTAAACCAACTAATTGATTGCTGGTTGTGTTGTATGATTATTGGTTTGATTAATTAAAATTTTGAACCATTAGCCAAATCGAATTAAAATCTTAAAAGGATAAAATTAACATTTTTATCATGTATACGAAGTGCTAAAAATAGCTATGTGGTGAAATAGATGTTGGTTCGCTAAAAAAATTATTTTTAGCTTAGATGTGCATATATACACACATTGTTAAATAGGTAAATGGATTTGCTGTTGAGTAAAGAATTTATTTGCGTGCTCGACAAATAGGTAAACCTTAATGAGTTGGATGCGCAATTTTATTTGTTACACAAACTACTGTGAATGTCATTGAATGCAAAGTGCTGGTTGTTCTGTGTGAGATTATAAACGTCGCCGTAGGATAGTAACAATTAGTTTTTAACTACACTACATGGCATAATGCGTGAAGATAGCATACTCTATCATATACCACATAAGCATTTGGAGCTTATGTGACGAGGTTAAAGATTTACCATACAAGCGAGAGGTTTGTATAGCGATGACTATATTTCAGGTTGAACCGAAGACTGATATGGACTATATAAACTATAACTATAAAATTGCCAGATTAATAAAAACCACACACGGGTCTGGAGTTGACAATAATCACGTCTCTCTACTTACTAAGGCACAAAAACTATTTATAGGGTGACGAGAATTTATTCTCTGGAGTTATGATCTATACACACTCCCCTATGGACACCGGAATATATCATTATAAATATGTGCGCTTTTTAGGATTTATTGGGTGCCTAATATGACCCAATAAATTTCCAAACCCTTCCCCGTACAAAGGAGGTTATGGCGAAATTTTTCGAAAATTTAGGGAGTCAGCCAAATTTTTGAGAAATTTGAAAATTCTTAGAAACTGAAAAGTTGAAGAATGAACACCAAACTAGTAGTTGAGTTGACTAGTAAAACAACTTTCGGCTCCGTTCCTTTTCGAGGACGAAAAGATTTTAAGTGGGGGAGATTGTAACAACCCGGAAAATCAAAACCAATTTAATATTTTTATTTTGGCAATTTTAATGAATTTTGAATATTTAAAATGAATTTATTTTAAATAATAAAAGGAATTAGAAATATTTAAAATGATTTATTTTAAATAATAAAAGCAATTTTAATGAATTTTGAATCGTCGTTAGAATATAAAGATTTATTTTAATTATAAAAGGAATTAGAAATGGCGCGGTAGTTTGAAAATTCGATTTCAAATTTCAAATGAACGTATATGATTCAAAATAAACCGAATTTTAGTGAAACCAAAAATATTAGAATCTATTTGAAAATGTCTTTTCAACGAATCCGAAAAATCCAAATTTCATAGCGGGAATAAAAATGTAACACCCCACACCCGCTAAGGTCACTCACTAAGGGAATGCCTTAACTTCGGTGGAGTATTTTAAGTGAATATAGAACAGAAAAATTACAACAAGACAGATATAAATACTTGAAAATCTAAAACATCATTTCATTGCAGCAGAAGGTAAACATGTTTAGTTACAACACCATAAAGAGTCAAGTACTAAATATCCATCCTGATAAAAACATAAGTACATAATCCCACTACATAAACAATAGCCATAAATGGAAAGATAAGCTGGGCTTTACATCACGGTCCAAGCTCCAGAAGATAGATAAAGAAATCTAATCAAAGCCCACTAGTGCTAGGCCCAACCTGAGGACCTGAGGGGGAAAAAGTTAAAAACAACGGGGTCAGACATAAATCTGAGTGAGCCCTATAACTTTAACAACACAATCATTAAAGTAATTAGGGTATGATGTAAACTTGGTACGGGATGACTGGGGATAAATGACTACTCTAAGTAGCCCACTAGACATAGGATGAACTAAGATAACGGTAAAGACGCATCTACCCACCCAAGGGTAATTACTAACTGCACCACACCAGTCATTCTTACTTAAAGGTTGATCCCACCTAAGGACTTAGAAGATTTACCCAGTAGTTTCGTGTACCCCTAGCTGACTACATAGGTGTCGTCTGCCCCTATCTCCACTAGGTGTACCCACTACTCCCCAAGCGATCGGCTCCCTACCGTAGATACCCGTGCTGGCCCCACAGTGGGGTGTATCACTCCCCAAAGTGGCAACCCGATACAACAAATGGTGCACGGCTTATACCTACACGATGCAACAACGTCTTACCTACCAGCCCAGGTCCACACACGCATATGAAACCCGTTGGACTTGCATTGCCACCGCTAACCCGTTTTGGCCTCTTATAATCAAGCCCAGTACGTGTGTCCCGTCCTCGACATGGGTCGAGCCCAATAAGATACATATGGGTTACTAGTTGAAATGGGCCCCCACAAGCTACCACCTAAGCTTGTCTCTTTATCTAGTGCATCCCACTTAACCCTTTAATCATGTTTAAATTACATGTTTCCACTTGGTTAAGTATTCTAATCGTATTTTCTATTGCCACCCAAGGCAACCCACTAGATTTCCACATGCCACCCAAGGCACTTACTTGATTTCCACATGCCACCCAAGGCACCCACTTAACCCCTCATGCCCACTACATGCTTATCTGGTTAAGTGTTTCTTAATTGATTAAGAACGTAACCGTTGTAAAGACCTCTCACATTAGACTATCTTTTATGGCAGCTGGATTTGCCGGTTGGGTCCGGGCAGCCTTACGCCATAACCGAGTCTAACCTCGTGTCTATACACTTGTCACGCATTTAGTTTGTGCCTAAGACCTCTCACATTGGGCCAATCATTTGTAGCCGCTGGATTTGCCGGTCGGTTCCGGGCAGTCTTACGCTACAAAAGGGTCCAACCTCGTGTCTTAGTCGATTAATTACACCTAATTAATCACCCCCATATTTCGAATTAATTTTCCCTAATTAATTCCAATTTTAACGATGTACATAATTGACTCAATTATGTCCATCACTTTATGGTATGCATAATCATATCAACATCACACCATTTCATTAACATGTATATTAACCCCATCGTTCCCCACGTAATTCGCTAACATGACATAAAAGGGAAGTTTCATCACAAATACAATGGGTTCAACTTGCATAACATTAGCATCAACATGGGTTTTAAAGGTGTCAGCATGCATATAGCATCAACCGAACTAGCATAAATAATCAACCCAAACTTGCATGAATCACATATGTCATAAAGAGGTTAACTTGCATAAGTTATTTATGTCATATAAAAGGGTAAACTTGCATATGTATGTATGACATACAAAGGGGTTAACTTGCATATGTATGCATATCATACAAAGGTGTAAACTTGCACATGTTACTTGCATATAATCAAACACCATACTTGCATAACATGTCATATGTGAACTTGCATATAATCATACACCAAACTTGCATACAAATCATATATGAACTTGCATATAATCATACACCAAACTTGCATAATCATGGTGTCATAATGGATCAATGTTTATCATAGTTATTTGCATAACTAGCATCATGAACACATAGCATATGACTTGCATAACTTGCATAACATCATGATCACTTAGCATATGACTTACATAACTTGCATAACATCATGAACACTTAGCATATGACTTGCATAACTTGCATAACATTGTGATCACATAGCATATGACTTGCATAACTTGCATAACATCATGAACACTTAGCCTATAACTTGCATAACATCATTAACACATAGCATATAACTTGCATAACATGCATAACATCATTAACACATAGCATATAACTTGCATAACATGCATAACATCATTAACACATAGCATATAACTTGCATAACTTGCATTGATCCACATTCATAGCCATAACCTCATTATATCCTATCATAATCATTTCAACAATTGGTCATTAAGGCTATAGAAACTCACAACTTGTTGATTAGCACTCCTAAGAAGAAGATTAAGTTGCTAGAATTGATTAAAAGTTGATTTGAGAAGCTATCTTCCTCTTTAATTTGATGGAGGCTCCTTCAAGTTGCATTTTGATGGCATAACGGTGTTATATCTATTTTTAGTATGAATTAGGGTAGTCTTAGGGTGTATTTATAGAGTAGTTAGGTGTTTTAGGCCATTAGATTAACCCTAAATCAGATTAGAGCCGTCAGATCTCGTCCTAGCCACCAAAACACAGCCTAAAGGCCAAACTGGTGCACCTAGGTCACCTGGGCTCGACCAGGGAGGCCGACCCCCAGGTCGACACTAGGGTCGACACCCTAGTCGACCTGGTGGATAGGTCGACACCCCTGTCGACCCCCAGGTCGACTCCCTGGGTCTGGCGGGAATTTTTCCCTCCTCTTCTGAAATGTGAAATTTCTGTTTTTAAATCTGTTTTGAATTTCCGAAAACTTCTTCGGGCCTTTACTGGGTCATACGGGCTCTGATTTTCGAAAACTCGGACTCTATTTCACGTATTTTTCCGAGACGAACGCAATGGCATAGCCCGTTTCCCCTGATTCAGATTTTAAAATTTAATTCCGCCCTGTTTTATATTATAGCAGGTTATTCATCATACGGGGTGTTACATTCTCCCCTACTTAAAAGATTTCGTCCCTGAAATCTCTAAGTCAAGAAGAACGTATCCTACCTACCAAACAACCATCTACTCAAAGCATCAACCACTGGCATCCATTGTCCTTAGAGTTTCTAATGCTGTATGAACATATGCAAAGAGTGTGTGTATATGTTCCCTGTCTAATGCAAAATCAGGCGGTCTACTGATTTAGTTGACCTCCTTAATGCAAACCATGATAGTGCCATGCATCCAATATGTATGCGAAAGAACCCTATCGACACATACTATTTCTACATGAGTGCACAACCATTCACTAAAATGCATCATCCATATGATAGCACAACCATTATACATCCATTAATATAACTACCTACACACAATTTTATGCAATATGCAATATGAAGTGACTGAGCCGATCTAGTGCCTAAAGTGTGTGTATATGCGTCCACGAGCAACCACTTGCATCCACACGCATCCATCAAACATAACATGTCTCAAACACATGTTTCAACCATAGGTTTACCCTATCTAAAGGTCAAAGATACTAATGAGAGGACATACTAAAGATAAGATAAGTACTAGGCAAACGATAAAGGAGAAGTTAAAAGACATACCCTCAAAAAGGAATGGGTATAGTGAACGCATCTTCGCTTCTGTCTCCCAAGTAGCATTGCTCTCGTCCTCTCCCCATTGCACTTTGACTAGTTGCACCTCTCTATTTCTCAACTTCCTAATCTCTGACCCAAGGATGCGGGTAGGAGCTCGTCGAATAGTCGCATCACGCTCCACCTCCACTTATCTGAGCAAGCTCGGCTCTACCACCTCTGCGGTCTCATGTAGGCACTTCCTCAAATGTGACACATGGAATACGTCATGTACCCCACTAAGTCTCTCGGGTAAATCCACTCTATATGCCATCCGTCCAATCCTTTCCTTAATAGGAAACGGTCCTACAAATCTTGGAGCTAACTTCCCAACGGACCCAAAGCGGACAACATTCCGTAATAGAGATACTTTGACAAAGACCATGTCCCCAACATCAAACTCCAGATCCGTCCTCCTCTTATCCGCGTAAGATTTCTGTCTGTCTTGCGCTGCTTTCATCCTTCTTCGAATCAAATCCTAACCATATCAGGCCCAAGCAAGATCTTATCCGTAGATTCCCACCAACATGTAGGTGATCGACAAGGCCTTCCATAAAGAGCTTCAAAAGGAGCCATACCAATACTGGACTGAAAGCTGTTATTATACGCGAACTCCACCAATGGAAGATGCTCTTCCCATGTACCTCCAAAATCTAAGATACAAAGCCTCAAAAGGTCTTCCAAAACACGATTCACCCTCTCGGTCTGGCCGTCCGTCTGAGGATGATATGCGGTGCTTAAACACAACTGAGTCCCCACTGCTTCTTGCAAACTCTTCCAAAACTCTCTATTGAAGATAGGATCTCGATCGCTCACTATGCTAGAAGGTACCCCATGCAATCGAACTATCTCTCGAAGATAAACTGAAGCTAGCCATGGAGCAGTCCTCTTGCTCTTTACGGGTATGAAATGGGCGCTCTTAGTAAGTCTGTCTACAACAACCCAGATTCCCGTATTACCCTTCCTCGATCTAGGTAAGCCATCAATAAAATCCATCGAGACGCTATCCCACTTCCATTGCGGAACTTCCAATGGGTGAAGCAACCCACCTGGTTTCTTTTGCTCCGCTTTCACTTGTTGGCACACCAAGCATCTAGCGACATACTCGGCCACATCTTTCTTCATACCGGCCCAAAAGAAAACTCGCTTCATGTCTTGGTACATCTTGTCCCCACCGGGATGAATGGTCATCCTAGAACGGTGTGCATCATCTAGAATAGCCTTCCTCAAACCCTCGTCTTGCGGTACACAAAGTCTACCGTCTCTACGCAAGCACCCCCTATCGTCTAGGGTGTACTTACTCAAATGGCTGGACGACTCCCCCCTTATGAGCCTCTCTACTAACTCAACCAACTGTGGGTCGTCCCTCTGTGCCTCGCCAATCCATCCCAAAAGAGTAGGTCTAACCTCCAAGGATGCTAGCAAACCGGGTATATAGTCAATGGAAGATCTGAAATCAAACATCGAGATAAATTCCAAGCTTCGTCATTCCACGAACAATGGACTCAAGGACAACCTTTTTCTACTCAAGGCGTCCGCCACCACGTTACCCTTGCCAGGGGTATACGGTATCTCGAAATCATAGGATGCTAAGAACTCATCCACCTTTGTTGTCTCAAGTTCAAATCCTTCTGAGAAAACAAGTACTTCAATGATTTGTGGTCAGTGAACAATTCGAATCTCTCGCCAAGAAGATAATGGCGCCAAATCTTAAGTGCAAAAACAATAGCGGCCAACTCTAAATCATGGGTAGGGTAATTCTTCTCATGCTTTCTCAACTGCCTTCCACCGTAGGCTATTACCCTTCCCTCCTGCATTAAGACTGCGCCCAGTCCTGTCCCACAAGCATCGGTATAGACAACAAATGGCTTACTCCCATCTGGCAACACTAAGACTGGATCTGTGGTTAAAGCTCTCTTTAACCGTCGGAACGCATCATCAAAATCTACGTCCCATACGAAGACTAGATTCTTCTTCGTCAAGCGAGTTAATGGGGCTGATATCTTCGCGAAGTCCTTGATAAAATTCCTATAGTAGCCAGCCAACCCCAAGAAACTCCTCACCTCGGTAGCATTCTTCGGAACCTTCCAATCTTGGATGGACACTACCTTCGCGGGATCCACAGCTATCCCTTCCTTGGAGACCACGTGCCCCAAGAACCGCACTTCCTTCCTCCAGAAGTGACATTTAGAGAAATTAGCCTTAAGGCTATGCGCTCGAAGAGTCTCTAACACTTCCCTAAGATGTAGGGCATGCTCTTCTTCACTCTTAGAAAAGACTAAGATGTCATCCACAAAGACCACCACGAACTTATTAAGGTACTCCCTGAACACCCTACTCATCAAATCAACAAAGTATGCAGGGGCGTTCGTCAAACCAAATGGCATCACCAGCCACTCATAGAAACCATCCGGAGTCCTAAAGGCAGTCTTGTCCATGCTATCCTCAGCCACCCTCAACTGATGAAACCCCGTGGCTAAGTCCAACTGAGAAAATACTAAAGCGCCAACCAACTGATCAAAAAGATCATCAATTATTTTTCTTTGTGAGCTTGTTGAGTTCTCTATAGTCTACACAAAGTCTGAGGGACCCATCCGCCTTCGTGGCAAAAACTACTGGAGAACCCCACTCCGATATACTTCGTCTTATGAACCCCTTCTCAAGCAACTCCCCTACTTGCTTATGGAGTTCCCTCCTCTCACGAGGAGCCATGTGGCGCACTGGTAAAGATACTGGTTTAGCATTATCCACCAGATATATTCGGAAGTCTATCTCCCGCTTCGGAGGTAAGCCCTTCACCTCCTCAAACACATCCGAGTATTCCCGGACCACTCTAACAGATCGCAAACTCTCGACCGAAGCGTCAAGCGATTCAAGATAACTTAGCATAACAGAATCCATGGGATTACAAGAGATCTCGAGAGTGTTCCCCAAACGGGCATGAGCCTAATAACTCTCCTTTCGCAATCAAGAACGGCACCATTACTGGATAACCAGTCCATGCCCAAAATCAACCCATAGCCCGTGAAGCCCAAAACAAAAGCATCACATCTAAACTCAACGCTAAGTATAGAAATCTTCAAACCCAAACATATCATGGACAAATAAGTGGAGCCCCCAATTGGGTTTGAAACAACCAAGGGATCATCTACTAGACTGGTGTCCAAGTGCAGTGACTCAACTAATGATGATGAGATAAACGAATGCGATGCGCCAGAGTCAAACAATGTACGGACATGATGATCAAATAGAAAAACCAGACTTTCAACGGAAATAGTTCTACCTCTTTCCTGAATTGGTGGAACCGCGAAAGCCTGAACTTGCCCCCTAGCCTGACCTGGTGCCATAAGAGCTTGCACCTGTCCCCCTGAGGTAGATCCCGTCCTTTGCCCCTTCTTAGGGCAATCCTTCACTAGATGCCCCGCTTCGCCACAGTGGTAGCAGCCAGTCTTCTTCTTCTTCCGACAATCTTTGCTTAGATGGCCTGGTATCCCGCAATTGAAGCACTTCTTCTTTCCCTTGCCACTGTTGCCTTTCCCACCTTTGTTTTGTTGCTGTTGAGGTCTCTTTTGATCTCCTTTCTTCTCGGGTGCCTTATTAGCATTGGGACCCTTCTCTTCCTCATGCATGAGTGCCATGTCTACTAGCTTCTCAAAGGTGGCCCCCATAGGGATGTGAGTCATAGCCAATCCATGCATTGGTTCATTCAAGCCCTTAACGAACCTCAAAGCCTTCTTCTCCGGTGTATTCACCATGTCTACGCCAAACCTCGCCAATTGATTAAACTTGTTGACATATTCCTTCACCGAGAGGTTTCCTTGCTTTAGAGTCAATAACCTTTCCATATACAAGTTTTCCTCTGCCCTTGAGAGAAACTTTGTCACAAATCTTTGCCTGAAATCCGCCCAAGAGTCAACAGGGCGTTCTCCATTAGTGACCTCCCACCAGAATGAGGCCTCACCCTTCATTAACCAAGCAGCTAACTTGACTTTCTTTCCTTCTTCCATCTCAAAGATATCTATCAACTCTTCCACCTCCTTAAGCCAATCTCTAGCTTCCACAAAAGTTTCTGATCCTTGAAAAGGTTTCCCTCCCATAGCCTTAAATTCCTTGCAAGTCTTAGCAAAAGTATCCGTGCGAGGAGGAGGAAGATCGGGTGCTACTGTTGGTGGAGGAACATTTGCTGGACCCGCAGTGGCGGCCCTAGCCTCCATCAATCTCCTATACCATACTGGTATCGTCACACCCTCCGGAAAGTTAAGATCTTCAGCCATGCTGAAACGAAAAAGGAAAGATTCAATAACGGAGAATTCGAACGATAAAGATATGGCTATTGGGGATTATACTTTTCTTTCAAAAACTTTTCTCTTTAAAAGACATGTTTTTGAAAATACTTCTTCCAAAAATGTTTTTAGAAAAATAGTTTTCTAAAAAATTTATCTGTTCTGGTAACCTTCGTTCTGATACCACGTGTAACACCCCACACCCGCTAAGGTCACTCACTAAGGGAATGCCTTAACTTCGGTGGAGTATTTCAAGTGAATATAGAACAGAAAAATTACAACAAGACAGATATAAATACTTGAAAATCTAAAACATCATTTCATTGCAGCAGAAGGTAAACATGTTTAGTTACAACACCATAAAGAGTCAAGTACTAAATATCCATCCTGATAAAAACATAAGTACATAATCCCACTACATAAACAATAGCCATAAAAGGAAAGATAAGCTGGGCTTTACATCACGGTCCAAGCTCCAGAAGATAGATAAAGAAATCTGATCAAAGCCCACTAGTGCTAGACCCAACCTGAGGACCTGAGGGGGAAAAAGAAAAACAACGGGGTCAGACATAAGTCTGAGTGAGCCCTATAACTTTAACAACACAATCATTACAGTAATTAGGGTATGATATAAACTTGGTACGGGATGACTGGGGATAAATGACTACTCTAAGTAGCCCACTAGACATAGGATGAACTAAGATAACGGTAAAGACGCATCTACCCACCCAAGGGTAATTACTAACTGCACCACACCAGTCATTCTTACTTAAAGGTTGATCCCACCTAAGGACTTAGAAGATTTACCCAGTAGTTTCGTGTACCCCTAGATGACTACATAGGTGTCGTCTTCCCCTATCTCCACTAGGTGTACCCACTACTCCCCAAGCGATCGGCTCCCTACCGTAGATACCCGTGCTGGCCCCACAGTGGGGTGTATCACTCCCCAAAGTGGCAACCCGATACAAAAAATGGTGCACGGCTTATACCTACACGATGCAACAACGTCTTACCTACCAGCCCGGGTCCACACACGCATAAGAAACCCGTTGGACTTACGTTGCCACAGCTAACCCGTTTTGGCCTCTTATAATCAAGCCCAGTACGCGGGTCCCGTCCTCGACATGGGTCGAGCCCAATAAGATACATATGGGTTACTGGTTAAAATGAGCCCCCACAAGCTACCACCTAAGCTTGTCTCTTTATCTAGTGCATCCCACTTAACCCTTTAATCATGTTTAAATTACATGTTTCCACTTGGTTAAGTATTCTAATCGTATTTTCTATTGCCACCCAAGGCAACCCACTAGATTTCCACATGCCACCCAAGGCACTTACTTGATTTCCACATGCCACCCAAGGCACCCACTTAACCCCTCATGCCCACTACATGCTTATCTGGTTAAGTGTTTCTTAATTGATTAAGAACGTAACCGTTGTAAAGACCTCTCACATTAGACTATCTTTTATGGCAACTGGATTTGCCGGTTGGGTCCGGGCAGCCTTACGCCATAACCGAGTCTAACCTCGTGTCTATACACTTGTCACGTATTTAGTTTGTGCCTAAGACCTCTCACATTGGGCCAATCATTTGTAGCCGCTGGATTTACCGGTCGGTTCCGGGCAGTCTTACGCTACAAAAGGGTCTAACCTCGTGTCTTAGTCGATTAATTACACCTAATTAATCACCCCCATATTTCGAATTAATTTTCCCTAATTAATTCCAATTTTAACGATGTACATAATTGACTCAATTATGTCCATCACTTTATGGTATGCATAATCATACCAACATCACACCATTTCATTAACATGTATATTGACCCCATCGTTCCCCACGTAATTCGCTAACATGACATAAAAGGGAAGTTTCATCACAAATACAATGGGTTCAACTTGCATAACATTAGCATCAACATGGGTTTTAAAGGTGTCAACATGCATATAGCATCAACCCAACTAGCATAAATAATCAACCCAAACTTGCATGAATCACATATGTCATAAAGAGGTTAACTTGCATAAGTTATTTATGTCATATAAAAGGGTAAACTTGCATATGTATGTATGACATACAAAGGGGTTAACTTGCATATGTATGCATATCATACAAAGGTGTAAACTTGCACATGTTACTTGCATATAATCAAACACCATACTTGCATAACATGTCATATGTGAACTTGCATATAATCATACACCAAACTTGCATACAAATCATATATGAACTTGCATATAATCATACACCAAACTTGCATAATCATGGTGTCATAATGGATCAATGTTTATCATAGTTATTTGCATAACTAGCATCATGAACACATAGCATATGACTTGCATAACTTGCATAACATCATGACCACTTAGCATATGACTTACATAAGTTGCATAACATCATGAACACTTAGCATATGACTTGCATAACTTGCATAACATCATGATCACATAGCATATGACTTGCATAACTTGCATAACATCATGAACACTTAGCCTATAACTTGCATAACATCATTAACACATAGCATATAACTTGCATAATATGCATAACATCATTAACACATAGCATATAACTTGCATAACATCATTAACACATAGCATATAACTTGCATAACTTGCATTGATCCACATTCATAGCCATAACCTCATTATATCCTATCATAATCATTTCAACAATTGGTCATTAAGGCTATAGAAACTCACAACTTGTTGATTAGCACTCCTAAGAAGAAGATTAAGTTGCTAGAGTTGATTAAAAGTTGATTTGAGAAGCTATCTTCGTCTTTAATTTGATGGAGGCTCCTTCAAGTTGCATTTTGACAGCATAACGGTGTTATATCTATTTTTAGTATGAATTAGGGTAGTCGTAGGGTGTATTTATAGAGTAGTTAGGTGTTTTAGGCCATTAGATTAACCCTAAATCAGATTAGAGCCGTCAGATCTCGTCCTAGCCACCAAAACACAGCCTAAAGGCTAAACTGGTGCACCCAGGTCACCTGGGCTCGACCAAGGAGGTCGACCCCCAGGTCGACACTAGGGTCGACACCCTAGTCGACCTGGTGGGTAGGTCGACACCCCTGTCGACCCCCAGGTCGATTCCCTGGGTCTGGCGGGAATTTTTCCCTCCTCTTCTGAAATGTGAAATTTCTATTTTTAAATCTGTTTTGAATTTCCGAAAACTTCTTCAGGCCTTAACTGGGTCATACGGACTCCGATTTTCGAAAACTCGGACTCTATTTCGCGTATTTTTCTGAGACGAACGCAATGGCATAGCCCGTTTCCCCTGATTCAGATTTTAAAATTTAATTCTGCCCTGTTTTATATTATAGCAGGTTATTCATCATACGGGGTGTTACAAAAAAGTAATGCCATGTTGAAAATTCAGAATAGTCACTATGGAAATATAGCCCTTAAAAATAGCGATTTTGCAAACGACCTCCATTTTCAACGAAACCATTTTTGCTGGATCCAGGATGTCAACTTATTGCTAAATTCCAATTTTCATAATTTTTGAAATCAATATGTGAGCGTGGCGAAAGAAAACGTGTTTGGTTAATTTCAGTCAATTTGGATTGACCAGAAAATGACCATTTTTCAAAAGGTCTCCAAATTCGGTAAAATTAGTTTTGTTAGGACCGTATTGTCAATACGAAGCTAGATATAATTTTTTTGTAATTTTTAGAATCAGTATGTGGCCCCGGTAAATTAAAATGTACGTTCAAATCCATATTTGAATGTTTTATATTTTATTTTGAAGAAAAACTGGCTGAAACAGTCGAATGGGTTTACGAAACATATTCCATTGTCTCCGGAATGGGAGTATTTAGCTAGGGACAATAGTCGTTGGATTTGAATTGTAGTTCATTGGGAAAAACTGATAATTTTGGAATTATAAATTGCACAGGCCAATCAGAATTTTTATAAAAAAAAACGCATCACTTTTCTCTCTCCTCGTAAAGCTCCAGGTGACGGCAGAAAGGGCTTTTTCCTTCCCGACCAAATTCTGGCCAAACCAAGCCGAATTAGCTTCCACCCCAATTGGGAATTTGGTAGATCTCGATCTCCTCTTCAAATCCATATCAAGTTTATAATTTTTCATTGTGTATTTTCTCCGAATCACCTCCTCGAAGTTGCGCGTTTCAGGCCGCCGCCACCACTTCACCAGGCCATCGCACCTGACCGCACCCACCTCGATTTGCACACCTCCCGGAGGCCTTCGACGTGGCTTTGGCCGATCATCCTCTAGCTTCATGGATTCGACGAAAAATCCAAACCTAGTTTGGAACGAAAAGGAAAGGTATACGGCTGAAATTATTTAAACTATTTATAGCACTTTAAAGCGCTATGAATTATGATTTCACTATAAAAATCATATCTTTTTGCTATGTGGTCGAAATCCTGTGAAATAAGAGACACCGGGACCGTAGGGACGTCTTCTACAATCTAGAAGAGACCAGGGAATTTTTAGAGCTTGCTACAATTTTTGGCAAAGTGGAAAACAATGTGAGATTTCTAAATTCAATTAAATATAGAAATAAAATATATTAGGTTGTAGACGGAGTTTAGAAACTCCCGACACCATCATCCACAGTCCATGGACGACTTGTTTGATTGTATGTGTGATGTGAAATTGTTGGTGTTTGTGATGTGGAATAAAATATACAGGTATTGAATAAAATAATTTATCGTTAAAAATATAATTTTTAACGTGTACATAAATAAATTAAATACTTATTTACAAATCAGACGATTTGTATATGTACGCCCATTTGACTGATATGGATTAGGACGATAAAATTTTACACATCGCCCAACTGCACAAACAAAACCTATATTTGATTGTTTGAAATCCTACACGGGTGTTGGGATGATATTTGACGTACACTAATCCCAATTGTTTAGTTGTATGTCGATCGATTGGTTGACATGCTGTTGTAAGCGTTAAATATTTATATTTAATGCTTATACAGTGTAGAACGCACTCTGGTTGATGGATGATTATTTATCACTGTTGTTGTATACATGTGTTGTATGAAATCCATATAATGACATTATATGGTAAATGGCTGCGTCTGATTCTAGTTCAGAAATAATGAATATTTTAAAATAATATTCAGTAAAAGATCAAAATCTGATTTTGATGTCCGATTTGGGATAAACACGAATATATTTAAATACATAAAGCCATGTTGATTTGATATGCGCCATTTTGACATGAACGATATTTATATCCATTTTATTCATTTTTATAATGAATATCGAAAAGGAAGAGATTTCAAAATCTAATGTTTTGAAAATATTATCATTTATATATTGATAATGTGGAATATTCAATTTTGATTTGAAATTGAATATGAAGTTGAAATGGTTTGGAAAACGAATTTAAAACAATTTATAAAATATGTTTTAAATGGAAATCAACAATATATATATATATATATATATATATAAAATATACATTATATATATAATGGCCTGAATAGAATGCGCCACGCCGCGACAGTTCGCGAATTTCAACCATTGACTTCGAACGGACATTACGGGAGATCCGACCGTCAGATTCTCCTTAACCCATAGCTGTTGGGTTCGTATCGAAAAGAGCTTTCCAACGAATACAAGATATTTGAAATCAAATGGTTGGATTTGGAATCATGTCTAAATCAAATTTGGAAAAGGTCACCGTAAGTGCAGTTCGATGACCGTTTATGGAAATCGACTGCATGGGCCTTGATAAAATTATTAAAAATATCAATAATTTGTGTAAAATCATAATAATGATTTGAAAAGAATTGGGCTGAAAAATTCCCAATTTGAAAAGATAAAAATATTTTTTTATCAAAATGAACTAGTTATGAACTAGAATTATAATCCAATATTTTTAAATAAATAAATTGGATTTGAAATGGTTTTCAAAATAACCAGAATTTCCAATATATGAATTGGAATGGATTTGAGTCGAAATTATCTTCGGAATATTTCGATATTGAATTCCGTGATTATATGGATATTGTGGAGGAATTTGGAAGATATATATATCGTTATTCCAATACAATATTTGTTGGTTTCAGAATTTGATATTGAATATAAGCCGATATATTTTCTATTCAAAGCCTTGTATTTAATATCAAATTGGATTTTGGGTTTGTCGTAAATGGTATCTTTAATAATACTGTTCTTAAACCCAATAGAGTTAAGAAGATTAGAATCTGACTGGAGATTAGCTAAGTTGAACAGTTTCCTGGGTATTGATCTGATGTTGGTTTCAGCCTTCGGTGTTAATACTTAGGGAATTGTTCTCTTACTAATTTACGGTTAGAGACTGATGGGATTTTGGGTTTGTCGTGAAATGTGTTTTAAATGGCACTATTCTTAAGCCCAGTGTGAAAAGAATAAATCTTTTAATTAAGATTTAAAGAAGAATTACCAATTAATTAACATTTAATTGGAACTGAAAATAGAATGTGAATTGGGTTTATTGTGAACTGTGTTTTTAACGACATTCGTTTTTAAACCCGATTTACAGTGAAATGTGATTTGGAGTTTATAAATGTTTTTCTTAAGATTTAACGGGGATTTTCCAAAGTAAAGTTTTCCTATTTAATATATTAAATTGGAATTGAATGGAATTCGATTTGATAATAATCGAACTGAACTTCTGTGGAGGAAGACTGTTAATACATATGGAATTTTAAAGGTTTTGCCGTTATTCCATTTATATTATTGGTCAGATACGGAAATTGATATCGATTATATATCGATTTGTTTTTCCGTGAAGATTCCATAATTAATGGAATGTGTTTTGGGTTTATCGTGAACTGTGTTTTAAATGACATTAGTTCTTTAACCCAGTTAAAGGCAGGATTACATGTTTGTCATTGTATTTCGAACTATATGGTTGATCTCTGCTAAATATATATCTGTTTGGTGGCGGAGAATTTATTCTCTTGCTTAACACCCTTCTCTGAGACGTACGAGCACAATGGTTATATATAGGCAGAAATCAATAGTATGGTGTAGGTTGCCGATGCGGTATGTTTAATTTTCCAAAATTAAATTATCATTAATATTGATTTTTGAGAAGATTAAAACTAAGTGGAGTTTTAATGAATCTTTAATTAGATTGAAATGTGAAATGCTAATTTAAATTATCAATTTTGGGAAATGATCGAGAATGGAGTATCGCCAGTTTTGCTCCTTGCGATAGTTACATCATTAATTAGATTTGAATGGGAAATGGTAATTAAATTTACCGATAACACTGTGTTGTAAGTTATAGGGTAATACCAACTTTGCTCCATGGGATGAATAGATTGGGATTGGGGAATTAAATAAATGGTTACTTCGGTAAGGTGCATTAATCCCGGCTAGTTTGGAAAACCTTAATATAGTTTGAATTGATATCCAAAGGGAGATTAAAGAATAAATTTAAAAGAATTTATCTTTGATAAAATTAATGGGAACAAATCCCTAAAGATGTGAATATTTGAATAAAAGAATATTCTGGATTGGAATGAGGCGAATGCTGTGTTTGTGTAGCACTTGTTTATTTTATACACGAGTTATTCGGAAAGGCCGGGTTTATACCCATTCTGAATAACTGTTTCGACGATAAGTCGACGATGAAGACGGTGGTTGAAGATAGGAGGTCTTCACATCGTTTGGATGATTACTGATGTCTTGATTAGGCTGTACACCCACTACAAGAAAAACAGCAAATAGCAGCGGCAGAATCTGCTTCAAATCCGTCGCTAAATAGGCCTTAGCGACGGATTTCCTACTTAACTTGGTGGTCGGTAAAAACCATGACGGTAATTGTGTCAGATTTAGCGATGGAATATAGCATGAGTTTTCCGATAGTTTTCCGTCATTTTACTATTTTTTAATAAAAAAATTATTTTATTTATTAATTTAATTTTAATTTATTTACTGACTATTTATCGATGGATAAGTAATTTATAATAAATTATTATTTATAAAAGACGTTCGTAAACCCTTACTAATTGCCGTGGGAGTAGCGGCAGAAATAAAATTGAAGTAAACTTAACCTCAGTTTTTTTGTTGGTAATCCGCTGCTATTTCCCTACTGATCTGCCTGTATATATATATATGTGTGTGTGTGTGTGTGTGTGTGTATATACCAATACATACGCATGTCCGTTGGACGTGTGCAAAGACAGCCGATGAGAAGATGGGTTATATGTAAAGACGGTTACAATCAATGACAAAAGACAGTTAACACAAAATAATACAATATAATACACGCCATTTACAATCAATGACAAAATACTGCAGCAAATAAGATACAAAATAAATAAACCAAAAAGTGTTGAACCTTTTTTTTTGATAAAAATAATATATGAATAATCAAAATAAAGTCTAACAAGGCTTACAACATTAATTACCCAAACCAGATACTACATTGAAGAGTTCACAACACATAAGGTGTACATACCACTAACATAACCACTATTCCTTAATTCCTTATTGTAGACAAATATGAGAGAATGCTTCTGCCCAAACAATGCTGGTAAGGTGAGACCTGAAAATAAAATTAACCGAAATGTGAGTTATCGGATAACACACTTCAGATTATATCGATGTAATTTTTTTTCAACATACTTATATTGATAACAACCATGAAAAGTACTGAGCAAACGTGCAACTTGAATGGTTTCATGAATTTTAAGCTTTGCCTCATAAGTTGCTCTTAGATAAAAATGTACTAATATCTGCAAATATTGATGACAATAAAATTGTTTTTAGAATATGCTTTCTACTTCTAAATCATCAAAAATAGTTGTTTGCCATACTTCTATGCTTGAACCATCTCACAAATTTGGCTTCTGCACTTAACTGGATTATATGGACTGTTTGGAAAACAGTAACCAACGATGAATGCTTTATGTCTCTTTTGCTGATCGAACATGTAAATGTACATTTTATGTCATTAAACTCACATGAGATTTATCATTTTTTAATATTTATTTCCCGACATTATATTAAACTTCACCTGGATAGTTTCCATGTCTTAGATGCGTAATGTAGTAGTTGCTACAGGCTTAGTTTCCTTTGTTGCTGTTGGGTTATCATTCCCTTTCTACTTTGTATCATAAAAAAAATCTTATCTATTTTAATATATCACTATCGTTTCATCTTTAACAATAAAACAAAAAACAAATTTGGTTACCACTATCAATAATGTAAGTATACCAAAGGTTGATATAACAATAAATTAGCATCTCTTACACTAGTAAGGGTGAATCATCATATACCCCAAAAATAGAAAAGTTCAGTTTATATTAATTCTAATTTTTTGTACCATAATGATGCGTCAATATACATTTCACCTGATCATCACATAAAAGACGTTAGTGAAACAAAATGCAAATAATACCAATTAAACAGAATTTTTGAAACAAATCAATCACTTGCTTCTTGAACAAATGTAGAAACAAGATATGAAGCTGAAAAATATAAATGAGTCACCACCATCAAGTTTGAAATAACATTATGCAAATTTTACCATACTGTAAATGATAAATTAACAGCTATCATGTCGAATGAACTAGTATACCAATTCTTAGATAATAACCAATTCAGTGTTTATGGTATGCTAACAGAAGAAAATCTTCCATTACCATAACAGGACTACAATACTAGTGAAATATGTCCATGTTATAACATGTATTGACAATTGATATGAATTATGTATAACATAAAAGAATTAGAATTTAAAGGACCAAATCAAATTTCAAACATCCGTGATTAATTAAATATAATATAATTTCCTACATATTGACATCAAAAGCTGAAATTACCTGTTATAGTTGTGGCCAGAATCACGATCCCAACAGTACTCTTCTTTACGTCCAAATCTAGCAACCTTCGAATATCCGTCCGTTAACTTCTCGTTCTCATCACTAATCCACTAGCATACTCTGTCTCACCTTTGTCAAAACAAGACGTAATCGAACAAACAAAATTATGGACAAAACCAAACTAGATCTAGAAAATCAAACAAACAAAAACAAAAATGAATAAGAAGCTACTAGAAATGTAATCGGAGCTCTATCACGAATAACAGTAGATCTTGATCTGCGGTTCGCGACGATGGATGGGAGAGAGGCCGACCATGGATGAGAGAAAAACGATTTGCGGTTTTACTTGGATCTGAAATTGAAATGAGCTGGAAATGTTTTACTTGGATTTGCGGTTTTACTTTGGATCTGAAATTGAATTGGGGATCTGTAAAAAATGGCAACGTGATGAAGAAAGGCAGAAGAGAAGAGAAACAGACGAAAAATTGAAGGCGGCGGAGTAACCCTAGTCTCCCTTTCCAATGGTTTCTATCGCCATTTTTTTCGTCCCTAATTTTTTGCCTTTTTTTTTAGCTCGTGAAAATTGTGGAGCCCATGGTTTGTGTCGGCTACGTTTTCCTGTAAGATGAAATTGTTTCTTCTTGAAGGCAATTACCGCCTAAATTTAAGTCTAAATTTTGAATTTGGAGCTAAAAGTTTTAACTTGCACCAAACAATATTTAATGTAAATTATTATGTGTGATTTACTAACTATTCGAAATTAACCATAATAAAACATTAAATTTAATTACTGATAATAACCAATAATTATAAATTATTTATTTGTAATCATTTATTATAAATTGTGGATGACTAACCCTTCTAAGTTTTCAACTATAAATTATTAATTACCATTTATAAATTATTTAATTGTATTTTAATATTTGTTATTAACTTTAAATTATTTCTTACTATAATATATTAATAAATAATAAATATATTTAATCTTTTTACCATAAATAATAAATATATTTAATCTTTTACCGTAAATAATAAATATATTTAATCTTTAACTTATATTTATGTTCTATATGTTTTAGATCTCGTTACACTCAAACAAAAGAGGGAACTAACAAAATAATTATCACAAATTATTAGTGATTATTAATTATCATTAATTATGAATAATTTACGAATAGTTATTTGTTATATTAATTATAAATGATCAATAACATTCTATTACAAGAGCAACCATAATTTACGAATAAACATTAATTATTGGTCATTAATTATGTGCACGCTTTTCAAAATTATTTACAAATCTTTCATTATTAAAGATTACATGTTAATCTATATTATTAATTATTGCCCCTTAATTATTTAGTAATTATTTATGGCAGCGTAAACTTCCTCTTCATTTCTCTATGTAAGCTTTTTCATTCCTGTTGTGCGTAAAAGTTTGGGAGAAAAATAATCAAGGTATGAATTCTTATTACTTGGCTTTTTTCTTAATTTCTGCAATTAGGATGGTAATCTTTAACCTTGCAAGCTATGTTTTCGGTTTGTTTATTAACATGGTAGAAGATCTTTTTATCTTATATGACCAAGTAAAGAATTCTGAAAATTCATAAAAAAAGCACACATATATATACATATATATGTATATATATATATAATGTATGTATATATATTATGTATGTGTATTTATATACATACATTATATATATAACTTTGAATTGTATAAACTGAGGATTTGTTGTCTCATATTATATTAGAGATAATTGCAATACTTACTGAATTTAGGAAACATGTATACTGAAATCACATTATACACCAGTATAAAAGAACATGATATTACATATGTATATATAATCTTAATTATAGTTTAAATTTTGATCTTTATAAACTGAAAATGTGTTGTCTCACAATATGCACTACTTAAATCTTATGCTCAGCTGTAATTAATCACTAATTAAATATTTGTTATTAATTATAGATTACCAACAACTAGTTATTAAAAGTAGATATTAATTTATAACAACTATTATATACTTATATTAACTATCACATATCAATTATTAATTATTTAATAGTACATTAATATGCATGAAAATAATAACTTGTATGGTAATGTTTGATTTTTTTGAATTTCAAAATTCTTTAATATCTATTTAACTTCTTATTTTTAAACATTGACCATTTTGTTTTTCTTAATTACTAATTATTTATCAAATAATACGTACCAATCAATTTCTCAAAAGCAAATATGTATTAATAATTTCTTGATATTAATTTAATTAATCATATTAAAGACTATTAAATAATCTTTGATTATCAAAACAAATTTAATAAACATCGAACAACAATGTATTTTATTTACTATTACCTCTTATTTATATTATATAGAAATTAATAATTAATCAGCATTAATTTTCAAAAAAAATCAGCATTAACTATTGAATTTTATTTACTTCTAATGGTTATTATTTATTATTAATTACTAATGTATTATTAACATTAATTATTTAAAATTTAAATTTACTAATTAATTACTAAGCAATAACACAAATTTAAAACATTTTATAAATAATAAATATAAAAGTTCGTTTCAAATCTCTTGGAAAACTGCAGGAAAATAGCTTCAAAATTATGTCGATGGTAATCCGAGTCTATTAGCAACGGAATTTAGCATTGAATATTATATGACGGTAAAGAGTTGCAATTTCCATTGATTTAGCGATAGAACTAGTATTCGACGGTAATAATTTATAATAAGATGACATATAAAATCCAAAACATTTTCTCTTACAAAGCCCACGGAAATCCGCCGCTAATTAGCGACGGATTTTTCTGTTGCTAAAAATCTGTCGCTAATCTCGGTTTTTCTTGTAGTGTAAATAACTAAAATTATTTATGTTTGTGTTATCATCACTCTGCGGTAAAATTCTGTTGTTATGTGACGTGATTTGATTCTATGATTGATGTGTTGTACAGATCTGTTAATTGGATGATATCGTGTTGTAATAAAAATTGTTGAAAACAAAAATATAGAATTTTGGTCAAAATAAATTTGTCAAAACAAATTTGTTATTTTTGTCAAGGTAAATTAGTTAAAACAAAAATCCCTATTTTTGTTCATTAGTTATGTGACACCAAACTGAACATTTTGTGATGTTTGAGATTATTTGAATTGACTATATTGTGGTGAATTGACCGTATTGTATTGATGGATGGTATGAAATATATGAAATGTTTACATTAAGGAAAATATCATTTATGTTATATAAATTGTTAGAATAGAAAAATAACATTTTTATTTAAAAATGTCATCATTTGGAAAGAACATATTTTTGTGTATAAATGTTAATATAATAAAAATCTCATATTAGCTTTAAAAAGATCACATTTTTATGGTATCACTTTTGTTTGATTTGAATTGGTCTAGTTTATCAATTCATAATAAAAATATGATTTGTCATTTTTATGTTATCACTTTTATTTTATTTGAATTGATCTAGTTTATCAATTCATTAACATAATAAAATTTGTTATTTCATGTGAATTGATTTAGTTTATCAATTCAACATCAAAAATAAAAATTTGTCATTTATATTGAATTGATTCAGTGTATCAATTCAACACCAAATAAAAGTTGTACATTTTTATTTGTGTCCTCTCATGCAAATATAATCACTTAGAAATAAAAGTTCACCTTTTTATTTGCATTTCACAATGCAAATATTACATAGACAAATAAGTTCATTTTTTTTCGTGTTCACAACGCAAATATAACAGTAAATAAAAAGAGTAGTAAAAGAATCATATTTCATTAAGAAATATGATTTACATTTAAAAACACATTTTTAGTAAGAAATATGTTTTACATTAAAAACATATCTTTAATGTAATGTTAGAAAAACTGAGAAAAGAATCATATTTCACTATGAAATATGATTTGCATTAGAAACGCATCTTTAATGTTAATATGAGGGACTTAGAAAAAGAATCATATTTCATTATGAAATATGATTTGCATTAAAAACATATCTTTAATGTAATATTAGAAAACTTAGAAAAGAATCATATTTCATTTTGAAATATGATTTGCATTAAAAGCACATTTTTAATGTAAACTTAGAAAGAATCATATTTTTATTAAGAAGAACGTTTTACATTAAAAATACATTTTTAATGTAATAGTAGAAACATAATAGGATGAGGTTACAATAAAAAGAAAAAGTATAATTTAAAAAGATTACCTTTTTAATTGTCAATATGTTAAATTAAGAAGATTTGTTTTCAAAACGTTATCAATCTTGAATTAAAGGAATGTTTTTATTTTATATTCAGTTAATGGAATTAATAGACGTTGATTTAGAAAGATTACGTCTTTATTGTCTTAAAGTTACAATAAAAGGATTAAATTAAAAAGATTACATCTTTGGTGTCAATAGGTTAAAGTAAAATAAGATATGGTTTCAAAATGGGACATCTTGAAAAGGTTGTTATTATAAAATCATAATAATATGGAAAGTTACATTAAGATATTGGAAATCAAGATATTAGAAATAAATAATATCTTAAAATTAAGATTCCTTAATGGAAAGGATAATTTCAAATAATATGTTTTGGAAAAATTAATTATAATTATAAATTATAATTGTGCTTGGACGCGAGGTTAGGTTACATTTGTGGTGGAAGTCTGCCCGGAACCGACCGGCATATCCAGCATCCACTAATGTTGAACCTAATGTGAGAGGTCCAAGTGCATAAATACGAAACGGGCTATGACACGAGGTTAAGTCCAACTTGTGGAATAAGTCTGCCCGGAACCGACCGGCACATCCAGCATCCATAAGTCGCAGGCTTAATGTGAGAGTTCTAGCCCATTATAAAATACAAATGGATAAGAAAATGAGTTGGGCTATTTAATCCATTTTAAAAATAGCAATGCATTTAAAAAAAACGAACGAGTTTATCGATTTATTTTATCCATTTTATAATGAATATTAAAAGAGAAATTTCAAAAATTAATATTTTGGAAATTATATTTTTATAAAAAGGATAACACATAGAATAATCAATTTTTAGATTATAGTTGGAATCATGAAAATGCATATGAAAATGAAATCATGTTTTTTAGTGTAACATGAGTGCATAAGAAATAAATATAACCATTTGTTTTAATGTCATTTAATTGCATATGAAAATAAAATCATATTTAGGAGCAGCGTTAAAGTGTGTGAAAATAAAATCATGTTTGGAGTAACGTTAATGCATATGAAATAAAAACATGTTGTTGGAATCATATGAACGCATATGAAATAGCTTCATATTTTAAAGTCATGTTAATTATATGAAATATAATCGTATTTATAATGTTATGCTAATATATGAAATTTAAAACATATTTTAGTGTTATGTTATTATCTTAAAAATAAATATATTTTTAAGATCATGTTCATATATCGAAGATGAAACATGTTTTTAGTGTCATGTTCATATATTAAAATCCGGCATAATTTTAGTGTCATTTTCATTGGAAAGAATTAAACGTTTAAGGACTTCAACTTAAAATAAGTTGACTCCAATGGAAAGATAGTAATTGAATAAAAGTAAAAGTAACATTTTTCATGTAATTGAATTAAAGTGAAATTACATTTTTCATGTAAAAGAACAACAGTATGAAATTTACATATTTTTGTAAAAAGATTTTCAGTAAAGATTATAACGATGAAATGTACATTTTAATGAATGGGTTTTCATAAAAAAGAATAAGGACTAGAAATTTACATTTTCAATGAATGGATTTTCATTAAAAAGAATAAGGAAACAAAATATACATTTTGTGTAATTTGAAAGATGAAAGAAAAATGTACATTGTTGTGTATAGTATGTGAATGTGAATTATGATAAAAATAAAACATTATTGTGTGTCATGTTATACCTTGATATTATATATACAAATAGGGATATTTGTTGTTAGCAAAATATATGGATGAAGGAATTATATATAATTATATATATTGAAATTAAAATCAAACGAATCGAGCGTGGTAGTTCGCATTTTGGAATTGTACTTTTAATGGATTATACCGAATTATCCGACCGTCGGATTTTCCCAAAACTGAAACCGTTAGGTTCGCCTTGGGAAGATCTTTCTAACGATATGAATTGTGTTAAAATCCAACGGTTAGATTTAGAGAAATGTGTAAATCAAATTTGAGTAAAAACAGCGCCAAGGTCGCCTTCGACCCTAAGCGTCATTAAATGAATTTGGGCTACTTTATATAAATAAAAAATAATAGCGATAGATCATTATAAAATATTAACAGCGATATGAAATAGTTTTCAAATTTAGTATGAAAGAATTATTTGGAAAGTCCGAGTTTACTCTCATTCTAAATAATGATACGACATTCAAAGAATTGAAGACGGCGATTGAAGACCGACGATCTTCACATCGAATGGGTAACTAGTGTTGAGGCCCTTGATTGATTTGCTACCAAGACGGGGCTAAGATGGTAGTTATCTGGACGTAGTGTTGATTTGTACGGATTTGGCTTTCGCTCAGACTCAGAGCATAGGCTTATAAATGGAATGTGTGTCTAACATTGTACTCTTTTATATTGCATTTATTGATTTTTTGTCGAATGTAGGAATGCTTGGTGACGGAGAATTTATTCTCTTTCTTAACACCCTTTTGTATATTTTGGCAAAAGATTAATAGTATGATATGGATTGACAGTTTGACATACCAAGATGCAATGATCAATGTTTCTTGTTGAAAAGCAGCCCTTGTGGTTGATGATCAAAGCACGTCCTGTTTAGGCGTAGCTTTGTGTATAGCGTGACTTCGCGAGCCTCACAACACGGTTGGAGTCTAAAACGGGAGAAGGGAACGCAGGGAGAGCAGCACGTTTCTTTCTAGCTAGAAGTGGTGTTTGGGTTTTACACGGCTCGGCATTTTACTTATGTGGATGATGGAATGAGGCGCCTCAGATGATAGGTCCTATAGGATCGGGAAACGTGTGTTCAGGAATAACTAATCCACAAAGCTGTATGTGTGGACCGGCCCTGCATCTTTCCAAGGGTTCACTGCGGGGGATCCTAAGACATTAGCTAGAGTGTCTCGAATCGGTAAGGAGCTCCTCCCTAGCCTTGACTCATGATGGAAACCCAATTTCCAATACGATCTCATACGGTTTTGATTGTATAACTAGTATGGAGGCATAGTATATGGTAGCTATGCTTCCTAGGATTGATACATTTACTTCGAAATGTTTTTGAAACATAAATACACTAATAATAATATCAAATTCGTTTTTATCATATCAAGCATTTTTGACCATTATAAGTTAAAACTCTATCCTCCGGTTTGCATTGCATTGTGTGATGGGACTTGAGTCTTATGATGGTTTCATTTTTCTAAAAAGCAGTGCGTTGTTTAACGATTTACTTTAATTTATGCACCGGTAATCCATTGGAGTAAACCCGTTCCGCGTTAGCGGCGTGGTCCTTGGATTTGCCTTATTACTATTAGTAAAATTAGTTTAGAATTCTCACACCATTCCCATGACTGACCCGTTGTTTGTTTCCACCTTTACAAACTCGGGTGCCCTCTTCTCCACACGGGCAGTCGAGTAGTTTATCTACAGGTTCTTATCTCAAGCAGGATTCTGGATTGAAGCCTAAAGCTGTGTCCAGAGCATCGAAGTCTTCCGCTGTGTATTGTATTTAATTTATTGTAATTTATCTTCCGCTGTAATTTTATTCAGTATACTCTGATATGTTCTGTACTCTGATGTAACATTATTGTAATGTTTATAAAAGTCTGATGTTATTGTTCTGATGTTGTTGTATTCCCAAAGTTAACGTGTTCGGGTTTTGAACGGTCTTGGTCGATTTAACGATCGATCGGGTCGGGCGAAACCATAGCCGTTACAAAATTCTACGACCAACAAATATTGTATTGGAAATAACGATATAAATATATCTTTCAAATTTCCATAACAATGTCTGTTTAATCACGAACTCCGACAACGAAATATTCCAAAGTCAATTTCGATTCAAATCCATTCCAAATTTATTTATTGGAAATTCTGGTTATTTTCAAAACCATTTCAAATCCACTTTATTTATTTTAAAAACAAATGGATTATAATTCTAGTTCAAAACTAGTTCATTTCGATAAAAATCTGTTTTTATCTTTTCAAAAATGGGATTTTCACCCCAATTCTTTCCAAACCATTTCTTATGATTTACACAAATTATTACTGTTTTTAATAATTTTATCAAGGCCCGTACAGTCGATTTCCATAAACGGCCATCGAACTGCACTTACAGCGACCTTTTCCAAATTTGATTTGGACATAATTCCAAATCCAGCCACTAGATTTCAAATCTCTAATATTCATTAGAAATCTCTTTTCGATACGAACCCAACGGTTCCTGTTTTAGGAGAATCCGACGGTCGGATCTCCCGTAATGTCCGTTCGAAGTCAATGGTCGAAATTCGCGAACTGCCGCAGCGCGGCGCGTTCTATTCAGGCCATTATATACATAATATATATTATATATATTTCGTCCATTTCCTTTTAAAACGTGTTTTATAAATCGTTTTAAATTCGTTTTCAAAACGATTTCAACTTCATATTCAATTTCAAATCAAAATTGAATATTCCATATCATCGATATATAAAAGATAGTATTCTCAAAACGTTATATTTTGAAATCACTTCCTTTTCTAATATTAATTATAAAAACGAATATAATCCATATAAATATCGTTTGCGTCAAAATGGTGCATATCTAATCAACACGGCTTTATATATTTCAATAACTTCGTTATTCTATTCAACAAATGAATGTTTTCTTCAACACATGAATTTTCTTTTATTCAACACATGAATATATATATTTTATTCAACACATGAATTTTCTTTTATTCAACACATGAATATATATTTTATTCAACACATGAATATTCTTTTATTCAACACATGAATATATTTTGTTTTCCAACTTGGAATGAGGCCCAATCAATTACCATATAATGTTAATTATATGAATTCCCTACAACACATGTATATAGTAGCAACGATAAATAATCAACCATCGTCCAGAGTGCATTCTACACTGCATGAGCATCAAATATAAATATTTAATGCTTATAACAGTCTGTCAATCAATCGATCGACATACAGCTAATTATTTGGGATTAGTGTATGCCAAATATCATCCCAACACCCGTGTGGGGTTTCAAATCAACAAGCACAGATTTTATTTATGTAGTTGGGCGATGTGTAAAATTTATCGTCCCAATCAATATCCTTCAAATGGTTGTACATAAACAAACCGTCCGATTTGTTTATAATTATTTATTTTATATACACATTAAAAATTATATTTTTAACTATAAAATATTTTATTCATTCCACATCACACAATCAATTTTCACAACACATCAATCAAACAAACAAGTCATCCATGGTCTGTGGACGACGGGTGTCGGGTGCTGCTAAGCACCGTCTGCATCCTAGTATATATTTCAAACTAGAAAACAAATTAAAAGTGAGAAGTTCTCACCGAGGGTTCCACTCCTCCAGTTCTACTTCTGAACTTCTGAACCGTTTGGATTTGTTTGAAATTCCAATGCAGTCCTTACAACGCTATTCATAATAAAAATTATATATTTATTATGATTTTCTAAACATTAAAAAATCATATTTAATACTCTACTAATATAAAAATCCTATTTTTATTCTTTCTATAATATAAAAATCATATTTTTATTCTTTATATAATATAAAAATCATATTTTTATCCCACTATTATATATATATATAAATCACTTCTTTCTATTTATAAAAAATCAAATCTCAAATCACTAAAAATCGAATCTTTATCACTTTAAAAATCGAGTCTTTAACACCTTAAAAATCGAACCATTGAAAACCCTATCCTGGTCATGCTATTTCGTATGCAAAACTGAGAATAAAATTTAAATGGAAATTTACTTATTTTGATTGGTTTTCTACGGGGTGAGGGGGTTTCTGCGATTTGAAAAGTAGAGGGGAGGAGGCTGCTGCGCCAGAGTAGAGCAGCAAGAGGAGGCTCCTAAGGCCGGCGACATGGGCCAGGGGTTCACGGCGGTGGGTTTGGCTAGGGCGTGGTGGTTGCGTCGGTTTCAAGGAGGTCCGGAGGGGGTTTCGCAGTTCTGAGGAGGTGGAGGAGGAAGGGGGTCTGGAGCGACGGTCGGTGGTCGGGGAGGGGGAACGACGGTGAGCGGCACCACCTGGAGTGGTGGCGATCAAGGAAAGTGGGGACGGGTTTTTGGGAATCGGTTTTTTTTCTTTTTCAATGTTGACTGGGTTTTAAAAAGTGAGGGGAGAAAAAACAAAAAGTTGGAGGGAATATATATATTGAATATTTAATTTAATTTTCTAAAAAGTGGACTTTTCAATCAAACCCCAATTTGAACCCAACGAATGTCGTCCATAGCACATTACCCCCATTTCGAATGCAACGGGATATGTTTCGTAAGCCAATTCGAATGTTACACTCAGTTTCCTCTAAATTTGAAATACAAATCATTATATTTTAAATTCAAAAGCACATTTTAATTTACCGAGGCCACATACTGACTCTAAAAATTTCAAAAAATATTTTCTAGCTTCGTATTGATGATACGGTTCTAACAAAACTAATTTCGTCGAATTCTGAGACCGTTTAAAAAATGGCCATTTCCTGGTCGATCGAAATTGACTAAAACTGTTCAAACACGTTTTACTTCGCCACGCTCACATATTGATCCGAAAAATTACGAATTTTGGAATCTAGCAATAACTCGACATCCCGGATCCAACAAAAGTGGTTTCGTCAAAAACAGAGGTCATTTGCAAAATTTCCATTTTTAAGGGCCAAAAATTCCATAGTGACTATTCTGAATTTTCAACTGGGCATATCTTTTTATTCCTTCCATGAAATTTTGATTTTTCGGATTGTTGGAAAGATATTTTTAATTAGATTCTAATATTTTTGGTTTCGCTAAAATCCGGTTTATTTTGAATCCTGTACATTCATTTGAATTTTGAAACCGAATTTTCGAACTACCGCGCCATTTTCAATTCCTTTTATATTTAAAATAAATATTTATATTCTAACGAGGATTCGAATAAATATATACATTCTAATTCTATTCAAAATAAATTTCTTATCAATATTATTTAAAATAAATCATTTTAAATATCCAAAATTCATTAAAATTGCCAAAATAAAAAAATTAAATTATCTCAGATTTCTGGGTTATTACAAGTACATTGATCGAAAGGTGGTTCCATACCTTGTCATAGTTGGAAATCCATTTCCCAATAAGAGCTCGCAGTTTTTGATTGTATACTATATATGTAGAGCGTGAGATGAAAGCGTTCTACTAGATTGATATTTACTTGATTTAGACATTATTATATTATCAGAAGAGTATGGATTTTAAAAGAATGTTTTGGGTTATCATAAGGTAAAAACCATCCGTGTGTATGTGTGGATTGGTCTTATGATTATGCTTTCTTTTAAAAGTATTTTAAAAGTTAAACAAATGGTTGGAGTTTACTCACACCAGTCACATTACTGACCCAGAGTTTATTTTGTGTTGTTTTCCCTAAACTCTTGGGTGCCCAATTTTGTATGGGCAGTCAAGTAGTCAGGATTTTCAGATATACTTGGAGAGCTTGGAGCAGGTGGCTTCAGGATTATATAGCTATAGTTATTTCCGTTGTATTGTAAATGTTATACTCTTATAATGTTACTGTATACATATACTTATTTTATTTCAAAATTATGTATCTATTATATGTCATTCGTTCCGCTGTGAGATTCGTATTTACTCTGATGTTGTATGTTTTTCTTCTTCTTATATTCTAAGTTTCTATCTTATCTATTCTCACCCTCTAATTTCTTTCATGGATTATCCGGTGTTTCCGATGCTTGGGTAGTCGACATTGAGTTATGTCGATAACCAAGATCGCGAAAACCCAGGTCGTTACACAGCCCGCATTTTACGTACCGAAGGATCATAAAATATTTTTATTTTATTCCTTGAGGAGTGGATCTTTCTCATATTTTAATATGTTTTTTGTGGGGATGTGAGACATGTCCATAATTTTTACCAATTTTTTTGTGACCATTTTGCCTCTGCCAGTCCTGTACATGGCATAATTTTTGACTCAGATCGAATCAGGTGCTGAGATCGGACTCATTGGAAAGGAAATGATGATTCTCATTCCGTAGAGTGGTCACATTAAAGATTAGGAGGAATCACTGTTTTAAGGTTTCACAGTTTGTTGTTCAGGTTTTGTAAGCCATAATTGGCTGATTTGGAGAGGCCCATTAGTGGGCTGGTGCGAGGCTATAAATAGGCGGTAAGAGGCAAGGATAATAGTTTATTTTCTCTATTCACTCATTTGAAGAGGTAAAGTTCCTCAGTTGCTCCATCTTCTACACCTTTCCACCATTAGAGCTTAGATCTACAATAGAAAATCGAAGATCTACATCATTTGAAGCTAGATCTACATCATTCCAAGAAAGAGTTCATCGAATCGAAGAGTTTAGAGCAAATTCTTTGCTATTTGGATCTAGATCTAAGTGTTTTTGAGTTATTTTAGAAATTTGGTGAGTGTTATGCATCTCTCACACGGATTCAATCAAGTGTATGAGTTGTTTAATCTTAATTTCATCATTTTCAAGTATTTTCTCTTAGATCTACATCATGGTAAGTCTATTTTCATATGAATCGCCATAGGATCTACTCTTGCAACTTAAAACGGGTAATTTCCATATAGTTTCATATGTTTAGATCCATTTATTTGTTGATCATTTTTTGAATCATTATTTTATTGTTCATTGATTATTGCTTGGATTGAATGTGTATTTGTTGATAATGGGTTGATTTAGTTGAATTATTATTATTGAAAATATTGAAATCGGGTTGATTTTTGATTATTGGATTGAGTAGTATTCAGGCGTGAAGATTTGTTGAAGAATCGGTGGTTTTAGTGCTTGGATCAGGCGAAATCAGACTGGGAAAAATCGGACTGGTCGAAATCAGACTGGTCAAATTCGGATCGAGCAAAATCGGACTGGTCAAAAATCGGACTAGTCGAAATCAGACTAGTCGAAATCGGGCTAGGCAAAATCGGACTGGTCAAAATCGGATCGGGCAAAATCAAACTGGGAAAAATAGAATCGGGCAAAATCGGACTGGGAAAAATCGGACTAGTCAAAATCAGACTGGGCAATATCGGACTAGGCAAAGTCGGACTGATCAAAATTGGACTGTGCGAAATGATCCATAATGGAAGATAGAGATATGATAGTATTTCATTAACGCCATGAAAGCCAATTTTGATATTTTACTTAGTTTTTCACATAGATGGATGCAGAATTGAACAAAGAGATATGATAGCATTTCAGAAGCAATGCAAAAGGCTGTTTTGACATTTAGGCCAGTTTTTCATAGCAAAAAAGCTGGAAATTCTATTAAATGCCGTATCAATCCAATAAAGCTTATTTTTTAGTCGACAATGGTTTTAGGTTTGGCACGAGTTCAAGGGGGAGTGTTCGAAGTGGTGTGAGATGTTCGTTGATCGTTGAAAAGCAATGAATGTGAAGATAACTCAGGGGTGTTTTGAGTTGGTGGATAATGGTTGCTCAAGCGTGCTATGAGCTTGTGAAAAGTCGCAGGTGTTGACGACTAGGGATATTGAAGGATGAGGAATTAACGTTGTAGTAGGTTCTAGCGGACTCAAAGCAGGGGTTACACGATTTCGTCATATGGTCGAGTACTCTAGGCAGCTTGAACGGGCCTAGTTACGTTTCGTTATAGGGCGTATGGAGTTTATGCTAGAACTAGGGTTTACCATTGGCCCTTAACGGTTGATGGTAAAGTGTTTAGCCGGTCATACGATTAATGATGGTTTCAAAGTAGGATTGGTGGTGATAGACAGAGTCAGTCATATTTGATTGGTTGTTTGCTTGTATCGTCTCATGTAGATTGTCTGACGTCGAAAGAGATGTTTCTTGGGTGCATTCCAAATATTGGTTTAGGTCTCTAGGGCTTGTGCTTGAGGGATGTTGAATTCGATTAAGATGGTTTACGTGAGATATATAATCTGGATGTTATGAGTGTTATTATGGATTACTTAGGTTGTCATGAACGAATGGTTGTTTGGACTACCATGGATGTATGGTTGAAATGCTTATTGTAAAGGCTATCACTATTCGATGTGGGGAAGATGGGGTTGAGTTCTTCTCTGGTGTTGGTAGATTAGTTTGTTTATCTACCTTTATTGTTGATGTTTGATAGTTTTTTATCGCTCACTAAGACTATGGTCTGACTTAAGGTTTTATGTTTCCCTCTTATTACCTTGGATTGTTCATCCTATTTTGGGTGGGTAGACTTGGTGCCAGCTGACAGGTGACAGGTGATTAGTGAGGACGATGTTGCTGTGTGGTTTTGAGCAGGATGTTGGCGTATTATCTTTTACTACTATCTAGTATCTTTGTTTTCCGCTATGTGATGTTGACTCTGAGTATTTGTATAGATATTATGTTGTAATCTTGGTGTTATATATACTTTCTAGTTGTTATGAAAGTTTGGAGTTTTTTCTACTCGAATATGCTTCATTATTATTGCCTGTTGTATATGTTCTACTATATTTAATCCTTGCACTGTGAGTTATAAGACAGGTACTGCTTATGTTACCATACCTTGATGATCGTCCATAACTGCCTGGCATGTCTTTCAATGCATTATTCCTCTTGTTTAGTGCAGGGGTTATGGGCGGTTATGACATATGGTGTCAGAGCTCTGGTTAACGATTTTAGCCAAAGTTCAAAGACGTAATAACGTATGAGAGACGTACTTGTAGATTTCTGATGGATATGTGCTATATAGTAGTATATAGTATAATAGCACTTGGACTTCATTGCAGTTTTCTCGCATGTAAGCTAATCATTCTATATTGCAGATTTAGAATGAGTTGTTAATTGTTATGACATTGCTAGGCAGGCGGTTATTCCCAGAGGGGGCAATGGCGGTGCACCAGACTACCCATCCATGTTCGAAGCCATGATGGCAGTGGTCATGAGAAGGGTATCCTCTCTAGGAGCAGTCACGATAGATGTTGTTGTTCAAGTGTAAGTACCGAAGGCTGTGGACTTCTTGAAGCTATGCAGTGACTTCACTTCTCTTGGAGAGAAAGCCGTTTAAAGGAACGGAATCGACTGAAGAGGTTTAGAGATGGATTGGATGCTTACATAGGGAGACCGGATGTGGATCATCTTGACAATCCATATGAGAAGATTGTGGAAAAAGTTGTGAGACATGAAAGCTTGTTTCCAAAGGAAGAAACTGTTGTCACTGCAAAGGAAGCTCCAAAACTACAACAGGGTGGTAATAATAATAAGAAGAGAAAGTAGCAACAACAAAAAGGAAAGGATGGTCAGAAGAAGCAGGAAGGTGAAGTGAATTGCTACAACTACAGGTAGAAGGGTCATTATTCTTAGGATTGTAAGAATCCTAAAGCTGAGAAGAAGTGCTTCAAGTATGGGAAACCTAGGCATGAGAAGAAAGATTGTCCAGAAGCAGCTAAGAGTAGGCAGGTAGTGAAGGCTTATGCGTTGGGGGCTGTGCTATCTTCTTTGAGAGCTCCTACTACAGATGAGAAAGGGAAGGATATCGTTGTTTAAGGTACTCTTTCTGTCTGAGGTGTTTCAGTTCGAGTGTTGTTTGATACTGAAGCATCACATTCATTCATTTGTAATGAGCTAGTGTGCCACTTGGATTTAGAGCACGAGAATTGTGATAGACCTTTCGTTATGGCTAATCCAGTTGGGTGTTCATCTAGTTTTTGCATGATTTGTTGTGGTCTTGTGTTGTTGAGTCATGGTTGCTCCTTTGTGTGTGATTGTTTTGTTTTGAACTTCGCTGGGTTTGGGATCATCTTGGGAATGGATTGGCTCAAGAGGTATGCGGAAAGCGTGAATTGCGAGAAGCTAAAGGTGAGAGTCGGGGATGTGGAAGGGCAAAAGGTGTTGATTCGGTGTAAGCCCGAATATGGTGTATTCGTGAGCTATTTATATTCGTTTGTAATTCCCTAGGAAGACTTGTCATCTGTGTTGGTCGCTAATGAGTATTAGGATGTCTTTGAAGAGGTCGTGAGATCGAGTTTAGGATCGATTTGGTCGAGGGTGCTAGACCAATCGTTACGCCTCTTAGGCGAGTGGCACCTAAGGAACAATGAGAGTTAGAGGTGCAAGTTCGTTCCCTTTTGGGAAAAGGATTCATTCGGAGACGTGTCTCCGAATGGGGTGCACCAGTGGTGTTTGCAACCAAGACAGATGACTCGTTAAGATTGTGTATGGATTATCGTGAGGTGAACAAGGTGACCAAGAAGAACAAGTATTCGTTGCCAACGATTGGTGACTTGTTTGATCAGCTTCACAAGGACGAAGTGTTTTCTCAAATTGATTTGGCAACGGGACTTCGCCAGTTGAGGGTGGCAAAAGATAATGTGCTGAAGACTGCTTTTAGGACACCATCCGATTTCTTCGAATGGTTAATGATGCTATTTGGGTTGACTAACACACCAGCGTATTTTGTGGATCTTATGAATAGAGTTTTCAGAGATCAGTAGAACAAGTTCGTGCTTGTATTCGTGGATGATATTCTGGTTTACTCCCGGAACGAGGAAGAACACAAGACACACTTGCGAGTTGTTTTGAAATCTTGCGAAAGCATCAGCGGAGAGCAAAATTTTTGAAGTGTCACTTCTGGAAGAGTGAAGTGGGGGCTCTTAGACCATGTTGTTTCTGGAAATGGAACACGTGGTTGACCCCGCTAAAGTGGCAGCAATCCAGGATTGGGGTAGACCTAAGAATGCGACGGATGTGAGAAGTTTCCTTGGGTTGACTTGTTATTACGGATGATTTATCAAGGATTTCTCCAAGATATTGCACCGTTGACAGAATTGATGAAGAAGAACCAAGTGTTCACATGGGATGTAAAGTGTGAGCAAGCTTTTGGAATCCTGAAAAAGAGATTGACGAGTGCTCCTATTTTGACCGTTCCTAGTGGGAATTAAGAGATGGTGGTATACACAAATGGACGTGGTAGTGGACATGGAGCAGTGCTGAATCAAAAAGATAAGGTTGTGGCATATGTGAGTCGACAGCTAAAGACGCATGAAAAGAATTATCCAACTCATGATTTGAAGTTGGTAGGATCGTGTTTGCTTTGTGGAGACATTACCTGGTAGGAGTTTGATTCGAGTTGTTCATGCACCACAAGTCATTGAAGTATCTTTTCTCATAAAAGGATTTGAATCTTCAGCAGCAGCGGTGGCTAGAGTTTCTGGCATCATATGATTTTTGTATAGCCTATACTCTAGGAAAAGATAACACAGTTGCATATGCATTAAGTCGAAGACACGCAAGTTTAGGAGCGAAGTTTTCAGGATGAAAGAGCCTTGAGTATTTGGCAAGTTTTGATTTCAGGCCAAGGTGTGAGTCGGAATGTAAAATGTTGGAAAGCATATCGATAAGACCTACCCTTATCAAAAGGATTGGCGAGAGTCAAAAGCGAGATGCAAAGTTTGTCGAGTTTATCCAAAAGTTGGGACTGGAGAATAAAGAGTTTGAGGTTGATCAAGAAGGTTGACTTCGAAAGCAAGGACGATTAGTTATTCCTGATATCGACAGATTGAGAGATGAGGTTCTGAGAGAATGTCATCACTCGAAGTTGACAATTCATTCTGGTGGTAATAAGATGTATCAGGACGTGAAGCAAGTCTACTACTGGGAAGGGATGAAAAGAGATATTGGAAAGTTCATTTCGAAGTGAATGAATTGTAAGTTGGTGAAAGATGAACAGATAAAGCCGAGTGGAATGCTTTAGCCATTGGAAGTTACTACGTGGAAGTAGGAGAAAATATCGATGCATTTTATCGATGGACTACCTAGAACCAAGCAGGAAACGAAGGAATTTGAGTCATCGTGGATTGCTTGACCAAAAGTGCAAGGTTCATTCCTATCAAATCAACTAGGACAACATCGAAGTTGGTTGAGCTTTATGTAAAATGGATAGTTCGATTCCATGGTATCCCAAAGAGCATAGTGAGTGATCGAGATCCATTGTTCATAAGAGGATTTTGGAAGATTTTGCAAGAGACTTTGGGGACCGAGTCATGTTTGAGTATGACTTATCATCCCCGAACTAATGGTCAAACCGAAAGGGTTAACCGAGTTTTAGAAGATCTCCTTAGGGCTTGTGTGTTAGACTTCGGAGGATCATAGGATGAACATTTACATCTAGTGGAGTTTGCTTATAATAATAGCTACTAGTCGAGCATTGGGATGGCACCATACGAGGCATTGTATGGAAGACCGTGTAATTCTCCAGCTTGTTGGTTAGAAACTGAAGACAAGTTGATACTTGGGCCAGAGATGATAAGAGAGACCTCGGATTGTATCGAGATCGTTCAGTAACGAAGTAAAGCAGCCCAAGACCATCAAAAGAATTATGCCGATAAGCGTCGAAAAGATTTGGAATTCGTGAAAATTTCGTTGTTGAAACATATTGTTCGGTTTGGAAGCAAAGAATAGTTTGCTCTAAGGTTCATTGGATCGTTTTCGATAGTCGAGCGAATTGGAAATCTTGCATATAGATTGGAGTTACTGGAGAAGATGTCAAGTGTGCATAATGTGTTCCATATGTCGTTTCAACGGAAGTGCGTGCATGATTTGAATGTGGTGGTATCTCCGGAACAGTATGAAGACCTAGAAGTAGAGACCGTAGTTGCTAGACCTCGTAAGTCACTTTGTGTTGTGGGGAGTGACACGAAACAACTTAGGAGGAAGACGATTAAGATAGTCGAGGTACAATGGAGTGAGGATGGTGACGAGTGTACATGGGAGACGAAAGAGAGCACGAAAGCGATCCACCCAAAACTTTTCATCGGTATGACCCATTGATATCATGTCATCATTACACCATTGTATCTTGTGTTATTATTTTTATGGTTGCTGTCATAATTCCGCGTACTAGGATAAGGCAATGGATGCATGGTTGATGGATGCTAGTCTGGGTGATAGAATTGGCTATTAATGGGTGATAAGCATGCAGAATTGATTTGTTTACTTATGTTTGTTGGGATTTCGAGGGCGAGATTCCTTAGGGGGAGAGAATGTAACAGCCCGCATCTTACGTATCAAGGATCGTAAAATATTTTTATTTTATTCCCCGAGGGTTGAATCATTCTAATATTTTAGAATGTTGTTTACGGGGATGTGAGACATATCCATAATTTTTACCAATTTTGCTAGTGACCATTTTGCCTCTGTCAGTCTTGTATAGGGTATAACTTTTGATTCGGATTGAATCAGGTACTGAGATCAGTCTCATTAGAAAGGAAATGATAATTCCTATTCCGTAGATTGGTCACATTAAAGATTTGGCTCAGCAGTTTCAGAGGAATCGCTGTTTTAAGGTTTCACAGTTTGCTATTCATGTTTTTCTTAATGAGGAAGACGAGTGTGTAGCTTTCTGCTACACATCCGGTTACGCATATATATATATATATGTGTGTGTGTGTGTGTGTGGGAAACTCTATTGGGACACAAAATTTAGACACAATTGGTGACACAACTAATCTCCACCATTGGATCACCCCATGAATTACACCGCTCCACATAAAGACAAAAAGATCCAACGGTTGAGGCTTTGTGTCTCCAGGTTTGTGTCTAATTTTGTGTTCCAATAGCCATCCCCTATATATATATATATATATATATATATATATATATATATATATATATATATAAAGCTAGAAATATAATCTGGTTGACATGCCCAACCAGTGGTAATAAAGTCTAGGACATATATGTCCTTACAGCAAGCCCAAATATAACACATACTATGAACATAGGCAATAAATTCTTCGTTGTTCAGGTTTTGTAAGCCATAATGGGATGATTTGGAGAGGCCATTAGTGGGTCGGTAGAAGGCTATAAATAGGGGGTAAGAGACAAGGAGAATAGTTTATTTTCTCCATTCCCTCATTTGAAAGAGCTAGAGGTCCTCCATTACTCCATCTTCTACACCTTTCCACCGTTAGAGCTTAGATCTACGTTAGAGAATCGAAGATCTACATCGTTTGATGCTAGATCTACACCATTCCAAGGGAGAGTTCATCGAATCAAAGAGTTTAGAGCATATTCTTCGCTGTCCGGATCTAGATTTAAGTGTTTTTGAGTTGTTTTAGAGATTTGGTGAGTGATATGCATCTCTCACACTGATTCAATCAAGTATATGAGTTGTTTGATTTTAATTTCCTCATTTTCAAGTGTTTTCTCCTAGATCTACATCATGGTAAGTCTATTTTTATATGAATCTCCATAGGATCTACTCTAGCAACTTAAAACTAGTAATTTCCATATAGTTTCGTATGTTTAGATCCATTTATTTCCTGATCTTTTGTTGAATCATTATTTTAATGTTCGTTGATTATTACTTGGATTGAAAGTTGATTTGTTGATAAGGTGTTGATTTAGTTGAATTATTGTTGTTGAAAATATTGAAATCGAGTTGGTTTTTGAGTTGGATCAAGTAGTATTCAAGCGTGAAGATTTGTTGAAGAATTGGTGGTTTTAGTGCTCGGATCGGGCGAAATCGAACTAGGAAAAATCGGATTGGTCGAAATCGGACTGGAAAAAATCGGACTGGTCAAAATCGGACTGTGCGAAATCAGACTGGTCAAATTCAAATCGGCCAAAATCGGACTGGTCAAAAATCAGACTGGGAAAAATCGGACTGGTCGGAATCGAACTAGGAAAAAATGGACTGGTCGAAATTGGGCTGGTCAAAATTCGGATCAGGCAAAATTGGACTGGGCGAAATCGGACTGGTCGAAATCGAACTGAGCAAAATCGATCTAGTCGAAATCGAACTGGTCAAAATCGGATCGGGCAAAATCGGACTGGGCAAAATCGGACTAATCAAAATCAGGTCGGGCAAATTCGGATTGGGTGAAATGATCCATAATCGAACATGGAGATTTCATTAACGCCATGAAAGCTAATTTTGATGTTTTACTTAGTTTTTCACACCAGATTGAAGCGGAATTGAACCAGGAGATATAATAGCATTTCAGAAGCGTTGTTAAAGGCTGATTTGACATTTTAGATAGTTTTTCATAGAGAAAAAGCTGGAAATGCTATGAAATGCAGTATTAACCGAACAAAGCTTGTTTTTGAGTCGACAATGATTCTACGTTCGACATGAGTTCAGAGGGGAATGTTCAAAGTGATGTGAGATTTTCGTTGATTGTTGAAAAGCAACGAACGTGAAGATAACTCAAGGGTGTTTTGAGTTGGTGGATAATGGTTGCTCAAGCGTGTTTTGAGCTTGTGAAAAGTTGCCGGTGTTGACAACTAGGGATATTGAAGGCTGAGGAATTACCGTTGTCGTAGGTTCGAGCGGACTCAAAGCTGGGGTTACACGATTTCGTCGTATGGTCGAGTACCCTGGGCAGCTTGAACGGGCCTAGTTACGTTTTGTTGTATGGCATATTGAGGTTGGGCTAGAACTGGGGTTTACCATTTTCCCTTGACAGCTGATGGCAAAGTGTTTAGCCAGTCATACGATTAGCGATGGTTTCAAAGCAGGATTGACGATGATAGACAGAGTCTGTCATGTATGATTAGTTATTTGCTTGTATCGTCTCATGTAGATTGTCTGACGTTAAAAGAGTTGTTTCTTGGGTGCTTATCTGATATTGGTTTAGGCCTCTAGGCTTGTGCGGGAGGGATGTTGAATTTGATTAAGATGGTTTACATGAGATATATATTTTGGATGTTATGAGTGTTATTATGGATTACTTCTGGTTGTCATGAACGAATGGTTGTTTGGATTACCATGGATGTATGGTTGAAATGCTTGTTGCAAAGGCTGTCACTGTCTGATGTGGGGAAGATGGGGTTGAGTTCTTCTCTAATGCTGGTAGAATATTTTGTTTATCTACCTATTTTCATACTCTATTGTCGATGTTAGATAGCTGTTTTATTGCTCACTAAGATTATTATCTAACTCAAGGTTTTATGTTTCCCTCTTATTACGTTGGGTTGCTCATCCGATTTTGGATAGAAAAACTAGGTGACAGGTGATTACTGAGGGCGATGCTGCTATGCGGTGGCAAGCTGGAGGTTGGCGTATCATCTTTTACTATTATTTAGTATCTTTGTTTTCTGGTGTGTGATGTTGACTCTGAGTGATGTAGTGACACAAATTTGTACAGATATTATGCCTTTATCCTGGTGTTGGATATACTTTCTAGTTGCTATGAAAATTAGGAGTTTTTTTTTTGTTCGAATATGCCTCACTATTGTTGCCTGTTGTATATGTTCTACTATATTTTATCCTTGCGCTCCAAGTTATACGACAAGTACTGCATATGTTACCATACCTTGATGATCATCCATAGCTGCATGGCATGTCTTTCAGTGCATTATTTCTCTTGTTTAATGCAGGGGTTATGGGCGGTCGTCACAGGATCAGTATATTGTAACACCGTGTAATTTTAACAATACATTAAAATGATAAACTAAAGAATACTTAATCAAATATTCAGAATTAAGTGAAACTGAAACACCCCACCTCCATTAAGGTCACTCACAAAGGGAATGCCTTAACTTCGGTGGATCATTTTTAGTCAAGATGCACAAAAATTACAAGACAGACAAATAAAGCAACGAAAAATAATTAAATAACCTTTATTGATTAAAACAGCTTGTACAAAGATTGTTTTACAACACCAATACTTATTACATGAAAGCATATGTCTTGTTTAATATATAAGAAGCACAAACATACAATGATATTCCCCAATAAAGCATGAGCCAGCCATAGTAGTAGAAAATGGAGTTCAAAACAATGCTCAAAGAATCTTCAAGCTCGGAAAGAGTAACGGCCCCAAAATGAGCTGAGCTTTTCCCTCCCTGACTACCTGGGGAGGGGGGGGGGACGGAAGAAAAGAGGCAAAAGCAAACTAGGTCAGACATAAAGTCTGGTAAGTCCAGTGATTCTTAGTATTTAAACGAGGAAAAGGGCCATGACATGAATAAACTAAATATAAGACTAAACCATAGTAACAAGATAACATGGGGTAAGCATGGGATATGGCAAGAAAAACTAAATGTACCGATAAACTGAATGTACTGATAAACTGAATGCACTTCTACTCCTTCTCTGCTACGCAACTACCCTGTTTATATTGATTTCTATATCTCTGCACTACCTAACTGGTGTCCAAACTAGTAATCTATGATCATATGATAACGTGATCCCAATCCCCGTATTTGCGGTTGCCTTCAGGTGTGCTTCTATTATGGGGATTCCGTTTATTACCTAGATCTAATATAGGGTTTACTATCGAGTGCTTACTAGATTCAACCAGGGTTTACGCTACCCAGGGCCACTGTGGTTTGTGCTACCTATTGAACACTTCTTGGATTCAGGGTTTATGCGATCTAGGTCCAACTAGGGATTATGCTACCTACTTGTATTAATGTTCCATGTGTCTGTGTCAGTCGGCCCTCTCTTGCGTGTAGATACCCTGTGCTGACCCAACCATAAGGTGTATCAAGCCTTATGATAGCGACCCGACATGATTCTAGATGCACAGTGTATAACTACTGGTACCCAGTGCCTGCTTCTTCCACTCCGGAGTACGTGCACGCCTGTAAACCGTCGGAACCTACACTGATGTACCCCCTGCCGCTATTTTTGACCGCTTATAATCAGCCCAGCAATCGTGCCCCACCCTGCCTAGTTTCAGGCTACCATGATACATTTATGTGGGTTACTGCTGAAATGGGTCCACGTTACTAGGGTTTCCTGCCGGTTAAGTTTGTGGGCCTATATATACAAATATTACCCACCTATACGAGATGTACTTTACCCTCCCACCGATTCTAGCATGTTTTCTTAACGGTTAAGTTTGTGGGCCTATATGTACTAATATTACCCACCTACACGAGATGTACTTAACCCTCCCTATAGATTCAAGCATGTTTATTTAATGGTTAAGTTTTGTGTGCCTATATTTACTAATATTACCCACCTACCCGACGTGTACTTAACCTCCTACTCGTCAAGTCGTGTTGGTTAAGTAGTTCTTATTAACTTAACCTTTCTTGCTTATCATGTTGGATTGGTTAAGTGTGATTTATTAACTTAACCCTGTTCATTCATCAGGTTATATTGGTTAAGTATTTCCCATTTAACTTAACCCCATTCGCTCATCAAGTTATATTGGTCAAGTGTCATTAATCAATTCAAGTTGACTTAACCCATCCACCTGTCACGTCATGTTGGTTAAGTGTTTCCTTCTGGTGTTGGCTTGACCCTACCTCAAATCATGTAATATTGGTTAAGTGTTGTTCTCGTGTTAACTTAATCCTTCCCATACATCATGTTATATAATTGGTTAAGTGTTTTCCTCTTGTATTACTTAAACCCACCACATGTCATTATATATTTTGGTTAAGTGTTACCTTAGTTAACTTAACCCTATCATCTGCTTAATTAACATGTTACAACGGTTAAGTGTTCTAAATTTGCTTAACCTCACCCGCTTGTCTAATTAACATGTTGTAACGGTTAAGTGTTCTAATTTTACTTAACCTCACCCACTTGCCTAGTTAACATGTTATTACGGTTAAGTTAATTAACCTCACCATTTCTAGCTTGATTTATTCATGAGCCTTAATTAATTAATTAAAGCACCAACCACTCACATTAGACAGATATTGTTGTGGTTACTAGATGTGCCGGTCGGTTCCGGGCAGGTTTACACCACAACTCAGTCTAACCTCGGGTCTTTCTGGGATTGATGCACTAACCACCCACATTAGACAAGTATTGTTGTGGTCACTGGATGTGCCGGTCGGTTCCGGGCAGTTTTACACCACAACTCGGTCTAACCTCGGGTTAGACATATTCGTCTTTTACTAAAATTATATATTTACTATTTATGTAAATTCTCCGTAAATCAATTTAGTCTAGATCATATTCATTTTTCATGCAAATTAGCATATTTATATTCTATGCCCAAAACTTGATTTACCTATCAATCAGCCCAACTTGCAGTTTATACCAATTTTAGATTTAATATTCCCCTTTTACAATTCATGCCCAATCTAGATTAATATTCCAATTTATGGTTCATGTCAAAACTAGATTTAATATTCTAGTTTACCGTTTATGTCCAAAACTTGGTTTATACGCCAATTACACACTTTGTGGCCAATTAAACTTATCAACTTATGCCCAAGTCTAATATGCATGTAAATCATTCACTATTATAGCCAATTTAGACTATGCCAACATATTTATTATGCCAAACTAACTTAATTAAGCTATGCCCAATCCCCGCATCATAATCGTACGTATAACATGATTTCACAAGTTTTCTATATACTCATGAAATGATACTAACAGTATCAAAGCAAGAAATAGGGGATAAGCACGAGAATTGACATAAAAGAATAGCCATGCAAGAATGAACCAAATACAAAAATAATGGTTCCAATGGGTTTGATGTACATAACAGTGAATAGGAATAAACTAGACAAGTTACACCCTAAGAAATGAGATCCAACATAATTAAGGGAATAGGCATAGGTGATTTGGTCAAACATAATGCCAGTTCGAAGTACAACCTAATAGATATGGGAATAGGCCTAAGCCACTGACTACAATAGTTATAGGCAATTAACCACAATAGTCATAGGCGACTAATCACAATAGTTTATTAATCAATGTCATAGGAAATAGTCTCATAGTCATGAATCTTGGTAATAGTCTCATAGTCATGAATCATATGCAATAGTCTCAAAATTATGAATCATAGTCATAGGCAACAGTCTTATAGTCATAGTCCTATGTAATAGTCTCTTTTCCATGAATCATAGTCACAGGCGATAGTTTCATGGGCAACAGTTACATAGTCATAGTCTTAGGCAAAAGTCCCATAATCATAGTCATTGGCAATTAGCCACAATAAGTTCTAGGCCACAATCAAGAATCAGATCCAAAGGCATAGATAACGTTAGATTTGACATAAGCGTGAATCAAAAATTAACTTGCAAATAGGCACAGTTCTATATTTTAATTTATTACATTCACGAGTCCAATTACACGTTCAAATCTAAAGAATAGCTGAACTTACAGTGATCGGTTCAGAAAAGGGTAATAAGATAGCATTGTGGTGATTTGCTATGATTCGCATGACGTTGCTCAAAGCCATTGAATTAGCCTTCGATTCCCTTCTTGAAGCTTTATCTTGATTTGAATCTCCAATTTGAAGAAGAACTATAACTTGTTTTAATGTAGAATGAGATTTATTTTAATTAGGATTGAGGAAGAGTATTGGCGTAATGAAGTTGTGTGGAGAAAGTGAAGTTTGGGGGCGTTTATATAGCGTAGAACTCATGAATTTGGTCCAGAAATCAGCCCGAATACATAAAAATGAATTCTGCCTCGGATCTGGAAAAACAGGGCAGGTTGACCCCCAGGTCGACCTATAGGGGGGTGGTCGACCCCCAGGTCGACCTATAGGGGGGAGGTCGACCTGGGTCCTGGGTGGGAAATTTCCCGCCCAGCCCGCTTTTGTGTTCTGTTTTGAATTTTGAATTCAGTTTCGAGCTGTTTTTAAATTTGAGCTGAAACTTCCGAAGGCCATAACTTCTTCATACGAAGTCCGATTCACGCAAACTCGGACTCTATCTCAAGCAAAATTCCGAGAAGAACGCAATGGCATAACCCGTTTCCCTTAATTCTTCTCTTAAAAATTATGTATACTTTAATTTTTTACATTAACGTTTATAGAAAATACGGGATGTTACAGAAACAGACTGCACCATTGCGTTCTCCTTGGAATTATGCTCAAAATAGACACCTGGTTTGCATAAAACGGACACCGCATGAAGAAGTTATTAAGGTTTGAAGTTTGTATACACATAAGAAGAATATATGTGAATAAAAAAAGCTCAGAATTCAAAACAGTTCAAATTTGAGCGGAAAAAAGGGGAGCGAGAAAATTCCCGCCTATGGGTGTCGACCCCATCAAGTGGGGATCGATAGTCCGAAGGGGGTCGACCCCCCACGGCAGATCTGGGCAGATTTTTTTCTGGTTCTGAACGTGGACTCCTTTCTTGACTTGGTTCATTGGCTGATGACTACAAATAAGACCCCATTTCTCTTGTTTCTCCACACCTAAAAAAAAGGAGAACTAGATGCTGCCTCTGCCCAGATTAAATCAAGCCTTTTCTTCTTCAACAATCAAGTCATTCAAGTTTTGGGATCTATGATTCAACATCTGCAACTATTCTTCTGTATCTTAGCTCTTTTCTCTACGAGTCTATGTTATTTTTAGATAGAAATAATTAAAATGTTATCTTGACATGCCTATGAATTAGATCTAAGCCTGTGGCTATTGGAATCATATCAGATCTACTATTATTTGTATATCTAATTCACTGATTAGATCTCATCATGCCTGTTTATGATCATGTCACTATGCCTAATTAGTTCTATTATCACATGTTCATCAGATCTGATCTTATATGCCTATTTATGTTCATCAGATTTGTTCTAATATGCTTATTTTTGTTCATCTGATCTGTTCTTATATGCCTATTTTTGCAATCATATGCCCATTTCTGTTACTGTTTGTTTTATGCCTATTCTGTCCTTTTCTCTCATTCCCTTTTTATTATTATAGCTAGATTACTTTCGAGCCTAGGTGGATATCGCTGAAATATGCATACGAACGAAATTGGGTTAAATTAGGAATGATTGGAAATGGCAACTTAGGGGCATAACTTGTACTTTGAATCACAATTGGAATCTGGGGGCATAAACTATATTGTGAAACTAGACTAAATATTGGGGAATGATTCACATGGTAAATTTGGACTTGTGGTTTGGGACATGTAAATCTGTAGGCTTAATTTAAGATTAAGCAAAACATGTTAATGGAACTGTAAAAAATCTGTGAAGCTTGTTTAATCCGTTAAAGTTGGGGTATAACTTGTATTGGGAAATTTGGGCAGAACTTGAATTGAAAGAATGAATATGGATTTGGGGCATAAGCCAAACTATGATTACGGATCTTAATTTGGGCATATAACATATGATGAATATGACTGGGGAAAGGGGGCATGTAAACCTATAATGAAATAGGAATACTTGTTAATGAATGTAGATGCCTAGAATTACAGTAATTAGAAAACTGTAACCACGCTTAGACACGTAGTTAGATTACACTTGTGGTGGAAGTCTACTCGGACCCGACTGGCATATCCAGCGACCACAAGTGGTGAATCTAATGTGAGGGGTCTAAGTGCATAAAAACGTGACGGTGCTAAGACACGAGGTTAAGTCCGACTTGTGGAAGAAGTCTTCCCGGACCCAACTGGCATATCCAACATCCACAAGTGGTAGACTTAATGTGGGAGGTCTAGTGCATTATAACCATAAATGAATGTATGGTAATAAACTTGTAATACTTAACTTGTTTGTATCCATAAGGATTGTATGAGCCGGTTAAATCTGTGGGGTTAAGTAAACCTGTTAAATCTGTGGGGTTAAGTAAACCTGTTAAATCTATGGGGTCAAGTAAATCTGTTAAACCTGTAGGGTTAAGTAAGCCTGTTAAATTGGTGGGTTTAAGTAAACCTGTTAAATATGTGGGGTTAAGTAAGCCTGTTAAATCGATGGGGTTAGGTAAACCTGTTAAATCTATGGGGAGGGGGTTATACGAATCTGTTAAACTGGAAGACTCAACCTGTTACATTTGATGAGGTTATATGGACCCGTTAACTTGTAAAGTTTAACTTGTAAATCTGTAAGGGGTTGTGCGAATCTATTAAATCTGTTATGCATAACCTGTCAAAATCATAGTTAGTTTGGGACACAAGATCTTAAGGGTTGGCTTGTGTCATCTGTTATTTGGGTCCCGTATTAGTCAATAACCCAATTTGGTATTAAAAGGGGACCCCACACTAGCTATGGTTCATGGCACGCTTACTGAGTTGATTGTAAGAGGTTCATTTGGGAAGAGGTGTGTACTGGCGTGCTCCGACGGACTCATGTACGTGCAAGAGTACGGCCTGCATCTGGGAAAATAAGCCGAATAGGTCTGTATCCTTCTTTAGGTTGCCACTTTAGGAAGTAATACACCCTACTGTGGGGCCAACACAGGGTATTTACGGGATAGGGAGTCGATCGATTGGGGGTAATAAATAGGGTACATCTAGTCGTGTCTGTTTCTGTGGGGTACCTATATTTCCGTCTAGGCTAACACCCGTTATTTATGTTTAGGTACCGGCTAAATCAGTTTGGGTTAAAACTCGTTATTAGAGTACACCTAAAACTGCCATTATATTTCTGTTGGGATCGTTCTGTTTCTGTTAAGTAATTAGGGAATATGTAATCCTGTTACATATTTGTTGTACTAGTATTGATGCAGAGAAAGAGAAAGTGGTAGAGAAGCGCAATACTTGTTCTATTTAGTTTGTCCTGTTTATCCTATTATACCTGCCTTATGACACTGTTATCTCACTCTCTAATTTATATGCCTATCAAGATACTTTTACTTATTTATATGCTAAAAGTAACTAGACTCGCCAGACTTTATGTCTGACCCATTATGTTTCCTCTTCCTTCTCTTCTGTTTCCCCCTCCCAGGTTCTCAGGGTGGGAATACTCGGGATTGATTTGGATTCTCTCTTCCATCCTGCTTGGAGATGCCTTGATGTACCGCTTGATTTATTGTCTTCTCTGATATGGCTATCTTTTGGGGGTTATGTTTTTTTATGTATTTTTGTATTCTGATGATTTTAAGTACAAGACAGAAGCTTTATATTAATGTAATGGGGTTTCAGTACTTTAGGCTTATGATGTAACTGGGTTTTGAACCACTATGTTTTCTACTTAATAAAAGTTTTTAATTCCGCTACTATTTTATATCTGTCTTGTAATGATTCTGTTTCTGTTTACCTATAACGCTTCACGAAACTTAATGCATTCTCTTAATTAGTGATATTAATAGATATGGGGTGTCACACTTGGTATCAAAGCTAAAGGTTACTAGATTAGATAAAAGATTTTGAAAACTGTTTTCAAAAGGGTCTTAAAAGAAAGCATTTTAAAAAGAAAAGTCTGTTTTGAAAAGCATATTCCCCAAAGCCATATGTAATATCTTTCGATCCTTTGTCTTAATCCCTTTCCTTTTCTTTTTAGCATGTCGGGAGCCTAATGTTCCTCAGGGCGTTACGGTATCAGGCTGGTTCCGTAGGTATCAAGAGGCCACGGTGCCTGCCGATGGTCAAGCTGACATTCCTCCCCCAGTTGCACCCATCGTTCCTCCTCCATGTGCAGATAATTTTTCTAAGATCTGCAAAGATTTCTGCAATATGAGAGCGAAGCCATTCCGTGGAACTGAGATGTTCGTAGAGGCAAGGAATTGGCTCAAAGAAACGGACGATTTGTTTGGAAATTTCGAAATAGACGATCATAGAAAGATTCAGTTAGCCGCCTAGCTACTGAAAAATGAAGCTTCGTTCTGGTGGGAAGTGACGCAAGCAGGGTGTCCGATGGAGATTTGGGATGATTTTCGGCAAAGGTTTGAAATGAAGTTTCTTTCTCAAGCTGAGAAAAGCATGCAAATGGAAAGATTTATGACACTCAAGCAAGGAGGCATGACTATCAAAGAGTATGTTAACAAGTTCATCCAACTAGCAAGGTTTGGATTGGAGCTAGTACATACTCCGCATAAGAAAGCTTTGCAGTTTGTCAAAGGACTAAATGAACCCCTTAATGGGTTAGTTATGTCTCATATTCTAATAGGAGCAACTTTTGATAGGCTCGTTGATATCACCTTGATGCATGAGGAAAATAAAGCTAAAAAGAAAGAAGCTAAGGTTAAGGAAATACAAAAAAGAAAGTGTGGCCTAAGAAAGAACAACAACAAGAGGGCGGGAAGAACGACAAAGATCAAGGCAAAATGAAATGTCATGGTTGTGGGAACGTGGGTCATTTGGTCAAAGACTGCAGAAAAATGAAGAATGATTGCTTCAACTGTGGTGAAGTCGGACACTATACTAGGGAGTGCCCGAAGAAGCAAGGGCAGGGCCAAAGGTAGGATCTCCTAGAAGGCAAGTGCATGCTCTCGTGGTTGATGTACCGGAGAGAGGTAGGAAAATTTCTGTTGAAGGTTTGAAATCTCTTTCCAATCATCCTGTTAGAACTCTTTATGAATCTGGCGCTTCGCATTCTTTTATATATGATTCTGTAGTTGAGTCGCTGCACCTTGGTACTAGTATTGTTTCTGATCCCGTTATTATCTCAAACCCCATTGGGGGCACGGCTCATCTGTCTATAATCTGTCGGGGTTTGAGGATATCTGTTTTAGGGCATCGAGCTTGAGCACGACACATATGTACTTGGTTTTATGGGATACTGTCTAATTCTAGGGATGGATTGGCTAGCCATGTATGATGCCATTCTAGATTGTTAGAGGAGGGTCGTTAAATTTCTGACTTACCGTGGGAGGACTCTCAAGATTTCTTGTGACCCAAGAGGGTCTAGCGTGCTTAGTTTCCCAGAATCACTTGATGCTTCTATTGATGATTTGCGATATGTACTTGTAGTTTGTGAGTATCTTGATATCTTTGAGGAGGTTAGGGACTTACATCCGAGGAGCGAGAATGATTTCTGGATATACTTGGTAGATAATGTGAAGCCTGTCACATTACCTATGCTCCACATGACTCCTAAGGAAAGGAGGGAGCTCAGCAAACAAGTAGGGGAGCTACTTGAAAAGGTGTTAGTTAAGCGAAGCATATCAGAATGGGGTGTTCTGGTCGTCTTTGCAACTAAGGCATACAACTCGCTTCACTTATGTGTGGATATTCATGACGTTTTTCCATATTTCTTATTTATAGAAGTGTCTGCACAATACAGCAGAGGTAGTGAGCCGAACATGCTTGAGGAAGTAGAGGTAGAACGGGAGGCGATAATTAGATGGGTTCCTACCCGTATACATGGATCAGAGGTTAAGAAGTTATGCAACAAAGAAGTCAAGTTGATGAAAGTGCAATGGGAGAAGACAGCGAGGATGCGACTTGGGAGACTGAAGACAAGGATCGCACTTCATACCCTTTCCTTTTCAGGACTATGTTCTTAACTTCTTTTTTCCAAGCTTTTATTCGTACTTGCTTCTATCATTCGTGTGTATCCTATCGATCGAATCTTTGACCTTTAGGTAGGAATCCCGTAGATGTAAACATGTGTTTGAGACATGTTATGTTTGATGGATGCAAGTGGATGAAGTGTTTGTTGGTGGTTGCTCGTGGATGCATATACACACATTAGGCACCAGATCGACTCAATCACTCTCATACTGCATATGGATGTGTGTGCATTTTCTTCTTTTAATGGATGAAAATGGGTGTATCATCATATGGATGTTGCATTTGGATGGATAATTGTGCACACATATAGAACTTGCATGTTATAATAGGATTATTTACATACATGTTGGATTCATGACACTAACATAATTTGCATTAAGGAGGTCGACTGAATCAATAAGGCACCCGATCTTCGCATTAGAATTGGGACATATACACACCTTTTCATATGTTCATATAAGCATTAGATGTCTTTAAGGAGAATGGATGTCTGTGATTGGTGGATGAGTAGATGGATGTGGATGGTAGGATATACATTCTTCTTAACTTGGAGATTTCGAGGACGAAATTCTTTAAGTAGGGGAGAATCTAGCACCCCGTAATTTTAACAACACATTAAAATGATAAACTAAGGAACACTTAATTAAATATTCAGATTAAAGTGAAACGAACTGCACCATTGCATTCGTCTCGGAATTCTGCTCAAAATAAACACTTGGTTTGCGTAAAACAGACACCATATAAAGAAGTTATTAAGGCTTGAAGTTTGTATATGCATAAGAAGAATATATGTGAATAAATATAAGCCCAGAATTCGAAATAGTTCAAATTTCAGTGGAAAAAAAGGGAGCGGGAAAATTCCCGCCCATGGGTGTCGACTCCATCAGGGGGGACGACCTATAGGTCAACCCCATCAAGGGGGTCGACCCTGGGGTCGACACTCCAAAGGGGGGTTGACCCCCTACGGTAGATCTAGGTAGATTTTTTTTTTTTGGTTCTAAACATGGACTCCTTTCTTGACTTGGTTCGTTGGCTGATGACTATAAATAAGACCCCATTTCTCTTGTTTCTCCACACCTAAAACAATGGATAACTAGATGCTGCCTCTGCCCAGATTAAATCAAGCCTTTTCTTCTTCAACAATCAACTCATTCAAGTTTAGGGATCTATGAATCAACATCTGCAACTATTCTTATGTCTCTTAGATCTATTCTTTGTGAGTCTACGTTATTTTTAGATAGAAATAATTAAAATGTAATCTTGACATGCCTATGAATTAGATCTAAGCCTGCGACTAATGGAATCATGTCAGATCTGCTATTATTTGTATATCTAATTCACTAATTAGATCTCATCATGCTTGTTTATGACAATGTCACTATGCCAAATCAGTTATATTATAACATGTTCATCAGATCTGTTCTTATATGCCTATTTCTGTTCGTTAGACTAAATTGGGAATGATTGGAAATGGTAATTTAGGGGCATAACTTGAACTTTGAATCACGATTGGAATCTAGGGGCATAAACTATATTGTGAAATTGGACTAAAAATCGGGGCTTGATTTATATGGTAAATTATGACTTGGGGTCTGGGACATATAAATTTGTAGGCTTAATTTAAGATTAAGCTTGTTTAATCTGTTAAAATTGGGGTATAACTTGTATTGGGGAATTTGGGCAGAACCTGGATTGAAAGAATGAATATGGATATGGGGTATAAGCCAAACTGTGATTAAGGATCTTAATTTGGGAATAAAACACATGGTGAATATGACTTCGGAAAAGGGGCATGAAAACTTATAACGAAATAGGAATACTTGTTAATGAATGAAGATGCTTAGAATTATAGTAATTAGAAAACTATAACCACGCTTAAACACGGGGTTAGATTACACTTGTGGTGGAAGTCTGCCCGCACCCGACTGGCATATCCAGCGACCACAAGTGGTGAATCTAATGTGAGGGGTCTAAGTGCATAAAAACGTGATGGTGCTAAGACACGAGGTTAAGTCCGACTTGTGGAAGAAGTATGTCTGGTCCCAACCGGGATATCTAGCATCGGCAAGTGGTAGACTTAATGTGGGAGGTCTAGCACATTATAACCATAAACGAATGTATGGTAATAAACTTGTAATACTTAACCTGTCTGAATCCATAAGGATTGTATGAGCCTGTTAAATCTGTGGGGTTAAGTAAACCTGTTAAATATGTGGGGTTAATTAAACCTGTTAAATCTGTGGGGGCTAAGTAAAACTGTTAAATCTATGGGATTAAGTAAGCCTGTTAAATTAGCGGGATTAAGTAAACCTGTTAAACCTATAGGGTTAAGTAATAATATTAAATCTGTGGGGTTAGATAAACTTACTAAATCTGTGGGGAAGGGGTTATACGATCCTGTTAATCTAGAAGACTTAACCTGTTACATATGATGGGGTTATATGGACCCGTTAACATGTAAAGTTTAACCTGTAAATCTTTAGGGGGTTGTGCGAATCTGTTAAATCTATTACGCATAACCTATCAAAATCCAAGTTAGTTGGGGACACAAGATCTGTAAGGGTTGGCTTGCGTCATCTGTTGTTTGGGTCCTATATTAGTCAGTAACCCATTCTGGTATTAAAGGGGGACCCCGCACTAGGTAGAGGTCAGGGCATGCTTACTGAGCTGATTGTAAGAGGTTCATATGGGAAGATGTAGCGACCCGGGAATTTCGACACTCGAATCTCGACACTAATACAACCCGTGTCCAAAAATCAAGTACCGAAAACCCCAGAAAGCTATAAGAAAGAGTTTAGAGGGTTAGGTAAGAAGGAAAGAAAGTTAGAATAGAAGAATAAGAAGAACACAACACAGAGTCTCACATCACAGCGGAACAAAATATAATATATAAATAACTTTATTGAGAGCTTGAAAAAACTTACAATCATCAGAGTATATTAATACACCGGGACAGTTATAAGGATCTGTCCTCATATACATCACACAGCGGAATAATACTAGATAATATCATACGTCTGGACACTTTTAGCTCGTCCTTGGACTTCACAGCATCCGATAACTTGAACCTGTATACCCCGGGCTAACCCGAGCATTTACAAAACACCGGGTCAGTCTGGTGAACCAGAGTGAGAAAAACTCGCACGGTATTAAGGGTATCACACAATCTGATTTTAAAGTTAAAATCTTTCGAAGAAAAGGATAATCGTAAGACCAAATCCGCACATAAACACGGACGGTTTTTACCTTACGATAACCCAAAACCTTTTTGAAATCAATATCTTCTCTGATATTATAATAATGCCTAAATACAAGTAAATATCAATCTAGTGGAACGCTTGCATCTCACGCTCCACATATATAGTATACAAACAAAACCGCAGCGCTTATTGGAGATTGGATTCCGACTATGACAAGGTATGGGACCACCTGCCGATAGTGTATCTCTAGAGGCGTATACACTGGGTTCAACAAGAACGTCTTGCAACCCGGTCCACACATGACCGACCACTCATTTCGCTTGAGTGTATCGAATGTAAATCACCAACGGTTGGGTGCGACCCACCGTCTCTCCCGAAAAGGAACAACATCGATAGATTAAAGAAGCAAAAGGAATTTCTCTAGATAGGTGATTATACACCCTAATGGGAGCGACCCACATAGCCATGCTGCCTGCCCGATTTTTGTCATTTCCCGGTTGATGAGGCTTGAGGTTATAATCAACTTTTGAAATATCTGGCCACTTTGCACATCATCCATACACATCATCCAGGAACAGGATGAACCGAAGGCACCCTTCTACCACATCCTAGGAATCACCCTATAGATTAGCAGCGAGTAGTACTTGCAATCCGTAGATTCCAATCACGACAGAATCATTGTCGAAATATCTCTGGGGATCAGCCAGGGAAAATCAACAATAGTTCCTCCGCTCATGAAGATTTACGGTCTTCATTGCTCCATCTCGATCAGCATCATATATCTCCTTCGTTTACGTGTTCTTTGATTAGAATGGTTTCGAATATGAATTCGATCCCGGTCTTTCCGTATCAACAGCGTATTTGGCCAGATTTTGATAGTCGGTTGTTTAACTATCAAAATAAACAAACATATAAATAAAACGAATCCATTGGTTTATACAACATCCCTTGGCCATTAAAAATAGTATTTCAGTTTGAATCTATAATATCCTCAAATCATTTATATACGTAAATATTCTCAAATCATTTCGTTCATATACTTAGAACGATGTCTTAAAACCATATCTACTTTCATTTCCCATTTGTCATCATTCCAAAACATTCCCACAACATTACTTATTATCCATAATTACAGAGTTGATCCGACCCATCATCGTAAAACAACCCTTACGAAATCTCCTTTTGTCTTGTTATTAACAAAATAATCATCACTTATACCTTTGGAATAAACTCACTTTTATTCCTTTTTATTTCGAGATCCCATTATATATTTCCAAATAACATTACATTATTATTTTTCAAAATAAATTACACTAACACCTTGACCATCACAACTAATACCATCCTCCGATAATCCCGAAGTCGTTCAAGTTGGGGTATTTAATTACCTCTCAGATCTTGATCAACAACGTTCGTATCTTAAGATAATATCAATCGTAATACCAGAAACCGATATTTCATTCCCAATACCAAACCAAATCTCATTTTAGTTATAACTAGATGAAATCTCATCTCTCATTACAGTGAATCTATATCGTATATAATTAACTTAACTCTCCTGGCCACTATCATTCAATTGGGTTTTAGTTTGATTTCCTTTCCAAAACTTCATTAGTTCATAACCATAAATCAGTAAGGAAATTAATTCTCTAATTTCATTATTAAATAAATGAAATTAAATATCAACATTAAAAATGTTTTACTTAACCATTTATCATTTCCACTAAATGAATAAATTTAATAATTCCATTTTAGTTAAAGCAGTTGGCTTAGTCGACTTTAACATGATTAACTTTGTTAATCAAGTCTTAATCCATCTTTCCACTTATTTTAAATAATTCCACTTGATTATTATTTAAATAATAATCAATTCAACAAAATCTCATTTTGATTGTTTATTTAAAATAATTAATCGTTACGTTAACTTTTGTTCACTTGCTTATCAAAACATGAGAACTGGTTTCATAAATCATAATCAAGATGAGGCACGTGCTTCGCACACGGCAGCTTTTGATATAAAAATAATGATTTAAAACAACCATATGTGGTTGGTTTAATTTTCCCCTTTTTGTAAACCTAATTAAAATAATATATTTAAAATCTATATTCGGTTATAAAATAAATTTCATAACTTTATTTCTATCGCTTTACCTGACGGTCAATCAATCTTTATAAAATAGTTCGTATTTTGGCCATCTGCTATAAATTCCTTAACCAATATCACTCATTGGTTAATAATCAAACAAATGTTGAATTTTGGGTCCAACAATAAATAACCAATTCAATAATCCAATCATATGGGTTCAACAGTTCACATGATGATGATAATAAATTTAACTGATAACGGTCAACTACTAACATCAGTTCAAGCACACAATTCAACCAAATACGTTTATATTATAAACGTAACCAACAAGGTAAGTTACCTTGTTTGGAGACCATCGTTAAAAATAACGATGTCGTTTCATTTAAATTAAACAACGGTTTAATTTAAATAATCGATATAACCATGTTTAATAGCATCTCAACAATCAAATCAACCAACAATTAGCAAACATGACATATAAATAAATAAACCAGACTTATAAAAATTATAAGCGGGAGAACTGAGTGAGTTTAACTCATCTTAAATTTAGTTTGTCGATTAGAACGAGCCGTTTTTAATAAATTAAACAAGTGTTTAATTTATTAAAAATCCCGATCGCTGCCAGTGCTGATCAGACCAGCTCCGTCTTGAAATATCCGTTCATACGGTTCTAACACTTCCGGTTTTGATCAACTTCTATACACATATACATGAGTTATTTAACGTTATAAAATTATGATTTAATCTAACCATTGAACTCTTAATTAACATTACTATTTTTAATTTGCTTGTTTAAGGCTGTCGGTCCATTTGCTTTTGAAAACAAACGACTAGCTTACTTTCAATTAAAATCAACTGGCAGACTTCCTCTTTGTTCAATTAGGACCTTTATGAACTAATTTAACTAGACATAAATTAATTAAAAGCGAAATATGCTCACCCAAAATTTATCCGTTGGCCCAAAAGCTCCTCAACCCACTCGCAACTGATGTTCCCACTTCCATTATCCACTCGCTAGTACAACGTACTTTCCTCCACTTCCCAAAAGCCTTGGCCAAAGACCACTCACGTGGCTTCTAAGTTTGAATTGCTTCATGCCAACCTCTCCATAAAAGATCCATGCGTCCTCCCCACGTCCTTTTTTTCTTCTATTACTTCAAGGCCCAGGCCCACTAGCTCAACAGCCCACTTCCTTCACCGTTTACCTCTTTCTTCTTTCCCATTACACTTTTTGAGACCTGCTGCTTCATGCTTTCGTTTTTACCCCAAAACGCATGCGGTTTTCTCCCTATAGGTACCTTCGAGCTTCCCACCACTGTACCCCTTTCCACGTACCTCTAGTATTCATCAAACCCAACCCTCCCTTAAACACCATAGCCGCAACCCCTCATCACTTACTGTTCCCTCCTCTTTTTCACTACGTCCAGTCCCTTCTCCTCACCTTTCTTCTCGTCTGCACTCTTTTCTTCTTTCATTTTTCATTACGTTTTTTTTAATTTGAAGAATTGGATGTGTATTGATGGGAAGAAATGAATAGCCAAGTGGTATATATAGGGTGAAGAAGCCTGGATAGGAACGATGTCAGTTGTCTAAAGGTACAGAATAGGTTTTTTTTCTTCAAACCTTAGCTGTGCAAATGGTTTTAGGGTAGTCTGCTCGCTCTATAAACGTGAAAACACACTGCTACGTGATATGACTGAAGGTAGAAGTATAGACTATACTTATATATGAAGGCTTAGGTTATTGTACAATTTGAACACCTTGTACTCAGGCACGGTGTGCTTTTACTGAACAGTATCAGCTATATAAACAGAGGCAGATATTGTTGTAGTGATCTTTATTAGCTGGGCGATGCTGATGTTGATTTCTCATGAGTTTTCTTTTCCTATATATAGGTTTAGGCTGAGCTCTCATCCTAGCTATGCATCGATTTATCTTTTCCTTCCAGCAATATTTTTGTATGTGATTTGATCCATGCGTGCATTGATTGACAGAAAACACATGGTAGGGAAGACTTTTAGGTTGGTTACTTTAGAGACTTCACAGGGAAGAAATCAAGTTTGAGTACATGTCTATTAAAAAGAAAAGAATGAATGGACGTCAGTTGTACAAGGTGGGAAAAAGGAAGGGATAGCTGTACTAATAGGTAGTCGTACTTGCTTTAGGTTCGGCTGAATAAAATATTTGGGGAAGGTTGATATGTGCTTATTTAGTTCGCTGGAAAACTAAAGGGGGAGGGGTTGCATTGGATGGTACTTGTCACTGCAAGGTATGGTAAAGTGTGGGGAAATGTTAGAAGAAATTCGAGTAGATAGATAATAGGTTTGCAGTTGTATAGTCACTAATATCCATCTTCTTAATGGCAGTGCATGGGTGATGGGATGGCATAGGTACACTGTGAAAAAATATATATGCCGCTTTATATACACGGATAGATATTTAATTTTATACGTATGTGGTACCCTGTTACATAGAATTCCGTTAACGTACAGACGACCACGGACAGAACTAAAAATATGATTGTGCCCAACGATGTGTCACGATCCCAAAAATATAATAATATCGGTAGATTAACTTATATTGTGAAACCCCAAAATGCTGACACAGGGTGCAAAGTACTCCAAATAAAAAAGTTGTTTATTCTTCGAATTAAAAATTACAGTAAAATTCTTAAAAATTAAATTATAACTACGCCTCAAAGAGCTTGTCCAAATTCGAAATCAGTATTTAATTATATTAAATAAACCGTTGTGGTCTATAAACGATTCCACAGCGACTATTACAGAATTTGATTTGGACATAAAACAAAATCTACAATACGTAAGCTCGATTTTTCTCTTCCATTAGAAAAATATTATCAATTAGATTCAGACATTTCTTGTTTCGACGAAATCCGACTTAAAACAGATTCTGTATAATCAATTGAAGTTCAAACTAAATTTTACGAACTACCGCGCTGTTTCGAGTTCGTTTTATATTAAATATAAATATAAACGTTTAATCGTCGTTAAATTAACGAATTCAATATTAGATCCATAAATATAATATTTAAAACCAATTTAAATATTCAATTCAAATGGTCAAAAAATCCAGATCGTTACAGAAGAGATGTGTACTGGCGCATTCTGACAGACTCATGTGCGTGCATGAGTATGGCCTGCATCTGGGAAAATAAGCTGCTGTAGCACCAGCAAATATGTCTGTATCCTTCTGTAGGTTGCCACTTTAGGAAGTAATACACCCTACTGTAGGGCCGACACAGGGTATTGACGAGATAGGGAGCCGATCGATTGGAGGTAGTAAATAGGGTACATCTAGTCCTGTCTGTTTCTGTGGGATACACGTGTTTCTGTTTGGGCTAACACCCATTATTTCTGTTTACGTACCGGTTAATTCTGTTTGGGTTAAAACCCATTACTAGACTACACCTAAAACTACCATTATATTTCTGTTGGGATCATCCTATTTCTATTAAGTAATTAGGGAGTATGTAATCCTGTTACATATTTGTTGTACTAGTATTGGTGTAGAGAAAGAGAAAGTGGTAGAGAATCGCAATACTTGTTCTATTTAGTTTGTCCTGTTTATCCTATTATACCTGCCTTATGACACTGTTATCTCACTCTCCAGTTTATATGCCTATCAAGATACTTTTACTTATTTATATGCTAAAAGTAACTAGACTCGCCAGACTTTATGTATGACCATTTTGTTTCCTCTTCTTTCTCTTCTGTTTCCGCCTCTAGGTTCTCAGGGTGGGAATACTCGGGATTGATTTGGATTCTCTCTTCCATCCTGCTTGGAGATGCCTTGATGTACCGCTTGATTTCTTATCTTCTCTGATATGACTATCTTTTCAGGATTATGCTTTATATGTATTTCTGTTTTCTGATGATTTTAAGTACAAGACAGGAGCTTTATATTAATGTAATGGGGTTTCAATACTTTAGACTTTTGATGTAACTGGGTTTTGAACCACTATGTTTTCTGCTTAGTAAAAGTTTTTAATTCCACTGTTATTTTATATCTGTCTTATAATGTTTCTATTTTTGTTTACCTATAACGCTCCACGAAACTTAATGCATTCTCTTAATGAGTGACATTAACGGACTGGGGTGTCACATATATGGTGCGGGTGAATATCACCTAGATTTGTGCATATATGGAGCCCTGGTTCGCGCCGAGCAGCGCGGGTCGGATGGATTGGATCGGGTCCGACCCGACCCCACATCACCACATATGAAGACTTGGCATCTCTAGTTCACCGAATTGGGTCAAACTCGACCCGACCCCATGCATTGGCCTGAACTTAGGCAACGTCTCTAGTTCAGATCTAACATGAACCAATCCGACCCCCTGTCCACTAGCCTGAAGAGGTTACTTGGTTAATTGATGTCCTATTCTCTAACCTACAAACTCAGACGGTGTTACACCTAGCCACACATGCTCTGAAGAGCCTTTAATTTCACCACGTTCTCCACTACTTTTGAGATCTCCTCTTGTGCTGCCATGTGGCATCCGACCCGCAGCTCTCCAACGTCTATAAATACATGTAAACATGACCATTTTCTAGGACTTTGGCACTTCAGTTATTCACTGCTATAGCCAGTGCTTTACAACAGATAATCACCATCTTCTTTAATAAAATTAATGAATTTGGAGAGAATTATTCATTGTATTCGAGTGATTGAGTGACTATACTCACTGTAATTGTAATTTCTGAATGAATTGAGAACTATAAAGTGGACGTAGGCTCATTAACGCCGAACCACTATAAATTTTATATGTCGATTGCTTTTTCTCTTCTTTTAGATTATTATTCTCCATTATGCTCTACGAAATCTATTCAATTGGGTGTTAGTGCCATTTTTTGGTCTAATACGGTCTGACTCGAGTATTACATACACAGATCAGTCTAGTTTACATATCAATAATAATAAAAGGTGAGATAAAATTCTGCTTTCCCCTTTCCCCTAAAACAAAACATGTTATGATGCAAAAACTTCAAAAACAATGGTCGTTTTATCGGCAGAGCTTCCCCTTTCCCTAAAAATTCCACTTTCCTCCTCAAGCCACCAAATCAAACCAATCTCCGAACTTCCTCCTCAAATTGAACCACCGTGAGATCCTTATGCCCAAACGCTTCCCTCTACCACCCATCTGCCTCTTCTCTAGCCTCCACCAGCTCCTCCAGACCCAACGCCGCCACCCATCTCAATTCCACCTCTAATCATTCTGCCTCCATCCCCTCCTGGTTTTAATAATAAAAATGAATAAAATCGATAGATAAATTTGTTCGAGTTAAAATGGCATATATATATACTTAACTTGGCTACATATTTCAATAATGCTTATAACAGTCTGTCAATCAATCAGTTGACATATAACTAAAAACAAGGGAGATGTGTGAATTGATTATCATCCCCAGACCCATGTGTGGTTTTCAACCATCAGACATATATTATCAAATGTATACTTGAGCGATGTGTAAAATTATTGTCCCAATACTCATGTCGGGTTTACATCACAATCCATGGGAACTTACCTAATATTTGGGAGACGGGTGGGTAAATTGTCATCCCAGAATAATTCATAATATAATTTTTTTGTTTGAGAACGTATATATATATATATATATATATATTAACAGTTTAATAATAATAACTTTAAAAATGTAAACATCCATCAACCACCAAACAAATATTGCAATCATAGGCAATCAATATATATTCAGTTATAATAAAAAATAACTGTACAAAATATTTAAGTGAGAGAGTTCTCACATTGACTGGTTCGAAATCGTTATTAAAACGATTGTTTTAACAAAACTAAACAGACGTTTAATTTTACCAAAATTTCTAACTGCTTCTGTTTCTATCTAAATTGGTTTCATAGTGAAGCCTTCTTCATCATGATTCTAACGCACTTCGGTTTGCTCCATTCTAATAACGCATCCAAAAGTTATTAACGTTTTAAGTTAATAAAATTTTAAATAAACTAATTAATCAGCTAATCACATTCGTTAACCAACAAATTACATTATTAATTAAAGAATACGGGCCGCTTTCTTCTTTTCTTCTATATCGTTATTTCCTGGAACATTAAAACCAAAAACTCGGCTAAATCCCTAATAACGTACGCCAAACCGTGAAGCCGGACCACCATCAGAACCCTTCTTGGTCTCCGTCGTGACGTCGCCATCCCTCACCCGCAACCATGATGAACTCGAAGGGCCCCAACTCCCTAGATTTGTGTGCGACTATAGTGCCTTTGAGCATGGATTTCGATCTCCACAAAACCTGATAGCCGATCATGACAATATGAATCAAAAGCTTGAGAATTTCTCTACCAGTTTCATGTTGGATTCATGCTTTTATTCTTTATAATTATAGAGAAATTAATGAATGAATTCGGTAGTGTTTAGGCCATTGATTAAGGAACGACGACGCTGGGTATATAGAATTGGGGTTAGGGTTTTTTCTTGTTATTTATAGTATGGATCAAATAATATTTATTCTAAATGTTATTTAGTTTCCAATTTTCATGTCTAAACTCCAAATGAACCCCAACAACTTTCGTCCCTAATCAAATACCCCCATTCGAGATATAATGAGATATGTCTCGTAAGCTAATTCGATTGTCTTGATTAGTTTTATCAAAATTAAAATATAAATCAATATATTGAATTTGAACATACATTTTAATTTTCCACGATCACATACTAACTTCCAAAATTATGAAATTTGAATCTTGCTATGTTTTACAATTACGGTCCTAACAAACACAATTTCATCGAATTTGGTGACCATTTAAAAAAATGGTCTTTTAACTAGTTTATTTTCAATTGAAATTGAACACGCGTTTAAATTTACTATGCTTATATACTAATTCCAATTGACTTGAAATTTGAAACTTAGTAATAGTTTGATGTTCCGGATCCAACAAAATTAATTACGTCGAAAATGGAGGTCATTTGCAAAATGGCTATTTTAAGGGCTTAAATAATTTAAAATACTACTAAATTCTATAACGACAATTCTAAATTTTAATTTGGACATAAATTACCATTTATATTACAAAATCTCATTTTTTCACATTCACTAGAAAATATAATTAATTAAATCCTAACGTTTCTTGTTTTATCAAAATCTGACTTATCTTGAATTATGTATAATCAACTAAAATTCAAAATTAAATTTTCAAACTACCGCGACATGATAAGTTCGTTTTAATTAAATTTAAACTTCATACGTTCTAACTTCGTTTTTAAATTAATATAATTTGTTAATTCTCAAAATAAATCATTTTAAAATTCTATTAAAATCAATTGAAAATAAATTTTAAATTGGTTCCAAAAATCAGGGTTGTTACATTGTGATTTTGTTGTTGCTCTTGGCCATGGAATCGATACCAAGCCCGTTGATATCGATAGCACTTTGCTTGCTCCACTATTTTATTGTTGGCTCCATGCTTCCATTTGGCTTCGGTATTGGGCTTCCCTATTTTTGTATGTAATATTTCCTCCACTGATATTGATTCTTGACTTCGATGCTTGGTTTTGTTTCTTTATTCGATCCTTTAGTTATCAGTATTGATTTTAGGCCTTCTGTTTCCTTTCCTTTGGTACCAAAATTGGATCAACTATCTATCCCTTTAGTATCGGCACCAATCCCATTGTTCCCAACACGTTGGTGCCGACCGCATGCTTCTTTCCTTCTTATCTTGGTATTGGTACCAAGCAGTGTGATCCTATGTTGGTGCTGATAACATTCTTGCTTTTGTGCCAACTTCGTCATCTCAGTTCTAGCTTCAGTATCGACCCTAACACAATGCCCCTTCATCTTAACCTGATTTCAGTAAGGGGTATTCCTAATTGTCAAGTCAGCGCTTTTGTCCCAGTTTCGAATATCTTCATTTGGAATTTTCCTTATGTTTTCCTTTCATAAATTTCAACAACTAATATTTTGTGTTAGTCCTTTATTTAGAGTAGAATGTATGCAACAATTTACTCATATTATGTTAGGCATTATCCATACCTAAGCCCAATGATAGATAAAACCTGCAAAAAAGGATAGTATGATTTACTGTCTTACATATCATAAGATTAGGAAAATCTCCCTATACGAGGTGTGGAAAATTATGAACTTCCTTAGAAGGTTTTATCATGGAAAACCTGAGATACCAATCCGAAGGTTGGTTTAAAAATCCTTTATGGAAATAAGATAGTAGGTCGGAATTCCATATTTCAGGTATGATAGAGAAGTCTAGAAACCTATTCCTAGGAATGGTAATATAAGAATTCACTTTTGAGAGCATTATAAGTCTAGAATACCTATTTTGAAATATGAAAGAATGGTCTTAATCTTTGACTTGAGTCTGTGTAATAGAATCCTGAAAACCTACTTTCTAGGAAATAACAATCATAGTCTTAAGACCCATATTTAGGTATTAGTAATGGAAGGCCAAAAGTCCATGTCTGGCAATAATAGATGTCCCGAACCAAAGCCCATATTCAGGTATTATGATTGATGACTAGAAATCTGTTTCTGGAAATAATAGTAGTCTCGAACCAAAACCTGGATTCGGGTATATAATAGTGGACCAGAAATCCATATCTGGTAGTAATAGAAGTCCTGAACCAAAACCCAGATTCGGGTATTTATGATAGAGGACAAGAAATCCATTTCTGGTAGTACTAGAAGTGCCAAACCGAAACCCAAATTCCAGTATTTAATAGAAGACTTGAAATCCACTTCTGGCAATAATAGAAGTCCCGAAACGAAACCTAGATTCTGGTATTTAATAGAAGACAAAAAATCCACTTTTGACATTAATAAATAGAAGACACGAAACCTAAATTCAGGTATTAATAATAGAAGACCTGAAATCCATTTTTTCCAATACTAGAAGTCTCGAACCGAATCCCATATTCGAATATTTAATAGAAGACAAGAAATCCACTTATAGCAATAATAGAAGTCCCGAGCTGAAATCAAGATTCAGGTATTTAATAGAGGATATGAAATCCATATCCAGTAATAATAGAGGTCCCAAACCGAAACCCAAATTTGGGTATTTGCTGATTTTTGTGCCAATACTAGGCTTATTCTTTAAAGCAGGGTTTGTATGTGCTTTAAACGCTCCCTTTAAGCTTTTGTTTCCTTTCTGCGGGATAAGGTGTAAGCACAGGTGAGTGCATGCATAGAGTGCTCCTCTAGAGCTTTGTTCCCTCTTGTGGGATAAGATGTAAGCAAAGGATGTACATGCTTAGAGTACTTACTTTGAGGACGAGACACAAGCAGAGGTAGAGCATGCTTATTTTAAAGCAGAGGCAGAGTCAAAGCAGAGGCAGGGCGCACTTATTGTGCTCCTCCAGAGCTTTTGTTCCCTTCAGTGGGACAAAGACATAAGCAGAGGTAGAGCATGCTTATCTCTAGAGCAGAGGCAGGACATGCTTTGTCGAAGTAGAGGCATGGCATGCTCAATCTAGATATGAGGCAAGACATGCTTAGTCAAAGCAGAGGCATGGCTTGCTCATTTCTAGAGTAGAGGAAGGGCTTTCTTATTCGGATGCTTTATCCTAACCATTTCTGGCATGGATCAGAGGCTTATGCTTTTGATGCTTTAACCTAGACCTTTCTGATTTGGACATGACTAAAGGATTACACACCACCTCCCTCTAGGAGATGCCTTGCTCTGGCCATCTTGGCGGTGACAAGGTTTTTTTAACCATTATAGGTTGTTTCACCCATCTTGGACAGTTCTAGATTTTGAGGAGTTTCCGCACTCCTAATCATACGGATATTCTTAAGAATATTTTCATTCATCCAGTTACTATTGAAAGTATGGTCTCATATGTACTACGTTACATGTGCTAGATACTAGGTCACCATTCAGTTTGCAGAGTTGATATGTTCCAGGTACGAGTTCTTGATGAATGACCAAGGGTCCTTCCTAGTTTGGATTGAGGGGTCTGTCCATTGGATTCTTAGTATTTTCCATTACCCTTCATAAGACTAAGTCTCCATTTCGGAAAGTTCTCATTCTTACTCTTGAGTTGTAGTACTTAGTGACTCTTCTATGATACTCAGTTGTTCTAATGGTTGCTTTATCCCTTAACCCTTGGATTATTTCTAAGGATTCTTTTTCCAATTCTTGATTTGGATCAAATGCATAAGCTATTCTTGTATGTGAAGGAATTTCAACTTCTATTGGAAGCATAGCCTCTCACCCGTATGTTAGAGAATATGGAGTGTGTCTTGTCACTGTCTTAGTGGAGGTTATATATTCCCAAAGTATAACGGCAAATCATCTACCTAATTTCCTTTAGCTTGGTTTAACCGTTTCTTTAAGATTGCCTTTATGGTTTTATTTGTAGCTTCGACGTCACCGTTTGCCCTTGGATGTGCTACAGAGGAGAAACTCTTTATGATTCCATTTTTATTGCAAAACCATGTGAACTTTTCACTTTTAAACTGTGTTCCATTGTTTAACATGATTTCATAGGGGATTCCAAATCAAGTGATGATATTCTTTATCACAAATCTTAACACTTTTTTAGATGTGATGTTCGGGAGTGGTTTTTCTTCCACCCATTTGGTGAAGTAGTCGATTGCTACTACTGCATACTTAGCTCCTCCCTTAGATATAGGTAAGGGTCCAATTAAGTCTATTCCCTATACATCAAAAGGCCATGGGCTAGAGATGGTGGTTAAGTCACTTGGAGGTAATCAGGCTAACCAAGAATACCTTTGGTATTTCTCACATTGCTTGACGTATTCCATTGCTTGATTAATCATTTGCGACCAACAGAAGCCTTGTCGCATAACCCTTTTTGCTAACTTGATTCTATTAGAGTGGTCTCCGCGGAACCCTTCATGGGTTTCCTTTATCAATTTGAGCCCATCTTCAAGGCTTGCGCATCTTAAGTTGGGGAGTGAATGTCCTTTATTATAGAGTACCTTGTTCATAATAACAAAGGTTGGGGATTAATGCTTAATGCTCCTGGCATCTTGCCTATAGGTTGGTATCGTTCCATTCAATAGTTAATTTATAGTGGGAGTCATTCAATTATTCTCATAATGATGGTCCATTTTGGATTGCATGGGTTCCTTAATAAGGATTTCACCCGTATCCTTTTCCTTTTTGGCTTATCTTCCTAAAGCTTGGATCTAGTTAAAACTAGCAGTTCTTTTCAAGACTCAAGCATCTCTTTCTCAATGCTAGGTGTTTCCTGATATCCTACATGGATAATTCGAGTTTCGGAAGCTCCTCTAGAGCTAGCCAATATTTCCAATAAGTCGGCTTGGGAATTTTCCCCTCTGGGAATTTGATTATAGAAAAATCCTCAAATTGAGTAAGCATCTTCAATGTCTTCTTCAAGTATAGTGCTAACCGGGCATCTTTGGTTTGATAAGTTTGCGTTATCTGATTTACTATTAGTTGTGAATCACTAAAGACCTCAATTCTAGGTATCTTTAATTGTAGGGCTAGGTTCAATCCTGCTACCATTGATTCATATTTTGCCACATTGTTTGTTGCGGCAAATCCAAGTTTCATTGCATAGTGTAGACGATGCCCATCAGGGGTGATTATCACATATCCTACTCCTGCCCCTTTCTCATTCGAGGCTCCGTCTACAAATAACTGTCATTTGGACTTACTGTCATTTTCCTTTGTTGATTGTTTCTTAACAAAGCTTGTGCATTCATTAACAAAGTCTGTTAGGGCTTATCATTTTATTGCCGCTCGTAGTTGGAACTCAATTTCATATTGACTAAGCTCAATTCCCCATTTTACTAACCTACCTGATGTTTCTGGTTTAATGAAAACTTTTTTAAGTGGAAAATTGGTCAGAACCTTATTGGAATGTGCTTGAAAGTAACCTCTAAGCTTCCAAGTACTAAGTATCAAACAGTAAGCTAAGTTTTCTATCACTGGATATCGGGTTTCTACATCTTTTAACCTTCTGCTAACATAATTTATTGGGAAATGTGTTCCATTGCTCTCTTTGATGAGAACCAAGTTGATCGCATATTCTGAAATAGCAATGTAGAGATATGGATCTTCCCCACCTTTGGGGCTGAATAAAATTAGAGGTTTTCCCAAATTCTCTTTCAATACTTGGAAAGCCTTTATGCATTCCTCACTTCATTCAAAAAACTTCTTTTTCTTAATTACGTTAAAGAAATGCATGCATTTATTAGTGGCTTTAGAAATGAATCGATTAAAGGATGCTACTTCCCCATTTAAGCTCATGACTTCATTGCATGTCTTTGGTTCATCCATATCCTTTGTAGCTTTAATCTGGTTGGGGCTAACTTTAATCTCATATTCACTAACGTGCCCTAGGAATTATCTAGACTGAACGCCGTAAGAGATTTCTGTAGATTCAACTTCATTTTGTATTCCCTTAAGATGTTGAACATTTCTTCTAGATCTTCCAAATGATTTTCTACCTTACTAGATTTTACTAGCATGACATCCACATATACTTCCATATTCCGCTCTATTTTATCTTGGAACATTCTGTTGACCAGTCTTTGATATGTAGCACCTGGATTTTTCAATCCAAAGGGCATTACCTTGTAGCAGTATGCACCCCAATCAGTAATGAAGCTTATATGCTCTTCATCTGGCTTAAACATAGGGATTTTATTATATCCAAAGTAGGCACTATAAGGGATAGCAGCTTATGTCCACTAGTTACGTCAACTAACTGATCTATTCGAGGAAGGGGATAACAATCCTTTGGACATGCTTTATTCAGGTCTGTGTAATCGATGCATGTCCTTCACTTTCCATTGGACTTTTTCATTAACACTGGTTTAGCTAACCATTTTGGATAAAAGACCTCTCGAATGAATCCATTCGTAAGTAATTTTCTTTACTACTTCTTTCCAGGCTTCCGACCTATCCCTGTTATACTACCTTTTCTTTTGTCGGATAGAAGTTACAGATGGGTTGATGTTTAGAGTGTGGCTCATAAAAGATGGGTTGATCCATACCATATCTGAATGGGTCTAGGCAAATATATCTTTATAATGTTGTAGGAACTGAATCAAATACATTTTCAATGGTCCTTCCAACATTTTCCCTATTATGATGGCCTTAGCTATGTTGGTTGGATTCATGCTTATTTCCTCCAAATCTTTTATTGGTTTGATTCTTTCTGTATCCTCTCGGGAATCTAGTTTTGTTATATTCTCTTCCTCACCAGCTGAATTTATCTCTTCAGTCCTCTTTCTTTTTCTTCCCAAAGGAGTGTACCTATCATTCATACGCTTGTTAGTCTTATTAATTCTTATTTTAGTTTCGAATTATGGATGTAGAAATCCTTTATCCAAAGGTTGAAAAATTGTAGAATAATCGAAGTAACCAAGATACTCCCTTTTATACTGATCAAGGGTGGCAAAGTACAATTCGCAGGAGCTGAATTGTTCTCCCATGATTGTGCCCCAACCCTGCTAAGTCAAGAACTTCATCATAAGGTATTTTGACGAAACGAAGGCGTCCACTTCATCCAAAGTCAGGCGGCCAAAGAAAACATTGTAGTAGGAAGGTTGGTCAATGACGACAAAAAGAGTCTCGAAGGTTCTGCAAAGAGGAGGCAATCCAACTTTGACCAGCAGCTTAATTTGCCCAACTGTAGTGGACCCTTTATTATTGAAACCGAATATAGGTTCATTGATAGGCTCCAACCCCAGTTCTGGAAGTCCAATTCGGCCGAATCTTTGACAGCATTCATTGTCATATCGTTGAGGTAAGCCTTTGTATTTTCATAATATGAAACATTAGGACTATACCCTTTGGTAGCTGAGCTACCAGATTGCTCCCAACTTTTGCTGCATTAATTTCTCTGATAATCTACTTTCGAAAGATTGGTTCTTTTCTTCTTAGAGGAAGTTGCATTGACTTTTTCATTTTCCTTTAGTTGTTAAACGGGTGCGTTTCTGCTTGGAGATTCGACTTCTTCCCTTTGACTTGGTCTGGTGTTCTTCGAAGACCTTTGCGTCTGAGCAGCTTGCAGAAGATTCTGCATTTCAAGGAACTGTTGTAATGGCGCGTTTTGTTAGCTGTCGAATAATTAATTTATTTAATTATTAAATATCGATTGGGCGATATCGATGACTTGAATTAAATAATATTGAATATTTAATTAAAATAAATAATATAATAATATATTATAATGTCGAAATAATCGGAAATCACCGAATTTACAATACTGTGTGAATTGGATCAGCTAAAATATTTAATTCAGTTTAGAATTGAATTTGAATAACGAATCGATTTAATAATCGACGTTAAAACGTATTAATTATATTATAATTAAAATAGAGCGCGTAACGACGCGACAGTTCGTTATTTGGCGATTTAGACTTCAAGTGGATGTACAGGGTTCGTTTTAAATCGGATTGCTGTGAAACAAGAAACATGTGGAGCTGGTGGAGTATATATTTCTAGTGGAAGAGAGAGATCGGGATTTCGTCGTGTAGATTTTGAGTTACGTCCAAATCAAATTTTAGAATAGTCGTTATAGAATCGTCCATCGACCGTAATGGTTTATTCGATATAACTGCATATCGGTTTCGAATTTAGACGAGGTTCTTTTGAGGCGTAGTGATAATTTAATTTTTAGAATTTTACTGTAATTTTTAATTAATTAAATAAGCAACTTTTTATTTGGAGTATTTTGCACCCTATAATCAATATTTTTGGGTTTCACAATATGAGTTGAACTACCGATATTATTATATTTTTAGGATGGTGGTGTGATACTGAGCACGACTGCATTTTTATCTTCGTCCGTAGCGATCGTTAAATAAAATGGAATAATTAATTTAGTTTGAATTGTGTAAAATTTATTACCAACCATTTTTGCTGATCCAAACTAGTCCACGTAGCTTTCCTTCCCCTTTCCTTGACTGCCGAAGTTCCACGTTATAGTTCAAATGCCCTCCATAGAACAAAAATAATAATAATATTAAAACTTATTATAAATACATTCTAATCCACCCTTACACTAAAACCCTTCTTCATATTTTATCTGCAAAGGAGCCGCCGCTGGAAATACCAATCCAGCTCAAAACGCGAGCTAAACAATTTCTCTATAATCAAAGAAAAATCCTATAAATTAGGATAAGTATATATTAGGATTCATAACTCATTCCTCTTCAACTTGGTGTGCGATTTGTGGAGCTCGACGTCAGTATTTTGGTCATAGGAAAATCACGTTGAAAGCTAGGGTTAAGGTTCGGTTAAGATTTAAACTTGGATTTAGGAAATGGAGTTCGTTTTTGGATATGTGAAGTGAAGAGAGATTTGTTGGCACGATTTTTGTGGTATTCGAACATCATTTTGTTCGATGCTTTACTGGTGCTACGAGCAGATGGTTGCGACGGAAATGCCAGGGGCAAGCATCGAGATTTGCATTTTGGGTAGGAGTGGAAAGAGGTTTCGAAGAGGAGTTAAGTGGTGGTCTCGGTTTGAATTTCGGTGGCAAGAAGGAGAAGAACGAGAAGGAAGAAGGTTTGAGAATGGCCATGATGGTGTACAGGGAGCTTACGGGTTGGTTTGGGAAGAAGGTTGGTGTCGGGTCCGGTTTTGCAAAGGGTATGTGGGCCTTAGGAGAAGGTTAAAGCCCAACAAACTTTTATATATATGTCTTAATTCAATTTAAATAAGTGTTAAACTTGTAATCGCTATATCTCGGTCATATGAAATCAGAATCACGAACCGTCAGTCACGTTGGGATCGTATGGACGGGAGCAACGCGATGAGACTGACTGGGAGTGAATCGGGACTCGTTACAATTTATGGTGAAATAAATTGTTCGACTGAATCAATGAACGCAGACCGATATTTATCGGTTAACGCGCAAAAGTGAGTAAAATCTCACAAACTCTAAACAGTTTTATTTTCACGTTGTATTCTTAGAACTGTTAAAATATTGTCTGTTTGACTGTGTGTTGATTGTTTGCTTGAACTGCTAGTCAGTTAGTAGAGACTATATATATATATGTATATATATATATAAACCGTCAAATAGTTATATGTTGATTCTGTTCTAACAGAATATTATACTGGTGTTGTCTAACATCTGTGGTGCAGGGAAACAGGTTGGAGGAATCCAACAGGATTCCTCAACAGCTATTTTACTGTGATTTTTATATTGTGATATATAATGTGATGTATATAATCTGTGTGATTTTGTGTGGTGGGACGATATTTATCATTGTTAGATGATGTGTTAAAAACCGTAAGAAATACCAGAGTGTGATAAAAGGATTAAACAAAGTGATTTGGTAAAGATTAAACTAAGTAAATTAGTCGAGATTAAACAAAGTGGATTTGTCGAGCAAACCGAATCAAAGGGGTTAGACAAACCGAATCAAATGGGTTAGACAAACCGAATCAAATGGGTTAGTCAAACCGAATCAAATGGGTTAGTCAAACCGAATCAAATGGGTTAGTCAAACCGAATCAAATGGGTTAGTCAAACCGAATCAAATGGGTTAGTCAAACCGAATCAAATGGGTTAGTCAAACCGAATCAAATGGGTTAGTCAAAACCCAATCAAATGGGTTAGTCAAACCGAATCAAATGGGTTAGTCAAACCGAATCAAATGGGCTAAGTTAGTCGAGTTAAACAAATGGGCTAAGTTGGTCGAGTTAAACAAATGAGCTAAGTTAGTCGAGTTGATCAAAGTAATTGGTTAGGTTAACCAAAGCGAGTTAGTCGAGTTAAACAAAGTAATTGGTTAGGTTAACCAAAGTAAGTTAGTTAAGTTAAACTAAGCGATAAATCGATGTGAATTAGCTAAGTTAAATTAAGTGGTTAATCGAAGTAAATTAGTTAAGTTAACTAAGTGGTTAATCGAAGTGAATTAGTTGAGTTAAACTAAGTGAATCAGTTAGAGTTAATCAACGTGAATTAGCTAAGTAAAACTAAGTGGATTTGTTCAGTTAATCAAGACGAGTTAATCAGTTAGGTTAAACCAGTAGAGTTAACTAGTTGAGTTAACCAGTTAGAGTTAACCAGTTAGGTTAAACCAGTTGAGTTGACCAGTTAGAGTTAACCAGTTAGAGTTAATCTGTTAGAGTTAACCAGTTGAGTTAACCAGTTAGAGTTGACCAGTTAGAGTTGATCAGTTAGAGTTGATCAGTTAGAGTTATCCAAGTAGAGTTAATCGAGTAGAGTTGTCGAATATCTTATCCGAAGTAGAGTTATCGAATATGGTGTATTCGAGGGAAGAGTAATCGAATATAGTTTATTCGAGTGGAGAAATCAAATGTTATTCATTTGAGAAGAGTTATCGAATATAGTTTATTCGAGTGGAGAAATCAAATGTTATTCATTTGAAAAGAGTAATCGAATATAGTTTATTCGAGTGGAGAAATCAAATGTTATTCATTTGAGAAAAGTTATCGAATATAGTTTATTCGAGTGGAGAAATCAAATGTTATTCATTTGAGAAGAGTTATCGAATATAGTTTATTCGAGTGGAGAAATCAAATGTGATTCATTTGAGAAGAGTTACCGAATATTATTTATTCGAAGAATAGTTATCGAATATTGGTTATTCGAAGTTAGTTAATCCAAAGGAGTTATTCGAAGTTAGCTAATCCAAAGGAGTTATTCGAAGTTAGCTAATCCAAAGGAGTTATTCGAAGTTAGTAAATCCAAAGGAGTTAGTCGAAGAGTTAATCGAATATAGTTATTTGAAAGAAGGTGTTAATCGAATATAGTTATTCGAGTAAAGTTAAAAGAGTTAATCGAATTTAGTTATTCGAAATGAGTTATTCGAATTTGATATTTGAATAGAGATAAACACATTAGAGTGATTCGAATTACTTATTCAAATAGAGTTAAACACGTAAGAGTTAATTGAATATTAGTTATTCAATTAGAGTTAAATCGAATTTAGTTATTCGAAAGGAGTAAATCAATTTGAGTTAAGTTAATCGATTTGAATTAAGTTGAATCGAAATGGAGTAAATCGATTAGAATTAAGTTAATCGAGTTAGAGTAAATCGAATATTGGTTATTCGAAGGTAAGTTATTCGAATCGAAGGAGTTAATCAAATGAGTCGATCCAAAGGAGTTAGTCGAATATTAGTTATTCGAATAGAGTTAAAGGAGTTATCGATTTTAGTTTGATCGAAAGGAGTTATCGATTAGTAAATCGAAAGGAGATTTTCGAATATAGCATATTTGAAAGAAAGAGATCGAATATTGTTTATTCGAAAGAGAGAGATTTCGAATATGAGTTATTCGAAGAGAGATAATCGAATATAGGTTATTCGAAGAAGAGTTAATCAAATAGAGATTACTCGAAAGAGAGTTATACGTCGAATTCGATTATAGCGAATTCGGGAAAGTACTATTTACTTTCCAGGGTTTAAATCAAGATTTAGTTATTGATTTAGAAATTAGATGTCTGTTAAATTATTCGAGTTAGGAAATAAATTTATAATTAAGGTTAGATATTGCAGAAGTAGGAATTATAACGTTATAGTTATAATCAAACGTTTTCATATAAGAAGTAGATTCGTAACCTGAATCCGAGAATTTGCGTAAACAGATGATTGTAAAAAGTGAGTGATGAGCTTCATCTATTTCACAGTAAAGGACGTTGTTCAGTTAAGGTCTGAGAGGTAATTATACCCCAACTTGATTGACTTCAGAATTGACAAAGGAATAGTTGTGGTTCGATAGAAAAGGTTGATTTGAAATATAGTTAAGTAATAAGCGATTAAAGGATTAAGCGTAACGATGTTTTATACAACGTTCATTGGAAATCCGTAAACGAGTTTGGGAACGTTTTCCAAATATAGTCAGATATGTTTTCTAAACATAGAAAATGAAATGTTTTCATGATAAGAATTTAAGAAATAGAGTTAAGCAAATTCAGAAACTAACTGGAGAGGGTAAGTTGAACGGTTTTCTAAGTGATGATCTGATGTTGGTCTCGACCTTCCGTATTGATACTTAGAGAATTGTTCTCATACTAGTTACAGTTAGGGACTGATAGTTGCGAAATAATAGCGATGTGAAAATAAGCTATGGAAATGTTTTCCAATGATTAATAACATATATTTTCTAAATATATGAAATAAGGAAATATGAACATATGATGATTGATCGATCGAATTTCCATTTGGAAAAAAGATCGTTGTTTGTACACCGACATGTTTTCATTTTGATAGTTGAATCACAGACTATCAAAGTTTTGACCATTTTAACGTTGTTAATATGGAGAGACCGGTTGGATTATTATCCAAAGAACCACTCTGTATTGGCATAAGCGTTGCGAGCAATATATGCCAAAGATAAATTGAAGACGGAGTAAAGTGCAAGGGCTGTTGTATAAGTCTTAGATAACAGTGAATAAGATGGATATACTGAATAGTGCCTTCGGTTTGTCCAGTCCCAGGACAACGTATATGGAAGAAGGTCTGACAGAGTATATCCAATGGATCGCGTAGGTTGATCTGTTCAAACGTATTCACGTTTGGTGGCGGAGGAATTCGTTTCTCTTAGCTATATACCCGTGTTATTTTTGTATAAGTCAATTTGTGATTTGGCGGGTATGACGATGTGGCATTCAAAGTGAATGGTGATCAGATGTTCTGAAGATAGACGTAGCTTCTAGCCTCACACCTGGAAGTAACAAAAGTTGGGCTAGGCAGCATGGCTAGTTGGGTCATCCCCAAGCAGGGTGTATTGTCACCGATCTAGTGAATATCCATATTTATACTTCTTTTTGATTCTGTATCTTCGGATGACGGTTTGATGGCCTATAACCGTGGTGGCAATATATTCGCGACACTCAAGCTAATTGAGTGAGCGGTCATGTGTGGCCGGGTTGCAAGACATTCTTGTTGAACCCTGAGTGTATCACCTCTAGAGTACACTATTCAGAAGGTGCTCCCATACCTTGTCTGTTGGAATCCATTCTCCGATAAGCGCCCTGCGGTTTATGATTTTATACTATGTATGTAGAACGTGAGATGCAAGCGTTTCTGCTAGATTGATATCTATTTGTACTTAGACATTATTATAATATCACAATGATATTGCTTGTCAAAAGTTGTTCAGATACTCATAAGGGAAAAACCCGTTCCGTATTCACGGCGTGGTCTTATGAGATATCATATACATGTTCAATTGTTTTTAAACTGTTTTACTCATACCAGTCCCATGACTGACCCGGAGTTTACTTTGTTGTTTTCCCTAAACTCTTGGGTTCCTAAATTTGTACGGGCAGTCAAGTAGTCAGGATTTACAGATATACTTGGAGAGCTTGGAGCAGGAGGCTGCAAGATTTTATAGCTATAGTTATTTCCGCTGTGTTGTAAGTGTTGTACTCTGATAAGTGCTATTGTATGTATATAACTGTTTACTTCAAAGTTATGTTATATATTATATGTTATTCGTTCCGCTGTGAGATTCGTGTTACTCTGATGATTCTGATGTTCTTCTTCTTCTTCTATTCTATTAGTTCTATCTTTTCTTTCTCACCTTCTAAATTCTTTCACTAACGTCTCGGAATTTCCGACTCTCGAGGAGTCGGAAATTTCCAGCCGTTACAGTTGGTATCAGAGCTTAAGTTAAGTGATTACCTTGGCTCTGTGGCATAACTCGATAGAGATGGGATTAGTAATATCCTAGATTGAGTTGGAGTGTATATATATGAGTGCGTATATGTTATTCAATATAAAATGGTTTTATATTGTGGAGATTTATTGATTGAGTGGCTTATGAATTCTGGTCGATCAGTTGATCCACTGTATCGATAAGGGTTACTAAACACTCGAATACGATGAACCGTCATGGTGTGTTTTGAAAGAGGGTAAATGAAATAATTTTTCCCAAAATATATTTGTTTATAGAAGAAATATGTATCTTGAAATTATTATAGTATATTGATTGTGTTGGTTGTTATTATAATCGAATAAGATTATATAGTGAAAGGGTTATACATAACCAACAGAATTCATATAAGTGAAATCAGATGAGTAAATCTGAATTTAAATCAAAATTTGGAATTAAAATAAGGAAATTTTAAGTTCCTGGGAGATTTTGAAATGTTTTTCAATTTGAAATAAATATAGTATCTAACTCACCTGGATGACTGGAAAATAATTCCGAGGATGGATCGATACATCGTCGGTGTGATTTTCGAGTTTCTAAGTGGTGGATTACTACCAAGGGTTTTGTTTTCAAATTGTGTTGAGAAAACAAGTTATTTAGAAATTCAAAGGTTTTGAATTGGTGTTAGGATCTGAAATTGATTTGAAATAAACCCAGGAATTTTGAATGCTGGAATTAAAAATTTAACTAATAAAGTTAAATGGATTGAGAAGACATAAGTGAATAAATACCTTGGAATTTAAACTTGAACCAAGTTAAATAAATCAGGATTTGGTTAGAGAATAATCTGGATTGGAATTAAGTTGATGGGTTAAGAGTTTGAAATCTGATATTGGAGTTTGAATAGAATAACTTGGATAGCACCAAGTGTTTGAGTTGAAGGTTGGATTGAGATAACATTGGTATATGTTGGGGTGATAACAGGTGAAAGTGATAAGAGTTGATATGTCCGACAAAAAGGTACAGGTTTATTTTTGATATAAGCATGAGATTTATGAGCCGAATTGGCAAGCCGCTTGGCTGTTTGATTTTCTTTTGGGTTGGAGATGGCCTAGAGAGGCGAGTTGTGGTTTTACCGATAGGGCTGTACAAAGGAGGTTATGGCAAAATTTTCCGAAAATTTAAAGTGTTAGAAAATTTTCAGAATTTTTGAAAATTTTAATTAGTCGGAAGAATAAATATTTCAGTCGATATTAAGTGGTTCGGTTGAAATCAGAAATATGGGGTAAACCAATCTTAGGAGTTCCAATATATAGGGTCAACCTCTAACTTAGCAATTTCGAGGACGAAATTATTTTAAGGGGGGAAGTCTGTAATGGCGCGTTTTGTTAGCTGTCGAATAATTAATTTATTTAATTATTAAATATCGATTGGGCGATATCGATGACTTGAATTAAATAATATTGAATATTTAATTAAAATAAATAATATAATAATATATTATAATGTCGAAATAATCGGAAATCACCGAATTCACAATACTGTGTGAATTGGATCAGCTAAAATATTTAATTCAGTTTAGAATTGAATTTGAATAACGAATCGATTTAATAATCGACGTTAAAACGTATTAATTATATTATAATTAAAATAGAGCGCGTAACGACGCGACAGTTCGTTATTTGGCGATTTAGACTTCAAGTGGATGTACAGGGTTCGTTTTAAATCGGATTGCTGTGAAACAAGAAACGTGTGGAGCTGGTGGAGTATATCTTTCTAGTGGAAGAGAGAGATCGGGATTTCGTCGTGTAGATTTTGAGTTACGTCCAAATCAAATTTTAGAATAGTCGCTATAGAATCGTCCATCGACCGTAATGGTTTATTCGATATAACTGCATATCGGTTTCGAATTTAGACGAGGTTCTTTTGAGGCGTAGTGATAATTTAATTTTTAGAATTTTACTGTAATTTTTAATTAATTAAATAAGCAACTTTTTATTTGGAGTATTTTGCACCCTATAATCAATATTTTTGGGTTTCACAATATGAGTTGAACTACCGATATTATTATATTTTTGGGATGGTGGTGTGATACTGAGCACGACTGCATTTTTATCTTCGTCCGTAGCGATCGTTAAATAAAATGGAATAATTAATTTAGTTTGAATTGTGTAAAATTTATTACCAACCATTTTTGCTGATCCAAACTAGTCCACGTAGCTTTCCTTCCCCTTTCCTTGACTGCCGAAGTTCCACGTTATAGTTCAAATGCCCTCCATAGAACAAAAATAATAATAATATTAAAACTTATTATAAATACATTCTAATCCACCCTTACACTAAAACCCTTCTTCATATTTTATCTGCAAAGGAGCCGCCGCTGGAAATACCAATCCAGCTCAAAACGCGAGCTAAACAATTTCTCTATAATCAAAGAAAAATCCTATAAATTAGGATAAGTATATATTAGGATTCATAACTCATTCCTCTTCAACTTGGTGTGCGATTTGTGGAGCTCGACGTCAGTATTTTGGTCATAGGAAAATCACGTTGAAAGCTAGGGTTAAGGTTCGGTTAAGATTTAAACTTGGATTTAGGAAATGGAGTTCGTTTTTGGATATGTGAAGTGAAGAGAGATTTGTTGGCACGATTTTTGTGGTATTCGAACATCATTTTGTTCGATGCTTTACTGGTGCTACGAGCAGATGGTTGCGACGGAAATGCCAGGGGCAAGCATCGAGATTTGCATTTTGGGTAGGAGTAGAAAGAGGTATCGAAGAGGAGTTAAGTGGTGGTCTCGGTTTGAATTTCGGTGGCAAGAAGGAGAAGAACGAGAAGGAAGAAGGTTTGAGAATGGCCATGATGGTGTACAGGGAGCTTACGGGTTGGTTTGGGAAGAAGGTTGGTGTCGGGTCCGGTTTTGCAAAGGGTATGTGGGCCTTAGGAGAAGGTTAAAGCCCAACAAACTTTTATATATATGTCTTAATTCAATTTAAATAAGTGTTAAACTTGTAATCGCTATATCTCGGTCATATGAAATCAGAATCACGAACCGTCAGTCACGTTGGGATCGTATGGACGGGAGCAACGCGATGAGACTGAACGGGAGTGAATCGGGACTCGTTACAATTTATGGTGAAATAAATTGTTCGACTGAATCAACGAACGCAGACCGATATTTATCGGTTAACGCGCAAAAGTGAGTAAAATCTCACAAACTCTAAACAGTTTTATTTTCACGTTGTATTCTTAGAACTGTTAAAATATTGTCTGTTTGACTGTGTGTTGATTGTTTGCTTGAACTGCTAGTCAGTTAGTAGAGACTATATATATATGTATATATATATATATATAAACCGTCAAATAGTTATATGTTGATTCTGTTCTAACAGAATATTATACTGGTGTTGTCTAACATCTGTGGTGCAGGGAAACAGGTTGGAGGAATCCAACAGGATTCCTCAACAGCTATTTTACTGTGATTTTTATATTGTGATATATAATGTGATGTATATAATCTATGTGATTTTGTGTGGTGGGACGATATTTATCATTGTTAGATGATGTGTTAACAACCGTAAGAAATACCAGAGTGTGATAAAAGGATTAAACAAAGTGATTTGGTAAAGATTTAACTAAGTAAATTAGTCGAGATTAAACAAAGTGGATTTGTCGAGCAAACCGAATCAAATGGGTTAGACAAACCGAATCAAATGGGTTAGACAAACCGAATCAAATGGGTTAGTCAAACCGAATCAAATGGGTTAGTCAAACCGAATCAAATGGGTTAGTCAAACCGAATCAAATGGGTTAGTCAAACCGAATCAAATGGGTTAGTCAAACCGAATCAAATGGGTTAGTCAAAACCCAATCAAATGGGTTAGTCAAACCGAATCAAATGGGTTAGTCAAACCGAATCAAATGGGCTAAGTTAGTCGAGTTAAACAAATGGGCTAAGTTGGTCGAGTTAAACAAATGAGCTAAGTTAGTCGAGTTGATCAAAGTAATTGGTTAGGTTAACCAAAGCGAGTTAGTCGAGTTAAACAAAGTAATTGGTTAGGTTAACCAAAGTAAGTTAGTTAAGTTAAACTAAGCGATAAATCGATGTGAATTAGCTAAGTTAAATTAAGTGGTTAATCGAAGTAAATTAGTTAAGTTAACTAAGTGGTTAATCGAAGTGAATTAGTTGACTTAAACTAAGTGAATCAGTTAGAGTTAATCAACGTGAATTAGCTAAGTAAAACTAAGTGGATTTGTTCAGTTAATCAAGACGAGTTAACCAGTTAGGTTAAACCAGTAGAGTTAACTAGTTGAGTTAACCAGTTAGAGTTAACCAGTTAGGTTAAACCAGTTGAGTTGACCAGTTAGAGTTAACCAGTTAGAGTTAATCTGTTAGAGTTAACCAGTTGAGTTAACCAGTTAGAGTTGACCAGTTAGAGTTGATCAGTTAGAGTTGATCAGTTAGAGTTATCCAAGTAGAGTTAATCGAGTAGAGTTGTCGAATATCTTATCCGAAGTAGAGTTATCGAATATGGTGTATTCGAGGGAAGAGTAATCGAATATAGTTTATTCGAGTGGAGAAATCAAATGTTATTCATTTGAGAAGAGTTATCGAATATAGTTTATTCGAGTGGAGAAATCAAATGTTATTCATTTGAAAAGAGTAATCGAATATAGTTTATTCGAGTGGAGAAATCAAATGTTATTCATTTGAGAAAAGTTATCGAATATAGTTTATTCGAGTGGAGAAATCAAATGTTATTCATTTGAGAAGAGTTATCGAATATAGTTTATTCGAGTGGAGAAATCAAATGTGATTCATTTGAGAAGAGTTACCGAATATTATTTATTCGAAGAATAGTTATCGAATATTGGTTATTCGAAGTTAGTTAATCCAAAGGAGTTATTCGAAGTTAGCTAATCCAAAGGAGTTATTCGAAGTTAGCTAATCCAAAGGAGTTATTCGAAGTTGTAAATCCAAAGGAGTTAGTCGAAGAGTTAATCGAATATAGTTATTTGAAAGAAGGTGTTAATCGAATATAGTTATTCGAGTAAAGTTAAAAGAGTTAATCGAATTTAGTTATTCGAAATGAGTTATTCGAACTTGATATTTGAATAGAGATAAACACATTAGAGTGATTCGAATTACTTATTCAAATAGAGTTAAACACGTAAGAGTTAATTGAATATTAGTTATTCAATTAGAGTTAAATCGAATTTAGTTATTCGAAAGGAGTAAATCAATTTGAGTTAAGTTAATCGATTTGAATTAAGTTGAATCGAAATGGAGTAAATCGATTAGAATTAAGTTAATCGAGTTAGAGTAAATCGAATATTGGTTATTCGAAGGTAAGTTATTCGAATTAGTTATTCGAAGGAGTTAATCAAATGAGTCGATCCAAAGGAGTTAGTCGAATATTAGTTATTCGAATAGAGTTAAAGGAGTTATCGATTTTAGTTTGATCGAAAGGAGTTATTGATTAGTAAATCGAAAGGAGATTTTCGAATATAGCATATTTGAAAGAAAGAGATCGAATATTGTTTATTCGAAAGAGAGAGATTTCGAATATGAGTTATTCGAAGTGAGATAATCGAATATAGGTTATTCGAAGAAGAGTTAATCAAATAGAGATTACTCGAAAGAGAGTTATACGTCGAATTCGATTATAGCGAATTCGGGAAAGTACTATTTACTTTCCAGGGTTTAAATCAAGATTTAGTTATTGATTTAGAAATTAGATGTCTGTTAAATTATTCGAGTTAGGAAATAAATTTATAATTAAGGTTAGATATTGCAGAAGTAGGAATTATAACGTTATAGTTATAATCAAACGTTTTCATATAAGAAGTAGATTCGTAACCTGAATCCGAGAATTTGCGTAAACAGATGATTGTAAAAAGTGAGTGATGAGCTTCATCTATTTCACAGTAAAGGACGTTGTTCAATTAAGGTCTGAGAGGTAATTATACCCCAACTTGATTGACTTCAGAATTGACAAAGGAATAGTTGTGGTTCGATAGAAAAGGTTGATTTGAAATATAGTTAAGTAATAAGCGATTAACGGATTAAGCGTAACGATGTTTTATACAACGTTCATTGGAAATCCGTAAACGAGTTTGGGAACGTTTTCCAAATATAGTCAGATATGTTTTCTAAACATAGAAAATGAAATGTTTTCATGATAAGAATTTAAGAAATAAAGTTAAGCAAATTCAGAAACTAACTGGAGAGGGTAAGTTGAACAGTTTTCTAAGTGACGATCTGATGTTGGTCTCGACCTTCCGTATTGATACTTAGAGAATTGTTCTCATACTAGTTACAGTTAGGGACTGATATTTGCGAAATAATAGTGATGTGAAAATAAGCTATGGAAATGTTTTCCAATGATTAATAACATATATTTTCTAAATATATGAAATAAGGAAATATGAACATATGATGATTGATCGATCGAATTTCCATTTGGAAATAAGATCGTTGTTTGTACACCGACATGTTTTCATTTTGATAGTTGAATCACAGACTATCAAAGTTTTGACCATTTTAACGTTGTTAATATGGAGAGACCGGTTGGATTATTATCCAAAGAACCACTCTGTATTGGCATAAGCGTTGCGAGCAATATATGCCAAAGATAAATTGAAGACGGAGTAAAGTGCAAGGGCTGTTGTACAAGTCTTAGATAACAGTGACTAAGATGGATATACTGAATAGTGCCTTCGGTTTGTCCAGTCCCAGGACAACGTATATGGAAGAAGGTCTGACAGAGTATATCCAATGGATAGCGTAGGTTGATCTGTTCAAACGTATTCACGTTTGGTGGCGGAGGAATTCGTTTCTCTTAGCTATATACCCGTGTTATTTTTGTATAAGTCAATTTGTGATTTGGCGGGTATGACGATGTGGCATTCAAAGTGAATGGTGATCAGATGTTCTGAAGATAGACGTAGCTTCTAGCTTCACACCTGGAAGTAACAAAAGTTGGGCTAGGCAGCATGGCTAGTTGGGTCATCCCCAAGCAGGGTGTATTGTCACCGATCTAGTGAATATCCATATTTATACTTCTTTTTGATTCTGTATCTTCGGATGACGGTTTGATGGCCTATAACCGTGGTGGCAATATATTCGCGACACTCAAGCTAAATGAGTGAGCGGTCATGTGTGGCCGGGTTGCAAGACGTTCTTGTTGAACCCTGAGTGTATCACCTCTAGAGTACACTATTCAGAAGGTGCTACCATACCTTGTCTGTTGGAATCCATTCTCCGATAAGCGCCCTGCGGTTTATGATTTTATACTATGTATGTAGAACGTGAGATGCAAGCGTTTCTGCTAGATTGATATCTATTTGTACTTAGACATTATTATAATATCACAATGATATTGCTTGTCAAAAGTTGTTCAGATACTCATAAGGGAAAAACCCGTTCCATATTCACGGCGTGGTCTTATGAGATATCATATACCTGTTCAATTGTTTTTAAACTGTTTTACTCATACCAGTCCCATGACTGACCCGGAGTTTACTTTGTTGTTTTCCCTAAACTCTTGGGTGCCTAAATTTGTACGGGCAGTCAAGTAGTCGGGATTTACAGATATACTTGGAGAGCTTGGAGCAGGAGGCTGCAAGATTTTATAGCTATAGTTATTTCCGCTGTGTTGTAAGTGTTGTACTCTGATAAGTGCTATTGTATGTATATAACTATTTACTTCAAAGTTATGTTATATATTATATGTTATTCGTTCCGCTGTGAGATTCGTGTTACTCTGATGATTCTGATGTTCTTCTTCTTCTATTCTATTAGTTCTATCTTTTCTTTCTCACCTTCTAAATTCTTTCACTAACGTCTCGGAAATTTCCAGCCGTTACAACTGTTTCTCTAGAGTCTTTATTTTGATGGCATTTTCATCTGTAGCATTCCGGTTTGGAGGTTGTGCTGCATTAGAGGTTCCACCCATTTCAGAGGTGTTTAAGTTGAATGACAGAGTTTATGTTTTCTTCAAGAGCGACCTCAGGAACCACTTCTTCGCTTGTTGTGTTTAACCTTTTTTATTTCATCCTTTCGTTCCATTAAGTAATAAATTCACAAAAATAATCTATAATAAAATAAGAGAGGTGCAGGTTTAGGCATTCCTTCTAGTGCCAAAATGTTAACGATAAAAATCGTCAACACCCGATTTGAGGATTGACAGTACATATATAATGAAATTTAGAGGGTGATCGATGTAGAAAACACTTAAAGATAACTTAGCTCCACCAAACTCAATTTAACTTGTCGTTTCCTATATATCAAGACCTTAAGTTCGAAGATTAGTTACTCTTCCTTCAAGAGACGAGTATCACGCTTACGAGATTAAGAATTAACTGTTTCCTTAGGATAAGGACATTGTAAGCTTACAGAAGGTGCATGGAGCCTTATTATGATAGTACCCAAGATTCAAGATAGAATAACATTCATTGTTAAGAAGAAACAGGCTAAAATATCACAACAATTATATATGATGACTTATTAGCTCTTAACGACAAAGATGATACTTTCACATCGATCCAGCCTTAGAAAGGCCTTGGTTGTGTTAGCTATCATGTCTTAAGGCTATAATAAGTCTTTTGGAACGTTGTGCTATGTTAGGCTTATTAAGAAAGGATTGATGTATAAATATGAATCAAAAAAAGAAGCTCATTGACTTCATTCAGTGATTCTCTTTCTGATCTGTTTGTACTTATCAATGAGCTTCCTTTCAATCCATTTGTATTTCAATCTTTTCCGTATGAGGTTAGTAATAACTCCCTGTTTAATAAATAAGGACACAATATGATTATCAAATTAAGAGTAGAATGATCTTGATTTCCCTTTTATTTATTTATCATGAATGTATTACAATTGATGTGGAAATCCCTAGTTCAATTTAGAACTTAGGGTTTGAACTCCCAAAAATGGATACAAGATTGTGTAATGGGAAAAGTTCCCCAAAATATGATCCCTGTGGTCTTATTCACAGACAATTTGGGCCCCTTCGGTAGTGGTCAGGTAGGAAGCCCATATCTTCCTCCACCCTTCGGTATCGTCTTTTTTGTGGCTTGGCTCGGTGGTAAGCCTTGGTTTGCTTAATGGCTTATCGGGCCAACTTGCTTCATGGTCCTTGGTTTTGGTACTGATTCCCTAGTGCTTCTTCTGTTATAACTTTGTCATTTCTAAGGCAATAATATTGATATCAATCCTATTGGTATCAATAGCACTTTGCTTTCTCCCCTATCTTGTTGTTGGCTTCATGTTTCTTTCTTTGTGATTTTGGTGTCGCTCTTGGCCATGGTATCGATACCAAGCCCATTGGTATCGATAACACTTTACTTGCATCTTTATTTTTTCATTGGCTCCATGCTTCCATTTGACTTCAGTATCGGGCTTCCCTGTTTTTTGTGTGTAATATTTTCTCCACCGATACCGATTCTTAGCTTCGATGCTTGGTTCTATTTCTTTATTTGATCCTTTAGATTTTGGTATTGATTTTAGGCCTTCTACTTCGGTTCCTTTGGTACCGAAATTGGATCAACTACCTCTCCATTTAGTATCGGCACTAAGCCAACTGTTCCCAACATGTTGGTGTCGATGCATGCTTCGTTTTTATCGTGGTATCAGCACCAAGAAGTGTGATCCTATGTTGGTGCTATTAGCATTCTTGCTTTGGTGTCAGCTTCATCTTCTCGGTTCCTACTTTAGTATTGACCCTAACATGATACCCCTTCATCTTAATCTGGTTTCGGTATCGAAATCTGGTAGTAACAAAACTTTTTACTTTATTACCAAGTTATTTTAGGTTCACCTTGATCGAACAAATTCTAAACTTGATTTACATGTGCTACATATACTCATGAAAAAGCAGCTATATGTATATGTACATATATATACATATGTGTATATGTGTAAAATTAATTGTATACTTCCCAGCTGTTTCAACTGCAACATTCTATTGTTTGTTCATGTTATAGATTTGAATTATATTGTTCATTCTTGTGCACTTTCATGTTGCTTCGAATTGCATTCGTGCACCTATTTATTTATCTAACTTGAATTATCTGAACTTGGTCTTGGCTATTCTCCTTGATGATTTGAGGTTCAACTATTCCTGTTGAGCCTGATTCATGCTGCACATGTTCCTATTTTGTATCTCTATATTGATTTGAACATGTTGTTGTTTTTGGGGTTGCAGATTTGTGTTAGACTCCGCGTTGACCTGATTCTAAATCATGTATTTGCTAATCTTTCTTTGTTTCATTTCATTGAACTACACTTCTCCTCTATCCATGCTTTGTTGCTCATGTATGTTGAGATGAGCTCCATTCCATGTACTTGAATTGATCTTGAATTTTTTTTTATGCACTGGTATTGTTATTGCAATTTAAACTTCGGACTTGTGTATATTTTTTATTTTGTCGAGGCTGAATTGCTTTGCACACTTACTGTCCATGTTTCATTTCCTTCCTTGTTGCTTGTGTTGGAGAATGGAGTTTTGATGACAACAACCTTAATTCAATTATCATTGATTATAAAATATATACTAAAATCTTTATCTAGAATGAATATATATATATATATACACACACACACACATATGCAGGATTTGTATACAGGAATTAATACTGAAGATTGTACAGTTTAAGAGATTTTAGAGATTTAGATTTCAGAGTAGATTCAAGACTCATGAGTAATCAAGATTTCAAGAGTTCAAGATAAATATAATAATAGGTCTAGTTTATGTAAGACTCTGAATAACACTTCAGGTTCAAATTTTGTTTTTCAAATTATCTGTTTTCAAATTCAAAACTATTTTCAAATTGATTTCAAACTTCTCTCAAAATAATTTTTAATCTTCCAAGAATTTCAAACTTATCATTTAAAATATATTTCCTAATTTATAAGTTCTTATTTTTATAGTTTTATTAAATATGTTTTACTAAGTTTATATTTGATTAATTAAACTCTAAGTTTTCATATATCCTTTTGTTTGTATATAGTTTATAAATATTTCTTTATAAATTCTTATATATATATATATATTTATAATTATATTATATATGTTTATAATTATGTTATATATGTTTTTTATATCACATATATATTTAGTTTTTAATCATATGTATAATTAATATTTTCTTATGTTTTTATACTTGAAACATAATGTTTTAACAACTAGTTTTGTTTCAAGAATTTCCAGAATTTAAATATTGATTTAAATACTTAAAAATACTTTAAAAATCATAAAAATGATAAGTATGTCGACATGTAGAAAAGGGTATGTCGACATATAACTGTCAGAAATTTAAATTTGAAAGGAGGTGTCTTTTCACCAATTGTAACGCTCCAGGAACATTGCAACCTTTCACACACTATAAAAAGGGTTTGAATTCTAATTTTTTATCATATTTTCTTCTCTAACTTCATCCTCTTTCTCTACACCATTATTCTTAATCATTTTTATGGTTTTACACTTATACTCTGCCTGATTCAATTCTATGTTGATCAAACTTCTTCTTCTCTCTACACTCTCTACTCTCTGAATCAAGTGCAATTGAAGAGTTATAGGGTTGTTTGTAATTGCTTGGGTTGAATAAACCTTTTTAGTGTTGAATCAAAGAAGAATCGGTGTGTCCTTGTAGCCGTGAAATCAAGGAAATAGGAGTCGGTATGTCCTTGTTGAGCCGTGAAATCAAGGAATAGGAGTCGGTGTCTCCTTGTTGAGCCGTGAAATCAAGTAGGTTGTATTTGACTATTGGAAATAGTAATAAAACTCTGCGCAATCCAGCGTTGTGTGGGACTGGACGTAGGAGAAATCCGAACCAGTATAAAATCCTATATGTTTGTAATGACCCGGGCTTTTGTCGACTTTGGTTATCGCCATAAACTCAATGATGACTAACCAAACATCGAAAAATACCAGTCATTAGTGAAAGAAATTAGAGGGTGAGGAAAGATAAGATAGAAACTTAGAATAGAAGAAGAAGAAGAACACAATATCAGAGTAACACGAATCTCACAGCATAACGAATAAATATATTTCATAACATAACTTTGAAATACAAATCTGTACTTGAATATACATATCATTATCAAAGTACAGCACTTACAACACAGCGGAAATAACTATAGCTATATAATCCAGAAGCCTCCTGCTCCAAGATCTTCCAGTATATCTGTAAATCCTAACTACTTGACTGCCAGTACAAATTTAGGCATCCAAGAGTTTAGGGAAAACAAGAAAATAAACTCCGGGTCAGTCATGGGACTGGTATGAGTAAAACAGTTTAAAATAGTTGAACAAGTAAACGACATCTCATAAGACCACGCCGTATAACGGAACGGGTTTTTCCCTTATGAAAATCCAAAATATCTTTATATCAAAAACCTTTTGACATTATAATAATGTCTATCAACCATAGTATAATAAGCATCTAGCAGAAACGCTTTCATCTCACGTTCTACATATATAGTATACAGTCAAAACCGCAAGCATGTATTGGGTAATGGATTTCCAACTATGACAAGGTATGGAACCACCTTTCGCTAGTGTACCTCTAGAAAGGAATACACTGGGTTCAACAAGAACATCTTGCAACCCGGCCACACATGACCAACACTCATTTCGCTTGAGTGTATCGAATGTATATCACCAACGGTTGGGATCAACATCCATTTCCCGAATGGGACAGCATCAACAATAGATTTTTAGAAGTAAATGGAACTCTATATCCGGTGATTATACACCCTACTTCGGTACGACCGACTTAGCCATGCTGCCTACCCGATTTCTGTCATTCACTGGATGTTAGGCTAGAAGCTACGCTTTATCATCACCTCAGATTCACTTTGAATGCCACATCGTCAAATCCATCAAATCACCGATTGATGTCCTCAACCATACATTATGTGTTAGCTAAAAGAAGTTTCCTTCTCCGCTTCCACTCTTGGTACGGTTGGAGAAATCAATATATGTGATCGCCTGGAAATACTCTGTCAGACATCCGTCCATACAAGTCATCCAGGAACAGGATGAACCGAAGGCACTATTCTGTAAACAGGATAGCCCTTGCATAACTCCGTCTTCAATTTCCTTTGGCATATATGATTCGCAATGCTTATGCCAATACAGAGTGGTTCTTTGGATAATAATCCAACCGGTCTCTCCATATTAACAACGTTAAAATGGTCAAAAATTCGATAGTCTGTGATTTAACTATCGAAGAAAAACAGGTGTGCAAACAACGATATTATTTCCAAATGGAAATTCATATCGGTCAACATCATTCAACATTTATCTCTTTATTTCATTAATTTACTTATCTCCTGTTTCCCTATATTCAATATTTCTTATTTTCTAAATTTGGAAAATATGCGTTATTAACAATGGAAAACATTTCCATTTCTTGTTTTCTTTATTAGAAAACATTTCTGGTTTCTTATTTGGAAAACATTTCCAAAGCTTCTTCATTGGACTTAGACAGATGTTTAAACAAACCATCGCGATGCCAACTCAAACATTTCCTTTAATTACTAAATTCACTTAACCATCCTTTACTATCGAACCTTAACCATTCCTTAGTTAAAATTGAAGTCAATCAAGTCGGGGTAATACTACCTCTCAAACCTTAACTGAACAACGTTTCTAACCTTGAAATAGACATAGTTCACCCTTCAAATTCATTAACAAACTTCCTTACGTAACCTCTTTCGAATCATCTCTATTTGATAACTCCCTCCTTCGATAAGGTATATTCGATAACTCTATTCAATTTACTCTATTCAATTTACTCTATTCGATTAACCCTTATCAATTAACTCTATTGGACTAACACTATTGGATTAACTCTATTTGATTTAACTCTGGTCGATTTACCCTTATCAGTTAACTCTATTGGACTAACACTATTGGATTAACTCTATTTGATTTAATTTTAACTCTATTCACTTAACTCCTATCGAATAAACTATATTCGATAACTCTTTTAATTCTATTTGAATAAACTATATATTCAATTAACTCCTTTATTCTATTTGAATAAACTATATTCGATTAACTCAATTGCTTTAATTCTAATCGATTAAACTAACATTGATTAACTCCTTTTACTATTCGAATAAACTATATTCGATTAACTCCTTTTACTTTCTATTCGAATAAACTATATTCGATTAGCTCATTTGATTCTATTCGAATAAACTACATTCGATTAACCCCTTTTTTTTAACTCTATTCGATTAATTCTAACTGGTTAACTCTTATTCGAATAACAAATATTCGATTAACTCTATTCAGCTAACTCGACTTGACTAACCCCTTTTCGAATAAACTATTCATTTATAAAGATTTACTTTTAGTAACGGATCTTCACTTTACAAATGGTTTCCTTTTTAGTAACGTTTTCCTTTTTATAACGTTTTCCTTTTTATAACATCCTATTCGGTTATAAACAAATTTCCTTTTTATACTCTATTTATTTTCTAAATATTTCCTTTTTATAAAATCTTCTTTGATTGTTATAAATATTATCTCTTTTATAAAATCCTTTGATTTTATAAATAATCTATTTTCAATATTCATTTTGAAAATTCCCCTTTCACCATTCTGGTATGTTATGGTATTCAACATATCAAATCACGATGATTAATATCGTTCAAACACATATAATCGACAACAGATTATATATCACATCATATATGACAATATATGAAAAACAATAAAATAACTGTTGAGGAATCCAGTTGGATTCCTCCAACCTGTTTCCCTGCATCACAGATGTTAAACAATATAAATAACATCACTTTCAGTTCCATATGATATATTCTGTTAAACAGAATCAAATATAGAAATTTAACTAACTGACTAGCAGTTCAATCAAACAATCAACACACAGTCAATCAACCAATATTTAACAGTTCTAAAAATACAACATGAAATTATAAAATGTTCAGAGTTAGTGAGATTTACTCACTTTGGTAGTTCATCGTTAGAGAACGATAAACTGTAATTTGATTTGAATCAAACAATTTATTTTGCCATGAATTCAAACGAGCTCCACTCCACTCCCAGTCAGTTCCTTTGGGTAGCTCTCATTCATACGATCCCAACGGATCTTGTTTCGTCCAATTCTGACCTCGTATGTAATAGTTATTAAATTCTGAAGTTGATACACATTTAAAATTTGAAATTAAACTAAATCCCCTTTAATTTCATAATTGGGCCTCACTTATAACACTGTCGGCCCACTACTGACCCCATGCTCCAGTAAACCTCACGACAGACTCCTCCTACCCCTCTTTAGAACTCCAACGCAACTTCAATACACCAAGTACCATCATCAACACTTCACTTCCAGACAAAAACGCACAACAGTAATAACTGTTTAACAATAATCACTCTCCCCCTTAATTCGTTATTAAGCCTTAACCTCCTTCCTCCCTACAGTAATATCGTGACTCCGAAGCCATCCTTCTCCTTAGTTTGCCCCTTTCAGTATTACTCCTCCCCATCTCTTTGTTCTTCACGTTGACAGCATCGTTTTCCAGGCCCTCCAGAACAGCCAGCGACCTTCCTTCCCCTCACAAATTCTCACAAGTACTTGTACCCATTTCTCAAGCCATCCCCCTTCGTTCCAGGCATCATCGAGACCGCATCCAAGAAAACGTTGCCGCCAATGTCCACGCTTGATCAGAAGTGGATCGGAGATGACCCCTTCCAAAATGACACTCGCTTCAGCACAACTCCACAATGTTTTCATCGCCTCCTCGAGTCGACCTGGACGTCGACGACCCTGCTCTGGCACGACTAAGTTTGTCTTCGTACCCAGAAATATATATACGGAAATGGTTAGAAAGGCTAGAGGATCTCAGATATCTACCTATTACGATTTATTGGAATTTATTTGATTTATTGGGATTTTTTTGAAAGTGGATTTCCACGTTTAGGCTTGTTGAAGAAAGAGCGGTGGAAATAAAGCTTTGACCGAGAAATGATATTAGGTCTTAAGGAACGAGGGGTTAAGGGTATTTATAGAGTGGATAAAATATCTAGATATTTTCTTTTTACCGTTTTATATCCGATTTTACCCTTTTAAAAATTCGTATGATCACACACGACACTCAAAAATCACGAAAATGGTCGTGTAGCTACAGTTCGACATTACGGACCCAATGAAACTGGTTTCGTCGAGTTCCGACTCCGTATGCTCACACAGCGTATTTTTAACCATTGAAATACTGACTGTTTTTCACTCTAAAAATCGGTACGGCCACATACTGACTTCAAAAATCACGGAAACTGACATCTAGCAATAATTTAACATTGCGGATCCAACAAAATTAGTTTTGTCGAATTCCGACTTCGTTCGCAAAAGTGGCTATTTTTAAAGTCCTAAATAACCCATTTAAATATATAAATATAATTAAATTAAATATTTATAAATAAATATTATCGTATATATTCACAGTGGAACACCATACAACTCTACTGGGATTTATAACTTGATATTCAAATCTGGGTTAATCCGATATTCGATTTATATTGAAATTCCTTTTTAAAATAAAAATAATTCCTTTACAAATTATAAAGGAATTCCACAACGACTTTTCTAAAATTTGATTTGGACGTAAATCAAAATCTATACGACGAAATCCCGAATTTTCTCTTCCACTAGAAAGATATACTCCACCAGCTCCACACGTTTCTTGTTTCACAGAAATTCGGCTTAAAACGAATCCTGTACATTCAGTTGGAGTTCGAATCGCCAATTTACGAACTGCAGCGCCATTTCGAGCTCGATTTTAATTATATTATAACTCTACGTTCAAACTGTCGTTTATATAATATATTCGTTATTCAAATTCAATTCCAAGCTGAATTAAATATCACAGATGATCCAGTTCACACCATATCGTCATTTCATCCAATTCTGATTATTTCAGAATTAAATATATTATTTAATTTATTATTTTAATTAAATATTCATCATTATTTAAATTCCACGACCATTTAATTCACTATATCACTATTTATATAATTAAATAAATTAATTATAATACCTCTGCCAATGATGGTCATTACAATCTTCCCCACTTAAAATAATTTCGTCCTCGGATTTGCTAAAAGGTAGAGAACGACCCTATCGACTGGTTAGAACATATTTGTTCACTTCTTAACTTCAGTTTCAACTGAACCAATTTAATTACAATTTAAAAATTAATTAATTCTTATCAACGAAAAATTTCAAAAATTCTGAAAATTTTCTAATGCCTTAACTTTTCGAAAAATTTCGCTAGCACCTCCTTTGTACTGGTCAATCAGTCAAACTCCAACTTGCCTCTCTGGGCCATCTCTATCCCAAAAGAAAATCAAACAGCCAAGCGGCTTGCCGATCAGCTCATAAATCTTATATCCAATAGAAATATAAACTTGTACCTTTTGTCGACATATCATTTTATCATTTCCACATGTTATCAATTCAGCAAATACAAGGGTCATCCCAATCAAATTCCAATCTGCTTTTATCGACAACACAACCATTTGATTATATCCGAGCCAGATATCATTTTAACTTGAGTTTCTTCTCGATTCCCAACTGATAACTTGATTATCCCATTACACTTCAAATTTGAATCTCACAATCCAATTTGTCTTGATATCATTTTAATTCAACCTCAGTTACCACTTTACTGGCTTTACTTTAATTCAATTTTGCTTTCACAAATTTCTGTTAAATTTGTTTTTAATTCAAACAGTCTTTCCCTGGGAGTTTTTAATCAGTTTACTCTTTTCAAAAATCAAATTTTCCTTTTGAACATGTCGCTGAGCCCTTATTTAATATTCCATTAGCTAAATCACTTCTCTAACTCTTTATCAATATTTGTTAACCAAATATTTTCAATAACCATATTGGCCTTTTTATGTTATTTGGAAAACATTTCCGAATATCGCCTTCCTTTATTTTCTAAACTTTAGAAAATATATGCTATTTATAATTGGAAAATATTCCAATTACTTATCTCTTTTCTAATCTCGTTTATTTCTAAACTTAGGAAATATTCTTTATTATATTTCCAAGCTTACACTTATTTGGGTTAAAACGGATGTTGTGTAAAACTTCGTTACGACAACCCAAATACTATATTCAACTAACTCTTATTCAACATTGATCTCCGAGCCTGAAATCTTACTATTTATTTGTTAAAAATGAAATCAATCAAGTTGGGGTATAACTACCTCTCAGACCTTGACTGAATAACATTTATAACGTCAAAACAGAAATGACTACTTACTCGAATAATCAATACCATACAACTACTTATTCACTTTTACACACGTATACGCTTCCTCTTTCTATTCTTACTAGATTTTATTCTTAGTCTTCCTTTTTGATTTTACTATTTTATTACTAAGTTCGTTTCCTTATCGACTTCTATATATATATATATATACATATATATATATATATATATATCGATACGTTGATTTCTAACTATCAAATTATCTTAAAAATATTCTAACTCCTTAAATTACTGGAAAAATTCGCCATAACCTCCTTTGTACTAGGAGGATCAGGATATTTCAAATAGCCTCCCATGGCCCTCACCAATCCAAAAGAAAAAGAAAAAGCCAAGCGGCTAGCCGATACGGTGCATAAAATCTCATATGAATTAAATACATACCTTTCCGTCGAGCATTCTATTTATATACCTTCATACCTTATACATACCTATCTCATGTATATTTATACCTGCCCAATCTATTTTAACTATACCTGATCGTTTTAACTCAATTCGTTAATTAATTTGTTAATTAACTCTTTAGTCTATTTCACTTTTATATTTGAACATGACATGTTCAAATATATTTTAACTTGCTTATTAACTAATTTGAATCTAAAATTCAAATTTAAGTTCTATATTTGATTTCGAATATCCATTTACAAATCCAATTCACCTTCCAAAGTTCAACTTCAAATTCAAAACTCGATTAACTAATTCCTCTTCGACTTAGTTAATTCTATTTAATTTCTATTCAAATTTTATATCACTTCTATTATTCAAATTCTATAGTTTAAATTCCATTTGAATTCTACATGTTCAAATTCCATATATTCAAATTCCATATATTCAAATCCTATATTTGAATTCCTTTATATTTTCCGTATTCAAATTCTATATTTGAATTCCATTTGAATTTCTATATTCAAATTCCATTTGAATTTCTATATTCAAATTCTATATCACTTCCATTGAATTTCATATATTCAAACTCTCTTTGAATTTCTATTTCAATTCCATTGAATCTCATATATTCAAACTCCCTTTGAATTTCTATATTCAATTTCTATTTCAAACTTTCTTTATTCATTCTTTATTATAAAACCCATTTTGAAATTCAACACAACTTGTCTTTCCCAAAACAAATTCAAAACAGAATCTCTGGTAGTAATTCGTCACTTACAACTCGAAAATGAATACTGATGATGCAGCTGTCATCATCAGAATCTATTTTCCAGCGATCGAAGTGAGTTCAATACTATAAAACCATTTCTAATCATTTCCACTTTGAAATTCATTTCAAAATATAATTCACACTGCTTGTAAAACAATTTAAAATCTCCCAAGATCTTAAATTTTCCTTACTTTTAATCCAAATCCATTTACAAACACTTATCCAATTCTCCAGAGTTTTAATTCAATTTCTGGTTTAAATTTCAGATTTAACTCATCTGATTTCACGTATTTCACTTATATGAATTCTGATTGGTTATTTACATAACCATTTAATTTATAATCTTACTCGATTATAATAACAACCAATATATCCAATATATATCAAAATATACGTTGGGTAAAATTATTTTCATTTACCCTCTTTTCAAAACATATCGTGCCGACCCATCGTATTCGAGTGTTTATAAACTCCTACCGATATAGTGGATCAAACTGATCGACCAGAACCCATAAACAACTCAACCAATAAATCTCCACAATATAAAACAATTTTTTATATCAATAACAAATACGTTCACTCGTATATATACACTCAAACTCAATCTAGGGTATTGCTAACCCTATCTCAACCGAGTCACGCCACAGAACCATGGTAATTAACTTTAACTTAAGCTCTGATACCAACTGTAATGACCCGGGTTTTTTTCGACTTTGGTTATCGCCATAAACTCAATGATGACAAACCAAACATCGAAAAATACCAGTCATTAGCGAAAGAAATTAGAGGGTAAGGAAAGATAAGATAGAAACTTAGAATAGAAGAAGAAGAAGTACACAATATCAGAGTAACACGAATCTCACAGCGGAACGAATAAATATATTTCATAACATAACTTTGAAATACAAATCTGTACTTGAATATACATATCATTATCAAAGTACAGCACTTACAATACAGCGGAAATAACTATAGCTATATAATCCTGAAGCCTCCTGCTCCAAGCTCTTCCGGTATGTATGTAAATCCTGACTACTTGACTGCCCGTACAAATTTAGGCACCCAAGAGTTTAGGGAAAACAGCAAAATAAACTCCGGGTCAGTCATGGGACTGGTATGAGTAAAACAGTTTAAAACAGTTGAACAAGTAAACGATATCTCATAAGACCACGCCGTATAACGGAACGGGTTTTTCCCTTATGAGAATCCAAAATATCTTTATATCAAAAACCTTTTGATATTATAATAATATCTATCAACCACAGTATAATAATCATCTAGCAGAAACGCTTTCATCTCACGTTCTATATATATAGTATACAGTCAAAAACGCAAGCACGTATTGGGTAATGGATTTCCAACTATGAAAAGGTATGGAACCACCTTTCGCTAGTGTACCTCTAGAAAGGAATACACTGGGTTCAACAAGAACATCTTGCAACCCGGCCACACATGACCGACCACTCATTTCGCTTGAGTGTATCGAATGCATATCACCAACGGTTGGGATCAGCAACCATTTCCCGAATGGGACAGCATCAACAATAGATTTTTAAAAGTAAATGAAACTCTGGATCAGGTGATTATACACCCTACTTTGGTGCGACCGACTTAGCCATGCTGCCTGCCCGATTTCTGTCATTTACCGGATGTGAGTCTAGAAGCTACGCTTTATCATCACCTCAGATTCACTTTGAATGACACATCATCAAATCCATCAAATCACCGATTGACGTCCTCAACCATACATTATGTGTTAGCTAAAAGAAGTTTCCTTCTCCGCTTCCACTCTTGGTACGGTTGGAGAAATCAATATATGTGATCGTCTGGAAATACTCTGTCAGACATCCGTCCATACAAGTCATCCAGGAACAGGATGAACCGAAGGCACTATTCTGTAAACAGGATAGCCCTTGCATAACTCCGTCTTCAATTTCCTTTGGCATATATGATTCGCAACGCTTATGCCAATACAGAGTGGTTCTTTGGACAATAATCCAACCGGTCTCTCCATATTAACAACGTTAAAATGGTCAAAACTTCGATAGTCTGTGATTTAACTATCGAAGAAAAACAGGTGTGCAAACAACGATATTATTTCCAAATGGAAATTCATATCGGTCAACATCATTCAACATTTATCTCTTTATTTCATTAATTTACTTATCTCATGTTTCCCTATATTCAATATTAATTATTTTATAAATTTGGAAAATATACGTTATTAACAATGGAAAACCTTTCCATTTCTTGTTTTCTTTATTAGAAAACATTTCTGGTTTCTTATTTGGAAAACATTTCCAAAGCTTCTTCACTGGACTTAGACAGATGTTTAAACAAACCATCGCAATGCCAACTCAAACCATTTCCTTTAATTACTAAATTCACTTAACCATCCTTTACTATCGAACCTTAACCATTCCCTAGTTAAAATTGAAGTCAATCAAGTCGGGGTAATACTACCTCTCAGACCTTAACTGAACAACGTTTCTAACCTTGAAATAGACAAAGTTCACCCTTCAAATTCATTAACAAACTTCCTTACGTAACCTCTTTCGAATCATCTCTATTTGATAACTCCCCCCTTCGATAAGGTATATTCGAAAACTCTATTCAATTTACTCTATTCGATTAACCCTTATCAATTAACTCTATTGGACTAACACTATTGGATTAACTCTATTTGATTTAACTCTGGTCGTTTACCCTTATCAGTTAACTCTATTGGACCAACACTATTGGATTAACTCTATTTGATTTAACTTTAACTCTATTCACTTAACTCCTATCGAATAAACTATATTCGATAACTCTTTTAATTCTATTTGAATAAACTATATATTCGATTAACTCCTTTATTCTAATTGAATAAACTATATTCGATTAACTCATTTGCTTTAACTCTAATCGATTAAACTAACATCGATTAACTCATTTTACTATTCAAATAAACTATATTCGATTAACTTCTTTTACTTTCTATTCGAATAAACTATATTCGATTAGCTCATTTGATTCTATTCGAATAAACTACATTCGATTAACCCCTTTTTTTTAACTCTATTCGATTAATTCTAACTGGTTAACTCTTATTCGAATAACAAATATTCGATTAACTATATTCAGCTAACTCAACTTGACTAACCCCTTTTCGAATAAACTATTCATTTATAAAGATTTACTTTTAGTAACGGTTCTTCACTTTACATATGGTTTCCTTTTTAGTAACGTTTTCCTTTTTATAACGTTTTCCTTTTTATAACATCCTATTCGGTTATAAACAAATTTCCTTTTTATACTCTATTTATTTTCTAAATACTTCCTTTTTATAAAATCTCCTTTGATTGTTAAATATTATCTCTTTTATAAAATCCTTTGATTTTATAAATAATCTATTTTCAATATTCATTTTGAAAATTCCCCTTTCACCATTCCGGTATGTTATGGTGTTCAACATATCAAATCACGATGATCAATATCGTTCAAACACATATAATCGACAACAGATTATATATCACATCATATATCACAATATATGAAAAACAATAAAATAACCGTTGAGGAATCTAGTTGTATTCCTCCAACCTATTTCCCTGCATCACAGATGTTAAACAATATAGATAACATCACTTTCAGTTCCATATGATATATTCTGTTAAACAGAATCAAATATAGAAATTCAACTAACTGACTAGCAGTTCAATCAAACAATCAACACACAGTTAATCAGCCAATATTTAATAGTTCTAAAAATACAACATGAAATTATAAACTGTTCAGAGTTAGTGAGATTTACTCACTTTGGTAGTTCATCGTTAAAGAACGATAAACTGTTATTTGATTTGAATCAAACAATTTATTTCGCCATGAATTCAAACGAGCTCCACTCCACTCCCAGTCAGTTCCATTGGGTAGCTCTCATTCATACGATCCCAATTGGATCTTATTTCTTCCAATTCTGACATCGTATGTAATAGTTATTAAATTCTGAAGTTTATACACATTTAAAATTTGAAATTAAACTAAATCCCCTTTAATTTCTTAATTGGGACTCACCTATAACACTGTCGGCCCACTACTGACCCCATGCTCCAGTAAACCTCACGACAGACTCCTCCTACCCCTCTTTAGAACTCCAACGCAACTTCAATACACCAAGTACCATCATCAACACTTCACTTCCAGACAAAAACACACAACAGTAATAACTGTTTAACAATAATCACTCTCCCCCTTAATTCATTATTAAGCCTTAACCTCCTTCCTCCCTACAGTAATATCGTGACTCCGAAGCCATCCTTCTCCTTTGTTTGCCCCTTTCAGTAGTACTCCTCCCCATCTCTTTGTTCTTCACGTTGACAACATCGTTTTCCAGGCCCTCCAGAACAGCCAGCGACCTTCCTTCCCCTCACAAATTCTCGCAAGTGCCTGTACCTGTTTCTCAAGCCATCCCCCTTCGTTCCAGGCATCATCGAGACCGCATCCAAGAAAACGCTACCGCCAACGTCCACGCTTGATCAGAAGTGGATCGGAGATGACCCCTTCCAAAATGACACTCGCTTCAGCACAACTCCACAATGGTTTCATCGCCTCCTCGAGTCGACCTGGACGTCGACGACCGTGCTCTGGCACAACCAAATTTGTCTTCGAACCCAAAAATATATATACGGAAATGGATAGAAAGGCTAGAGGATCTCAGATATCTACCTATTACGATTTATTGGGATTTTTTTGAAAGTGGATTTCCACGTTGAGGCTTGTTGAAGAAAGAGCGGCGGAAATAAAGCTTTGACCGAGAAATGATATTAGGTCTTAAGGAACGAGGGGTTAAGGGTATTTATAGAGTGGATAAAATATCTAGATATTTTCTTTTTACCATTTTATATTCGATTTTACCCTTTTAAAAATTCGTGTGATCACACACGACACTCAAAAATCACGAAAATGGTCATGTAGCTACAGTTCGACATTACGGACCCAATGAAACTAGTTTCGTCGAATTCCGACTCCGTATGCTCCCACAGGGTATTTTTAACCGTCGAAATACTGACTGTTTTTCACTCTAAAAATCGGTACGGCCACATACTGACTTCAAAAATCACGGAAACTAACATCTAGCAAAAATTTAACATTGCGGAACCAACAAAATTAGTTTCGTCGAATTCCGACTTCGTTTGCAAAAGTGGTTATTTTTAAAGTCCTAAATAACCCATTTAAATATATAAATATATTTAAATATAATTAAATTAAATATTTATGAATAAATATTATCGTATATATTCACAGTGGAACACCATACAACTCTACTGGGATTTATAACTTGATATTCAAATCTGGGTCAATCCGATATTCGATTTATATTGAAATTCCTTTTTAAAATAAAAATAATTCCTTTATAAATTATAAAGGAATTCCACAGCGACTTTTCTAAAATTTGATTTGGACGTAAATCAAAATCTATACGACGAAATCCCAATTTTTCTCTTCCACTAGAAAGATATACTCCACCAGCTCCACACGTTTCTTGTTTCACAGAAATCCGGCTTAAAACGAATCCTGTACATTCAGTTGAAGTTCGAATCGCCAATTTACGAACTGCAGCGCCATTTCGAGCTCGATTTTAATTATATTATAACTCTACGTTCAAACTGTCGTTTATATAATATATTCGTTATTCAAATTCAATTCAAAGCTGAATTAAATATCACAGATGATCCAGTTCACACCATATCGTCATTTCATCCAATTCTGATTATTTCAGAATTAAATATATTATTTAATTTATTATTTTAATTAAATATTCATCATTATTTAAATTCCATGACCATTTAATTCACTATATCACTATTTATATAATTAAATAAATTAATTATAATACCTCTGCCAATGTGGGTCATTACAATGTTCTTTCCTTTTCTGCATTTTTATTTTTGTTTATTTTGCATTTGTATTTGAATCTGTGTCTGTGATTGTGTTTGTGGTGTTAGATTCATCTCGTAGTTAACATTAGATTTTGTTTAAATTCTTACAAACACTATTCACCCCCTCTAGTGTTTGCTTTGCCTTAACGATCCATTCTGCATTCCCTAACAGTTTGTCTTTCTTGCATTTTATTAATTATTTACAAGCACATGAGTTGAATTTAGATTGAGTTGAATTTGACCTTATGCTCATTTGCATTAAGTTGAACCACTTTGATAGACCTTTGTAGTTGTTTGTGATGGTAATATTATGTTTGGCCCTATAGTATTTGCAGTGTATCAATATAAATGCGTAAGTTGTTCTAGCATACACACAGAAATATATATATATATATATATATATATGTATGTATGTATGTATGTGTGTGTATGTGAATGTGTATCTGTCCCTATCTAGAGACATGAAGAGAAAAACACCCAAAATATAATGATCCGGATTTTTAGGTGTTAAATTTCAAACATTTAAATTAGTTTAAAATGTTGAATTGGTAACATAAATGGATTTTTATATAGAATTTATTAATTTAATGAGGTTTGAACGTATAAACTTATATTAATTCAAAAAGAGCTCGTAGAGGCATTATAGTTCGTAGTTTTATGATTCGAACTTCAGTTGGGTATACATGATCCATTATAAGTCAGAATTCGTTGAAACAAGAAAAGTTCGGATCTATTAGACTACAGTTTTCTAATGAAAGAGAAAAATAGAGAATTCGTCTTGTAGATTGTGAGTTATGTCTAGTTCAAAATTTCAGAAAAATCGCGGTATAATCGTTTTGGACCCATAATGAACTATTATATAAATAAATCGATTTTGAATAATTCGAACGTCGTCTTAACTTAAATTTTGAAAATCGAATTATAGATCTGTAGTTCGCTTATTTTGAAGCTATATGATATTCTATTTGGATATATACGATAATAATAATTTATTATAATTAAATTGAATTATTTTTTAATTTAAATTATGTTTTATGGATTTTATTCAGGCCATAATAATATCCAATTTTCAAACGACCTTGGTTTTCAACAAAACTAATTTGATAAAATCCTTAATAGTTAATTATTGTAAGTTTTTTAGTTTCAAGTCAATTGGATTTATTTTGTGATCGTGCGTGGTGTAAACGCATATCGATTCACATTGTGAAATTAAAAGGAAGTTTTACAAATGATCTCAGAATTTGATGAACCTAGTTCCATCGTGACCGAAATATTAAGTTATTGTAGAATTTTAATTTTCATCGCGTTCGGAGGTAGTATGTGGTAATTTGAGTGTGTTACTTCATACGTAAGTTTCACAAATTAATAAAATAATCGAATAAAAAATATTTTTCCTACCCTATATATATCATCTTATCCAACCCTTGATCCTCATATTTTTCTTCCTTTGGTCAATGCTGAATATAGGCCACCACAATTTAAAAGAAATTCGCGTGTTTGAAAATCAATAGAAAATCCATTAATCCGGAAACAAGTATAGTTGGGTTCCTGCAGTGTTTCTCTTCACTTTTGTATAAGGTTCGAATCAACTTATGTTCGTTGTCGTGTTTTATCGTGGAGCTAGGGTTGGGTAATTCGGGAATATGGTGCATCGATTTGAATTTTTGATGTTATATTTGGATTCGTGAGATGTTTTAGAGCCTATGTGCAAAATTTTGGGTTATTCGACATGAAAAGTTGTCGTGACTGTTACTTGAGGAGGGATGATCGCCTAAAGGTCACGGCGGTAGCGGCGTAGTTGAGTGTATCATGAATGGGATGAGTTAGTAAAGGTCGGAAGGAGAAGTTCAGTGGTGAAATCCATTTGTAAATTTGTTAATTGGAGAAGGCGCGACATGGTATTGAAGCAGCGACCATGGTATTGAAGCAGCGACCATGGCATTTGTTTGGGGAGCAACGAGTTCGAACATGATATTGGGAAGAAGGATTAGTATTTAAACCGAGATAAAAGTTTTTAATTTAATTATTAGTTAAGATAATGACGCTTAACTCGTTTAAAACTTGTAAAATTAATATCTCATGCATACGTGAACAGAATCGCACGAAACAAGTCACGTTTGAATGGAAAGATGAGATCATTGTTGTGGAACTGATGTAGATGGGAACGAATCTACTAGAATTTCATGATAAAATCAAATGCTTGTTTGATTTTAAACGAAGAAAAAGTAGAATCGCCAACTACAAACCAAGGTGAGTAAACTCACTAACTTTATCTAGTTTATAATTTCATAAATGTATTATAGAGTTGATAGATGATGATTGAATGATGTGTGATGATTGTTTGGATGAATTGATATATTACTATCAATTATTGCTATTATATATATATATACATATTAGTTATATTTAAGGTTGGCAGTTAGATATTCCTGCATATTTTAGCGGATGAGACTCTATGTGCCCTGCATGATAGAGGATGACCTTCTATACCGTGATATCCTACCTCGAAATTGAATTGGTATTTTTATGTTTCCTAACATCTGTGGATGCGGGATAAATATGTTGGAGAGATCCAACTGAATTACTCAAATTTATTATTGTTTGTTTACATATTTATATATATGTGACGTGTTGAATAAATTGGATAAATTATTGTAAGTTTTGGATGCTTGAATAGCATTGGCCCAAAATATTGGTATTTAAGTACCATAAAAATATATCCGTATGGATGGAAACATAATTTGGGTTTTAAAAGGAAAATCTATTTTCCTAAAATAGAAATTGAATTTAGAACAGGCTAGAAAATACTAACGCGTTTTTAATAATAAAAACAAGTACTTAATGTATAAACAATGTTTATAAATGAAGTGAAATAATTATTGGATAATTTGGGAATGTAAATTCAAGAGTGGATTTAAAGGAAAATTGGCAATCATTTCAAAAGGAAATGATGAAATTTATTCCGATGTTTGGTATGTGAATGGAACTGAAATAAATCCATAAGGATCTATAATTGGAATTCGACTATGTCGAATTTTGTTAAAATAATTTATTTTTAGAAATTATATATGATATGAACTGGAACTTGTTCAATAATTGACAACAAGTTTTGAAATATAAACAGAGTTTATGAATGAAGTGGAATATGATAAGGGTTTATAAAGTAACTCGATCAGTGGAATTTGAGCCTGCAATGATATTTATAAATAAAATCAAGATTAATTTGAAAAAATGGGTCTAGATTTATATAAAGGAATAATATTCATGTTTTGAAGTGGATAATGGTTTAAAAGCAAAAGTTTTGCAAATTGGAATTGAAATGACCCACACTCCCTCTATCTCTGAAGAGACGAAAGAAGGCAGATTGAGTTGAGGACAAGACAAATCAGAACGCAAACAGAAGAACATTTCATTGCTGTTACAACAATTTACATCAGAGTACCAGAATATAACAGAGTATGAATAAATATTATACATCAGAAAAATATCAGAGATTTAAATTACAAAGCAACGGAAAATTAATACAATTTGTAGTAGAAATACATTAACAAATACAACTGAAAGAAATACAAGGATACAGAGTGTTCTGAATATAGCTTCAGCTGTAAATCTAGGATCCTGTATAAATAAATCTGCAAAACCAAAATTACTAGCTGCCCATGTGGAAAATAGGGGCACCCAGAGTGTAGGTTGAAACAATAAACTCTAGGTCAGCCATGTGACTGGTGTGAGAACTAAAACAGTTATTTAAAACTTTACTTTAAAATTAGGTAAATCAAGGGACCACGCCATATAACATGGAACGGGTTTTCATCCATGAATACCAGTGCATAAAACAGATTATAAACAATGCAATGCTTTTTAAAAAATGAAGCTATTATAAGACTTAGGTCCCATCACACAATGCAATGCAAGCCAGAGGATAGATTTTCCCTTATAATAGCCAAATATGCTTGGTACGTTTAAAAACAAATCATTTGATACTATTATAAGTGCATAGTGCATAAAACAACTTCAAATATAAATGTTTCAATCATAGACGGCATAGTATCCCATGCTACTATTTCGCCATAATAGTTCTGCAATTAAAACTGAAATGTCGTATTTGAAGTTGGATTTCCATCATGAACCAAGGCAAGGGATCGTCCTTAACGAATTCGAGGACTCAGACCCAGGTGTGCCCTTAGGAAAATGCAGGGTCAGTCCACACTAAGTGGATTAATAATCCCTGAACAATACGTTTCCTTGCCCTATGGGGCGTAAGTCTGGTCAGTAAGTCGACCATGTCATCATCCGGCCCCGTAGTGACCGATATATCTGAGGTACCTCGCTATCCATCAAGTAATATGCAACATCCACATGAGTAAAATGTCTGGGCTCCATACCATGACACCACTCCTAGCTAGAAAGAAATGCATGTCCTCCTTACCGTTCTTCATCTCGTTTCTAGTTCATACCGAGGTGTGAAGCTCGCGAATTAACTCTAGACAAAGCTATGCTATTTAAAGTCGTGCTTTGATCATCAACCACAAGGTCCTGCTTTTCAACAAAAGCCTTGATCACATGTCACTCAGCATGCCACACTATCACCCCATATCATACCATTAATTTCTACCATATATAACCTCTAAGCTCTTACGTCTTAGAGAAGGGTGTAAAGCAAGAGAATAAATTCTCCACCACCAAACAGATATATATTTAGCAGAGGTCAATGAATACAGTATAAAGAAATACAATGTCAGACATACTATCCATTTGAAAGTCCATTCTGGGTCTGAACAAAACTGGAGGTACCTTATTCCTCGTCCCATATGGCCAATACAGGAGAGAGGTCCTCACATAACCGGTCAATCTCTAAGTACGTCTGGACGATCACCACTTATTACCTTGTCTTGGGATGCCTCCCAATCAAGACATCAGTAATCATCCAAACGATGTGAAGATCTCCAGTCTTCAACCACCATCTTCATCATCGACTTATCATCGTATCAATTATTCAGAATGTGATAAACCTGGTCTTTTCAAATAACTCGCATATTTTATAAACAAGTGCTATAAAAACACAACATACGCCTTATTCCAATCCAGAATATTCTTTTATTCAAATATTCTTTTCACAATTTAAACCAAATAAAGGTTTTCCAAACTAGTCGGGATTAGCGCACCTTGCTAAAGTAATCATTTGTTTTATTTTCCAATCCCAACCTACACGTCCCATGGAGCAGAACTGGTAATACTCCATATCTAACACCATGGTGTTATCCGTAAATTTAATTACCATTTCACGTTCAAATCTAATTAACTATCGCCTGGAGTAAAACTGGGGGTACTCCATTCTCGATTATTTCCTAAATTTGATAATTTAAATTATCACATTTTCATTTCAATCTAATTAAAGATTCATTAAAACTTCAATTAGTTTTAATCTTCAAAAATAATTATATAATGATTATTCAAATTTAGGAAATAAATCCTGTCTTTAACTGGGTTAAAGAACCAATGTCATTTAAAACATAGTTCACGATAAACCCAAAATCACATTCAATTAATTATGGAATCTTCGTGAAAAACAAATCAATATATATATATATATATAATCGATATAAACTTCCATATGTAAACAATAATATAAATGGAATAATGGCAAAACCTATTAAATTCCATATATAGTAATAGTCTTCAAACTCCAAATCGAACCCAACGACTATCGTCCCTAGTGTAATACCCCCATTCCGGACATAATGGGATATGTTTCGTTAGCCGATTCGACTATTTTGACTAGTTTTTATCAAAATTAAAATAAAAATCAATGTATATTGAATTTAAATGTACATTTTGATTTACCGGGGCCACATGCTAACTCTAAAAATTCCAAAAAAATAAATCTAGTTATGTTCTGACGATACGGTCCTAACAAAACTAATTTTGTCAAATTTGGAGACCGTTTGAAAAATAGCCATTTTCTCGTCGATCCAGTTTGACTGAAATTGACAAAATGCGTTTTCTTTTGCCACGCTCACATATTAATTCCAAAAATTATGAAAATTGGAATCTTGCAATAATTTGACATTTTGGATCCAACAAAAATGGTTTCGCCGAAAACGAAGGTCGTTTGCAAAATGGCTATTTTTAAGGGCTATATATTATTATTTTTTTAAATTCCATAGCGACTATTCTGAATTTTAAATTGGACATAACTTCCAATTCTCATTATGAAATCTAGATTTTTCACATTCGTTAAGAAGATATAATTAAACAGATTCAAATATTTCTGGTTTAACTGAAATCTGATTTATTTTGAATTCTATACATTCAATTGAAATTTAAAATCGATTTTTCAAACCACCGTGCCATTTCGAGTTCGTTTTATAATTAAAATAAATTTATTCATTCTTACTTCGATTAAAATAAATTTTTAGTCATTATTATTTAAAATAAATCATTTTGATTATTGAAAATCTATTGAAATAGCTAAAATAAAAAATTTAAATTGATTCTGAAAATCCGGGTTGTTACAGGAATGGTTACAAGGGAAATTGGTAAGGATTTGGAAGTGATAAGTTCAAAGGTGATTTTAGAATGAAAGTGGAAATTAAGTTGACCTGAAATGATAAATTTATTACGAAGTTCAGAACGTTAACCGAATAGAGTTATTTGAAAGAGAGTTATACATTGAAATTCAACTACGTCGAATTCAAGAAAGTACCACTTACTTTCCATTTTTAAACAAGATTGACTAATTATTCATTTAATTATTATTTATTCAAATGAGTAAAAAAATATTTCAAATTCAATATTTCGGAGCATGGGTTATAATGTTATTGCTATAATCAATGATTTTCAAAAAAAAAAAAAGTGGATTCTTAAACTAAATCGGAGAGTTACGTAAGCAATGTTTGTTAAAGATTGAAATTGTGAGTTTTGTCCATTTCGAAGTTAAAAATGTTATTCATTTAAGGTCTGAGAGGTAATTATACCCCCATTTGACTGACTTCATTGTTGATTGAAGAATGGTTAAAGTTCGATAGCGAGGGTTGGATTAAGTGCGGTGAGTTAATCCATGTAAATGTTGAAATTGTCGAAGCGATGGTTTATATGACATTTTTATATCCAAGTAAATGAGCTTTGGCAATGTTTTTCAAATATAATCAAAGATGATTTCTAAGCATAGAAATAGAAATGATTTGGTTGATGAGAAGTTAAGAAATGGGGTAAGGAAATAAAAATTGACTGGAGATTTGTTCGATCGAATGGTTTTGTGAGTATTAATCTGATGATAGTTTCGGCCGCCAAGCCGATACATAGAGAATTACTCTCTTACTAATTTACGGTCAGGGATAAATGAATGTGGAAGAGTGGAAATGCGTGAATAAGAAATAGAAATGTTTTCCAACTGTAGTAACATGCACTTCTAATTATAGAAATAAACGAGTCGAGAAAGTGAGTTTATGGAAATGTTTTCCAATGGTATTAACGTATATTTTCTAAATATAAAAAATAAAGAGTTTATGATATCTGGAAATATTTTCCAAGAATCGTGAGAGACAAAACGAGTTTTGAAGAATATATGGATAAAGATATTGAAAGGAAATTGGGTAATGAACAAACTAATAAGACCTTAACTTTTGTAAAAAAGGGCTCAGTGTTGCTTGGTGCTTAACTCGTAGTATTTCCATTTTGAAATAGGATCATTGGTTGCATTGTTTTTTTTCGATAGTTAAGTAACCGACTATTGAAGTCTTGACCAAATTTGTTGATCGTTTTGAAAAGATCGGAATCAGAACTAATTGTCTGAAAACCACTTTGATCCAATGATTGCGTTTACGAATTAGACTATGTTGAAGATGATTAAAGACGGAGCAAGGTGCAAGGGCTTCCCTGTTAATCCTAGGTAGAAATTACTTAAGATGGATTGATGGGATGGTGCCTTCAGTTTGTCCAGTCCCGGGACAACTAATATAGACAGATGTCTGACAAAGTATTTCTAGATGGTCACGTACATTGATTTCTTAAAACGTACCATAGTTGGTGTCGGGAAAGAAACTTCTCTTAGCATAACACCCAGTGTATTTTTAGGACTTAATTAGTGATTTGATGGATCTGATGATGTGGCAATCAAAGTGGTACTATGATGTTATAAAAGTAAGAGGTTGCCTCAGGCCTAACCAACCGGGAAATGAAAAAAATTGGCCAGGCAGCATGGTTATGTGAGTTGCACCCATTATGGACTGTATTATTACCTGATCTAGATAAAATTAATTTTTTCTTTTTCTATACCTGTTGTATGCTTTTGGTAATGGTTGTTGATCACAACCGTTGATGATAATTCATTCGGTACACTCAAGCAGAATGAGTGGTCGGTCATGTGTGGCCGGGTTGCAAGAATTCTTGTTGAACCCAGTGTATTCCTATCTAGAGATACACTATCGGAAGGTGGTTCCATACCTTGTCATAGTTGGAAATCCATTACCCAATAAGCGCCTGCGGTTTTTGAATATATGTTATGCATGTGGAGCGTGAGATGCAAGCAATCTGTTATATTGCTTTTTATTTGATTTAGACACTATTATAATATCAGAAGAGTTTTGATACATATAATGTTTGGTTATCATAAGGTAAAAACCATTTGCATTTATGTGTGGATCGGATTTACATTTACCCTTTTTGAAAGGATTTCTAAAAGTTAAATCAAGTGGTTGGCGAATTTACTCACACCAGTCACATAACTGACCCAGAGTTTTTTATTTTACCCTAAACTCTTGGGTGTCCAAATTTATACATGCAGTCAAGTGGTTCAGGTTATTACATATGCCCTTAGAGGAGCTTTGAGCAAGAGGCTTCAGCGTATGATATCTACTGTTTATTTCTGATGTGTTGTATGTGTTGTACTCAGATGATGGTATGTATATACAGTAACATATTTGTATTTCAAAAGTTATGTTATATAATATACTTTATTCGTTCCATTGTGAGATGTATGCCTGCTCTGATTCTATTGTTTTGTGTTCTTTTTCTTCTTCTATTATAATCTTTTCTTTCTTATCTCTTCGCACCCTCTAATTTCTTTCTTTGGCATCTAGGTTTCGAGTGCACTTTGGGTTGGACTTGTGTTATATTTGGTCGACTCGAAGGATACCGAAATTTGGGTCGACGCATAAAAGCTTAGTCAAATAAAAAATTAAATTTATATTTATATTTGCAATTTAAGTTTGTTTCTTTTCCAATTTACTGCATTATTTTATTTGACAGGAATGACAGACGACTAGATAAAATGTGGAGCATGCAATAGACGAACTCAACTGAGTGTGAGTGAGTATTTTGTTGGATAAGAGTGTATAAGTGTTTAGTGAGGATATGAATGCACAAATATAAATATTTGTATGGTGATCATAAAATAGTCAGACATATGTATCATTCAAGAGTGAAACAAAATATCTACTCAAAATTAAAAATTATGACTCGAATGTTATATTATTGTAAATATTCAATACATTATCGGTGAAGAATATAATTTAATGTATATGTATGTATGTTTATTATCATCGAAAAAATCATATTGATATATTCAGCAAAGTCGAGTAGAATGGAAGCCAAGTTGGTCGATTTGTATGGAAGATAGGTCATGTTGTTCCATGGTGTGCCAAAGTGTTTTGTGGATGATGGGGACTCATTGTTCATTAATGGGTCTTGTAAGAGTTTACAGGTAGCCTTGGAGTCTGAGCTGCACATTAGCACAACTTATTAGCCGCAAACTAATGGCCAAGCTAAAAGAGTGAATCGTATACTTGAAGATCTCTTGTGAGCTTGGATCCTAGGTTTTGGAGGTTCGTGGGACGATAGTTTATATATTGTCGAATTTGCATGAAATAATAGTTATTAGTCCAATATTAGCATGGCACCATATAAAGTTTGATATGGTAGGCTATGCAACTCTTCTTCATGTTGATAAGAAGTAGGAGAGAAACTAAAGCTTAGGTTGGACAAAGTTAGAGAGACCATGGATAAGATTAAAACCATACGATAATGGATGAAAATGTAACACCCCGTAAATTCTATAACATTAAGCTTCACAAATTAAAGTATATTTAATTCTAAATGAAAGAATTAAGGGAAATGGGTTATGCCATTGCGTTCATCTCAGAATTCTACTTAAGATAGAGTCCGAGTTTGCGTGAATCGGACTTCGTATGAAGGAGTTATGACCTTCGGAAGTTTCAGAATAAAATTTAAAATTCAAACAGCTCAGTTTCAAATTTGAAATTCGAAAAACAGGTTCAAACTGGGCTGGGCAGGAAAATTCCTGCCCAGGAACCAGGTCGACCATAGGGTCGACCATGGTGTCGACCTGGTCACCCCAGGTCGACCATAGTGTCGACCTGGGTGTCGACCTGCCAGTCGACCTACCTGGTCGACCTGGCTGGCTGGGTCTGGCTCTGGCTCGAATTTCTGTGACTCGGTGTGTCATTAGGGCTGACATGTCACCTCTTGATTGGCTCTTTGAACTTTGTATGGTATAGATTCCTCATGTCTTCATCTGACGGCTCAAAACAATTTAAAAATCTATATATACACCCTAAGTCTCAACTAAAAATTCAAACAAAAAAATAAGATGGGAGTCATCATGCTGCCAGGAAGGAATTGAGCGTAGCCGTTAAGAGAGAGGAGCTTAGAGACGAATCAAATTAAGAAGAAGACTAAAGCTTAATCAAATTAATCAATGCAACGTTAATCTACCCAAAGGAACGCATCTCAATTTCAGAATTCAGAATCCAGAATTCAAGATTCTGCATTCGTTGTAAGTATAGTGACCTTTCAGAATATGAATAAAAAATGTGACGTGATTCGATGTAAATGAAAATAGAATTGTGTTATTGTATGATAATGATATAAATTCTGTGTATTGTAATGATTCTGTCATGACTTGTGTATTGATATTTGTGGCCTAAATTGATTGATGCAAGCCTATTGAACAATTGTATATGAAAATAATGGCACTTGCAAGTTTTTGGCAAAAACTAGAATTTGATCCCTTTATGTTTATGTCTGTGGCATGGACTATATACATTCACTAAGTCTGAATTAAAGCTTATGTAAACATGTTCTAGATTTGAGACCTTTTATGCCTACATGACCCAAAACCTATGAACACATTCTTATGTTTATTTGCAAGTATAATTGGATCTATGTTAAGTATCGTTTGGGTTACATAAACTATGCAAGTTCATGTTGAAATAGGCTATATGATTAGATGTTAAAATTGGACATTTTGATGAATATACAACATGTTAGTTTTGTGGTTGACATTATGCCAAGTTAAACATGTTTAAACCCAAGTTTGTATAAGCCTAAACTATGCCATTTCATATGTCACCTACTTAGTTATACTTTGATTTGAATGCAAGTTCACATGACCCATAATTTATGTTAATTGAATCGCTAAATTGCAAGTTCATGTGCCACACACCTTTATGTATTGCAAAATGTTACATGTTCTTGATTTCCCCTTTTCTCACGTTTATAAAGTTGGGCTGAGTTGTGTCGAGCCCAACATTTGTTATAATGTTGTGAACGTACAAACGGGGGTAATAACGTTGGGTGTAAAACATGAAAATATACGTTGGCATGTTTGGCACATGCCAACAACAATGACATTTAAGCGGTATGAATTGTTATACCCAAGAATAAAAGGCATGACATTTACATATAATTGAGAAGTGATAAAATATGTAAATTTAGAAAACACGGTATGCTTAACCTGAGGTTGGATTGAGTTGTGACGTAAACCTGCCCGGACCAGCCCGGCTGTCCAGTAGTCACAACAATACCTATCCAATGTGGGTGGTTAACCATTGAGCCTAATAAATACCCGAGGTTAGACCGAGCTATGGTGTAAACCTTCCCGGAACCGACCGGCACATCCAGTAACCGTAGCAATATATGTCTAATGTGAGTGGTCAGGTGCTTTAAAAGGCTAAGGACAGATGGTAGGGTTAAGTCAACTATAAACACTTAACCAAATTCAACATGTTAACAAGAATTGATGGGTGAGGTTAGGTAAATACAGACACTTAACCACTTAACATGTTTGACTAGAAAACCCTAGTAACGAGGGACCTGTTTCAGCAGTAACCCAAGTTAGGTATCATGGTACCCTGAAACTAGGCAGGGTGGGGCACGATTACTGGGCTGATTGTAAGCGGTCAAAGCGACGGCGGTGGGTGCAACAGTGTAGGTTCTAACAGGGTGCGGGCGTGCACACACTCCGGAGCAGACAAACAGGGCACTGGGGGCACCAGTAGTATAACCTATGCCTTCTAGAAATTGTGTCGGGGCCGCCACCATGGGTCTTGATACACCTCATGGTGGGACCAGCATAGGTATCTACAATTCTTGGGGGCCGTATGACACATGTTTACGCGAGTAGGAGCCGATCTTTAGAAAATGGGGATCACTTCACCCTCAGCATTGGGTGCCAGTTAGAATAAGCTCAAGTAGGTGCAGAGATATAGTGTGGGTGCAATAGTACGTTCGATTCTAAACGACACTTCCTTAGCTTGTGACACTTTCCTGTTTTCAGTTTATATCTATCATGCCCTTTTTCTTATTCACATACTGAAGAGTTACTAGATTTACTCAGGCTTTATGTCTGACTCTATTTTCTTTTCGTCTTCTTTTCTTTCGATCCCCCCCCTCCAGGTCTACAGGGAGGAAACAACTCAGCTCAGTCAGACTCTTTGCAAGCTCCAAGACCGTAGATGTATGGTTTGGATCTCTTTTGCTCGGATTATGGCTTTGGATATCACTATGGGGATTTTGTCACTTTATTTATGTTTTATGCTTCTTTAATAATCAAGACAGTAATGGGGTTGTAATGTTGGAAGTATTTTGAGACAATTATGGAAATGTTTTGTTTGAACACGTATTGATGAAATAAAAGTCTGTTTGGTTTCCGCTGTTTAAAATCTGTGTATTTATACCTGTCTTGTGTTTATCTGTGGCTTTTACTTATAAACCTCCACCAAAGTTAAGGCATTCCCTTTGTGAGTGACCTTAACGGAGGTGGGGTGTTTCAATTGGTATCAGAGCATAGGTTTACCTGATAAGATAAAAGTTTTTGAAACTATTTTCAAAAAGGAAGTCTAAAGAAGCATTTTTCAAGAAAAAGTGTAATATTTAAAAGACATAATCCCCCAAAGCCATGTGCACTATCTCTCTCTATCCTTCGTTTTGAAACATTCTTTTCTGTTTCAGCATGTATGGGGACCTTACTCCCCAGCTACAGATGCTTTTACTCCTCCTCCTCCTCTACGCGAACCAGCAAACGAAAAAATCGCCGAACAAGAAGACGGATAATAGTCAAGGAGGAAAGGACCACAACAATAATAACAAGACACGTGAGAAAAGGAAATGTTATTTCTGTGGCATTGTTGGACATGTGGTGAACGACTGCAGAAAGAAGAAGAGGAAGATGAGTGCTACTTGCTTCCATTGCGGTGGGGCTGGACACATGGCTAAGGACTGCCCTAAGAAGCAAGGGCAAGGCCCGCAAGCAGGACCATCTGGGGGTACCTCTTTAACTTCTTCTCCTAGATGCTTTGTTTTATCCTGCTTATCTTCTCAATCCTATCTTGAGAACTTTAGGTTTGTAATATTTCTGTAGAAAGTGTAGTCTATCTTTATGATCGTCCAGTTCGCACACTTTTTGACTCTGGCGCATCACACTCTTTTATTTCATCTGCCTTAGTAGAATCTCTACATCTAGACACTAGTATGGTAGAGGATCCCTTAGTAGTTTCAAATCCAATTGGGGGCTCCGCTTACTTGTCAATGGTTTGGGTTTGAAAATCTCTATTCTCAGCGTTGAGTTTAATTGTAATGCCTTTGTTTTGGGCTTCTCGGGATATGGTTTGATCTTAGGCATGGACTGGTCATCCAGTAATGGTGCCATTCTTGATTGTGAGAAAAGAGTAGTTAGACTCTTGACTCGGCTTGGTAACACTCTAGAAATTTCTTGTAATCCCTTGAATGCTGTTATGCTTAGTTATCTAGAGTCGCTTGATGCCTCTGATGAGAATTTGCAATCAGTTAGAGTAGTCCGGGAATATCCGGATGTCTTTGAGGAGGTGAAAGGCTTACCTCTGAGGCGGGAAATAGACATCCGCATATATCTTGTAGATAATGCAAAGCCTGTAGGTTTACCTGTCAGACACATGGCTCCAAAGGAGAGAAAGGAGCTCAGTAAGCAGGTTAAAGAACTTCTCGAAAAGGGGTTCATTAGACGAAGCATTTCGGAATGGGGTGCTCCAGTGGTGTTCGCAACCAAAGCGGATGGTTCGCTTCGCCTTTGCGTCGACTATAGGGAGTTAAACAAATTGACCAAGAAAAATAGGCACCCTCTTCCCCGAATTGACGATTTGTTTGATAAGCTTGTAGGTGCGTCGGTCTTCTCCCAACTTGATCTGGCAACTGGGCTCCATCAGCTAAGAGTAGTTGAAGACAGCATTGATAAAACGGCGTTCAGAACCCCAGACGGTTTCTTCGAGTGGCTTGTCATGCCTTTCGGCTTGACAAACGCACTGCTTATTTCGTAGACCTAATGAGCAGAGTGTTCAGAGAATTCCTCAACAAATTTGTGGTTGTCTTCGTAGACGATATTTTGATCTTCTCAAAGAATGAGGAAGAGCATGCTCAACATCTGAAAGAAATCATGGAAACTCTTCGAGTTCATCAGCTAAAAGCCAAATTCTCCAAGTGTCACTTCTAGAGAAAAGAAGTAAGATTTCTTGGACATATAGTGTCCAAAGAAGGGTTGGCTGTGGACCCCGCGAAAGTGGTGGCAGTGCAAGATTGGAAGACACCAAGAAATGCAACCGAAGTCCGAAGCTTTCTTGGGCTAGCCGGTTTTTACCGAAAGTTTATTAGGGATTTCGCGAAAATCTCAGCTCCACTCACAAGGCTAACAAAGAAGAATCTGGCGTTCACTTGGGATTTGGAGTGCGAGTTTGCTTTCCAACGATTAAAAAGGGCTCTTACAACATCCCCAGTTCTGACTTTGCCATATGGAAGCAAAATGTTCACAGTATACACAGATGCATGTAGAACGGGACTAGGTGTTGTTCTAATGCAAGAAGGAAGGGTAGTAGCTTATGGTGGAAGACAATTGAAAGTTCATGAAAAGAACTACCCAACCCACGATCTTGAGTTGGCCGCCATCGTCTTTGCGCTTATGTCTTGGCGCCATTATCTCCTAGGTGAGAAGTTCGAATTATACACTGACCATAAATTGTTGAAATATTTCTTCTCACTGAAGGATCTTAACTTGAGGCAGCAAAGATGGATGGAGTTTCTTGCCTCGTATGACTTTGAAATTTCCTATACTCCCGGCAAAGGAAACGTAGTAGCAGACGCGTTGAGCCGAAAGAAACTGACCTTAAGCCCGCTCTTTGTAGAAAGGCAAAGCTTGGAGTATATAGCCAATTTTAACTTTAGGCCCTCCTCGGATTTTGTACTGGGTTTGCTAGCATCTCTCGAAGTACGCCCTACTCTCTTGGACTCAATAGGGGCTGTACAACATGAAGACCCTCAGCCTGTTGATGTGATAGATAAACTTATTAGGGGTGAGACTTCTAGTCACCTCAGTAGATACGCCATTGATGATAAGGGTTGGATGAGGCGAGATGGAAGATTATGCGTCCCACAAGCAAGGGAGTTGACAAAGAAGGTTCTCGAGGAAGCGCATCATTCCAAGATGACTATACACCCTGGCGGTGATAAGATGTACAAGGATATAAAAAGAACTTTCTTTTGGAGCAGCATGAAGCAGGACGTGGCAAATTTCGTTTCTAAGTGCATGACCTGCCAACAGGTCAAGGCGGAACAGAAGAAGCCTGGAGGACTACTTCATCCTTTAGAGGTCCCACAGTTGAAGTGGGATAGCATTTCAATGGACTTCATTGATGGACTACTTCATTTCAATGCATTTCAATACTAGCATTTGGGTAATAGTGGATAGGCTTACTAAAAGCGCCTACTTTATACCCGTTAAAAGTAGAAGGACTGCCGCATCTCTAGCATCTCTTTATCTCAAGGAAATAGTTCGACTCCATGGGATACCCTCCAGCATTGTTAGTGACCGAGACCCAATCTTCACAAGCGATTTTTGGCGGAGTCTACAAGAAGCTGTAGGCACACAGTTATGTTTGAGCATGGCCTATCACCCCCAAACCGATGGCCAGACGGAAAGGGTGAATAGAGTTTTAGAGGATCTTTTAAGACTTTGCGTTCTTGACTTTGGAGGGACGTGGGAGGATCACCTTCCTTTAGTGGAATTTTCCTACAACAACAGCTACCAAGCTACCATAGGCATGGCACCCTTCGAAGCCTTGTATAGAAGACTATGCAAATCACCAACTTGTTGGTGGGAGTCTACAGATAAGCTTATACTTGGGCCAGACATGATTCGAGAGACTTCAGAGAAAGTGGACTTGATACGGAGAAGGATGAAGACAACCCAAGACAGACAAAAATCCTACGCCAACAAAAGAAGGACCGACCTTGAGTTTGAGGTTGGGTACATGGTTTTCCTTAAGGTATCTCCTTTAAGGAACGCCATTCGCTTTGGATCCGCAGGAAAGCTAGCACCAAGATTTGTAGGACCGTTTCCTATCATCGAGAAGGTTGGGAAGATGGCCTATAGATTAGAGCTACCTGAGAGACTGGCCGGAGTTCACAATGTCTTTCATGTTTCTCACCTCCGGAAGTGTTTGCATGAGTCTGCGGAAGTAGTGGAACCTAGCATTCTAGAAGAAGCCGAAGTGGAACGTGAAGCAACTGTGAGGAGAGTTCCAACCCGCATCTTAGGAACTGAAGTGAAAAAGCTACGCAACCGCGAAGTCAAACTCGTTAAAGTTCAATGGAGCGACGCAGAGGAAGACGCGACTTGGGAAACTGAGGACAGAATACGTGCTGCCTACCCTCTTCTTTTTGATGGTACATCTTTGATCTCTCTTCTTCCTTAAGTTATGCTTTATCTATCTTTTTAGGTATATCTCCTCGGTCCTTTTCCTAACTCCTTAGGTAGAATACAAATGGATGCAAACATGTATTTGAAAACATGTTATGGATGATGGCTGCAAATGGTTGCTAGTGATTGCTAGTGGTTGCTCGTGGATGCATATACACACACACCCTAGGTTTTAGATCGGCTCAGTCACTTCATATTGCATATGCGTATATGTATTCTCATTTATGTATGGTTGAAACTTGATATGCTGTCATATGGTCCTCACATTTGTATGAATAGTTGTGCACTCATATAGAATTATGAGTAGGAAAAATTTGCATACATAATGGATTCATGACACTTACATGATTCGCATTAAGGAGGTCAACTGAATCAGTAGACCGCCTGATTTCTGCATTAGATAAGGACATGTACACACACTATGCATATGATCATGAAGCATTAAAAGTCTTTTAAGGACAGTGGACGCCTGTGTTTGTTGGTTGAGTAGATGGACGGTTGGATGGTAGGATATACATTCATCCTAACTTGAAGATTTCAGGGACGAAATCCTTTTAAGGGGGGAGAATGTAACACCCCGTAAATTCTATAACATTAAGCTTCACAAATTAAAGTATATTTAATTCTAAATGAAAGAATTAAGGGAAATGGGTTATGCCATTGCGTTCATCTTGGAATTCTACTTAAGATAGAGTCCAAGTTTGCGTGAATCGGACTCCGTATGAAGGAGTTATGACCTTCGGAAGTTACAGAATAAAATTCAAACAGCTTGGTTTCAAATTTGAAATTCGAAAAACAGGTTCAAACTGGGCTGGGCGGGAAAATTCCCGCCCAGGGACCAGGTCGACCATAGGGTCGACCTGGTCACCCCAGGTCGACCATAGTGTCGACCTGGGTGTCGACCTACCAGTCGACCTACCTGGTCGACCTGGCTGGCTGGGTCTGGGTCTGGCTCGAATTTATGTGGCTCGGTGTGTCATTAGGGCTGACATGTCACTCTTGATTGGCTCTTTGAACTTTGTATGGTCTAGATTCCTCCTGGTTTCATCTGACGGCTCAAAACAATTTAAAAATCTATATATACACCCTAAGTCTCAACTAAAAATTCACACAAAAAAATAAGATGGGAGTCGTCATGCTACCAGGAAGGAATTGAGCGTAGCCGTCAAGAGAGAGGAGCTTAGAGACGAATCAAATTAAGAAGAAGACTAAAGCTTAATCAAATTAATCAACGCAACATTAATCTACCTAAAGGAACGCATCTCAATTTCAGAATTCAGAATCCAGAATTCAAGATTCTGCATTCATTGTAAGTATAGTGACCTTTCAGAATATGAATAAAAACTGTGACGTGATTCGATGTAAATGAAAATAGAATTGTGTTATTGTATGATAATGATATAAATTCTATGTATTGTAATGATTCTGTCATGACTTGTGTATTGATATTTGTGGCCTAAATTGATTGATGCAAGCCTATTGAACAATTGTATATGAAAATAATGGCACTTGCAAGTTTTTGGCAAAAACTAGAATTTGATCCCTTTATGTTTATGTCTATGGCATGGACTATATACATTCACTAAGTCTAAATTAAGGCTTATGTAAACATGTTCTAGATTTGAGACCTTTAATGCCTACATGACCCAAAACCTATGAACACATTCTTATGTTTATTTGCAAGTATAATTGGATCTATGTTAAGTATCGTTTGGGTTACATAAACTATGCAAGTTCATGTTGAAATAGGTTATATGATTAGATGTTAAAATTGGACATTTTGGTGAATATACAACATGTTAGTTTTGTGGTTGACATTATGCCAAGTTAAACATGTTTAAACCCAAGTTTGTATAAGCCTAAACTATGCCATTTCATATGTCACCTACTTAGTTATACTTTGATTTGAATGTAAGTTCACATGACCCATAATTTATGTTAGTTGAATCGCTAAATTGCTAGTTCATGCGCCACACACCTTTATGTATTGCAAAATGTTACATGTTCTTGATTTCCCCTTTTCTCACGTTTATAAAGTTGGGCTGAATAGTGTCGAGCCCAACATTTGTCATAATGTTGCGAACGTACAAACGGGGGTAATAACGTTGGGTGTAAAACATGAAAATATACGTTGGCATATTTGGCACATGCCAACAACAATGACATTTAAGCGGTATGAATTGTTATACCCAAGAATAAAAGGCATGACATTTACATATAATTGAGAAGTGATAAAATATGTAAATTTAGAAAACACGGTATGCTTAACCCGAGGTTGGATTGAGTTGTAACGTAAACCTGCCCGGACCCGCCTGGCTGTCCAGTAGTCACAACAATACCTATCCAATGTGGGTGGTTAAGCATTGAGCCCAATAAAGACCCGAGGTTAGACTGAGCTACGGTGTAAATCTGCCCGGAACCGACTGGCACATCCAGTAACCGTAGCAATATCTGTCTAATGTGAGTGGTTAGGTGCTTTAAAAGGCTAAGGACAAATGGTAGGGTTAAATCAACTATAAACACTTAACCAAATTCAACATGTTAACAAGAATTGATGGGTGAGGTTAGGTAAATATAGACACTTAACCACTTAACATGTTTGACTAGAAAACCCTAGTAACGAGGGACCCGTTTTTGCAGTAACCCAAGTTAGGTATCATGGTACCCTGAAACTAGGCAGGGTGGGGCACGATTACTGGGCTAATTGTAAGTGGTCAAAGTGACGGCGGTGGGTGCAATTGTGTAGGTTCTAACGGGGTGCGGGCATGCACACACTCCGGAGCAGACAAACAGGGCACTAGGGGCACCGGTAGTGTAACATATGCCTTCTAGAATTTGTGTCGAGGCCGCCACCATGGGTCTTGATACACCCCATGGTGGGACCAGCATAGGTATCTACAATTATTGGGGGTCGTATCACACATGTTTACGCGAGTTGGAGCCGATCTTTAGAAAATGGGGATCACTTCACCCTCAGCATGGGGTTCCAGTTAGAATAAGCTCATGTAGGTGCAGAGATATAGTGTGGGTGCAATAGTACATTCGATTCTAAACGACACTTCCTTAGCTTATGACACTTTCCTGTTTTCAGTTTATATCTATCATGCCCTTTTTCTTATTCACATACTGAAGAGTTACTAGATTTACTCAGGCTTTATGTCTGACTCTATTTTCTTTCCGTCTTCTTTTCTTTCGTCCCCCCCCCCCCCAGTTCCACAGGGAGGAAACAACTCAGCTCAGTCAGACTCTTTGCAAGCTCCAGGACCGTAGATGTATGGTTTGGATCTCTTTTGCTCGGATTATGGCTTTGGATATCACTATGGGGATTTTTGTCACTTTATTTATGTTTTATGCTTCTTTAATAATCAAGACAGTAATGGGGTTGTAATGTTGGAAGTATTTTGAGACAATTATGGAAATGCTTTGTTTGAACACGTATTGATGAAATAAAAGTCTGTTTGGTTTCCGCTGTTTAAAATCTGTGTATTTATATCTGTCTTGTGTTTATCTGTGGCTTTTACTTATAAACCTCCACCAAGTTAAGGCATTCCCTTTGTGATTGACCTTAACGGAGGTGGGGTGTTTCAGAAAATTTCTTAGAAAAGACAAAAAAAAACTATACCGATAGGAGATGTAGAGATCTAGAATTCTTCATTGGTGATTTGGTACTTGTTAAGATTTTTCCTTGGGAAATTTGTTTTAGCTTGGTAGGAAGGGAAAGCTAGCACTGACGTTTATAGGTCATTTTCCAATTCTCGAACGGATTGATAACTTAGATTATATAGTCAACTTACCATAGAAAATGGTTGGAGCACATAATGTATTCCACGTTTCTCAAGTAACGAAGTATGTTCACAACTTAAATGTAATGATCACAACAGAAGAGTTAGATGACATCGAACTAGAAGCTTCAAAGGCTCGCAATTCTATTTGTATCAATGGACACGATATTAAACTGCTTAGGAAAAAGAGAGTGAAGCTTTTAAAGGTCTAATAGGGTTAAAAAAACAAGGGCAATTGCACTTGGGAGACTATGTGGATGTCATATTCGGAACTTTTGCTTGATAAGACATTTAGTGTATAGCTCTTAATTTCACACATGATATAATCAATGTACTTTTGCATAGTATCCTGCTTTCTAGGATATGTTTAATATTTTCCCCTCTTTTGTTTTGATTGTTATATGTGTCGGTTTGGCTTCAATGATTTGACATGATTGGTAGCCGTGCATTATGACCGTATTAACTTGTTTATTGATTTTAGAGGCGAAACTTCTAAAGAGGGAGAATATAACTACTCGTATTATACATACCAGAGAATCATAGGATATTTATATTATTTTCACTTAGGTGTTGAAGCTATCTCTTTGACTCAAGAAAAATAGAATTATGGAGGGCATCATATATTTATGCGAAATCCCCAATAGTTTCATTTTCGACTGCTACAAGATCAACAATGCCATGAGCTTGGGATTCTATTGCTGACATAAAAACATCTCTCTCCATGTCTTCAGATATAACCCATAATACCTGTTCTTTGTACATAAACCTTTGTGAGGGTTTCGCGAAGTCTGAGTAGTTCTTCCGCTTCTAAGATAAATTACCCTTCTTGTGCCTCATAAAAAGAACTAGTAGGTTGGTGAATCATAACCCTGATAATATTAATACTGATCTAACATCATGCGTGAACGGTTCTTCCATCTTGAAAAATTGGATTAAAGTAAGGACTAAAAAAACAAGAAAAAAAATAGAATTGAACAACGGACCGTACAGGCACCATTTGCACATTGCATACGTCTTTGCAATGGAATTTCCTTTTCCCCTTTCCATTTTATCAAAGAAGAAAAAAAGAATCCATCTGACCTAGATTGTTGAATGATCCATTTAGCACCCTTCCTTTCATTCATATTGTAATTTAAAAAAAATACTATGATGGTTCCGTTGCTTGCTATATTTATCTCGTCTGTGATTTAGCAATCCCAAAGTTTCTTTTTTTCTTACTCTTCTCTTCATCAGAGAAATATCAGAAAAAGGCTTCTGGTGTGGAAGAAAACGGTTTGTGATGCTAAAATGCACTCCCGACATAGAAGATCAAGTCGGAAATAACCTTTTTTCATACTACTATCCCGATAGAAAATATCATGTTAGAAAAAACAATAATAGTTTGTTCATCTCGAACTCAAAGTGCCATGCTATTATTACCTATTATTTATATTCAATATGGCTAAGGCATAGAGGTCATATGAATTTATAATTTTAGCAAATGGTTACTGAGGCCATTTTCCACCTTCATGATTTTTTTTTGAATTTCTTTATGTTTGTTTTACCCCAAAACGAATCTTGTTTCATATATAATTTTTTATTTGAAATAAATTAGGACCTGAGACCACTTTCATCATATTCGAATGATGATTTTCCTTTTCGTAGAGTGGTCACTTTATGAAAACCAACTTATCGTTTGAGAGATATGGATGTTTTAAGGTACAGTGGAGTTTAAACAGCTTAAATGGTAATTATAGCCATTAGGAAAATGGGTCTAAATCTCGTTTCGAGATTAGAGTACAAGGTGGTTATAGAAGCTGATGGGACTTCCTGTTAGTCATTTCACAACATCCAAAATAGCTCCTTTTCTCCATTAATGGCCTCTTGTCTCTAAACCATCACAAATCCATACTTTAATTGGACTAATTACATTATTAAGAAGAGATTATTGCAATTCAACCTCAAGCTTGAAGGAAGAGATGCTACAATCATCTAGGAATCCACGTAGATTATTTTCATAGGAGATTAAGGGAGGAGATAAGATTAAGGTGAGTGATTAACATTCCCTCTTACTAGATAGGATGTATTAGACTATAAACACCTCTTAAAATTTTATAAAGATGTACACAAATTATGTTTAATTATGTTGTCTCACATTTACAACTTTGCATTAATTTGGATCGTGTTTGTATAATTCAAGATTTAGGGATCTAAGGAAAACCATATGAACATGATACTATTACCTTATATCTACACTTTGATTCTCTTTGGTGTGATATAATGTTTGTTTAATTGAATTTTACACATCATATGCTTGTTGTAAACATACTTAGATGGATGTAAACATGAACTGAATAGAGAAAAAGTGATCTAAAGTTAAAATATGGGCCATAGGATAGGGATAGGACTTGATTTATGTTTTTAGTGCTAATGGGGGTGCAATCCCTAAAGGCAATAAAAGGGCTTCAATAAGTAGCTCACCAAGTTTCAAATCATTTAGAGTTCGTATGATCAAGTTATAGCCAAAAAGATTTGGATTGGCAAGGATATTTAACTTTGGATTGATATATGATGCTAACTTCAGGTTGGCACAAGGTATTATCTTTAGATCGGTATGATGGTCCAGAAGTTTGTGGTTTCAAAAATAGTTAAATACAGATCGACATGAGCATACGATATTAGATCGGTAAGGCAGGATAAATCAGATCGGTACAAGTTTTGATTTTAGATCGATAATGGGGAATACTTGGTTGGAGAAGCTAAGTATGGGGCTAGGGGTTTTAAAGGAGGGACACGAAGGTAAGGATGGTATTAGTCCCTGACCTCTCCCTTGATAGGAAAGGGTGCGACCCCGAAGGGAACTAGGTGCGGGGTAGCATGACTTCTAGGGTCATTTAAGTGTCCAAATGGAGCTCAACTGTAGTGACCCGAAAATCAGTTCCAATTTGAGCTGACTAAATAACACAAGTCCAACACAAATTGCACTGGAAATCAAGAAACTAATAGAAATAAGTTAGAGGGTGAGGAAAGATAAGATAGAACTTATAGAATAGAAGAAGAACATCATCATCAGAGTAAACACGAATCCCACAGCGGAACGAATAAAATATAACATAACTTTTGAAATACAAACAGTATATGTATACAATAACATTGCAGAGTACAACACTTACAACAACAGCGGAAAGTAAACAATAGCTATATAATCCTGAAGCCTCCTGCTCCAAGCCCTCCAAGTGCATCTGTAAAATCCCGACTACTTGACTGCCCATACAAATTTAGGCACCCAAGAGTTTAGGGAAAACAAAACAACTCCGGGTCAGTCATGGGACTGGTGTGAATAAAACTCCAAACACTTGGTTTAACTTAGGATATCTCATAAGACCACGCCGTATAACGGAACTGGTTTTTCCCTTATGAGAATCCAAAACATTTCAATTCAACTTTCAAAATCCTTTTGAAACAAACGATGATCTTTATATCAAAACTGTATTGATATTATAATAATGTCTATCAACCACAATATAATAATCATCTGCAGAACGCTTTCATCTCCCGTTCCACATATATAATATATAATCAAAAACCGCGGGCACGTATTGGATAATGGATTTCCAACTATGACAATGTATGGAACCACCTTCTGATCAGTGTACTCTAGGAACGATACACTGGAGTTCAACAAGAACATCTTGCAACTCAGCCACACATGACCGACCACTCATTTCGCTTGAGTGTATCGAATGTATATCACCAACGGTTGGGATCAGCAACCGTTTCCCGTATATATATGGGACATCATTGATAGATTAAAGAAGCAAATGAATATTCTCTAAATAGGTGATTATACACCCTACTTCGGAGCGACCAACTTAGCCATGCTGCCTGCCCGATTTTTGTCATTTATCGGATGTTGAGGCCAGAGGCTACGACTACTTTCCATTCATTGATAATACGATCACTTTGAATGCCACATTATCAAATCCGTTAATCATTAATTGGTTTACACAAATACTCTGGATGTTATGCTAAGGGAATAAATCCGTTGCAACTATATATATTTATACAGACCAACCCATTCAATCATTGGAAATACTTTGTCAGACATTCATCCATTTACGTTCGTTCTGGGATTGAACGAAACCGAAGGCACTATTCAGTACATCCATCTTAGTCCATTGTTATCTAAGATTTATACAACATCCCTTGCACTTTACTCCGTCTTCAATTTTCTTTGGCATATTCGCAACGCTTATGCCAATACAGAGTGGTTCTTTGGATAAGAATCCAACCGGTCTCTCCATATTAACAACGTTAAAATGGTCAAAACTTTGATAGTCGGTGATTTAACTATCAAATGAAAACATATCGGTGTTCACACAACGATCTTAATTCCAAACGGAATTATCGATCCAATCATCAAACATATATATATATATATATATATATATATTCATATTTCCTTATTTTCTATATTAAGAAAATATACGTTATTTACATTGGAAAAACATTTCCAATCCTCATTCACGTTTCACTAACTTTTCAAAATCATCAGTCCCTAACTGTAAACCAGTAAGTGAACCATCCCCTAGGTATAAATCCCGAAGGCCGAAACCAACATCAGATCGATACACTGGAAACCGTTCAACTTGCCTAATCTCTAGTTAGTTTCTAATTTCCTTTAACTCCGTTTCTTATCAAATCATTTCTTATGAAACTCTCGGATTCAGTTTACAAATCCTATTCTTTTATAAAAACACTGGTTATAATGATAATGTTATAATCCCTACTTCTGAATTATCTAACTTAAAAATCTAACTCGATTAACTCAAATCAATTAACCTTAACTCCATTAACTTTAACTCAATTAATTTTAATTCATTAACTCTTATCACTTAACTCCTTTTGAATAAACTATATTCGATTAACTCTTTTAACTCTATTCGAATAACTAATATTCGATAACTCCTTTTTAACTCTATTCGATCATTTCTCTTTTTCGAATAACCTTATTCAATTTTCTCTCTTCTTGAATAAACTATATTCGATTACTCCTTGTCGAATAAACGATATTCGATATTCTCCTTTCGAATAAACGATATTCGATAATCTCCTTTCGAATAAACGATATTCGAAAATCTCTCTTCGAATAACTTATATTCGATTTAACTCTCTTTCGAATAACTAATATTCGATTAATTCACTTCGAATAAACTATATTCGATAGCCTTCTTTCGAATAAACTATATTCGATAATCTCCTTTCGAATACTCACTTGTTTGACTCGACTTGATTTACTTAGCTTGATTAACTCTAACTGGTTAACTCTAACTGGTTAACTCTAATTGGTTAACTCTAACTGGTAACTGGTTAACTCTAATTGATTAACTTGGTTCGACCAACTTGATTCGATTAATTTGACTCGATTAGCCCGACTCGACTAATTCGACTATCTAACTTTATTCGCTTTAAAAAGATTTCCTTTTTAACAATGTTTATTCATTTTTAAAGATTTACCTTTAGTAAACGGTTCTTCACTTTAAAATGTCCTTTTAATAACGTTTCTCCACTTAAAAAGATTTCCTTTTAATAACGTTTTCCCTTTTTATAACGGTTTCCTTTTTATAACATTTTCCCTTTCTATAACGTTTTCCCTTTTATAACATCCTATTCCGTTATAAATAGATTTCCTTTTTATACTCTATCTATTTTTTAAATAAACATTCCTCTTATAAAATTTTATGATTTTATAAACAATCCCTTTTCAATTCTATTTGTAAATGTTTTACAAATATCTTCTCTTTTTATTTTATCATATTTATTTCCCATAAATATTTCCTTTTATAATATCATATTTATTTTCTAAATAAATATTTTCCTTTCTAAACCCTTTTGCTTTTATAACTATTTTCCTTTATAAAATCTTTTGATTTTATAACTATTTTCTTTTATAAAATCTTTTGATTTTATAAACAATTCCTTTTATAAAATCTTGTGATTTTATAAATAAATTCATTTTCAATATACACTTTGAAAATTCCCTTTTTAACACTCCGTATTCCTTGTGGTATCTAACATACCATATAACAATGATCGGTATCATTCAAACATATAAAATCATCAGCAGATTTGATATCACATCATATAACACAATATATGAAACAAAACAGTATTTATATATTGAGGACCCAGTTGGGTCCCTCCAACCTGTTCCCCTGCATCACAGGTGTTAAACCATATAATTAACATCAACATCATTTCAGTACGAAATGTTCTGATAAGAAACAACAATATATATATTAAATGGTTTATATATATATATATTTATGTATATATATATATAATTTCAACTAACTGACTAGCAGTTCAATCAACCCAATCAACTCACAGCAATCAACAGATAATTATCAGTTTTAAGAATACGTTATAAAAATATAATTATTCAGATTTGGTGAGTTTTACTCACATTGTCGGTTTATCGTTGAATAGCGATAACCGTCGTTGATTCAGAACTGATGTTACATTCCATCATAATTCCAAACAAGCTCCGAATCACTCCCAACCCGTTCCAGTATGTAGCTTAGGTTCATATGATCCTGTCGGATCCATTTTTACTGAATTCCATTTACGTATGACAAAGTTGTGTATTTCAGAAGTTGGTATACAGTTAAATAACAAAAAGTTGGAATTTTATATTTAAATGGGTCTTTACCCTTTGAACAAATCTCGGCCCCCACCCAAACATATCCGACCCACCAAATCCCTTCTTCTTCCTGGTCCCTAAATCTCGTAGCCTGCTCCCACCCAATACACAGACCATAACCGAAACATTCCTTCATCATTCTTCACAACCATCCGACTGCTCGCCTTCATCTCCTTCTCAAGCTCATCCATCTCATCCCCCTTTTACCAACCCTGCTGTATCATCTCCTACCTCCCTTTTCCCTTAACTTAATTCGAACCCCAGTAAAACACCAGGACCGAACCTCTCATCTCTCATCCCAACATAAAGCCTCTGCTGCTACATTATTTCGCACCCTAACTCTTCCATTAAACAATATACAAAACCTGGTTCCCTGCATCTCCCTAAGAACACCAAACAAACATCACAAACACCTCCTCATTATCGTATAAACCTATCCATGAACTCGTACTCCCCAAAAAGCACTGCTTCGCTGAGCCCTACACGATGACAATCAAACCCCAAAACCCACTGATATCACCCAAATTTCACACGAAATCCTCCATTCGACCTCCTTAAAACATATAAAAACTCGAGATCAAGCTTTAAACTCCCTAAACCCAATTTGAATTTCCAAAAATTGGAACTTAGGATTCGCTGGAAATTTCCTTGAGCGACGGAAACTGAATCGCACCCAGAATTTCCTACACAGAAACGCAGCTCCTTTGATGATGAGAATTTTGATATTTATTAGAGAATTTATTGTAAGGATTTGAAGTTTTTTTTATTTTATGAAGTTGGATTTTCTCGTTTGGAAGAAAGAAAGAGAGGCGGCCGGTTTCTGGTTTTGAGAGGAATGAAATTAGGTTAGATTTAATGAAAGGTAAGGGTATTTATAAGGGTTGGGTTTAGATATTTGTTAGGGTATTTTTAGATATTTTATATAAATAACTATTTATATTCCTTCGAGCATTTTAATCACGCACAGCTTCATAACAAACCCGACTGTAACGAAATTTGATATCCTGCTATATTACACTATTCCGGACTCGATAAAACCAGTTTCGTCAAATTCTGAACTCGTTTGTAAAAACAGTATTTCACACGTATTAGTTAAACTGAATAAATACAAATCGATTTCCAACACTTCCATTCTTCGATAAAAATTATATTTTATCGTTCACATTCAAAATACGAATTTTCATAAGCTTCTAATTCGATTTAATTTCATATTAAATTCCATATTCGATTCAGTTATTTTTAATAACTCGTATATATTGAATTCAAATTATTCAACTTCTGATTCAATCCCATTCATATATTTAAATAAATTAAATATTCTGACGCTAAAAACCCGGGTCATTACATCAGTTATGCAGTTGGTTCATGGAATACGATGCGAGGGTTCTATGATAATTTGATTCAACGATGATTCTATCTTATGAAGGATAACTCCAATGACGGCTAATTATATTCCTAAAGGTGGAGCTAGTTATGGGGAAGTCATTGTAATCACCTAAGAGGTATTCTAAAAGGCAATCGATGAGATCCCATGACAATTAATGGTCGTCAGGGATAGCACATAACTATTGCAACTTAGAGGAAAATTGATTTGATCCCACAACAATTGATGACTGTCGCGGGTGGCCCACTTGTCGGACAACTTCTTGAGTGAGTTATGTCGATGACCTAGTGATTAACTCTATTAGATAGATGCACGTGATTGGGATTATTAGTACTTAGAACCATGAATGCACTTGGAGGGTAAGGGAACATGGTGAGGGATATGAGCGGCTGAGTCCAAATAAAGTAGGAACTACCTGCACCCTTATCGAGCAAGTGGTTTAGAGGTGACAAGTACTACATATCCAATGCACTTGATGAGTGAATGTAAGAATATATGTTATGCATGCATATCACTATCATCTTATTATTTAGACGTATATTACACCTTGTGTCATGATGTGACACCCCACGTACGTTAATGTCACTCTTTATCAGAATGCATTAAGTTTCGTGAAGGGTTAAGGTAAACAGAAGCAGAATCTCACAAGACATATATAAAAATAGCAACGGAAATTTAAAACTTCATTATTCAGCAGAAAAACATCGTAGTCTCAAAATCAGTTACAACATCAAGCTAAAATACTGAAACCAAGTACACCAAACCAAAACATCTGCCTTGCGCTAAAAAAATCATCAGAGTACAGAAATTTAAAATCATAATCCCCAATAATAGCCATAATAAAGTCGACAAATAGCCAAAGTGATACATCAAAGAAGATCCAAATCCAAGCAGAAACAGAAGAGAGAGTCCTAATCACGCCTGAGCGTTCCCACCCTGGGAACCTTGGGGAGGAAAGAGAGAAAAGGAAGTAAAAAGAGTCAAACATAAAGTCTGGCGAGTCCAGTGACTTTTAGCATATAAAAAAGTAAAAGTAACATGAAAGGCATATAAGACTGGATGAGAGACAATAGTATCATATAACAGGTATATACAGGATGAACAGGATAAGCAGAATAAACAGAGTAGACTATGCTTCTCAAATACTTTCCTCTGCACCAATACTAGTATAACAGATATGTGACAGGATTAGGTTACCTAATATAAATGAAGCAGATTGATTCCAACAGAAACATAATAGCAGTTTTAGGTGTACACTAGTTTCATAATGGGTTTTACCCACAAACAGAAATAACAGGTACCTCAACATAAAAATGGGTGTTACCCAAACAGAAATAAGGGGTATCTAAACAGAAACCAGACATGACTAGATATACTCTAATTACTACCCCCAAGAGATCGTCTCCTTAATGTGTAAATACCCTGTGTTGTCCCCACAGTAGGGTTTATTAATTCCTAAAGTGGCAAACTACAGAAGGACACAGACGTATTTACTTGTGCTACAACGACTTATTTTCCCCCACAGACCTGACCCATGCACGCACATGACTCCGTTGGAATGCGCCCGTATACACCCCCATTAAAATGAACCTCCTACAATCAGTTCAGTATGCGCACCCTGACCCCTACCTAGTATGGGGTCCCCTTTTAATACCAGAATGAGTTACTAACTGATATGGGCCCCACACAGCAGATGACACAAGTTAAACCCTAAACTTGTGTCCCCCAATTAACTAGGATTTTTAACAGGTTAAGCCTTGCAGATTTATAAGTTCGCCTAACACCTACAGATTAACAGGTTAAGTTCAGGTTAATAGGTTCATATAACCCCAACAGATTAAACAGGTTAAGTATTACAGGTTAACAGGTTTATATAACCCCAACAGATTAAACAGGTTTACTTGATCCAACACATTAAATAGGTTTACTTAACCCCAACAGATTCAATAGGTTAACAGGTTCACATAACCCTAACAGATTAAATAGGTTCCATATGTTTATACAGTTTCATTACATGTTCCACTTAATCCTCAAATTAAGCCTACAGATTTACATATTCATACATCCTAAATTACAGTCATATTCCACAGTACAAGATATGCCCCAAATTTTCAATCATATTCCACAGTACAAGATATGCCCCAAAATTTTCCCACTTTTATTTCCATTCCCAAATATTCCCTAATTGTCCCAATTTCATTCATATGTATGTCTTTTGCGAGATTTGCTTAGACTCGAAGGTATCCTAGGCTTATAAAATAAAATGGGAATAAGAGAGGGAGAAAAACATAAATAAGCATAATAATAACAGAAGTAGGAATATAATAACAACTAAACAACAGAATAGGTGTATGGAAAAGTACATGTAATTTTAGTAGAATTATCTAGATACGAATCAGTTTCTTAACAGGCATAAGCTCAGATCTAGGTTTATTAACATGTCAAGGTTACTGTTTAAATATTTATATCTAAAAGTCACATAAACTCATAGAGATTTGAACGGCGTACAAGAAATGTATTAGATATACGTATAGGCTGGTGTTGTAGAATATAGTCTAATTGAATCCGAGCTGAGGCAGCATCTCTGTAATGACCCGCATTGTCAGAGGTATTATAATTAATTAATTTAATTATATAAATAGTGATTTAGGGAATTAAATCGTCGTTAATTAAATTATAGTGAATGTTCAATTTAATAAAATAATTAAATAATATATTTAATTCAGAAATAATCAAAAATATTGGGAATCACAATATTCTGTGAACAGGGTCGTCCCTTAGATTTAATTCGGCTTAGAGTTGAATTATATTGACGAATATATTCAATCGACGACAGTTTGAACGTAGAATTTTAATATAATTAAAATAGAGCTTGAAATGGCGCGGAAGTTCGCTATTTGGCGATTTGAACTTCAACTGAATATACAGGGTTCGTTTAAAGCCGGATTTCTGTGAAACAAGAAACGTGTGGAGCTGGTGGAGTATATCTTTCTAGTGGAAGAGGAAAATCCGGGTCGTTACAGTTGGTATCAGAGCTTAAGTTAAGTTTTACCTTGGCTCTGTGGCGTGACTCGGTAGAGATAGGGTTAGTAATACCTTAGATTGAGTTTGAGTGTATATATACGAGTGCGTATTTGTATTTGATATAAAAATGGTTTTATATTGTGGAGATTCATTAGCTGAGTTGTTTATGAGTTCTGGTCGATCAGTTTGATCCACTGTATCGGTAGGAGTAAATAAACACTTGAATACGATGAACCGACATGGTATGTTTTGAAAAGAGGGTAAATGAAATAATTTTACCCGAAGTATATATATTGGAAATATTATAATGTGTTGGTTGTTATTATAATCGAGTAAGATTATAAAAGTGAAACGGTTATGAAAATAACCAATCAAATTTCATATAAGTATTACAAAGAGAATTAAATCTGAAATTAAAGTCAGAATTGAAATTAAAAACTGGAAATTCAAATAAGTGTTTGAAATTGAATCTGGATTGGATATATGTGAATTTTAAAATCCTGGGAGGTTTTAAATTTGTTTTAATAAGGACATTTTGAACTGATTCAAGATGGAAGTGTTTAAGTTGGAGTTTTGAAAAGGAATATAGTATTAAACTCACTTTGATCGCTGGAAAATAATTCTGATGATGGTGTACACATCATCAGTGTGATTTTCGAGTTGTAAGTGACGGATTACTACCCAAGATTTTATTTTCAAATCTATTTTGCGAAAACAAGTGTTTAAGAATTCAAATGTTTTGAATTGGTATTATGATTACAAATTTACTTGAAGTAAAAGCCCAGGAATTTAAATTCTAAAATTTAAATTTAACTTGTTAAGTTAAGTAAAACTGGGGTGATAAGAGAATAATCTGAAATGGTCTTGTATTGATGAGTTAAGAGTTTGAAATCGAGAATCAAACTCGAGTTGAAATGATAATTGGCTTGGATATAAGCGAATGGTTGTGTTGGTGCTAAAACTGATTGGAATTTGATTGGGGCGGCATTGGCATCTGCTAAATTGATAGCAGATGGAAATGAGATAATGAAACGCCCGACAAAAAGGTACAAGTTTATATTTGATATGAGTTTGGAATTTATGAGCCGAATTGGCAAGCCGCTTGGCTGTTTGATTTTCTTTTGGGTTGGAGATGGCCTAGAGAGGCGAGTTGGAGTTTTACAGATAGGGTTGTACAAAGGATGTTATGGCGAAATTTTTCGAAAATTTAAATTGTTAGAAAAATTTTAGAATTTTTGGAAAATTTTAGTTAGTCGAAAGGAATTAATATTTTAGTCGATATTAATTGGTTCAGTTAAAATCAGAAATAAGGGGTAAACAAATCTTCAGAATTCCAATACATAGGGTCGTCCTCTAACTTAGTAATTTCGAGGACGAAATTATTTTAAGTGGGGAAGAATGTAATGACCCGCATTGTCAGAGGTATTATAATTAATTTATTTAATTATATAAATAGTGATTTAGGGAATTAAATCGTTGTTAATTAAATTATAGTGAATGTTTAATTTAATAAAATAATTAAATAATATATTTAATTTAGAAATAATCAAAAATATTGGGAATCACAATATTCTGTGAACAGGATCGTCCCTTAGATTTAATTCAGCTTAGAGTTGAATTATATTGACGAATATATTCAATCGACGACAGTTTGAACGTAGAATTTTAATATAATTAAAATAGAGCTTGAAATGGCGCGGTAGTTCGCTATTTGGCGATGAATATACAGGGTTCGTTTAAAGCCGGATTTCTGTGAAACAAGAAACGTGTGGAGCTGGTGGAGTATATCTTTCTAGTGGAAGAGGAAAATCGAGATTTCGTCGTGTAGATTATGAGATATGCCCAAATCAAATTTCAGAAAAGTCGCTGTAGAATTCTTTTATAATTTGCGACGCTTTATATACGTTATAAAAGGATTTTAGATATAAACTGAATATCGATAAATCTAAAATCTGAAATATCAAACTGTAAATACTAATATGATATTCTGGGGCTGTACGATATCATATGTGAAGATATACGATAATATAAATTAATTTATATTTAATTTAATTATATTTAAATATATTTATTTATTTAAATGGGTCATCCAGAGCTTTAAAAATAGCCGGTTTTGGAAACGAAGTCGGAATTCGACGAAACTAGTTTTGTTGGATCCGAAATATCAAATAGTTGTTAGATTTCCAGTTTCGTGATTTTTAGAGTCAGTATGTGGCCGTACGGATTTGTAGAGTGAGAAACATTCAGTATTTCGATGGTTAAAAATACACTGTGTGAGCATACGAAGTCGGAATTCGACGAAACCAGTTTCGTTGGGACCGTAATGCCGAACTGAAGGTACATGTCCAGTTTCGTGATTTTTGAATATCGTGTGTGATCACACGGATTTTTAGAAGGCAATAACGAATTAACGATAGAGAATATACCGGGAATATTCCTTCTATAAAATATCTAGATATTTGTTCACCCTATAAATACCACACTATATTTTCTTAAACCTAATCTAAAGTCCACGCATTTGTTTCTCCAGCCACCAAATTCTCGAATGAAAACCGCAAAAGAGAAATCAAAAGAAAACTCAAAATCAAATGAAGAAAATTACTAAAAATCCTACTACTTATATACATGATTCTACGAGTGATGCTCTTCGATTTGGAGTTCCTTTTAAGCAGTTCGATCAACGTTTGGTGCTCGACAGTTTCGAACAGTGAAATTAGGGTTCGAATACATTTCGATTTGAGGCATCAATGTGGATTTTCAGTTGTGTATTTGATATCGTTGAAGGATTTAGCACCTCGTCGGGGTCTTTGTTTGAGTTTCGGTGGTATCTGAGTTCGCACCTGTATAGTTCGCTCACAGAGAAATGGGGAGATCGGGATTTCATTGTGGTGTCGAGCTCCACCATGGCGTGATGGGAAGGAAGAGGATGTTGATAGGAGTTCATCGGTGGAGTCTTTGTGGAGTTCGGTGGTTCAAGGAGGGCGTACGAGGTGAAGTGATTAGCGTTAATGATGAAGAGAATTACTGGAGCTCGGGATTAGTCTCTGAGAGGAAGAAGGGATAAATACGGTCTGGGCTTTTGTATGGTTGATGGGCCAGTTTTGTATTAAGGGGTAAGGCCCGAAAGGAATTCAATTAGTTTTGTTTTAAAATAAATGTTTATTAACTTTGAAACAGTATATATTCCTCATACATTATCGGAATTGGACAAAACAAGATCCGTTGGGATCGTATGGACGAGAGCTCCACAATGAGACTGACTGGAAGTGGATTGGGGCTCGTTACAATTTACGACGAAATAAATTGTTTGATTCAAATCAAATAACAGTTTATCGTTCTTTGACGATGAACTGCAAATGTGAGTAAAACTCACCAACTCTGAACAGTTATATTTTTATAATGTATTTTTAGAACTGTTAATCACCTGTTGATTGTTGTGTGTTGTTGATTGATTGAACTGCTAGTCAGTTAGTGAAAATTATATATATATATATGTAATTATATATATATATATAAACCGTTAAATATTTATATATTGATTCTGCTATCAGAATAATTTATATTGAACTGAAAGTGATGATAATCATATTGTGTAACATCTGTGGATGCAGGGAGACAGATTGGAGGAATCCGACTGGATTCCTCAACAGTTATTTTATTGTTTTTCATATATTGTTATATGATGTGATATAAAATCTGTGGGTGATTATATGTACTTGGACGATATTGAACATCGTGATTTGATATGATTGAATACCATAACATACTGAAATGTTGATAAGTGGATTTTCAAAGTGATATTGAAAGAAAGAATATTTATAAAGTGGGATATTTATAAATAAGAGATATTTATAAATAGGAATATTTATAAATAAGAAATGTTTATAAATTGGAATATTTATAAATAGGAGATATTCAAAAAGGAAATAATTACAAACCATTTTCTTTTTGAATGGAAAGGCCTGTGTGGCGGGTTTGGGGATTTTCCCGATGCTCCCGTTACAAAGGAGGTTATGGCGAATTTTTCAGAGAATTTAAGGAGTTAGAATATTTCAAGAATAAATTTGAAAAGGAAATATTTGTAAACCATTTACAAATAGAATTGAAAAGGAAACGTTATAAAAAGGAAATCATTTTTGAAGTGTAGAACCGTTATTTAAAAGTAAATCTTTTCAAATGAATAAAACGTTGTTAAAAAGGAAATTTTATAAAGTGAATAAAGTAAATCGAATATGGTATTCGAAAGGAGTTAAATCGAATATGGTATTCGAAGGGAGTAAATCGAATATGGTATTCGAAAGTTAGTAAAACGAATATGCTATTCAAAAGGGGTTAGTCGAGTCGAGTTGGTTCAGTAGAGTTAACCAGTTCAGTAGAGTTAACCAGTTCAGTAGAGTTAACCAGTTGGGTTAAGTAAGTCGAGTTTACCAGTTGGGTTAAGTCAGTCAAGTTAACCAGTTAGAGTTAACCAGTTAGAGTTAATCAGGTAGGGTTAACCAGTTAGAGTTAATCAGTTAGAGTTAATCGATTAGAGTTAAAACGAACTAGAGATAATCAAATATAGTTATTTGAGACAAAGTTAGTCAAACATAGTATTCAGGGTAAGTTTCCATCTCGTACGACTGCTAGCGAAATTCGCATGGCTGTAAATAGCCTACGGCGGTCGGATGTTTCCTGAGGGAATCAGGCGTAACCATTGTGATCGCTGCGATCTAGAGTCAAGCGAATGGAGTTAAATAGAGTTATCGAATATTAGTTATTCGAATAGAGTTAAACGGAGTTAAATAGAGTTAATCGAATTAGTTATTCGAATAGAGTTAAATAAATAAGAGTGATTCGAATTAGTTATTCGAATAGAGTTAAACACAAAGGAGTTATCAATTAGTTAAATCGAAAGGAGTTATCGATTAGTTAAATCGAAAGGAGTTATCAAATTTAGTTATTCGAAAAGGAGTTATCGATTTGTTAAATCGAAAGGGAAGATTATCGAATATCGTTTATTCGAGAGG